>CM062804.1:803597756-804207463 GCA_031772625.1 Pinus tabuliformis | reverse complement strand
GTAAACATTCCAGGGTATTGACTCGTAACAGTTGAGGATACTGAATCCATAGCCGTATTGAGGATAGGGTGATAACTGTAAGGTGTAGTCCCATATGATTGCCCTTGAGGTGGTTGATAACCTTGACTAGGGTATTGACCCGTAGGTTGATAACCTTGAGGTAAATACGAATACTGGGGTTGACCTTGACCTTGAGGTTGGTATCCTGAGGTTGATACCCTTGGGGTTTGATACCCTTGGGGTTTGCCATCCCTTGAGGTTGCCATCCTTGAGGTTGATACTGATACTGAGGTTGACTTTGGGGTACTTATTGAGGCTGGGGTTGATACCCTTGGGTTGATACCCTTGAGGTTGCCCCAGTCACAAATGAAGTACCTTGAAGTTGCCCCCCAGCATTAACGAAGGTTGCCCCCCAGGCGGAAATTGGCCACCTTGAGGTTGGTTAATGGGAGTTGAACCTGACATCATATAAACTTCACCTATACTCAATGGTACATTACCACTGTTTCCATCTAATAACCCATGATCAACAGGTTTGAGAGATGCTCCCGCAAAGGTACCAGAAAGTGACTGATACCCAAAGAACAGAAGGACCGCCATTTAAAAAAGATTCAGGACTTTGGTGAAAACACAGACGACTGACCAGACATATTACAGGAGAATGAATTCCTCTAGGTGGAACCGGAGTACGAGGTGTAGAAAAACCTACTGAGTTGTCTAAAAAATTGTTAATGCAAGGTACCAAGACTCACTTCTAGGAGGACTGTAAAAGATGGATTCACGCTCCCTTAGATCAAGGGTAATTAGATCTTCAGAATCAGAAACGCCTATTTCTTCCTCTGGAAAACAAGTTCTTCCTATAGCAATTAATCCAACAGGAAGATTTTCGGTGATAATTCTTTCTATTCTTGGTGAATCAGGAACACTAGGATTGGAGTAACAGGTTCTGAAATTTCAGGTTCTTCGCCCTGTTTCACTGGCAGATGAAAAACTACCAGCAAGCTCGGAAACTGTAACAGCTTCGGGATTGTAACCTGTTTCTAATCTTTGGTAATCTGGATGGACTACCAAAGAAGATTCTCCTTCTTCAGGTGAACCTACTCTACTGCCACTAGGAGGAGTTACAAGGACCTTTAACCCTTCTAAATGACCCGGAATGTTTTCAGGAGATTCACCCCGCGATTTACGGAGTTTTCTTAACAAATCTATCGGTAACAATCTCAGGAGACTTGCCCCGAATCTACGGGACTGTCTCGGTAATTCCCCACAATTAAAGATTTTAACTACAACACACGAAATCAAAGTAAAAAATTTCAAATCAAACCACCTAAAGTCTTCTAAAGAACCAATCAAATTTGAAGCACACAAACGCTAAATAATCTAGAGCGTCAAACCACACACAAACAGTAGTCTTCCGGACCAAAGCGCTAGTTGGTGATTAGGCCCAACCTCGCAGGATTCAGTACAGAAATAGTGGGTGGAACAGTTACCCCGCAACCTGCTTAATGAATAGACTGGACCAAGTTCCTCCACTTTAACCGTCTCGAAGTGAAGCGAACCCCCCAGAAAATCCAAGTGAGTATAACCGACGTCTGCTCCAGGTACAGTGGGACCTTCCCTCCACCGTCACCCTTGGGTAGAATCCTAGATATTATGGCCACTAAGGTTACCAATCACAACAATAACACCTGGGGGAACAGTCTAAACTCCGACAGCACGCAAGGGCAGAGTAGCAAGCTCCAATCCCCTTACCGGCTCCTTGACAACAATCCAAGGTTTACCGATAAGTGACCCCTGGCTCCTCGACAAATGGTTTAATACGAGGTTTACCGTTTGTAATACGTACTGCCTGGCGTCGTTCCCAACGAGGGAGGAATGATCCCCTCACTGGTTCAGACACGAGCTCGTGTTTCTCTCCTTAAGAGGAGCTTTCCCAGAATGTAACTGAAACAATTGGATTTGTTCTACTCAAGATAGACTATCTGTTTGGTTTTGTAGTCTTGGAGAGTTAAGTACTCACGCTACTCCAAGACCCTAGCCTAAGCTATGTTGGTGCTTCAGAGCCTAGAAAAATAAAGATTAACTAGATTGATTTTAATTATAGAGCTTTACTTTAAGGTTGTTTCTTAAGTCAAAAGGTGATGGAAGTGAAACTAGTGGTGTTGACTCGACTCGAAACCACTACAAAATGCACCTAAAATGATTTATCCACTACTTTACTTTTTCGATGAATTGCTTAACTAAAAAGTTGAGAGAATGCAATCCTTATAAAAGCAACTTCTTAATTGAAGACAATCAAAGAAACAATTCGTTTTTTCTTTTCCAAGCATAAAAACCTAACTTCTCTTTACATGCACGAAAAAAACTCTTTTCTTCTTTTGAAAACAAAAAGCTACTTGAAACAAGACTTTTAAGAAGATGTTTTTGTATTTTTCTTTTAATAAAAAGCAAATAAATCTAATATAAAACCAAAAAAACAATCTTAAAAACTCTTAAAATCTATGAAAATGCACTCATAAGCAAACAAAAGGCAAATTTACTCTAAGCAATCTTAACGAGGCAAAACTAACAATGATTATTTCTAAGGTGTTTTACTTGATCACAATCAAATCAAGGACTAGCTTATTGCAGAACCAAAAACTAGTCAAAACAAAATTCTAATCTTTTTGTCCTTTTTGAAAATGGAAATCAATACTTTAAAAACAAGCAATTCGAAATTTGACCCAAAACAACTCAAATGACAAGTTGCTCAAACAAGGAGACTTTTAACGGCAGGCTCAACTTCTAAGAAGGTTGACTAACCAGAGATATCTAAGCTGGACAACTTTCTAAGCTCAAAGTCACTACACAAAGCCTTTCCAAAAATCAAACCCTAGGTCTAAACTTCGTTGAAAACCACTAAAACACTCAAAGCTCACAAAACGAGTTCAGGTGAGAATTCTTGACAGGGTACTAAAGGATCTGGGCAGAAAACACTAAGAAAAAACAAAATCTAAAAGTAATTTAAGGCAAAAATGGAATTTTCTTAACTTTTACAGGAAGACGCAGGCCAGCCGTTGTCACAGGTGCGGCCCCGCACTGTGCAGTCGACAACAAGCGCGTCCAAGGACGCACTGTGCAGCACACAGAGACTGCGTCTTTCTGGAAAAAGGAAGAAAAACTAAAGCCAACTAAAGCTACAGCTAAGCCACCCAAATACTAATTCTCACAGTCAAAAACCAGAAAATAAAAATGATTTTCTCAAAGCAAAGTTCATATAAAGGAAAAGACTCTCTCATTAATGGATTCCCCAGTGGAGTCGCCAATTTGTCACACGGAATCTGTCAAGGGTGCGGACACAACTGACCTTCCTAAAGAAGTCTAAGACATTCTAATGACAAACAAGACAAAATGGAGTGATCTTTCTCTAAATACACCTTTTACAACATGAAAACTACAAGTGTTTAGGCTTACCTTATTCCAAAACGCTGTTGTTGAAGTCCGTTCTTGACGATCCGGATGAGCTCCTCCTTCAAGTCAATTCCTGCAACCACAAACAATCAAACAATTACCAAGCACTTGCATTTCATATAATAAAACATATATTCAACATGCAGACCAAGGAACACATGAAATAACTCATTAACACAAGCTATTGAGAAAAATAAACCAGTTTGTATTAATAACGAAACAAAGAAACTCTTACAACCTGGCCTTGGTGTTGTGCAAGTTCCTCCCAGGGTCCATCAAGGGTTTTCCTCTACTTTGACAAAGCTCACCCTCTCCCAAGTAGAATCAAGTGAAGACAATCTCTCCTCACAAGGGCTCTAATGGAAGACCTAAATCCTGCAGCATTTACCCAAAGAAAATGTATAGCTCCAACCTCCTCTCCTTCTGGCTCAATGCCTTCATTTATAGTGCTGTAAAGAGGTTATTCAGGTCCACTATCAATGGGATCATCCCCCTCTATGGGTGGGTAGCTCCCTTATTGATGGGATAAGTTCCCCCTTAATAGAGATACATGAACCAACTGGAGGGCGCATCCATTTCATCAAACCGACCTCTAGAATGTTCTAGAAGTAACCACAAGTAACTTTTCAGATAAAACTCGCGCATTTTGCCTTTTACAGAGGGACGCACCTGTCCCTTAACATACAGAGCGTCTATGGACGCGGCTTTTGTGAACATGGTCAGCGTCCCCGCAGGTAAGGCTAGAGAGACCTGCGACCCCAGAGATAAACATGATTTTTACAAGACTTTCTCTCTTCTTTGAGTTTGAGATGGATAACAGAGGCATGAGACTTGCCTAAGAGGGTAGCATGACTTGTTGATTTGAGCCATACTAACTGTAAGTATCAAGGTGACATTTTTTAGTGTAACATTAAGGAGATAAGATTGAGTTATATTTGAGTTTTAATCAGTTAACTTAGTTTACTGAGTTAAGTCCAGCTAAATTAGCTCCAAACTATTGGAACTAATAGTGAGTTAATAGTCAGTTGATGCATTAATGCACTCAACTAGTGCTACTCCAGTTAACTGAAAATTCCCTTATCAGAAACTCATGCATGTCTATTCTGAGAAAGATCCAGTTGAGATTAATGTTCAAGGACAGTGTACTATCAGTTGCATGTGTTTTCTCATGGAGAAAATTCATGCATGCAGTCAAGGATTCATCCTTGAGGATTGTGCAGTTTTGAAGGTTTGCTTCTCCACTTGGTAATAGGCTAATCATCCACAAGGAACAAAGCAAGGAAATAGGAGCTTTGAGCACAGAGAGGAAGGCTAGAGAGAAGCCAAGATTGCATGTGAGGATTGTACTGAGAGCTGGCTAGCTGTGAGAGCTAAGGCTTTGTATAATTCCTATGTATTTCCACCATGTATGATAATACAATAGTGTGGGGTTTTTATCTGAGGATTTCCCCAAAATTATTTTCATGTGTATTGTGCCATTGATTCTTCTTCTTCTAGTTATATAGTTTAGCTCAATCTTTAAGCTTCCACAAATTGATAGTAGAGGTAGGTTATAGTATTCTGCTTTGATTTATATTGCATTATTAGGTTAACCTATCACAGATTTCCTATAGAAGAATCAGACTCTACAATAGAACAAGAATCAAAAGAGGAAGAGCCAAAAACTATAGCTTTGAGAAGATTAGTTTGAGAGAGACTGCAACCAGAAAAGTATAGTCCATATTCTTTCTTTTTAAAATTTTTTCTATCTAATACTAATGATGATACCAAAAATGTTTGGGAGGCAGTAGATTCAGAGGATGGAAAACTCTATAAAGAGTCCATGGTTGGTGAAATGGCATCTTTGGACAAAACTAAGGCTTGGGATGTGGTGGAGTTTCGACTAGGAGGAAACCCATTGGAAGCAAATGGGTCTTCAAGAAGAAGATGAATGAAGAAGGCATGGTGGAGAAATATAAAGCTAAGTTGGTAGAAAACTGTTATTACCAGGTGCCAAGAAATTATTTTGGTGATACTTTTTCTCTTGTTGCCAAGTTAGCTTCTATTATATTACTTTTATTTGTTGTTACTTCTTTTTATTTTGAGGTAGAATAGTTGGATGTGAAGACAAAATTTCTTCATGGGGATCTAGAAGAAGATATATGTAAAATAGTAAACCGATGAAGGTTCCTATTCCTATAGGTTTAAAGTTATCTGCTGAACAGTGTCCCAAGACATTAGAAGAGGAAGAGGACATGTCCCATGTTCCATACGCAAGCGTAGTCGATACCCTGATGTATGTAATGGTATGTACTATACTAGAGCAGGACATGCAGAGGGAGTATTGAGCAGGTTTATGTCAAGACTAGGGAAGGAGTATTGGATAGTAGTGAAGCGATTTCGGGTATTTGCATGGCACTCGAGATTATGGTCTGTGTGTTGGGTTGTGTTATATTCTTTCCATGACTAGCCCACATAGTTAATCGGGGGTTAGAGGGGGGGAGGACACAGGGGGTTTGAGAAGCACCTGTAACCCCACTTTATGGGGTTCGGGGCAGTGCCCCAGAAAATTTTGGTTTTGGATCCTATGATAGGTTGGGCAGACCAACCTATGGTTTTGTGCATGATTTTCGTACATGTTTTTGGACGCGATGGTTTTCGGTCCATGGTTTTGGACGCAATGGTTTTTTGGTCCATGGTATTGGATGCTTCAGCATGTATAAATATGTATTGTAACATTGAAAGGAACATAATGAAAAATCAAGCTCGTAGTCCTGGTTTTGGGATCCAGGGGAAAATCTCTGTGTATATGTGTTTTTATGTGTTATGCTCTCACGTTGTTTATTTCCATGTTTTAGAATTCATATGCAGGTAATTTCTGTATGGGGTTAAAACCTACATTTGGTATCAGAGCAATTTTGGCTTGAAGGGGATGCCTTTGTTGCTGAGGGGTTTCACTCGGGCCTGCGGTAGACCCTGTTCAGTGGAGATCTGCGAGATCGATTCTGGTGGTGAAAGAAGATGGCAAGGATAATTTTAGGGGCGAATGTTCGCCCTTTGGCGAAATTAAGGGGTTTTAAATTTTTAGTGGGCGAATATTTTGTATCATAGTAGATTTTTACAAATCACCTCAAATAGCCCACCTTATTTTAAGGGAGAGGGTAAAAAAGGTAAATTTAGCCCTAATTAGTACTTACAACCTTCCATTCACCCATTTTCAAGAATAGGTTTTATTTAAGTGAATCCATTCGCCCATTTTCAAGAATAGGTTTTATTTAAGTGAATCCTATGGGCCAAATACCATATTTATAAAAGAGGTATGGTAAATTAATAAAAATATAAATAAATGAGAGGTATGGTAAATAAATAAAACATTTTTTATATTTACTCCATAAGTCACCTTATATACATGTAAGGGTGTAAACAAATAAAAATATAGGTAAAGTGGAGGTATGGTAAACAAATAGAGCGTCTTTTTATACTTACTCAAAAGGTATGGTAAATAAATAAAAATATAAATAAACTAGACGTATCGTAAATAAATAAAACCTCTTTTTATATTTAGTCCATAACTCTTGTTCTATTTATGAAGGCTCAAGAAAGAGGTTTTATTTAAGTGAATCCTATGGGCCAAATACCATATTTGTAAAAGAGGTATGGTAAATTAATAAAAATATAAATAAACGAGAGGTATGGTAAACAAATAAAACATTTTTTTATATTTACTCCATAAGTCACCTTATATTTACGAACACTCAAAAAATGGGTTATATTTAGGTGAAACCTATGGCCAAAATACTATGGGACAAATACCATGGACTAGATTGTTATTAATACCATGCAAAAAACCATTATTAACCCTAATATTAGAATTAATAAAAATAAAAATGGCACATGGTATTGACCCATGGTATTCACCAAAATGGCACATGGTATTGACCCATGGTATTCACCTAGAATGTAGCCTATTTAAATGGGGAAATTAAACCAGCATGTAGCCTATGCTAAGATTCACTAGGACTTTACAAAGTTTTATTATTTAGTGAAAGACTCGCCAAGATCTTAGAAGATTTTATAATTGAGTAAAATATTCGCCATGCCTAGTGAGAGATTCGCCAAAAAATTATATATACATATTATATTATTGATAAAATCGCCTTCCATTTTTCCTATATACCATGGAGATTTGCCCATTTATTATATTTATAAATTTAGGGGTGGTTCTTAAAATTTTCCCTGGAAGATGGCGAGCAGTGGAAAGATAGAGATTGAGAAAATTAATGGTCAGAGTTTTGAGTTGTGGAAACTCAAGATGGAGGATCTGTTGGTGGATAAAGATTAGTGGATAGCAGTAGATCCGGGTACTAAACCAACGGGAGTGTTCGATGAAGAATGAAAGAAGTTGGATCGGAAGACAAAGAGCACAATATGATTGTGTGTCTCAGATTCAGTATTGTTGAATGTATCAGGGGAAGCTATAGTGAAATCTTTGTGGGACAAGTTAGGGACTTTATACCAATCTAATTCTCTGGTGAATAAATTGTTCCTACGGAAAAAGTTGTATAACCTGAGGATGAAAGACAAAGACTAAGTGACAGAGCATCTGAACACATTTAATACTGTGGTAAGTCAGTTAGAATCTATTGATATTAAAATTTCAGATGAAGATAAGTGCATCAGTTTGTTATGTTCTCTACCAGATTCGTTGGATAGTCTGGTTATTGCAATAGGTAGCAATGCAACTGCCTTGCAGTTTGATTAAATAGTCTCATCCTTGCTGACGGAGGAAATAAGACAGAAAAATATGGAAAGCCATAATGGTGATGCCTTGTCTGTACAAGGATGGTCCCAGAACAGAAACAAAAATAAGTCCTCGAGTGGGAGATCTAAAGCTAGAGGGAGATCTAAATCTCCAGGAAAACCTGTAAAGGTGGTGTGCTAGAAATGCGGAAAGGAAGGGCACTACAAAAGGGACTGTAAATCTAAAGCTCCTGATAAAGGAAAGGGATCTGATGATTCTCCTCCTGTAGAGGCGAAAACCACCTCAGATGAAGGTGGGGATGTGTACTTGGCTTCCTCAAGTACACATGTAGATCATGAGGCATGGTTGATTGACTCAGGTGCATCCTTTCTCTTCACTCCCCATAGAGAGTGGTTTTGTGAGTATGAGAAATACGATGGTGGTGATGTCTTCTTAGGGGATGATAGGAAGGCTAGAATCATTGGTCCTGTAAAATTAAAGTTGAAGTTACAAGGTAGAAGGGTTAGAACAATTCCCGGTGTTTTGCATATTCCTGCATTGGCCAGAAATCTGATCTTTGTAAGCAAGTTGGATGATGCAGGTGTAAAAACAGTGTTCGAGAAGGATACCTGCAAAATGGTTCAGGGAGCATTGGCATTGATGTTGGGAGTTCGAATTGGAACTCTGTACAAGCTACAAGGTAGCACTGTTATTGATGGGTGCAACAGTTTTGTGGTTCCTGAAAGTGGAGCAGAAAATCTAATGGTCTCTAGAGAGAAGACCATGTTATGGCATCAAAGTCTTGGACATATTGGAGAGGAGGGCCTTCAAATACTTCATGGTAAAGGTATGGTAGAAGGTATTAGTAATAGCTCTCTGGATTTTAATTTCTGTGAAAATTGTGTATATGGGAAGTAGAATCGGGTGAGCTTCCCCTCTGGTGGTAAAAGGGCAAAACAGATATTAGAGCTTGTGCACAGTGATGTGTTTGGACCTATGAAGATTCCATCATTGGGTAAGTCTGTGTACTATGTATCATTTATAGATGACTTCTCAAGGAATACATGGATATATTTCCTTAAGAAGAAATCTAAAGTCTTTGACAGGTTTAAAGAATTTAAGGCTCTCGTGGAAAATCAGACAGAGAAGAAGATAAAGGTGCTGAGGACAGATAATGGTGGAGAGTTTTGTAGCAAATAATTTGAAGAATTATGTAAGAAGTGTGGTATAGCACGACAGAAGACTACTCCATATACACCTCATAAAAATGGAGTTTCAGAAAGAATGAACAAGACGTTGATGGAAAGGGCAATAAGCATGCTTAGTGGTGCCAAGTTAGGACAAGAATTCTGGTAGAGGCGGTGGATACTGCATGTTACCTGGTCAATAGGTCACCTTCATTAGCGTTGGAGGATAAGACTCCACAAGAGGTATGGAATGGTAAGAAACCCTCTCTTTCACATCTAAGGGTATTTGGATGTGATGCATATGTACATGTTCCAAAGGAGAAATGAACAAACTTGGATAGTAAATCTGAAAAGTGCATCTTTATTGGGTATAAGGATGGTTTAAATGGTTACAAGCTTTGAAACCCAGTAACAAGGAAGGTTGTGTATAGCTGAGATGTGGTGTTCAAAGAGGTGAAAGATGTTATTAAACATGAACTCCAAGCAAAGGAACTTGAGAAGATAGAGTTTGAGCTAAAGGAGGAAGAACCAGACTATAGCAGAGGAGGAATCAAGAGATGAAGAGCCACAAAATCCGGCTATGAGAAGATCGGTTCGAGAAACAAGGAAACCAGAAAGGTATAGTCCATCTACTTTTTGTTCAAATTTTGCTCTGTCTGTTACTAATGATGATCCCAGAATTGTGAAGGAAGGAGTGGATTCAGAGGATGGAAAACACTGGAAAGAGGCCATGGTTGATGAAATGACTTCTTTGCACAAAAATAAGGCTTGGGATCTGGTGGAGTTGCCGGCTGGAAGGAAAAACATTGGCAGCAAATGGGTGTTCA
This sequence comes from Pinus tabuliformis, assembly GCA_031772625.1. Lineage (NCBI taxonomy): Eukaryota > Viridiplantae > Streptophyta > Pinopsida > Pinales > Pinaceae > Pinus > Pinus tabuliformis. The sequence continues at coordinate 804,197,279 of CM062804.1, read as the reverse complement.
AGAAGAAGAAAAATTCAGAAGGAAAGGTGGAGAAATACAAAGCTCGGTTGGTAGCAAAAGGTTATTCCCAGGTGCCAAGAATTGATTTTGGTGATATTTTTTCTCCTGTTGCCAAGGTAACTTCTATTAGATTACTTTTATCTATTGCTACTACTTTTGATTTTGAGGTAGAACAGACGGATGTGAAGATAGCATTTCTTCACGAGGATCTAGAAGAGAAAATATACATGAAGCAACCTGAAGGCTTTGCGGTGAAGGGTAAGAAAGAACTGGTATGCAATTTAAAGAAGTCTCTATATGGGTTAAAACAGTCACCAAGGATGTGGTATCAGAAATTTGATACATTTATATGAGGACTTGGCTTCACTAGAAGCAAAGCAGATCACTGTGTGTATTTTAAATTAATTGGTGATCGTGTTATTTATCTGGTCTTGTATGTGGATGATATGTTGTTGGTTGGAAATGACAAAGAAGTTGTCTAGGGTTTGAAGACCCAATTATCCTCCAAATTCGACATGAAAGATCTTGGTGCTGCAAACTATATTTTGGGCATGGAAATTAAAAGAGATCGGGAAAAGATGAAGCTTTGGTTAAACCAGAGGAAGTATGTCAAGGCAACACTGCAGAGGTTTAATATGCAGGATAGTAAACCGGTGAAGGTTCCTATTCCTGTAGGTGTGAGGTTATCTGCTGAACAGTGTCCCAAGACACAAGAAGAGGAAGAGGACATGTCCCATGTTCCATATGTAAGTGCATTTGATAGCCTGATGTATGCAATGGTCTGTATTAGACCAGACATTGACATGTAGTGGGAGTATTGAGCAGGTTTATGTCAAAACCAGGAAAGGAGCATTGGGCAGCAATGAAGTGGGTTTTTAGGTATTTGCGTGGCACTAGTGATTATGGTTTGTGCTACCAAGGAAGACTAGGATTGGACAGAGTGTTGGATATTCATGTCTTTGTTGATGTAGATTGGACTGGAGATTTGGATCAGAGAAGATCCACAAGTGGGTATGCATTTAACCTATTTGGAGGTGCAGTCAGTTGGATGATCAAGAATCAACCTGTAGTGGCACTATCAACTATAGAGGCAGAATACATGGCGGCCACTCATGCAAGCAAGGAAGCAGTTTGGTTGTAGAGATTGTGTTCAAGTATGAGGTTAGTACAGAGACCTATAAGGATAGACTGTGACATCCAAAGTACAATTTTCTTGGCAATGAACCACACATATCATTCAAAAACAAAGCACATTGATGTTCAGTATCACTTTGTGAGGGATATGATAGAAGACAAAAAGGTGTTGCTGGTAAAGGTGGACACTTTGAAGAATACTACAGATGCATTGACAAAATCTGTGAGCTCTGAGAAGTTCTCTTGGTGTAGAGAGACAATGGGCATTTCTGGGCTGGAAAAATGACTAAGCTCTCTTGTGGGCCCTAGTGGAAAGAAAACAACAAGTGGGAGAATGTTGGGTTGTGTTATATTCTTTCCATGACCACCCCACATAGTTAACTGAGGGTTAGAGGGGGGGAGGTCACAGGGGGTTTGAGGGGCACCCATAACCCCACTTTATGGGGTCTTTGATAGCACCCCAGAAAATTTTGGTTTTGGATCCTATGTTAGGTTGGGTGGACCCACCTATGGTTTTGTGCATGATTTTTGCACATGTTTTTGGACGCGATGGTTTTTCGGTCCACGGTATTGGATGCTTTGGCATGTATAAATATGTATTGTAACATTGAAAGGAACATAATGAAAAATCAAGCTGGTAGTCCCAGTTTTGGGATCCAGGGGAAAATCTTTTTGTATATTTGTTTTTATGTGTTATGCTCTCGCATTGTTTATTTTCTGTGTTTTAGAATTCGTATGCAGGTAATTTCTGTATGGGGTTAAAACCTACACTGTGCTACCAAGGAAGACCAGGATTAGACAAAGTTTTGGAAATCCATGGCTTTGTTGATGCTGACTGGGTTGGAGATATAGATTAGAGAAGATCTACAAGTGGGTATGTGTTTAACCTATTTATAGGAGCAGTAAGTTGGATGAGCAAGAGACAGTCTGTAGTGGCACTTTCAACTACAGAGGAAGAATACATGGCAGCCACTCATGCAAGAAAGGAATCAGTTCGATTGGACAGTTTGTGCTCAAATATGGGGTTAGTAAAATGAGCTATAAGGATAGATTGTGACATCCAAAGTGTAATTTTCTTGGAAAAGAAGCCTTCTTATTATTCAAAGATAAAGCATATTGATGTTCAGTATCACTTTGTGAGGAATATGGTTGAGAGAAAAAAGGTGTTGCTGGTAAAGTTGGACACTTTGAATAATGTTACACATGCACTAAAGAAGTATGTGAGCACTAAGAAGTTTTCTTTGTGTAGAGAAACAATGGGCGTTGCAATGCGAGACCAATGACTAAGATCCCCTATGACCCCCTGTATGGAAAAGAAAATTATAGGTGGGAGAATGTTGGGTGTGTGTGTTATATTCTTTCCACGACTAGTTGCACATGTGAGGGAGTCACGGGGGGGTGATAGCCCTCCCTGTTCATTGCGCCAAGCATAGCAGGGGGGTGGCAGCCCCCCTGCACAGGGTCTGGGGCAATTCCCAGGAAAAAACTTTTTTGGAGCCCATAATAGGTGGGCAGACATATCTATGGTTTTTTGCATGGGTTTTGGCACATGGTTTTGGGCATGATGTTTTTCTACCCAAGGCATTTTGTAGATCTGGTCATGGGAGCTTTGGTTATGTTCAAATCTAGGGTTAATGGATTGGATTTTATGAATGCTTTGACATGTATATATATGTATTATAAAATTGAAAGGAATATAATGAAAAATCAATCTGGTACTCCCTATTTTGAGACCCAAGGGAAAATATTTGTGTATATTTGTTTTATGTTCTTGCCATTGTTTATTTGTTTGTTTTAATATTTTTTTTGCAGGTAATTTTTTATAGGTTTAAAACCTACAACAGAGTTGTGTTTTCATAAGTTGTAGAAAATGAAGTCATGTTCAAGAAACCTTTAGCAATATTGCTCCATTAGTGTATAGGTGTATATTAAATACACAAGGCTATTATTTTGTCATTTTCCTCACTCCTGTCAAGGATATATTTCCCAAAGAAGCTTGTAGAAATCATTCAGGAGGGTATTATTTTATCTTCCATTGTATATTTCAACTAGAACTATAGGTAGGAAATGACAACCATCTGTAGTCTGAATTTTTTCCATTGATTGGTAACAATTCTTAACCTAAGTATTGCAAAACTTGCAATATATGGTGATATTGTAGAGTTGCAATACTTGTAATATAGTGCATTTATGTCATTTAGTGGAAGATGTTCCTCTTGTCAGCCTTTGGAACTTGTAAAGCACTTGTTTCTTACATTTAACATACATGAAAGCATGGAGTCCTTTCATAAATGACTTGCTAGTATTTTTTTTAACTTGTATCATGCAATCCTTCAATATTTCAAACCTGATAGGGACTACCACTTCCTGCAACTCTTGTTTTAATGTCGGAGAGTAAGCATAGTGTATCACTAAACCCTAATTCCATACATAGAGTATTTATTCCAGATGACAATAAAGAAGAGGTTGTGATTTTCTTCCTTTTTACTAAAGAAGTAAATGCCATTTTATCAAGTGCATAATCAATCATGCTAGCTTCTTTTGTTTCCTTTAATAATTGAGTACATGTGGACACATGTTCTGTAGAAATTTTGAATAATTTAACACATATTCAACAGAGATTATCCTGATCATGTACTATTGCGGAATACATACACAATACATAAGCTCCTCTACGTTGATCATTAATATAGCAGCATCAATAACAATAAAACATCAAGAGCATTCACACATTAACACGGTGTGTAACCCGGGGAAAGCATCTCGCTAAAAACCCCACACTATCTGTATATTAATGATTTAGACCATGTAACATGAAAAAGTACAATGCTTATCACAAGCAATCCAGTACCAGCTCCACCTGTTACACACAATACAGCTAAGATCTGATCTCCAAATCTATTCCACTGCTTGCCTGCCTCCACTGCTCAATACCTGCTCAAGAATGAATGAGAATGGTCTACCAAACTCGTATTTCACCTCCAAAGAATCACTCACAATGTGTAAGACGTGAGCAGAAGCTACAAACTGGGCAAATACATGAGCAAAATCATTGGCATACTCAATCCCTTGATTGTGCAAGATCTGATGCACAACTATAGTCACAACTGATAGCAATCTGATTCTCTAACACCTGTCCCTGCTGAACTGAACATGCACTGACATGCAACTGAGTTAACTGATGTATTCTATAGTTGTATTATGAGTTAATAATTAGTTTAACAACTCATCATTAGTCTATTTGCAGTTAGACTAACTACAACTAGTTTAACCAAGTCAAACTGAACACAACTCCCATCAACTCCACAATCAACTCCACCAAACTCAACTGATTGAGTTCTAACTGAAGTCATGCATGCAACAACTCAACTGACTCAGAAAATCATATGTCCTTCTGACAGCTGCATGGGCCACATTTGTAGCTCAAACTGAAGTGCTCCAAGAGAATAAGATCAAGTTTATAGTCCAAATATTATTATGAGACAATAATATTTGACTTTTCTATTTTTGACAGCCAGTCTAAAAATAGACTTTGATCACCCACACTTTGGTCACCCACATTGTGATAAAAAATAGAACTTGTGCCATAATTTTCCTGCGGGCCTGTTACACTAAAATTTGTCACCATGACTATTTGCAGTTAGTATGGCGCCATCAACTGTCATACTATCTTCCTTGGCAAGTCTCATACCTCTGCTCTCCATGTCAAACTCCAAGAAAGAGAGAAAGTCTTTAAAAATCTATATATCTCTGGGTACGCAGTTTCTCTTAGCTTTACCTGCGTGTACGCACCTCAAGTTCACAATACCTGTGTACTTGTACGCTCTGTCTGTAATGGGTGGTTGAAGGGAAAGTACCCCTAGGGTCCTTTGGGCTAAGACTCTACCAGACTGAAAATTGCGTATTCAAAGAAACACACACACAGCCATCATTTTTACTTTTAAGCAAATTCTAATGTTTAGGGTACGTACCTAAGGTCCTACGTTCGAGAAGGCCTTTAGGGTCCAAACCCTTCTTGGAGTTCCCTTCTTCTTTCTTTGACCTGCAAGACAAACAAATCAAAGAACACAACAGTACATGTATAGATACTTATGTATAAACCATCTTTATGCTATAAAGTTAGTTATAAAAATCTTTAAGTAACCACTTGCATAAGAATTCAAGACAAGAATCTCATAAGCATAAAGAAAGATTGTTTCGGGAACAAAGACGTGTTTCTTTATATATAAAGGAAAATAAAGTATATATAACGGAAAGATATCACCTGAACACCTTCAGCAGGCTCCAAGCAAAGCTTCCTCCCGGATTCGTTCCAGCCTCAAGCCTCCAACAAGAGTTCCTTCTAAGTCTTACTCAATGATGATATCAAGGATGAATGGTCACCAATACACATGGAAACAAGGGTTTCCTATGCAAAATGGGGGAAGTGCAGAAAGCACCAAGGACTTCAGACCTGGTCTAAGGGAAAATCTCAGCATAATAATCTTGCTCTCCCTTCTCTCTCCCCTTGGCCTTCCCTTTGATGTCTTTTTATACCCTCTCCAAAGTAGTTTTTTAGTTAGGATTTGGTTGGGAACAGTTGGCCACGGGCACTAACAGGTGATCCAGCAGGTAAAACCCGCGATCTCCGCTCGAAAAAGAGGAATTTATTATGTTTTTAAGTGTTTTAATAGATACACGCAGGTTGGGTATAACAGACCCGCGTGTACACGCGTTTAACTCAGGGCAATGTCGCGTATAGGGAATAAAACACTGTTTTTTAAATTTTTGGACCAGGTCTGGAAGGAGGGGTTGCCCTAGGCCATAAGTGCAGCATCACAAACCATAAGAGTGAGATTTGGAGCTATATCAGATGCCCCCTAATGTATGAGGTCAGAAGGGGAACATGATGGCCGAAATATATTAAGTAAGTACAAGGAAAGGAATTCTGCCGAAAAAACGAGGAGGATTTCACTAGAATTCAGCCTGCCAAGCCACCGAAAGGAGATCAGAAAGAAACACTGTCTGAGGCGGGCATACCCATGCTCAGGAAAAGTAAAGCATGTCCGCATATCAAGTACAAGCGGATCCACTAAGTATACAAGTATAAATGACTGGAAAATACATAATGGATCATCTGATCATAATGAGTAAGTACATGTCTGAATATCACATATAAGACTGTCAATGATGCTGAAAGATGCAACGAATCACTGATATCAAAGACTGATCCCAAAAAGGTACCAATTGAACATGATGGAATAGGATGGTACTACACTGCAAACTCAGGTGCCAGCATATAGAATGTCGCCGTGACTGACTGCAACATATAAGGTGGAGTGGTATCAACTAGCAGCAACAGGAGCAACTGTCAAGTGAACCAATGAATGCTGATACAACCTGAGGTCTTCACCGACTGCCGTGGTACATTTCTACACCATGGGAATAAATGATCTGAAGTCGACCATGTGAGAAATCGTTTGATTACCGGTCATTGATGTATACCGTTAACAAACGCGAGACTACTCATCGATAATGATAATGAGCGTCAAGGTACCCAGTACAATCTAACAAGTGTGAATAGATGAGCTGAAGTCGAACACCTGTAAGAATCTATCAATCAGGAGACAATGATGGTTTCCCACTGTCGATAGCGAGGAATTTGCCACTAATGACTGCAAACCCCAAGGTACTGCCAAATGGACTCTAGATCTTTGCCCCAGAGCAATGAGTCGGAGTCGATAGGGAAAGATCCGCTAGAAGGAAGGCATTAAGGCATCCTCCATCAATCTAGCGCGAGTGTAACCCGTAGGCCAATAATGTGGAATGAATCAGACGAAAAAAGATGTAGTAACCCAACCGAAGTACGTTTCCGGCGTACACAAGATGTGGCTAGCGCACGGCAGAAACCCTCTGAACCAACCAATAATGAAAGCTGACACAGAGGCGAGGTATCCACCAATAGGGTCAAATGGAAACCAAGGTACTGCACGAATCCCAATGTGTGATAATGTATGCTGATGTCGAACACAAGGGAAACCACTCAGTCAAAGACCCATGATACTGATCGATGCTGAGCACAAGGTGACCTATCAATAATGAAAATAGGGCCAGGGTGCGGCTCTAGGCCTATCCTCAGATCAATGTGTCGTCGTCGATAAGGACAAGACCCGCCAGCAAGAAGTCAATGGGGACCTTCTCAAACCAGCACGAGTAAAGGACCAATATAACTGATGTGATGATAGACATGACACTGACAACCAGGGATGGCCGACTGAAAAATGAGTCAAGAGACACCGCAGAAAGGCCAACTCAGGCTAACTTTCCTTGAACAAAAGCGTGACTCAATGTGACTATGTGGCAGCATATGATGAATCTGTATAAGTTCGTCATGCAGGAGGCACGAACGAACCCTCCATATGATTGGAAGAGATAACCAATCGGGGGAGAACTGACTCGATAACAAGGTTATGGCTTACCTAAGTCAAACTAAATCCCACCCATGCGGAGGAGACTTTGTTTTGAGTGCTTTGTTCAAGGGCGACACGACTGACTCTAGCTGCCAACAATAAATGGAAATAATGTCCCTGTTCCTGCTCTTTTTGGAATATTTAATTTTTTTGTCTTTTTCTGATAAGCCGGAAAAAGAATAAAAGAATGCTATGGTACAGTGGAAAGAACGAGTGTCGGTGAAACAGATGATCTAGTTCCTGGGAAAGGAACGTTCCTATGCTCAATGCAGGGAGGTGAAAAACTGGTCAGTGACACTCAGAGGTAAGTTCCTTCCACGGATCTGGGTATGTCAAGCTGCAGAAGTCAAGGGTATGTAAGGTTGATTTTGCAGACGTCATGGTCAAAAGTTGGCTTAAACACGAGTCCAAGTGAAGCCGGCTATAGGCCAAAAGGTGCAAATGGTCAACATGCAATGCAGAAGTACAACTCAACACACATAGGAGCCTCTAGGGTATAAGGCCAGAACGAAGCGAAGAAGCAAAGAGGAATGAGTCTTCAACGCATAAGTCATGGCGGGACTACAGAGGACTCCCGAGCCTACTCAAAACGAAGCAGCATGAGCAACAAATGTCAGTGAGGTGCTAACTAGGATGCCCATGTAAAAGGATGGCTCTACCATCATGTCATGATTTTAAAGAACCGGCGAGTGAAAATGGCTTACGAACCATAACATGATGGGGTCGACCCTACGGCAGATGTATCGGTCAAATGGAGGCTAGTATGCATAATGCAACGGAAAAATGGTGTCCTAACCTATATGCCAGTGAGAACATGATACCTGCCATGACGGGTCAGCAGTCATGGAACCGTCTCGAACCGTTGAAAAATGTCCAAAATGTCCTGAAAAACAACCCAATCTCGACATTCCAAGCTCCCAAGTTAAAAGTGACATGAACCCAAACAAAATAAAATTTTGAAAAAATTTGCATTTTCAAAACTTATAAAAAGAAATTTTGGACTTACCATTTTCACCGTTTGACTTGGAGAGCAAAAATTGTGCAGCAAAAGGAGCAAACTTCCCGTGACTTACTCAACCGTTCAAACTTGCCGAAAACTTCCAGGTAAGCACTAAACTTGTCTTGCAATTAATTGTGATAGTTTTTAGGAAGTTAAATTAATGTTTCACCGTTAGATTTTTGCAAAAAATCGCTCTGCGGCGTACACGCGGGTTGGCTGTATAGAACTCGCGTATACGACGGCCCTACACGTGACTGTGTACAAGTGAACCCGCGTGTGCGCAGCAAACTAATTTTATACAAAAAACTAACGGATGAAAATGATTTTTTCTTCCAGGATGACTGTCACATGGCGTGAAAGAGAGCACTCAGCCATAGATAATGAAGTTATGAACAATGATGAGGCATTAGACGCCCTACGGGGATGCGGATTGTTAAAATTCTTCAAGTTGCCAAATATGAAAGCAAACGTGCGTCTGCTTGAGAGACTCATTGATTATTGGGATGTCGAGGAGGAAGCTTTTGTGATTGATCAGATGCCACTCAGGGTAGAAGTGGAAGATATATATTTTATCACGGGCCTTTCCCAAAGGGGAGAGGTAGTACACTCCTGGGGTAGGACCCGGAATAGTCTCAGTGTAGACGACTATGTTCAAATTTACTGCCCAGGTCATCGGAAGGTCGGGAGCCAGATCTCTATCCCACACGTGGCGAGTTTGTCACTGCGGATAATCTTGTTCACCATAGCTCGAGTGAACGGATCATCCTCACTACATCAGGCATCACGGGTAAACATGAGCGTAGCAGTGGACTGTCTCACCACGGTGTTTGACTGGTGTACTCCTCTACTGGCCAACATGAAGGAACAACTTGCTTCTATCAGGAGTGGACAGACCAAGAACTTTGGGTACGGAACCATTTTATGCACTTTCTTCTTCGAGAAGGTTCCCGCACTCCGCCCCAGGGTAGCAGTTCCCATCAGTAGTCCACGTGATCCATGCATGGGCCGGTGGGCTGACTTGATGAAACGTCTGGGGGGTGGGGAAGTACCTAGGAATGCATTTGACGATGACTTTTTTGCTTGGTGGGAGCAACAGATCATCGCCATAGATGACTACCCCTATGCTGGGCTGGATTTCTGAGGAGATCCTAATCTAGTGTTACCACCGGATGCAGCATGGGCGAGATTGGTAAGATTTTTGATTTTTATGATTTTATGATTTTTTGGATTTTTCAAATATAATGATAAATTTTGAAAAATATTTTTTGATGAGATTCAAATGACTAATATGATTATCATGTTCTAGACATTGGGCCCGTGTGACCAGATGGATTCCCGTAGCATGGATGGCGTGGCCGAGGAGCCGAAGAGGCGGCTGCGGATGCGGAAAGGACTCTCAACAACGTCCAACGACACTTGGCGAGACTGAGCTGCCAAGTACCGATGGCCGAGATAGAGGACCTTCCTCCAGATATGTAGCGTCATGTGGTTGGGATGCCACGTGACTGGGTTCGCGTCTTTCGGCGCGTGGCCAATGCTATAGTTACTTATTTAGCTGCTCATCCAGAGCCGAGGCATTAGATATGCCTGACATGATTATGGGCATTTGAGTCCCAATTTTGTATATTTTTGGACACACATATGTACACTCGAGACGCTTTGCGATATATATATATATATATACAGTTTGACTTTTTGATGCATGATTTTATGATGATGAATGATTGATATGCCAGTCTAATGCTTGATTAGCGATAGAATCAGCTAACCAATTGTGAGATCTTGGAATGTGCAAATAATTAATGTATATAAATGATCTTTGCAACAACCTCACCCTTAAATATTGGCGATATAATAATGGATCCCTAACCCGATAAATGTTATTTAACTGAGACACTATCAATTGAGAATCAAGATAAACTACCAACGAGTCAATCCCATAAGAGATTGCCTCGGATAATAAATTGATAACGGCTGTATACTCGGCCATATTGTTCGAAGCAGGACCGATACACACGCCTCTCGATATCATCAACTGACCAGTTGGGTAATAAAGTACCCAAGCTGCGGAAGCAAGATTCCGAGTGTGCCGACTAGCACCATCGGCGAATCCAAAATAAACCAAATCATCCATCAACACCTGCCAAAGCAGACCAAAAAGTGCTGATATCAGAAAACGCTCGATAATATATGTACAAATATACATAAAATACAAAGAAGCCACTGCCTGGCCAAAGCTAAGCAAAGAACTTCCTGAGGTAGAGCCCGTCAGGGGGCTCCGCCAACTGACTCCTAGGGATGTTTATAGGTACGACGATCGAACCAATCAATATACTCTCTTCGGCAAATAAATGTGTTGGAGCCAAAGGGACCGTACAAACATCACTAGTCGAACTGGAGGACCGAGATTCTACTTGATGCACAGGGGAATGAAAGTGTAACCGATGATGTAAATCTTCCAAAGGTCGATCTACGGCCGTCATTGCTTCGAATACCGCTTCATCTGATGGAAAAACAATATCCGAGCAATCCAATGCAGAGGTGGAATCAAGTGTCCGAAAATGAGCCACATCACCATCTATTTCTTTCCCAAAGGAAATAGTAGAATGGTTATCTACAGAGTTATCGATAGATTCGCATCTAGGTTCCACTGTAGATATAAGAGATTCTATTCCACCCACCTTGTCGTCACCTGATGTGGTCGCAGATGAAGCTAAGGTTCCAGGATTCGAAGAATAAGGAGTTTGGACAAACTCTCTCCGTAAAGGATCCCTGGAGGATGAAATTGTATCTATACCAGCTGTAGGAGGGGGAAGATTAAACGTACCCATCAATGAAGAGTACATCCCAACTCCTAGACTCTCAGTAGGCGGACGGGGGTTACCCACTAAAGGAATAGTAGAGTCAGAGTTTGCTTGAGGATCAACTGGACAATAGTCCAATTGGTCAACCTTAACGATTTTCCCCTCATGAGGAAAGCAAATGACACGAAACAGAGTCGAAACCACGGCATCCATCTCGTATACCCAATTCCTTCCTAAGAGGAGATTATAGTCTAGGTTAGCGTCTATGACCTCTACTTCAATATTAACGACCTTTCCTCCAACACATACCGGAAAAGCCGGGATAATCCCATATGGCCTATGAGAGTGACCATCAAATGCTGTCAATAGGGTAGGTGAAGGAACAACCGACGGTGATCCAATGGCCTTCCAGCATGACATAGACATGACACACGTGGAAGCTCCCTCATCTACAACCGTCCGAAAAATATTCGTTTTCTGGTAGGTAGACTTTATCTGGAAAGCCATGTGATGAGGAAGTCTCTTTCTGACATTACTCATATCAAAAGTGAGAGCTAAGGAATTACTTGGATCTACTGCCCCCATTGCCAATAGCAAGGCACTTCGTTGAGTAGGACATGACTGGAGAACCTCTAACGCGGACATAGCACATGGACTCTGGGCCAGATCCTCAACAATGGAGTAATTCTGGGCTGCCCTAACATTAGGGTTAATCGTCGCGCGTTTGGCGGAACCTTTCGGTATCCTAGGTATAGTCTCAATAGAAGGTCACTCAATATGAAGTGGGTTGTTAGTTTCGGGAACTGATTTACCCTTAGAATTTTCACCTTCACCATAATCGCGTGACCGTGTGGCCACATTAGCGTGAGCACCCATCATGAAAACATTCGATGACTTGTCCCCTTCCTGGTTGCCCCCTGAGGAGGTCCCAGGATTCGAATTCGCGCCAGCAAGAAGTTGCTGCCCTTGGGGAAACGAGTTAGTCAACACAGCTTGTGAACTAGAAGTCCCTTGCTGTCCTAACAAGCGCTGAGCGTCTTCAATTCTAGGGCAGAGATGAGTTAGATGGTCCCCGCTGCATAACTTGCAAGGGAACTTAACTTTCTTTCTCGACTCACACCACCAGCGTTGTTGCCGAATTTATTTGCATCGGGCTTCCCATCCGAGTTCTTCTTCTTACCACGTCCTTTCTTTTTCCCATTGGAATTTTGATTTCCTTTGGGGTTATCGGATTGGATGGCGTTAATGGAAGAATTTTGGGAGGCTTGAGGATTAGACATTGTGACTTGGTTGTTAGGAGCAGTTTGTAATGACAACTGCTGCAATTGATTCAACAAGTTCACTGTAGTCGAGTCTACTGACCCTACGATACCATCCGCGTGCGGACCTGGCTTTGGCTTAGCTAAATCAACCTTAGATCCAGGAGCATCTGGCAAGTACTTTTGGAGGATCCCAGACTGAGAGTAAATCAGTTCTAACTGCTGGGCCCTGAAGATGGCTTGCTCCTCAGAATAGACCCCAGACATGGAGACATCCTTGGAGATCTCGGGTTGCAAAGACTTCAAAAACCACTCTAGACGGTACTCCGGAGGGATTTCGGCTTTAATGAGCCTTTTTCTCCGTCTCCATTCCTGAATGTGATCAGAAATGTGGGTTGCCTTATCCTGACGAAAGGTAGCCAGAAGTTCAGTTCCGGCATCATAGCGGACAGGCAACTGGAAGTGATTCAAGAAAATATTGGCTAAGTCTGCGAACGATGTAAAGCTGCCCCCTGGCAACTCTATATACCATTTAGCCGCATTACCAGTCAAGGTGCGCTAAAAGAGTCTCAACCTAATCGAATCCTCGATGAGGGAGTTGGATGAGCACCACAAATGGAATGTGGTTACATGATCGCCCGGATCTTCACCACTCTTCCCTTCGAATTTTGGTATATCCGACGAGAGTTTGGTTGGGACCGGAGGCCAGGCCGCATTGTATCTGATAGGGTCGTTCATTAGCTTGAGATCTGGCAAGTTTAACGTTGCCAGAAACGGAAGCCTAGGAGGACCTAGGGGATTCCACCCAGACTGGGCAGAACTCCCAAAGTTCTGAAAAGATTGTCCTCGGATTTGGGAGGCACCAGGCTGCCCAAAGTGACCAGTAGAACCGGCTGAACCAAAAGGCAAGCCTTGTGGTCCAGCAAAATTCAGAGTTTGACCAACTCCTGCCGTATAACCTCCGTAGCCCGCAAAGTTTCCTCCTAAAGAATGGTAAGGAGTTGATAACCCCTGATATGGGTTCCAAGCCGAAGCAAGGGGAGGAATGCTTTGAAACATGCTAACCGTGGAATACGGCCTACTTCCTTGTTGGCCGATAAATGGATTCGCAGTTCCTGCAGTACTAACCCCAGGGTTATTCCAACCTTGGAAAGGATTGTTGCTTTGTCCTATTGAAGAAAAAGGCATGGATCCTACCGTCGGGTTGGAATGTGGTATATGACCACTTCCGAAAGGAAAACCCTGGAATGAAGCCGATCCGCCCATCATGGACGTAGCGGCACTGAACGGAACCGATGGAATACCCTGTGATTGGGTGCCAAAAAGGAAGGAACCAGTACTAAAAGCATTGGTTTGGGCATTTCCACTCGTGGACGGAATGGAGGTAGACCCAATTAAAGACGTGCTAGCAAAAGATCCGAACAAGGAAGCGGAGGGGATGGAAATGGTTCCTCCCCCTTGCACCGATGTTGGGGTTTGCATAGTCGCAGCACTCGTAGAAGCCATGCTTCCAGTAGTGATCATAAATGGTAAGCGCGTAGCGTAACCTGGACTCGCTGGTCTATGTGACGGAGTCCCAACGTATTGCAATACGTCTGGATAACTAGATGGTAGTGGAGAATTTGGAATCACTAGAGATTCTGAAAGTTCTTCTACCTCTACGTTATTCTCTGCTTGAAAGCGAACTCGAGAAAGGACTGGAGTGTCCCTCTCTTGCTCAGAAGTGCCAGGCCTTGCTTGGCCGCTAATATCCCCGAGAGGAGGATCAATCCCCGATGCGTCAACCGGCGTGGGACGGGCCCCACCGGTAGTATCCCCTCTGCGCCTTCTAGGAGAAGGCTCTAAACTAGGTGGCGAGAGACCATGAAGTCTTTGAGACCGTCTTAGAGACTGGTCAGCCACTTTGAATTTTTTGTTATGATCTAACTAAAGACTCAAAAAATTAAAAGCTAAGCCGACTAGGAGCACAGAGCACACACTATAAAGTTCCTAAAGATACAGCCAGTCAAACAACTTCCAAGTATTTCCGCTCCGGGTGATTAGGACCGGACACCAAAATATGAGAAAGTGAATCAAAGGGCCTTCCGAAGATAGTCTGGGATGATGAGGGCCCAGTCCTATCAGCGAAGGTATCAGAGGAAGTTACGCTGACCTCCTAACAACAGCCTGCGCCGGTGCAAGCCCCCAAGCTTCGCAAGGGTGCCCTCCAGTAGTACTGTCGAGAGTGATACAACGTCGACCTCAGGTGCCAAGGGATTCCCCTCCGCAGCCACCTATGCAGATCCCTAGGAGAGGCAACTATGGGTACCAACTCGTCGCAGAAGCCAGGCGGAATAGTCGTGAGGTAAGTTCGGACAAGTAGGAGAGGGGGTATATCTCTTCCCTGTCTTCACAGACCCTCGTGCTTAACTCCCAAATCTGGAGCTTTCCTTGTCTTCCTAACGCTATTGGATTTACTCTCGTTAATCAGACTCTTATGTTTGACGTTTTATGTGGCCTTGGAGAGTTAACTCTCCACTCGCCTAATCCAAGGCCCTAAAATCCTAGACTTGTTGGTGTAATAACTAAAACAAAAAGTTCTAGTGGATTTTAATTAAGCGCTTGATTTTATTAGGCTGTTCTTTAAGTCACGAGGTAATGGAGATGAAACTTGTGGTGTTTTTATGGACGCAAAAGAAATTAATAAAACTTAGCTACATGCACATGCACTTTTGTTTTCAATGAAGAGCAATTTCTATGAGGTTCAGAGGTACTTGTAATATAAACAAATTTTCTTTTTCTTTTCAGACTCCACACTCACAAAAACTAACAAAACTAAATATTCCTAAAAAGAGATGCAAATCCTACCTTAATGCAAGAACTATATGTGGATGCAAGATTCAAAGACTACTCTAAAAACAAAGAAGGAAAGTTGCTGCTTTACCAAATTTTGTCTTGCCACTAAAATGCTTAGATAGAAGATGATGTGTTACCAATCATTTCGTCCAAACAATAAAAACAAGTTCTAAGATAAAAACAAAGCACTTTCACTTCGCAAAAAAGGAAATCAAATGAGAAGCAAGTTTAAGAAAGCGAAACTCAAAAACTTTCAAAAGATTTTCTTTCAATCAAACCAAAAAGTCTTTTTCAAAGGAAAGCTCTCAAAAATACTGACACCAATGATTGATAAATGGGCAACCAAACACTTTTGTGAATCGACACCTTTCAAATGATGAAAACTCAACAAAAATAAATGTGTTTGAAATCACTTTTGACAATCAAAAGTAGCAATGAAAGTCCCAAAAGGTCAAAAGACAAGTTTCAAGAAAATGGTAACAAACAACTTTCTCGAAACTAAGGAGCAAGTGGTCACAAAAATGATTTCGTTAAGCAAACAAAAAGTGTCATGAAAGCAAAAATGGACACAAAGATTGAACCCAATCTTCCTGTTCTGCCGAAACAGAGCAATCAAGATTCTTAAACAGAAATCTTGTGTGTCAAAAATCAATGACGCTTGCAATCAACGAAGACAAGACTAATACTCCTTATGACTAGAGAGAGTTCAGAACAAGATGCCCCCTGTCAAACAGAGAACTGTTACTGGAAAAGTGACTGCTTGACACTGACCCAAACCACCAGACAAACATTCAGCAAAAAGAAAATTTATAAATCTTGAAATTTATGTAATATACGCGCCTGCAATTAAGTGCAGAATGCGTGTACACGCGACTGTAACTAAGGAAACTTGCGTATACGCGGGTTCACTTAGTGCAACTTGCATATATACGCTTCTGTAATCCAGGAAAAGAGCGTATCTGAAGTTTTTCAAGAAAAGTAAAAAAAACACAGACTGAAAAACTGGAAAAGCTTGGAGTTCAAGAAAAGATCAGACAGTTAGAGCCAACAAACAGAGGGGCTGAGCCTTGATTGGCTTGAAGACTACCCAAACTAGGAACAACAAGAGTGTTGTCCCCAGTGGAGTCGCCAATTCTGGTTGAAGGGAAAGTACCCCTAGGGTCCTTTGGGCTAAGACTCTACCAGACTGAAAATTGCTTATTCAAAGAAACACACACACAGCCATCATTTTTACTTTTAAGCAAATTCTAATGTTTAGGGTACGTACCTAAGGTCCTACGTTCGAGAAGGCCTTTAGGGTCCAAACCCTTCTTGGAGTTCCCTTCTTCTTCCTTTGACCTGCAAGACAAGCAAATCAAAGAACATAACAGTACATGTACAGATACTTATGTATAAACCATCTTTATGCTATAAAGTTAGTTATAAAAATCTTTAAGTAACCACTTGCATAAGAATTCAAGACAAGAATCTCATAAGCATAAAGAAAGATTGTTTCGGGAACAAAGACGTGTTTCTTTATATATAAAGGCAAATAAAGTATATATAACAGAAAGATATCACCTGAACACCTTCATCAGGCTCCAAGCAAAGCTTCCTCCCGGATTCGTTCCAGCCTCAAGCCTCCAACAAGAGCTCCTTCCAAGTCTTACTCAATGATGATATCAAGGATGAATGGTCACCAATACACATGGAAACAAGGGTTTCCTATGCAAAATGGGGGAAGTGCAGAAAGCACCAAGGACTTCAGACCTGGTCTAAGGGAAAATCTCAGCATAATGATCTTGCTCTCCCTTCTCTCTCCCCTTGGCCTTCCCTTTGATGTCTTTTTATACCCTCTCCAAAGTAGTTTTTTAGTTAGGAGTTGGTTGGGAACAGTTGGGCCACGGGCACTAACAGGTGATCCAGCAGGTAAAACCCGCGATCTCCGCCCGAAAAAGAGGAATTTATTATTTTTTTAAGTGTTTTAATAGATACACGTGGGTTGGGTATAACAGACCCGCGTGTACACGCGTTTAACTCAGGGCAATGTCGCGTATAGGGAATAAAACACTGTTTTTTAAATTTTTGGACCAGGTCTGGAAGGAGGGGTTGCCCTAGGCCATAAGTGCAGCATCACAAACCATAAGAGTGAGATTTGGAGCTATAACAACGGGCTGGGTGCGTACTCCTGTAAAGGTCAAAAGGCGCAAGTTTCACTCCAAAAAAGTTACTTGTGGTCATTTCTAGAGCATTCTAGAAGCTTGTTTGACGTGTATGGAGCGCCTCCAGATGGTTCATGTATCCCTATGAAAGAGGAACTTATCCCATCAAGAGGGGAGTTATCCCATCCAAAGTGGGGCTTATCCCATTGATGGTGGACCTGAATAACTTCCTCTAGAACACTATAAATACAGGCATTGGGCCAGAGGGAGGAGAGGTTTAAAGCTGAACATTCCTAAGGGTAGATGCTGCTGGAATTAGGACTCCCTTGTAAATCTTGAGAGGAGAGATTCCCATCCTTTCCTAGCCTTATTTGGAAGTGGGTGAGCTGATCAAAGTAAAGGAAAACTCTTGCTGGACCCTAGGAGGGACCTGCACAACACCAAGGCTCAGGTTGTAATGGTTTCTTTTGTTTCCACTTAATGCAAATGAACTCATTTTTTTCAACAAATTGTTATTCATGATTTGTTACATATACTCCTTGGTCTGTATGATGGATATGCATTATTTTATAAGTTTATCAGGTGCTATTTAATCTTTTGGCTTGTTAGTGAATGCAGGTTTCGAAGAGAAGGAGGAGCTCATCCAGATCGGCGAGGCTGGACTACTACAAAGCGTTGGACTAAAGGTATGTTATAATCACCTGATTACTTGTATTCTAAATGTATGTTTAGAGAAAGGTAGTGTTTATTTGTCTTGTTTGTCACTAGAAAGCCTTAGCTTCTAGGGAGGTCGGTTTTGTCCCCATTATCGACTCTTTCCGCATGACAAAATGGCGACTCCGCTGGGGAATCCATTGATGTGAATGATTTTTCCTTTGTATGCAACTTTGATCTGAGAAAAGTCGTTTGTTTTCTGGTTTTTGGTTGTTTGACTGTGTATTTGGGTGGGCTAGCTTTGGGTTAAATTAGATTTTAGTTTTTCTTTGTTTTGCTAGAAGTACGCAACCTCTGCGTTGAGCACAGTGCGTACCTGTACGCACTGCATCTTTGTGCACAGAGTGTACACGCACCTGTGAAAACAGGTTGCTTGCGCACCCTGTCAAAATTGAGAAAATTTCAATTTTCTTCCTTTTTGCCTTTTAGATTTTGTTTTTAATTTGTTTTTTCTGCCCAGATCCACTGGTTACCTGCCATAAATCTTCACCTAAGCTTGTTTCGTCAGTGTCGAGAGTTTTAGTGAAATTCATAGAGATTTTGCCCTAGGGTTTGATTTTTACACTGGTCCTGTAGTGACTTGAGCTTTAGGAGTTGAAAAACCTTGGATCTCCCTGGTTTTGTTTAGTCTTCTTAGGAGTCGGGCCTTTTATAGAATCTACCCTTGTGAGAAACCTACCTTTGTGTCTTCTCTTTGCAAATCTCGAAAAAGTTTGTCGATTGAACTTTGAATTTTATTTTTAAGAAAAAGAACAAAAGATTTTGATTTTTGTTTTTGATTGGTTTTTGGTTCTGCATTAACTAGTCCTTAGTTACATTTTGACTGAGTAAAACATCCAGGAATCATCTTTAGTAGGCTTTTGCCTCATTAGATTTACATTTAGATTTATTTCTCTTAGATTTGCTTTTGTGTGAAATTGAGTTGATTTGATTGCTATAGATTTTTTTAACTTTGATTTCTGTTAAAGTAAGTTTTACATGCTTTGTTAATTAGGAAAAAATACAAAAAATATCTTTTGAAGGAAAGTTTGCTTTGGTAGCATTTGAGTCTTTGAAAGGAAAAAGAATTTTCGTGAAGTAATTAGTGGTCATGTGTTGTATGTTTTGAAAAGATAAAGAGTTTGTTTCTTTGATTTTCATTGCCAAGAAAGTTGTCTTTATATCAATTTTTGCATTCTCCAACTCTCTTAGCTAGGGAATTCATTGAAAAAGAAAATTAGTATAAATCATCCTAAGTGCATCTTTTTAGTGGATTTGAGTCGAGTCTACACACCATCAGTTTCATCTCCACTACCTTTTGTCTTAAAGAAAAGCCATAAAATTAACGCTTAAAGTAAAATCAACTTTGTAACTTTTTATTTACTAGGGCTCTGAAACACCAATATAGATCAGGCTAGTGTCTTGGAGTAGGAGAGTAATTAACTCTCCAAGACAGTAAGACCAAACAAGTAGCTCATCTTGTGGTAGGATAAATCCAACTGTTTCATTTGTACTCTAGGAAAGCTCCTCTTAAAGGAGAAGCACGAGACCGTGTCCGAACCAGTGAGGGGATCAATCCTCCTTCATTGGGAAAGACGCCAGATACGCACGTACTACAAATGGTAAACCTCGGATTATTGTCGAGGAGCCTGGGGTCACTTGTCGGTAAACCTTGGATTATTGTCAAGGAGCCGGCAAGGGGATTGAGCTTGTTACTCTGCCCTTGCGTGCTATCGGGTCGTAGATTGTTCCCCCAGGTATATTTGTTGCTGTTGGTAACCTTAGTGACCATTATCTTTAGGGTTCTACTAAGGTGACGGTGGAGGGAAGATCCCACTGTACCTGGAGCAGACGTCGGCTAGACTCACTTGGATTTTCCGGGGGGTTCACTTCACTCGAGACGGTTAAAGTGGAGGAACTTGTGCCGGTCTATTCATTAAGCAGGTTGCCGGGGTAACTGTTCCACCCACCACTTCTGTGCTGAATTCGGCGATGTTGGGTTTCATCTCCAACTAGTGTTTTCGGTCCGGAAGGCTACTGTTTGTGTACGGTTTGATGCCCTAGATTCTTTAGGCGTGTGATTCGAATTTGTTTGGTTCTTTAGAGACTTTAGGTGCTTTGCTTTGAGATTTTCTTTGTTTGCGTGTGCAGTAGTTAAAAGTTTTCAACTGTGGCTGAATTACCGAGACAGTCCTGTAGACTTCGGGGCAAGTCTCCTGAGATTGTTACCATGGCCGATTTGTTGAGGAAGTCCCGTAGACTTCGGGGCGAACCTCCTGAAGAGGTTCCAGGTCATTATGAAGGTTTAAAAGTCCTTGTAACTCCTAGTGGTAGTAAAGTAGGTTCACCTGAAGAAGGAGAGTCGTCATTGGTAGTCCATCCAGATTACCAAAGTCTAGAAACAGGTTATAATCCTGAAGCTGCTGCAGTTTCTGAGCTTGCTGGTAGTTTTTCATCTACTAGTGATATAGGCGAAGAACCTGAAGTATCTGAACCTGTTACTCCAACTTCTAGTGCTCCTAATTCACCTAGGGTAGAAAGAGTCATCATTGAAAATCTTCCTGCTAGTTTGATAGCTATTGAAGAACTTGCTCCAGAGGAAGAATTTGGCGTCTCTATCCTTGAAGATCAACCTACTATTGATCTAAGGGAGCGTGAATCCATCTTTTACAGTCCTCCTAGAAGTACTACTTGGTACCTTTCGTTAACCAATTATTTAGACAACTCAGGGTTAAGTTTTTCTCCACCTCGTACTCCTTATCCACCTGGAGGTATTTATACTCCTGTAAATATGTCTAGTCAGTCGTCCGTGTTCACTCAATCTCCTGAATCTTTCTTGTACGGCGGTCCTTCTGTTCCCTCTGGGTATCAGTCACTTTCTGGTACTTTTGCGGGAGCATCTCCTCAACCCATTGAACATGGGTTATTAGCTGGAAACAATGGTAATAAACCGTTGGGTGTAGGAGACATTTACATGATGTCAGGTTCAGTTCCCGGTTCTCAACCTCAAGGTGGCCAATTACCGCCTGGGGGGCAGCCTTAATTAACACCTGGGGGGCAACCTCAAGGTACACAAATTGCGTCTGGGGGGTAACCTCAAGGACAGTATGTACCCATAGTACAATACATTCCTTAAGGTCAACCCCAGCCTCAATATGTACCCCAAGTTCAACCTTAGTATCAATTCATAGCTCAAGGTCAACCCCAGTATCAGTACCTACCTCAAGGGTATCTACCTCAAGGTCAGTACTCGAGTCAAGGTTATCAACCACCCCAAGGTCACTCTTATGTTCAAGGTACAGGAAATGTACCTTTCAATTATCAATCCTACCCTCAATCCGGTTATGGATCTCAATATCCTCAACCTGTCATGGGTCAATACCCCATAATGAACATAGTGTGGGATCCATCACAAGTTCAACAGGTATTGCAGCCAAGCATACAGTTGTCATCTCAAGCTGGACAACCCTTAGTTGTTGGTTCACCCCAGCAACCAGTCCAGTCTAATGTTCAAACTTCTGTACCTTCGGTAGTTACTCAGTCGCCAATTGCACCTAGTACTCCATCTCAAATGACTGCTGCAACTACCGCAACATCTATTCCTTCCACCACACTTGCTTCTGGAGTATCGACAGCTCCGGTTTCTACTGTCTCTGCAACTACTCCTCAGACATCTTTACCATTTTCTGGATCTACGATTCAAACTACGGTTCAGATGCCTGTAGGACAACCTGGTTTAAGTACGGTTGTCACTAGTCAACCACAATTCGCTTATCAACCGTACCAGGGACAGTACCAATACAGGCCTACTGTCCAACAGCCAGTTTACCAGTATCAACCGTATCCTGGGTACACTTATCAACAACCTCAACAAACCCAGTACGGTCCGGTTAATCCTGGTTTTCCAGGAGGATATAATATCCCGAATGCGATTCCTATTCCAAGTTATCCTAGATATCCTCCTCCTGGGACTGGTCTTGTGACCCAGAGTTTTAGGGATCCTAATCGGCAATTACCGTTTATCGCAACTTTGGATTTACCAGACTTGTCGCGCCTAACAAACGATCCAATAAATTATCTTTCGTTCTGGCCGCCAATGCCAAATAAGTTGCCCAGTGATATACCCAAGTTCGAAGGTAAGTCTGGAGAGGATCCGTCAAATCATGTGATGACTTACCACCTCTGGTGTGCTTCAAATTCCATCTCGGATGATTCGATCCGCTTACGTCTTTTCCAGCGTACGCTCATTGGTCTCGCAGCCAAGTGGTACATTGAGTTACCACGGGCCTCTTTTTACAATTTTAGTCAGTTAGCTACCTCGTTCCTAACTCATTTTCAGTTGTCGGTCAGATATGATAATGGCACGGAGCTACTAACTTCATTAAAACAGTCGACGTCCACTTATATTTCCGATCATATACATGAATGGAGACGTCGACGGCGATTAGTGAAAGTTTTTATCCCGGACCAAATCTTAGCTGAATGGTTTGTTAAATCATTAATACCAAAGATTACTGAAGACGTAGCTAAGGCTGGAGTAGTTACTGAGGAGCAAGTAATTGCTCAAGCGCAGTACCTTGACTTAGTTTACACTCAGTCAGGTACGTTACACGAAAAGATCCCAGATCTTCCAAAGTCAAATCAAATTGCTGCTGCTCCTTCGGGATCTCATGCTGCTGATGGCATGATTGGTACGGTAAATACTAAAAGCAAGAAGAAGTCTTCAAAGAATTCTTCGCCTATTATAACCTTACCAGATTCCCTGACAGGAGAATCTTCTCCTGAAATTTCTGCTGATATTCACGCTGTAGAGTCATCTACGGCTAAATCAAAAAACGGTGGAAAGAAGAAAGTTAAGAAGAAGAGTAAAGCAGACAAGACTCCAAAGGAGAAAACAGAAAAGTCGGAAACCAATGACGAAAAGCGCAAACCTCGATATCCTTGTCTTATTTGTGAAGAGGATCATTTTACAAGAGATTGCCCTCATCGGGCCGAGGTTGTGAAAATCGTCAAAGGTTCCCCAACTCCTGCTGTTTTGAAAGATCCATTTCCAAAGCAGGAGAGTAAGATGATAGGTTCTTCCTCGAGTGCCACTGAAGAACCCATATTGATGATGTCTCATGTAAGGATTGCGACTCGATCGCAAGATTATGGTAGTAAAAGTCCTGTTGATGGATCGAAAGAAGCAGAATCTTCTCATTCAAATCCATCAACCTCAGCTCCCGGTTTCGATCCACTACAGATCGAGAAACCTAACCCTGACTTAGTAATCAAACCGCCCACCAAGGGTGTACTTCGAAGGTCTGCTTTCAATCCACATGCGAGAGCGGCCCAGAATTACAACATTGTTGAGGATTTAGCTGTTTCACCCTCAGCAATGTCGGCTTTAGAAGTGCTGCAATCATGCCCAGCACAGCGAAAATTACTTTTGTCGGCTATAGGAGCTGTTGATGTTCAGGACCCGAACCTAATAATCTTTGATCTAGAAAATAGTACACCGTGTTTGCCTCATCAGATGGCTTTCCAGATCCCAGTGATAGTAAAAAACAGGCCTATTCATCGGACTGTAATTGATGAGGGAGCTTCCACGTGTATTATGTCGATACAGTGCTGGAGATCGCTTGGTTCTCCTTCACTAAATCAATCCCCGACAATTCTTAAGGCCTTTGATGGCCGTGGGTTCCATCCGTTTGGCATTCTACAGGATTTGCCTATAGGGGTTGAAGGAAAAACCGTTAGTCTAGATGTGGAGGTGGTTGATGCCCCTCTAAACTACAACCTTCTCTTGGGTCGAAGTTGGTCTTACGCTATGACAGTGGTCGTTTCATCGGTCTTCAGAGTAATAAAGTTTCCACACAATGGCAAGATCGTAACCATAAACCAGCTGGCTTATTTTTCATCCGACCCAGCCTCTTCAGAGAGTATCCAGCATGTCGGTAAAACGACTATCCCTTACAAGGATGTTGGCGTAGGATTAGTTAAAGATGTCTGTTTACTGGGAACTTTTCCTTTTCCTCCAATCAACGCCGTGTCTTCATTTGCAACTATTCATATGATTACTTCAGACACCATTATTTACGACGATCCTTGGATCGTTCCTTCTGAATCTGAGATAGACTCATTTGGTGACGCAATGCCTTTGAGTCCATATGAAATTGCCTATGAAGCCGTGCAGTCTTTTTCCCACCCGAGTTCAACCAAAATCGACCAAATGAATGTGGTCCGTGAGGAATCCCTTTTCGCATCAACCTCGGAGTTAATAACGTTTCCCGAAGTTGTGTCATCTGACGAACAACTTTGTGAAGTCCTGTGCATAGACGATTTACCATGGGAAGATCTCCATCATAGATCTTCGTTTTTACCTGAGGATGATCGTTTTGAAAACGATTTCTCATCAATCTTTACAACTGAATATGTCAAAGAAGCTCAGAATCCAATGAAACATCCTGATTCAGAGCTGAATTTGGGAAACATTTCTCGTACTATTCCCATTGACATTTCAGTCAAGCCCGGAATTGTTGAGCACATTCATATAGGTGCCTCGTGTTCAGATGACGAAATTCAAACATACAAAGCCCTATTTCAAGAATTTCGCGACGTGTTTGCCTGGTCTTACGAGGAAATGCCAGGAATTGATCCCACCATTGTTGTCCATGAAATCAAGACTTACCCGGACGCTAAACCCGTCTGGCAATGTCTGTGTCAGATTCACCCACAAAAAGCGGCTGCGATTAAAGCAGAAGTTGAGAAGCTGTTGAAAGCAGGTTTCATTTATCCGATCCCGTTAACGGATTGGGTATCGAATATTGTTCCGGTTAACAAAAAACAGGGAACAATAAGAATATGTATCGACTATAGGGATATCAATCGTGCTTGTCCCAAGGACAACTATCCAACACCCTATATCGATCAAATAATTGATGATTGTGCCAGCAGTGAAATATTTTCCTTTATGGACGGTTTTTCCGGTTACAACCAAATCAATATTCTACCTGCCGATCAACCAAAAACGGCTTTCATTTGTCCATGGGGGACATTTGCTTATTGCAAATTACCTTTTGGGCTTAAGAATGCCGGAGCCACTTTTCAAAGGGCGATGTCTTATGCATTTCATGACATCAAGCACATTGTGCAACCGTATCTCGATGATTTGCCCGCTCACTCCTTACATCGAGCTGATCACCTTGTCCATTTACGAGCAATTTTTATGAGGTGTCGGCATTATCGTATACGGTTGAACCCACACAAATGTGTCTTCTGCATAGAAGTGGGATGATTGCTAGGATTTGTAGTTTCAAAAGCTGGCATCCGCGTCGATCCCTCGAAGGTAGAAGCTATCATCAAATTGCCTCCTCCTTCGAGTCTTCGCCAACTCCAAAGTTTGCAGGGGAAAGCAAACTTTTTACGCCGATTCATTCCTAACTACGCCGAGATTACCAAGGGTTTTACCCGGTTGTTGAAACAAAATGCTCAATTCTCTTGGGATGAGATAGCTCAGAAATCTTTTGATGCGCTCAAGCACGCGTTAACCCATGCACCGTTGCTGCATCCTCCCAACTACAACCAGGATTACTTTTTGTACCTCGCCGCCGCTCATTCCACCATTGGAATGGTCTTAGTCCAGGAAGACAAATTCGGAACGGAACATGTGATATATTACCTTAGTCGAACGTTAAATCCTACTGAGCTCAAATATTCACATGTGGAGAAATTGGCCTTGGCAGCCGTTCAAGTTGTCCAACGTTTCCGTCACTACATTCTTCTTCGTAAAACTACAGTTATTTCTGATTGCAACCCTATGATCTACATTTTGACTAAACAATTGCTAGGGGGCAAGTACTCTAAATGGATCGTTATCCTGCAGGAGTTCGACTTGGAATTTGAAAAGTCTAAGTCTAAGAAATCTTTAGTTTTTGCAGAGTTGATGTGTGATTTCCCGCGTGCTGACACGGAAACTGTTGCAGAGGAACCCATTGCAGATGAATCTCTGTTTCTCATCAGCACTTTAGATCCGTGGTATGGGGATATAATTGTCTATCTCCAAACCCAATCCTTTCGGCCCGAAGTTTCAAAGTCGGAACATCGGAAAATTCGATTCTAGTCCCAACAGTACAAAATTATTGGAGATACTCTTTATCGCCATGGGGCGGACTTGGTTTTTCGTCGTTGCTTAACTCATGAAGAAGCTGAAAGGGTTTTGAATGACTGTCACTCTGGAGCGTGTGGAGGTCATATGTCTGGGTATGCCACAGCCCAAAATATATTGCGCGCTGGCTACTTCTGGCCGTCCTTGTTTAAAGACTGTATTATTGCGGTCCGGAAATGCCACAACTGTCAAGTGTTTGATCGCAAGATGTGCGCACCACCTGCTCCTCTCCACCCTATAATTGTCGTTGGTCATTTTGCTAAATGGGGTATCGATTTTATTACATGTAACCCTCACTCGGCCGGGGGGCATGCGTATATCATCCTTGCGGTTGATTATTTTACTAAGTGGGCCGAGGCGATGCCTACATTCGAGGCAGACGGCAAGACAGCTGCATTTTCGTATTCAATCACATTATTGCTAGGTTTGGTGTCCCACAAGCGATAATCACTGACCATGGGTGCCATTTTCGAAACGTTATGATGACAGAACTTACAGGCCAGCTTGGTTTGCGTCACGATAGCTCAACTCCTTATTATCCACAAGCCAATGGCCTGGTTGAGTCCATCAACAAAGTTTTAGTTATCATGATCCGACGAATCATTGGTATTCATCGGTCGAATTGGCACAACATGTTATTTTCCGCGCTTTGGGCGTACCGAACCTCAGTGAAAACATCAACAGGGTTCACTCCTTTCCAACTAGTTTATGGTTTGGAAGCAGTGTTTCCCATTGAATGCGAAATCCCATCACTTCAAATGGCTGTCGAATTACTTCCAGCTACTTCCGAAGAGGAGAAGCGTTTATTATACTTAGCTCAATTAGATGAGACTCGACGTGACGCTGCATTGGCAATCGAGACTCACGCAAAACGTGTGAAAGCTCAGTATGATCGGAATGTGACCCCTCGAAGTTTTTCGGAAGGAGACCTAGTGCTATTATATGATCAAGCTAACGATAAATTAGGTGCTGGAAAATTCGTTCCTATGTGGCATGGGCCCTACATTGTCAAGCGAAAGCTAGCAAAAGGGGCCTATGAGCTGGTAGATTTTGACGAGGACTCTTTGGGTAAACCCAAAAATGGACTTTACCTAAAGAGGTATTATGCTTAAATGATGGGTATGGAGATTTAGTTAGGTTAGTTTTTCTTTCTAGCTGGTGTGTTTGTTAGTATAGACAGTGTGCTTAGTTTAGAGAGTGTGTTTTTCGTCATTATTCTGGCTTATCTTGGTTTTACTCTTGATATTGCAGATGTCGACGCCTCTCCAAACGTACATTGGATTCGCTGATGGTGCTTGTCGTAGTACACGGAATATCTCTTCCACAGCTTGGGTTATCTATTCGCCCTCTGACGAGTTAGTTTCTATGCATGGGGTGAGCCTCGGTCAAACAACAAACAACATTGCAGAATACAGTGCAGTGATTGAGTTATTGTCTGAATCTATTTCGTTTGGGATTCGGAGTTTGATAGTGAGGTTAGATTCTGAACTCGTTGTATTACAACTTAATAGAGTATATGCCATTAGAAATCCAGTGTTATTAAGGTTATTTTTGAGAGTGCGCCTCTTGGAACGTGAATTTGATTACATTGAATATCAGCATATTCCAAGGTCATTAAATACATTAGCAGATGCAATTGCTTCTCGAATGTTAGACAGACATTTGCGATAATCATACATGTAAATTTAAAAAACATTTCATCACACATGTTTAACAAGATAAGCCGGTAATAATGATATATATAGATAGGAGTGTGTCAAAAAATACATCGTCTTCGATCATAGGTTGAAAAACACCTTATGATCGGCAAAAATGATAAGTACAAAAACCAAAATGTCACATGTGTCTACAAAAGTGACCAGCCAGTCACTGGTGGTGCTCTCTATACGACACCACTGCACGCGCTACCCTACACAAGAACCTCCTAAAAGGTCCTGGGACTGCGACCACATAGCGCTGAAGTCTGATAGGAATATCGTCTATAGTCATCTCTGGTATGTCTGCCGTAAGACGCTCTAGGTCCTGTTCCAACTCAGCTAAGGTCTCTGCGGCCGCATCCTGTGGGGCCGGTGCTGGTGCAACTGGTACTCTCCTCTCGAAAGGCCGGAGATTGGCCGGACGCTGTGGGCCTACATCTGCATTTTGAAAATTGTCACTGTTAGTTTTGAGACGATATAAAAACAAAAAAAAAGTAAATAATTTAAAAACTTGTGGAAAATGAAGTACCTGTGTCATCCCACTGTTCTCCCGGTGGAAGAATCATGTTCGGATCTCCGTGAAAATCAACTCCGGCATACGAAAAATCTTGAATCGAGAAGACCTGGTTTTCTAACCAGTGAAAATACTTTGGTCTAAATCGTACAACCTCCGTGCCCTCGTCAGGATGACGGGCCATCACCGCAACCCATCGCATCAACTTAGGCTCTCGGGGAGGCCCCACCTCAACAGTGAGATGCTGTGGGATCAGCATCAGAACCCTCTCTAGGGAAAAACTCACAACTAAGGGCCCATAACCAAAAGTCTTCAGTTGTCCGTTTTTGGTCCTAGTCAGTTGGCCCTTTAAGTTGGCCAACACAGCATCGCACCAGTTAAAAATGGTGCCCTGATAGCAATCAATCACCATCCGCATCTGGGATACAGTGGCAATGTGCAAAGCGGTAGCCCCGCAAAGTCTGGTAACTGTAAAGGCAATTACCATAAGTTCAGGTTGGGATATATTTTTGATTTCTATCCCCTTATCCTGGTTTTGGTTATTACACCACTCTAGCCGGAGGCTAGCAATGGACTGGCCACCCGGCCTAGTCCCAGACAGAGTCAATTATTTGCCCCTCTTGGGAAAACCAGTGAGAAATTAAATACCAGAGGGCTCTATCTCGAGCTGGTGCCCTCCAATTTAGAAACACTGATCCTGAACGTTCCACCTTTCGACCAGCCACTCTAGAAAGCGCACCTAGGCCCTCATGCCAGGTATGGCCCAGTATTTGTAAAGACCGCATGCCTTCAAAGCATCAATGGAAGGTTGATGATTAATCACGGCCAAATCAACATCTTCGTGTTCTCTCTCGCGCCAATCAAGCATGGTGGGCAATCTACACACCATACAACATCTGTTAGAGTCCATAAAATTGAAAGTTTTTGGTTCATTTTGGAGAAATTGGAGTTTAAAAATCCACTCCGCGGTGTATGCAGCCAGCCCTTTAGAGACAGGGCGTATGTACGCAGCTTATCTTAGGCAAGCTGCGTACGCCCGGCATTTTCCCAATGGATAAAATGTCGGGGTACGCAGGTCACCCATGGGGCACCTGCGTACCCCGAAAAGCGGACCTTGAAACCCCCAAGGCCTCCAAAAAATAAAACTAAAGCTTAAAAACAAATTCTAAACGAATGGAAATGCAAGGGAGGATGTTGTAGAATACCTGATGAGACGGCGTTCGATTTCGACAGTCGGATTCTCCGCAATGTCCACGGGAAGTTTCTTGCCAAAAGCCCTTTTTCTCCCCTCAACAGTGAAAAGGTAAAAACGAAATGGTAAAAGCCCTTTTTATAGGTTTTTTGAGTAAATGAATGTCAAATTTGTTTATTTTCCTGCATGAAAAGGTATTTTTTAAAATATTTTTATCTATCTTTAAACAGGTATGAATAATGTGTTGGTTTTTGCACAGGATAAAGAGGATTTTCAGGGAAAATGTCATTTTTTCACAAACAAAAATATCAGAGTCATCTTTTAAGCCCTTTTTTGACTGCTAAAAATATGAAAAGATTGTCGAGCATTTCTTTTACACTCGTTAAAACGAAATTAAAAGACAGTCCCCTTATAGCCCTTTTTCTGACCGTAAAAACAGGAAAAGATTGCCGGATTTTTGTCGTTTCAAATTCGATACTGGAAATAAAACGACGTCTCCTTGATCGCTTTTTACTTTTCAGGTCAAATACACTAATCATGAAAGTACTCCTTGGTCGCAAGATCAAGTGGTTCTCTCAAGTATTATTTTATACTTTTTCGGGCTTGGGAGACACAACTTTACGAAAAAGTTCAACCTGGAGCCTTCTTAAGTTTTTTCAGACTCTCTAAAAATGAAAAATGCCGAGTTTCTCCTATACTGGACTTGTTAAAATTTCACAGTAAAGGACTTGTTCGATTACAAACAGGAACGGAGCACTCCTTCTTAGGGTTCGAATCAAAACTAAGTTGGACTCATCCGAAGGATGAGCTTATAACCAAGCATATGTTATCCTCCTCAAGCTTGTAAAAAAATAAAGAGGTACTTGCCAGAAATGGTGGGGGAAAAGAGAGAAAAATGAGCCTATTTGTTATCCTTTGTCTCAGAAGAAGCCTTATTACCACTCTTGAACACGACACTTTTCATTCACCTGGGTTGGGAAATCCTTTGCCTCACAGTTGATTGAACCACATTGAAAGTCTTCAGCCGGGAATTAACTTTGGGTCAAAAGTCACCAAGCCATCTGTTGTGTCGTTATGTGTTCAAGAGGTCTCTGCAAATAAACCATTCATCTGCAAAATACCCGTCATCCATCTCGACCATCCCTGAGTCAGTCCTTACAACTACATTTCTTCAACTTGATCTATGATTTCGTGTTGTGGGCTTGCCTGCAACAGGTCGCTTTCTATCGACATCAGCACATTATCTAGAAAGATGACCTAGAAATCGTCAGTACCTTGAAATTTGCATGCATCAATGGCAGGTTTCTCACCTTTGACGACGGTTTACATCATTGACTTTCGATCGAAGGATTCTGTGAAATGTTCGACATCAACTCATTCATTCACATCTCATGGATTGTACTGGGTACTTTGAGAACCATTGACATCACTGGTGATCTCTCTCACGCTTGTTAACAGTTTATATCATTGACTGGTAATCAAGTGGTTTCTACCATGTTCGACATCAACTCATTTATTCGCATGGATAGAATCGTACCTGTTCAGGAAATAGAAATGAAGACCCTAGATCTAGTTTCCACCATCCAGGCTGCGAGGAGTTTTGTATTCATTATACAGTAGACTAATCATAAACAGATGGCTGTGCCCATACTGTGTCTACAAAAGTCTATGATTATGATGTACTGCAAAATCATTCCTGTATCAGAGCAGTAGTTAGTTTCTTAGTTAAAGTTTTTAATCTGAGTATGGGAATGCCTACCTCAGCGATGATATGATCTTATATATGTATTTTGTGTTGAATACTTGCAAGTTCCGACTGGGCTCTCCACAAGATAATCCTTGAAATGATAAAGTACTTCACCCTTCCTAGATGATATGAAACCCTAATCTACTACAGGCTTCGCACTTTAGGGGGCAATATGTTACACTAAAATTTGTCACCATGACTATTTGCAGTTAGTATGGCTCCATCAACTGTCATACTATCCTCCTTGGCAAGTCTCATACCTCTGCTCTCCATGTCAAACTCCAAGAAAGAGAGAAAGTCTTTAAAAATCTATATATCTCTGGGTACGCAGTTTCTCTTAGCTTTACCTGCGTGTACGCACCTCAAGTTCACAATACCTACGTACTTGTACGCTCTGCCTGTAACGGGCTAGGTGCGTACTCCTGTAAAGGTCAAAAGGCGCAAGTTTCACTCCAAAAAAGTTACTTGTGGTCATTTCTAGAGCATTCTAGAAGCTTGTTTGACGTGTATGGAGCGCCTCCAAATGGTTCATGTATCCCTATCAAAGAGGAACTTATCCCATCAAGAGGGGGGCTTATCCCATTGATGGTGGACCTGAATAACTTCCTCTAGAACACTATAAATACAGGCATTGGACCAGAGGGAGGAGAGGTTGAAAGCTGAACATTCCTAAGGGTAGATGCTGCTGGAATTAGGACTCCCTTGTAAAGCTTGAGAGGAGAGATTCCCATCCTTTCCTAGCCTTATTTGGAAGTGGGTGAGATGATCAAAGTAAAGGAAAAATCTTGTTGGACCCTAGGAGGGACCTGCACAACACCAAGGCTCAGGTTGTAATGGTTTCTTTTGTTTCCACTTAATACAAATGAACTCATTTTTCTCGACAGATTGTTATTCATGATTTGTTTCATATACTCCTTGGTCTGTATGATGGATATGTATTATTTTATAAGTTTATCAGGTGCTATTTAATCTTTTGGCTTGTTAGTGAATGCAGGTTTCGAAGAGAAGGAGTAGCTCATCCGGATCGGTGAGGCTGGACTACTACAAAGCGTTGGACTAAAGGTATGTTATAATCACCTGATTACTTGTATTCTAAATGCATGTTTAGAGAAAGGTAGTGTTTATTTGTCTTGTTTGTCACTAGAAAGCCTTAGCTTCTAGAGAGGTCGGTTTTGTCCACATTATCGACTCTTTCCGCATGACAAAATGGCGACTCCACTGGGGAATCCATTGATGTGAATGTTTTTTCCTTTGTATGCAACTTTGATCTGAGAAAAGTCATTTGTTTTCTGGTTTTTGGTTGTTTGACTGTGTATTTGGGTGGGCTAGCTTAGGGTTAAATTAGATTTTAGTTTTTCTTTGTTTTGCTAGAAGTACGCAGCCTCTGCATTGAGCATAGTGCGTACCTGTACGCACTGCAGCTTTGTGCACAGAGCGTACACGCACCTGTGCAAACAAGTTGCCTGCGTACCCTGTCAAAATTGAGAAAATTTCAATTTTCTTCTTTTTTGCCTTTTAGATTTTGTTTTTAATTTGTTTTTTCTGCCCAGATCCACTGGTTACCTGCCATAAATCTTCACCTAAGCTTGTTTCGTCAGTGTCGAGAGTTTTAGTGAAATGCATAGAGATTTTTCCCTAGGGTTTGATTTTTGCACTGGTCCTGTAGTGACTTTGGCTTTAGGAGTTGAAAAACCTTGGATCTCCCTGGTTTTGTTCAGTCTTCTTAGGAGTCGGGCCTTTTATAGAATCTACCCTTGTGAGAAACCTACCTTTGTGTCTTCTCTTTGTGAATCTTGAAAAACTTTGTCGATTGAACTTTGAATTTTATTTTTAAGAAAAAGAACAAAAGATTTTGATTTTTGTTTTTGACTAGTTTTTGGTTCTGCATTAACTAGTCCTTAGTTACATTTTGACTAAGTAAAACATCCAGGAATCATCTTTAGTATGCTTTTGCCTCATTAGATTTACATTTAGATTTATTTTTCTTAGATTTGCTTTTGTGTGAAATTGAGTTGATTTGATTGCTATAGATTTTTTTAACTTCGATTTATGTTAAAGTAAGTTTTACATGCTTTGTTAATTAGGAAAAAATACAAAAAATATCTTTTGAAGGAAAGTTTGCTTTGGTAGAATTTGATTCTTTGAAAGGAAAAGGAATTTTCGTGAAGTAATTAGTGGTCATGTGTTGTATGTTTTGAAAAGATAAAGAGTTTGTTTCTTTGATTTTCATTGCCAAGAAAGTTGTCTTTATATCAATTTTTGCATTCTCCAACTCTCTTAGCTAGGGAATTCATTGAAAAAGCAAATTATTATAAATCATCCTAAGTGCATCTTTTTAGTGGATTTGAGTCGAGTCTACACACCATCAGTTTCATCTCCACTACCTTTTGTCTTAAAGAAAAGCCATAAAATTAACGCTTAAAGTAAAATCAACTTAGTAACTTTTTATTTACTAGGGCTCTGAAACACCAATATAGATCAGGCTAGTGTCTTGGAGTAGGAGAGTAATTAACTCTCCAAGACAGTAAAACCAAACAAGTAGCTCATCTTGTGGTAGGATAAATCCAACTATTTCATTTGTACTCTGGGAAAGCTCCTCTTAAAGGAGAAGCACGAGACCGTGTCCGAACCAGTGAGGGGACCAATCCTCCTTCATTGGGAAAGACGCCAGATACGCACGTACTACAAACGGTAAACCTCGGATTATTATCGAGGAGCCTGGGGTCACTTGTCAGTAAACCTTGGATTATTGTCAAGGAGCTGGCAAGGGGATTGAGCTTGTTACTCTGCCCTTGCGTGCTATCGGGTCGTAGACTATTCCCCCAGGTATATTTGTTGCTGTTGGTAACCTTAGTGACCATTATCTTTAGGGTTCTACCGAGGTGACAGTGGAGGGAAGATCCCACTGTACCCAGAGTAGACGTCGGCTAGACTCACTTGGATTTTCTGGGGGGTTCACTTCACTCGAGACAGTTAAAGTGGAGGAATTGTGCCGGTCTATTCATTAAGTAGGTTGCCGGGGTAACTGTTCCACCCACCACTTCTGTGCTGAATTCGGCGATGTTGGGTTTCATCTCCAACTAGTGTTTTCGGTTCGGAAGGCTACTATTTGTGTATGGTTTGACACCCTAGATTCTTTAGGCGTGTGATTCGAATTTGTTTGGTTCTTTAGAGACTTTAGGTGGTTTGCTTTGAGATTTTTCTTTGTTTGTGTGTGCAGTAGTTAAAAGTTTTCAACTGTGGCTGAATTACCGAGACAGTCCCGTAGACTTCGGGGCAAGTCTCCTGAGATTGTTACTGTGGCCGATTTGTTGAGGAAGTCCCGTAGACTTCGGGGCGAACCTCCTGAAGAGGTTCCAAGTCATTACGAAGGTTTGAAAGTCCTTGTAACTCCTAGTGGCAGTAAAGTAGGTTCACCTGAAGAAGGAGAGTCGTCATTGGTAGTCCATCCAGATTACCAAAGTCTAGAAACAGGTTATAATCCCGAAGCTGTTGCAGTTTCTGAGCTTGCTGGTAGTTTTTCATCTACTAGTGATATAGGCGAAGAACCTGAAGTATCTGAACCTGTTACTCCAACTTCTAGTGCTCCTGATTCACCTAGGGTAGAAAGAGTCATCACTGAAAATCTTCCTGCTGGTTTGATAGCTATTGAAGAACTTGCTCCAGAGGAAGAATTTGGCGTCTCTATCCTTGAAGATCAACCTACTATTGATCTAAGGGAGCGTGAATCCATCTTTTACAGTCCTCCTAGAAGTACTACTTGGTACCTTTCGTTAACCAATTATTTAGACAACTCAGGGTTAAGTTTTTCTCCACCTCGTACTCCTTATCCACCTGGAGGTATTTATACTCCTGTAAATATGTCTGGTCAGTCGTCCATGTTCACTCAATCTCCTGAATCTTTCTTGTACGGCGGTCCTTCTGTTCCCTCTGGGTATCAGTCACTTTCTGGTACTTTTGAGGGAGGATCTCCTCAACCCATTGAACATGGGTTATTAGCTGGAAACAATGGTAATAAACCGTTGGGTGTAGGAGACATTTACATGATGTCAGGTTCAGTTCCCGGTTCTCAACCTCAAGGTGGCCAATTACTGCCTGGGGGGCAGCCTCAAGGTACACAAATTGCGTCTGGGGGGAAACCTCAAGGACAGTATGTACCCATAGTACAATACATTCCTCAAGGTCAACCCCAGCCTCAATATGTACCCTAAGGTCAACCTCAGTATCAATTCATAGCTCAAGGTCAACCCTAGTATCAGTACTTACCTCAAGGGTATCTACCTCAAGGTCAGTACTCGAGTCAAGGTTATCAACCACCCCAAGGTCAATCTTATGTTCAAGGTACGGAAATGTACCTTTCAATTATCAATCCTACCCTCAATCCGGTTATGGATCTCAATATCCTCAACCTGTCATGGGTCAATACCCCAGAATGAACATAGTGTGGGATCCATGGCATGTTCAACAGGTATTGCAGCCAAGCGTACAGTTGTCATCTCAAGCTGGACAACCCTTAGTTGCTGGTTCACCCCAGCAACCAGTCCAGTCTAATGTTCAAACTTCCGTACCTTCAGAAGTTACTCAGTCGCCAATTGCACCTAGTACTCCATCTCAAACGACTGCTGCAACTACCGCAACATCTGTTCCTTCCACCACACTTGCTTCTGGAGTATCGACAGCTCCGGTTTCTATTGTCTCTGCAACTACTCCTCAGACATCTTTACCATTGTCTGGATCTATGATTCAAACTATGGTTCAGATGCCTGTAGGACAACCTGGTTTAAGTACAGTTGTAACTAGTCAACCACAATTCGCTTATCAACCGTACCAGGGACAGTACCAATATGGGCCTGTTGTCCAACAGCCAGTTTACCAGTATCAACCGTATCCTGGGTACACTTATCAACAACCTCAGCAACCCCAGTATGGTCCGGTTAATCCTGGTTTTCTAGGAGGATATAATATCCCGAATGCGATTCCTATTCCAAGTTATCCTAGATATCCTCCTCCTGGGACTGGTCTTGTGACCCAGAGTTTTAGGGATCCTAATTGGCAATTACTGTTTATCGCTGTTGTTGGGAAAAGTATCCAATTCGGAATGCCCCTATCCCACTTTAAGAGGTGATAGTGCCTTAGCAACAAATAGGTAAACTTATTCGAGTATTCTTCTTTATGGAATGTAAATGAGGAAGCAGGATCTAACTAACCTGTGTCTTTCGCTAGTTTGCTAATCCAATTGCTCCTCTCTTCAGTAGCTCCCAGCTCCTAGCTCTCTCACTGGCCCAGCTTCACAGAATTCCTGCAAGATCACAAGAGAGAGAAAACTACAAGAAGATACAGGCATACATTCATAAAAAGCTCAAGATCAGATTAAGCTAAACATGTAAGCATAGCAAAACATCATTGGTATACAACATGTAGGAGAAACCCAAATAGTTTATTGATAGAGTAAATAAAGTCCAAGAGGAGATACAACCAAGTGAGGCCCGATCCAGCATCTACCTCCCAGCAATGGAATCCCTTCCTCTCCTCCAACAAAGCATAAATCACCCAATGTACTAATCTCAATCTCAAACCAACAGCAATTCTCTGCAAATACAAAATTCCAGCCTCTAGATCTCATGGAGAAGAGATCCATATATAGATGTTTGGAGTGAGGATGAGTCAGCTTGTGATCTGACAAGTGTCCTCTCTCTCTATCAGTTCTTACTTCCACTTGGAGACTAAGAGCCTCTTACTCATCACTTAGTCGAACTCAGCAAGGAAAGTGTCATGGAGGAAGATTCTGGAAGCTTCCACAGTCTTGACACCTCTCACAAGAGACCCTGACATTTGTCATTTCCCGCTCAGCGCACCCTGGTAGTGCTTCCACCTGCATTGCAATGCAACTAGCCAGTGTAGCCTCTGCATTTCAACGCAGGCAGCTAGTGGATCTTCTGAATTGATCTTGAATTGACTTATTTTTGAGCAGTTTCTGGTGGAGAACTTCTGTGAATTGCTGTGGTTTGTTAGCCTTGTTCCTCTAGGGGTAGGAACAACATGTTTAGGGACTTTGGATTCCTTGGATTATGGACATTTCATGCTTATAGCTGTAAGGCACAAAAATGTCTATAACAGTTGCCCCCTAAAGTATGAGGCCGTTTATCGGGTGAAATGCTTTATTAGGAGGATCCGAAGTTCTTTCATTGCTGGGAGGAGACCTGTAATACAATACAATACAATACATTATTTTCATACTTTTTTCATGATCTAGTCGAGGCAGGCATTCCCATGCTCAGCTTTATAAATTCATTTTCATGTA
Organism: Pinus tabuliformis; assembly: GCA_031772625.1. Taxonomy (NCBI): domain Eukaryota; kingdom Viridiplantae; phylum Streptophyta; class Pinopsida; order Pinales; family Pinaceae; genus Pinus; species Pinus tabuliformis. Next base: position 804,159,367 of record CM062804.1, on the reverse strand, counting down.
CACATAACAGACAATCGTCTGATGATAGACTGATGATTCTGAAAGAGCCATCATCCTTTTGGTAGGATGATTATCTATGCTGCAAAGCTGTACATTTCCATGTCTTTATTTTCTGAATATATATCGCAGCCCGGATGGATGAAACTAGATCCGGGGTCTTCAATCTTGTCCAATCTTCACTCTAAGTACAAGTTGATCCATGTGAGAATTGCTCTGAAGTCGAACATGGAAAGACATCGCTTGATTACCGGTCAATGATGTAAACTATTAACAAGCGCGAGAGGAATCACCGATAATGATGATGACCCTCAAGGTACTGCAGTACAATTCACGTGGTGTGAATAGAGGACTTGGCATCGAACACCACGCAAAATCCTTCGGTCGAAGGTCATTGATGTATACCTGTCGCCGGAAGTGAGAAACTTGCCATTGAGGCATGCAAGCTTCAAAGTACTGAAGGGGGTGTTCCTAGATCAACTTCTTGGATAATGAGCTGATGTCGACAAGAAGCGATCCGTCAAAGGAGGGCCTTAATGAATCCCACATCAATGACACGGAACGGAGCTAATGATTTTGATGGAGGTGAAAACGATCTGATGACATATGATTCAGGGTGGCGGTCATGAAAGAGTATAATGTATGGTAGTGGATGGGACACAGGTGACTTCTCTGAACGACTTCTCTTGAACATATGGCGACATTGATGCGATGGATTGGTAGCATTACCCCAAGTATGGATGGTATGGCGAGACCATGGTGATGTGACCGGTGAATGAAACAACCCAACCCGATTGTGGTACGGAGGAAAAGTGTCATGTTCAAGAGCGACTTGCTACCATCAAAGTTTTCTTGAGTTTCTCCCAATTTTTCCCCATTCATTGCTGACCAGTACCTCTTTATTTTTGTCAAGCTTGAGGAGGATAACATATGCTTGTTCTATAACTTGCCCTTCGGGCAAGCCCATCGCTATGTTTTAACGAGCCTAGCGATAGGGAAACTCGTTCTCGTCTAAAGACAAGTTTGTCGCTATTCAATGCATTTAACGAGTCTAACGACAAGGATAACTCGGTCCTTTTCATTTTTAGAGAGTCTAAAAAGGTACATAAAGTTAACTCCAAAAGTCCTTTTTCGTCATCTAATCCCTTAAGTCCGAAAAAGTATAAAACAATACAGAAGGGATGAATTTTCGATAGTTTTAACGAGCCGAATAAAACAAGCGCTCGATCTTTTTGTGCAATAATCCCTCAGGTCCAAAAAGATTAAAATCTAGAGGAGGGATAGCTCTTCCGGTCACTTTAACAAGCTGGAAGGCCAAAACTCGGCAATCTTTTCATATTTTACGAGTCAGATGAAAAGAGCTTAAAGAAGACTCGTCTTTTGAGGAACGAGTGATAAAAAGGGTAGCAGCTGATTCCAGGGAAGGATTGGAATTTCCAAATCACGGCAGTGTCACAAGGATGGCTAGTGAAATCACTCTTCGCAGCTGTTCCTCAAAATGGGTAAAAAATCATATGGAGGTGAATGATCAGCCAATGGAAAAGTGGAGGTGGTGGGAAAACACGACCAAGGCTTTAATGGCTGATGACGCTACATTCACGGTGGTTATTTACCGGAATAGTTCATTTTTTAACGAGCTTAAACGCGGGTGGAAACATTTGCTCGATCTTATGTTTTTTTTTTAACGAGCATGAACTATGCGCTAAAACTGCTCGGTAAGTTTGCATGCCCCCAGCATAATAACTCAAATCAAGGTGCATGCCCCCCAAGCTTCATTGCATTCAACTTGGTGGTTGGAATGAAGGTTTACCTTTGAGATTTGGAAAGGGGATTGTTTCATTTTTTAATGAGGTTGACACAGTAAAAGAACTATCCTCATGACTTCTCGTTTCATTTTTTAACGAGGTCGACACGAGATAAGAACCGTCCTCGGAGCCCACTGTATTTGTAGTATTTGATAGAAAATAGAAAACTGAAGGATGATAAAGGTCATCTTGAGTATCTTCTCGACAATCCAGGAGAAGGGAACGATGGTGGGAATCATTCCATGGTGCCCCGTCAATTACCATTGATTGGACAATTCCTTTGTCGGTGACATGCACTTGCGACCAAGGATCTGAAGGGGTACCATATTCTTTAGATCTATCTATCCAAACGCTTGATGAGTGTTGATTTGGGGTTGCCCCCCAGGCCAAGAAAATTGATTGCTACAATATTTCTAAAATGGCGATGATCCATGCTGACAAAATGTTCAGGAATCTTTGAAATCCATTAGATATAGAAGATTTCATATTGTAGGTTTCCACTGTGGCCACTTCCGCCAGATTACTCGGAGGCGGTAGGGCAAAAGTACCCATTAAGGCAGGGTCTTTTAGGAGACCTACTCCAATATTTTGAAGCGAATGATTGCTTCCATGGATCATTGGAATGCTTCCTGTAACTTGTCAACTGTCGGGGAGGAAAGTTTGTTGGTCGACGACTGTAATTCCTCCTTGAAAGGGAAATGCAATCTTCCTAAAGTAGGTCGACACAACTGCGGCCATGGCATATATCCAGGGCCTTCCCAATAGGATGTTGTAATCGAGTTTTCCATCAATTACTTCAACATCAATTCCTGCTGTTTTGCCCCCTACTTCAACTTGCAAGTTACTTAAAATCCCGTATGGAGTGTATGATCATCCATCAAATGCTTTTAATGTCGTTGACGATCTTAACAAGGGTGGTGAGCCTAAATTTTTCCAGCAACTCATCGACATAATACATGTAGATGCCCCCTCATCAATAATTGTTCGATGAACAGTTTTGTTGAGGGCTTTCACTTGAATAAGGAAAGCTAGTTGAGCTGGTAACTGAGGGTCATATCCTTTATGATCAAAGGCCACAAGATTGGAATCCATTGGGCCAATCCCACCTATTGTTGATAATAAAGCTTACTCTTGGGAGGGGCAATTTTGTGGTACCTCAAGTGTCGACATAGCGGACGGCGATTGGGCCAGGTCCTCTACTATATTATAATTATGTGCTACTTTGGCACGAGGATTAAATGTCAATTTGTGTACTACTCCCTTTGGCGACTTTATCATTGGTTCAAGAATGATGGGTGGCACAACTTCGGTCAAAGTTGTCGTCAAACTACTAGGTTGTTCATTAGCCTTGTTATTCGACAGCTGTGGATTCCCGTAATCTTTATTCCTTGTCAAAGCATCATTTTGCTGCTTTGAGACAAACAACATAAGCACTTGGGATCGGGAAGTATTTTGATTAGCAACTAGTTTGGTTCCCGGGTTTGGAAACGGATCAATCAATACTGCTGAGGGTTTTGAACTCTTAAAGAGTTTCTTAACTTCAGCTATATGTGGACAATCTCTCGTCCAATGATCCTCATCGCATATATGACACCTCGCAGGGGGTTTCCTTTTTCTCCCTTTCTTTTTCTTCTTGCCCCCCGGTTGCTTCAGTTGTTTGCCCTTGTCGGTCGACATGGCATTTACTTCCGAGGCAAGAAGTTCATCATTTGCATTTTGACTCAAAATCTTACGGGCTTTTTTAGATGTAGCCTTTGTCGATTTCGTGTCTGTCGCACCAATCATGCCATCGCCGGCGTGAGTCATTGTTTGATTTAGGAGGAGGAGGAATTGAGAATTTCGGTCTAGGGGCGTCAGGGATTTTGTCGTAGAGCGTGCCAGACTGAGTATAGACCAAGTCTAGATATTGCGCACGAGCGATAACTTGCTCTTCCGTTACGACTCCCCCCTTCGCCACATCTTCCGTTATGGCAGGAAGTAACGACTTGATAAACCATTCAGCTAATAACTGATCGGGAACGTACGTTTTTACCATCTTACAACGACGACGCCACTCATGTATATGATCAGATATGTGAGTGGCCATTGTCTGTTTGAAGTTGGTTAGGAGTTCCGTTCCCGTTTCATACCTTATCGGTAATTGAAAATGGGTTAAGAAAGTCGTGGCTAAGGTACTGAAGTTATCGAACGAAGCTCTAGGAAATTCAATGTACCATTTTGCCGCTGGACCCGTTAACGTCCTCTGAAAGAGGCGAAGTCTTATCGAATCATCATTTAGGGTGTTTGATGAACACCATAGATGAAATATCATCACGTGATTCGATGGATCTTCACCTGGATTTCCATTAAATTTAGGAATATCTGACGGAAGTTTATGCGGAATCGCTGGCCACCAAGGGGCATAAGCAATTGGATCATTCGTCAGCCGGTTTAGATCTGGTAATTCTAGAGTTGCTACAAAGGGCAACTGTTGATTCAGGTTAGGCGAAGCATACCCAGGATAAGATGGAATCGCCTGAGCAGTGGATCTTTGCATACCAGCATAATGCTGGCAACTTTGACAAGGTTGATGGGCATAACCACTATAATATGGTTGCCCATTACTTACAAAGACTTGTTGCTCAGGTCCTTGATATGATTGCTGGAATGGCGGTTGTTGAGATTGAACCAGCTCTGGTTGTTGGATCATTTGCTGTTGTCCAATACTGGATGATTGACCAAGATGAGGAGTCATAGTACTTGTTTGAGCCTGAGCCGCTCCATATAAGGAGGCACTAACCTGAGGTTTTGATTGAGTTGTCGAGACAAGAGGTTGTTGTATGGCAACCTGAGAAACTTGGGGTTGACATACAACAGGTAGCACTTGTACTTGCCACGCAATCACCATACCCGGTATAGTGGCAACATTTTACACAGGGTGGACTGGTTGCATTGAATATGCAACCCTTGGTTGCTGAGGCAGTATTGGTACCCATCCGCTGGATGTAATTCCAGTTTGACCTGAACTTTTTTGTAAACTCCCATATGGTTGTTCTCCGGGGGGGAACAATGAAAAGGCATACTGTCCTCCATATGGTGGCAATCCAGTACTTAAAGGGTAGATTGGCCTTTGAAGACACGTTGGATCAATTTGTTGAGTTTCAACATAAGAAATACCAGACGATAATCCGGATGAAGAAATAGGAACTAACCATGTCGTCGAAACAGTCTCTTATTGGACTCCAGCTTGTTGTTGACAATTTGCCGGGACAGATGGTATACCAGCGAACATCGTTGGAGTAGTAGCAGGAGGCTCTGCCGCTGCTGTGGTGGATGACACAGTCCTAGATGCCGACGGTTGTTCAGACATATTTAGTCTATCCAAAAGATTTCCTAGCGATTCTACAAGAACTTGTGATGAAGGGAGACAAACTTCGAAGATCAACGAGGGAAAGGTGATGATTATTCTGTTTAAAATAAATTTTAACGACGCTTAGACACAACTTGCTTTTTCAATTTTAAAGAGTCGAGAAAAAGCAAAAGATGACTCTAGTCTCCTTCGATGTTTTAACGAGCCCGAAGTGACAAATGCTCGGATGGACTTTTTCCGTTATAGAGTCTGAAAAAGGCCAAAAGGAACTGCTCTAGAGATCTAGGTAGAGGGTGTGCCAAACTTTTCGCAAAACCGCATAATACTTTTTAAGGTACGGGCGGTCAATCTTCCCGAATGCTGTGTTCAGTGCATTGCGATCAGTAGGGCGGCCGACATGGCTTCCTAAGGATAAAGGTTTTATGCCTATAGGGGTCTCCCAATATATACTCGACGGTACGTGGGAGCACAATCTGTACTGGCGCTATCGTCCCTCAGGAGGAATCACCCACCATCAGCGAGATTGAAAGTCACCAGGCTTTACGACACCGGAACACGTCTCTAGCCTAGACCTCTATGTTGTGCGTTATGTTACAAAGCATTATTAAGTTCATTCAGTTTATTTTATGTTGATCTTTCTTAGAAGTTTGCCTTTTGAGGTTCACCACGAGATGTATAGATAACTTCCTAAATGCAATCTAAAAGATGATAAGCAAATTTTATCTCTTTTTCAACAATGAAAATCCTAGCTACAAAGGGAAAAGAAAGGCACCATCTTTTCTCAGAGAGAAATCAGCACACTCTAAATGCACTTTCCCTAAATCAATCATGCAAACTATCAAGATGAAAATGCACAATGCAAGTGTTTGTTTTCCGCTTTCTTAATATTGATGCCTAAAAAGAAAGCTTTTTGTACAACTTTGAATTTGCTTTTAAATGACAAATACAAACAAGTTTACTTTTTCGAAATCAGAAAGGGTAGAAGAGATTACAACACTTAACGATTTTCGAAATGAATACTTGTTTTGACACTCAAAAGAGACAAACTCAAACCAAAAGCAAAAATGAATGTATAACCAACTGTAAACAGCCAATGAACTCTCTCCTAAGACCACAATCAACAGATCTGAATCAAGGGCTACAGGATGACTATTTCACTCTTGCAATGGAAAACTGTAAATGACGATACAAACACATAAAAACACTCACAGTCTTTTTGTACAAAAGGAGGCGGAATTTAAGCAGAGAAAAGGGGTTATCAGACAGGTACCTATGCTGGTTGCAGGCTGCAAAAAACAGAGATCAAAACAAGGCAAAACAGAGCAGAGAACCCCAGCTGCACAAGGCCTAACTGGATCAGCGCACCTGTATAACAGGGAAACTGAATTTCAACGCAGGTAGCCTTCACGGGAACTACGTTGAAATGCAGAGTCTCTTCACAGAGCCTGTGCTGAAGGAGAAACGAGAGTTCCTCACTGGGTTCTGGGTCACGGTTTGCTATTTAATCTACAGTTTCAGGCCAAATCAAAGCAATAAGCAAGGTACAATCAAAGGGATGATTTGAAGGAGGACTAAGATCTATCACAAAGGATCATCAAATCATTTGTGAGTCCATTGTTCAGATCATAGACAAATCCAGTGATTGGATCAAAGCAACAGCTGTCTACTTTGCATCTGAGAATAGCAGATGCAGTTCGATTGTTGTTGTTGAGTCTATGAAACAAACAATGATAGAAACACAAATAAAATGACTAAACAGATCTCCCCAGCGGAGTCGCCAATTTGTTGTTGGGAAAAGTATCCAATTCGGAATGCCCCTATCCCACTCTAAGAGGTGATAGTGCCTTAGCAACAAACAGGTAAACTTATTCGAGTATTCTTCTTTATGGAATGTAAATGAGGAAGCAGGCTCTAACTAACCTGTGTCTTTCGCTAGTTTGCTGATCCAATTGCTCCTCTCTTCAGTAGCTCCCAGCTCCGAGCTCTCTCACTGGCCCAGCTTCACAGAATTCCTGCAAGATCACAAGAGAGAGAAAACTACAAGAAGATACAGGTATACATTCATAAAAAGCTCAAGATCAGATTAAGCTAAACATGTAAGAATAGCAAAACATCATTTGTATACAACATGTAGGAGAAACACAAATAGTTTATTGATAGAGTAAATAAAGTCCAAGAGGAGATACAACCAAGTGAGGCCCGATCCAGCATCTACCTCCCAGCAATGGAATCCCTTCCTCTCCTCCAACAAAGAATAAATCACCCAATGTACTAATCTCAATCTCAAACCAACAGCAATTCTCTGCAAATACAAAATTCCAGCCTCTAGATCTCATGGAGAAGAGATCCATATATAGATGTTTGGAGTGAGGATGAGTCAGCTTGTGATCTGACTAGTGTCCTCTCTCTCTGTTAGTTCTTACTTCCACTTGGAGACTAAGAGCCTCTTACTCATCACTTAGTCAAACTCAGCAAGGCAAGTGTCATGGAGGAAGATTCTGGAAGCTTCCACAATCTTGACACCTCTCACAAGAGACCCTGACATTTGTCATTTCCCGCTCAGCGCGCCCTGGTAGTGCTTCCACCTGCGTTGCAATGCAACTAGCCAGTGTAGCCTCTGCATTTCAACGCAGGCAGCTAGTGGAGCTTCTGAATTGATCCTTCCATTCTGGCCGCCAATGCCAAATAAGTTGCCCAATGATATACCCAAGTTCGAAGGTAAGTCTGGAGAGGATCCGTCAAATCATGTGATGACTTACCACCTCTGGTGTGCTTCAAATTCCATCTCGGATGATTCGATCCGCTTACGTCTTTTCCAGCGTACGCTCATTGGTCTCGTGGCCAAGTGGTACATTGAGTTACCACGGGCCTCTTTTTACAAATTTAGTCAGTTAGCTACCTCGTTCCTAACTCATTTTCAGTTGCTGGTCAGATATGATAATGGCACGGAGCTACTAACTTCATTAAAATAGTCGACGTCCACTTATATTTCTGATCATATACATGAATGGAGACGTCGACGGCGATTAGTGAAAGTTTTTATCCCGTACCAAATCTTAGCTGAATGGTTTGTTAAATCATTATTACCGAAGATTACTGAAGACGTAGCTAAGGCCAGAGTAGTTACTGAGGAGCAAGTAATTGCTCAAGCGCAGTACCTTGACTTAGTTTACACTCAGTCAGGTACGTTACACGAAAAGATCCCAGATCTTCCAAAGTCAAATCAAATCGTTGCTGCTCCTTCAGGATCTCATGCTGCTGATGGCATGATTGGTACGGTAAATACTAAAAGCAAGAAGAAGTCTTCAAAGAATTCTTCGCCTATTATAACCCTACCAGATTCCCCGACAGGAGAATCTTCTCCTGAAATTTCCGTTGATATTCATGCTGTAGAGTCATCTACGCTAAATCAAAAAACAGTGGGAAGAAGAAAGGTAAGAAGAAGAGTAAAGCAGACAAGACTCCAAAGGAGAAAACAGAAAAGTCAGAAACCAATGACGAAAAGCGCAAACCTCGATATCCTTGTCTTATTTGTGAAGAGGATCATTTTACAAGAGATTGCCCTCATCGGGCCGAGGTTGTGAAAATCGTCAAGGGTTCCCCAACTCCTTCTGTTTTGAAAGATCCATTTCCAAAGCAGGAGAGTAAGATGATAGGTTCTTCCTCGAGTGCCACTGAAGAACCCATATTGATGATGTCTCATGTAAGGATTGCGACTCGATCGCAAGATTATGGTAGTAAAAGTCATGTTGATGGATCGAAAGAAGCAGAATCTTCTCATTCAAATCCATCAACCTCAGCTCCCGGTTTCGATCCACTACAGATCGAGAAACCTAACCCTGACTTAGTAATCAAACCGCCCGCCAAGGGTGTACTTCGAAGGTCTGCTTTCAATCCACATGCGAGAGCGGCCCAGAATTACAACATTTTTGAGGATTTAGCTGTTTCACCCTCAGCAATGTCGGCTTTAGAAGTGTTGCAATCATGCCCAGCACAGCGAAAATTACTTTTGTCGGCTATAGGAGCTGTTGATGTTCAGGACCCGAACCTAATAATCTTTGATCTAGAAAATACTACACCACATTTTCCTCATCAGATGGCTTTCCAGATCCCAGTGATAGTCAAAAACAGGCCTATTCATCAGACTGTAATTGATGAGGGAGCTTCCACGTGTATTATGTCGATACAGTGCTAGAGATCGCTTGGTTATCCTTCACTAAATCAATCCCCGACAATTCTTAAGGCCTTTGATGGTCGTGGGTTCCATCCATTTGGTATTCTACTGGATTTTCCTATAGGGGTTGAAGGAAAAACCGTTAGTCTAGATGTGGAGGTGGTTGATGCCCCTCTAGACTACAACCTTCTCTTGGGTCGAAGTTGGTCTTACGCTATGACAGCGGTCGTTTCATCGGTCTTCAGAGTAATAAAGTTTCCACACAATGGCAAGATCGTAACCATAGACCAGCTGGCTTATTTTTCATCCGACCCAGCCTCTTCAGAGAGTATCCGGCATGTCGGTAAAACGACTATCCCTTACAAGGATGTTGGCGTAGGATTAGTTAAAGATGTCGGTTTACTGGGAACTTTTCCTTTTCCTCCAATCAACGCCGTGTCTTCATTTGCAACTATTCATATGATTACTTCAGACACCATTATTTACGACGATCCTTGGATCGTTCCTTCTGACTCTGAGATAGACTCATTTGGTGATGCAATGCGTTTGAGTCCATATGAAATTGCCTATGAAGCCGTGCAGTCTTTTTCCGACCCGAGTTCAACCAAAATCAACCAAATGAATGTGGTCCGTGAGGAATCCCTTTTCGCATCAACCTCGGAGTTAATAATGTTTCCCGAAGTTGTTTCATCTGACGAACAACTTTGTGAAGTCCTGTGCATAGATGATTTACCATGGGAAGATCTCCATCATAGATCTTCGTTTTTACCTGAGGATGATCGTTTCGAAAACGATTTCTCATCAATCTTTACAGCTGAATATGTCAAAGAAGCTCAGAATCCAATGAAACATCCTGATTCAGAGCTGAATCTGGGAAACATTTCTCGTACTATTCCCATTGACATTTCAGTCAAGCCCGGAATTGTTGAGCACATTCATAAAGGTGCCTCGTGTTCAGATGATGAAATTCAAACATACAAGGCCCTATTTCAAGAATTCCGCGACGTGTTTGCCTGGTCTTACGAGGAAATGCAAGGAATTGATCCCGCCATTATTGTCCATGAAATCAAGACTTACCCGGACGCTAAACCCATGCAGCAACGTCTGCGTCAGATTCACCCACGAAAAGCGGCTGCGATTAAAGCTGAAGTTGAGAAACTGTTGAAAGCAGGTTTCATTTATCCGTTCCCGTTAACGGATTGGGTATTGAATATTGTTCCGGTTAACAAAAAACAGGGAACAATAAGAATATGTATCGACTATAGGGATATCAATCGTGCTTGTCCCAAGGACAACTATCCAACACCCTATATCGATCAAATAATTGATGATTGTGCCGGCAGTGAAATATTTTCCTTTATGGACGGTTTTTCCGGTTACAACCAAATCAATATTCTACCTGCCGATCAACCAGAAACGGCTTTCATTTGTCCATGGGGGACATTTTCTTATTGCAAATTACCTTTTGGGCTTAAGAATGCCGGAGCCACTTTTCAAAGGGTGGTGTCTTATGCATTTCATGACATCAATCACATTCTGCAACCGTATCTCGATGATTTGCCCGCTCACTCCTTACATCGAGCTGATCACCTTATCCATTTACGAGCAATTTTTATGAGGTGTCGGCATTATCGTATACGGTTGAACCCACACAAATGTGTCTTCTGCATAGAAGTGGGACGATTGCTGGGATTTGTAGTTTCAAAAGTCGGCATCCGCGTCGATCCCTAACAGATGTTTTATGGTGTGTAGATTGCCCACCATGCTTGATTGGCGTGAGAGAGAACACGAAGATGTTGATTTGGCTGCGATTAATCATCAACCTTCCATTGACGCTTTGAAGGGATGCGGTCTTTACAAATACTGGGCCATACCTGGCATGAGGGCCCAGGTGCATTTTCTAGAGTGGCTAGTCGAAAGGTGGAACGTTCAGGATCAGTGTTTCTACATTGGAGGGCACCAGCTCGAGATAGAGCCCTCTGATATTTACTTTCTCACTGGTTTGCCCAAGAGGGGCGAACAATTGACTCTGACGGGACTAGGCCGGGTGGCCAGTCCATTGCTAGCCTCCGGCTAGAGTGGTGTAATAACCAAAACCAGGATAAGGGGATAGAAATCAAAAAGATATCCCAACCTGAACTTATGGTAATTGCCTTTACAGTTACCAGACTTTGCGGGGCTGTCGCTTTGCACATTGCCACTGTATCCCAGATGCGGATGGCGATTGATTGCTATCAGGGCACCATTTTCAATTGGTGCGATGCTGTGTTGGCCAACTTAAAGGGCCAACTGACTAGGACCAAAACTAGACAACTGAAGACTTTTGGTTATGGGCCCTTAGTTGTGAGTTTTTCCCTAGAGAGGGTTCCGATGCTGATCCCACAGCATCTCACTGTTGAGGTTGGGCCTCCCCGAGAGCCTAAGTTGATGCGATGGGTTGCGGTGATGGCCCGTCATCCTGACGAGGGCACGGAGGTTGTCCGATTTAGACCGGAGTATTTTCACTGGTTAGAGAACCAGGTCTTCTCGATTCAAGATTTTCCGTATGCCGAAGTTGATTTTCGCGGAGATCCGGACATGATTCTTCCACCGGGAGAACAGTGGGATGACACAGGTACTTCATTTTCCACAAGTTTTTAAATTATTTACTTTTTTTTTTGTTTTTATATCGTCTCAAAACTGACAGTGACAATTTTCAAAATGCAGATGTAGGCCCACAGCGTCCGGACAATCTCCGGCCTTTCGAGAGGAGAGTACCAGTTGCACCAACACCGGCCCCACAGGATGCGGCCGCAGAGACCTTAGCTGAGGTTCTTGTGTAGGGTAGCGCGTGCAGTGGTGTCGTATAGAGAGCACCACCAGTGACTGGCTGGTCACTTTTGTAGACACATGTGACATTTTGGTTTTTGTACTTATCATTTTTGCCGATCATAAGGTGTTTTTCAACCTATGATCGAAGACGATGTATTTTTTGACACACTCCTATCTATATATATCACTATTACCGGCTTATCTTGTTAAACATGTGTGATGAAATGTTTTTTTTAAATTTACATGTATGATTATCACAAATGTCTGTCTAACATTCGAGAAGTAATTGCATTTGCTAATGTATTTAATGACCTTGGAATATGCTGATATTCAATGTAATCAAATTCACGTTCCAAGAGGCGCACTCTCAAAAATAACCTTAATAACACTGGATTTCTAATGGCATATACTCTATTAAGTTGTAATACAACAAGTTTAGAATCTAACCTCACTATCAAACTCCGAATCCCAAACGAAATAGATTCAGACAATAACTCAATCACTGCACTGTATTCTGCAATCTTGTTTGTTGTTTGACCGAGGCTCACCCCATGCATAGAAACTAACTCGTCAGAGGGCGAATAGATAACCCAAGCTACGGAAGAGATATTCTGTGTACTACGACAAGCACCATCAGCGAATCCAATGTATGTTTGGAGAGGCGTCGACATCTGCAATATCAAGAGTAAAACCAAGATAAGCCAGAATAACGACGAAAAACACACTCTCTAAGCTAAGCACACTGTCTATACTAACAAACACACCAGCTAGAAAGAAAAACTAACCTAACTAAATCTCCATACCCATCATTTAAGCATAATACCTCTTTAGGTAAAGTCCATTTCTGGGTTTACCCAAAGAGTCCCCGTCAAAATCTACCAGCTCATAGGCCCCTTTTGCTAGCTTTCGCTTGACAATGTAGGGCCCATGCCACATAGGAATGAATTTTCCAGCACCTAATTTATCGTTAGCTTGATCATCTAATAGCACTAGGTCTCCTTCCGAAAAACTTCGAGGGGTCACATTCCGATCATACTGAGCTTTCACACGTTTTGCGTGAGTCTCGATTGCCAATGCAGCGTCACGTCAAGTCTCATCTAATTGAGCTAAGTATAATAAACGCTTCTCCTCTTCGAAATTAGCTGGAAGTAATTCGACAACCATTTGAAGTGACGGGATTTCGCATTCAATGGCCAACACTGCTTCCAAACCATAAACTAGTTGGAAAGGAGTGAACCCTATTGATGTTTTCACTGAGGTTCGGTACGCCCAAAGCGCGGAAAATAACATGTTGTGCCAATTCGACCGATGAATACCAATGACTCGTCAGATCATGATAACTAAAACTTTGTTGATGGACTCAACCAGGCCATTGGCTTGTGGATAAAAAGGAGTTGAGCTATCGTGATGCAAACCAAGCTGGCCTGTAAGTTCTGTCATCATAACGTTTCAAAAATGGCGTCCATGGTCAGTGATTATCGCTTGTGGGACACCAAACCTAGCAATAATGTGATTGAATACGAAAATTGCAGGTGTCTTACCGTCTACCTCGAATGTAGGCATCGCCTCGGCCCACTTAGTGAAATAATCAACCGCAAGGATGATATACGCATGCCCCCCGGCCGAGTGAGGGTTACATGTAATAAAATCGATACCCCATTTAGCAAAAGGACCGACGGCAATTATAAGGTGGAGAGGAGCAGGTGGTGCGCGCATCTCGCGATCAAACACTTGACAGTTGTGGCATTTCCGGACCGCAATAATACAGTCTTTAAACAAGGATGGCCAGAAGTAGCCAGCGCGCAATATCTTTTGGGCTGTGGCATACCCAGACATATGACCGCCACACGCTCTAGAGTGACAGTAATTCAAAACCCTCTCAGCTTCCTCATGAGTTAAGCAACGACGGAAAACGAAGTCTGCCCCACGACGATAAAGAGTATCTCCAATAATTTTGTATTGTTGGGACTGGAATCAAATTTTCCGACGTTCCGACTTTGAAACTTCGGGCCGAAAGGATTGGGTTTGGAGATAGACAATTATATCCCCATACCACGGATCTAAAGTGCTGATGAGAAACAAAGATTCGTGTGCAATGGGTTCCTCTGCCACAGTTTCTGTGTCAGCACGCGGGAAGTCACACATCAACTCTGCAAAAACTAAAGATTTCTTATACTTAGAGTTTTCAAATTCCAAGTCGAACTCCTGCAGGATAACGATCCATTTAGAGTACTTGCCCCCTAGCAATTGTTTAGTCAAAATGTAGATCATAGGGTTGCAATCCGAAATGACTGTAGTTTTACGGAGAAGAATGTAGTGATGAAAACGTTGGACAGCTTGAACGGCTGCCAGGCCAATTTCTCGACATGTGAATATTTGAGCTCAGTGGGATTTAACGTCCGACTAAGGTAATATATCACATGTTCCATTCCGAATGCGTCTTCCTGGACTAAGACCATTCCAATGGTGGAATGAGCGGTGGCGAGGTACAAAAAGTAATCCTGGTTGTAGTTGGGAGGATGCAGCAACGGTACATGGGTTAATGCGTGCTTGAGCGCATCAAAAGATTTCTAAGCTATCTCATCCCAAGAGAATTGAGCATTTTGTTTCAACAACTGGGTAAAACCCTTAGTAATCTCGGCGTAGTTAGGAATGAATCGGCGTAAAAAGTTTGCTTTCCCTTGCAAACTTTGGAGTTGGCGAAGACTCGAAGGAGGAGGCAATTTGATGATAGCTTCTACCTTCGAGGGATCGACGCGAATGCCAGCTTTTGAAACTACAAATCCCAGCAATCGTCCCACTTCTATGCAGAAGACACATTTGTGTGGGTTCAACCATATGTGATAATGCCTACACCTCATAAAAATTGCTCGTAAATGGACAAGGTGATCAACTCGATGTAAGGAGTGAGCATGCAAATCATCGAGATACGGTTGCACAATGTGCTTGATGTCATGAAATGCATAAGACATCGCCCTTTGAAAAGTGGCTCCGGCATTCTTAAGCCCAAAAGGTAATTTGCAATAAGCAAATGTCCCCCATGGACAAATGAAAGCTGTTTTTGGTTGATCGGCAGGTAGAATATTGATTTGGTTGTAACCGGAAAAACTGTCCATAAAGGAAAATATTTCATTGTCGGCACAATCATCAATTATTTGATCGATATAGGGTGTTGGATAGTTGTCCTTGGGACAAGCACGATTGATATCCCTATAGTCGATACATATTCTTATTGTTCCCTGTTTTTTGTTAACCGGAACAATATTTGATACCCAATCCGTTAACGGGATCGGATAAATGAAACCTGCTTTCAACAGCTTCTCAACTTCAGCTTTAATCGCAGCCGCTTTTCGTGGGTGAATCTGACGCAGACGTTGTTGGACGGGTTTAGCGTCCGGGTAAGTCTTGATTTCATGGACAGCAATGGCGGGATCAATTCCTGGCATTTCCTCGTAAGACCAGGCAAACACGTCACAGAATTCTTGAAATAGGGCCTTGTATGTTTGAATTTCGTCATCTGAACACGAGGCACCTATATGAATGTGCTCAACAATTCCGGGCTTGACTGAAATGTCAATGGGAATAGTACGAGAAATGTTTCCCAGATTCAGCTCTGAATCAGGATGTTTCATTGGATTTTGAGCTTCTTTGACATATTCAGCTGTAAATATTGATGAGAAATCATTTTCGAAACGATCATCCTCAGGTAAAAATGAAGATCTATGATGGAGATCTTCCCATGGTAAATCGTCTATGCACAGGACTTCACAAAGTTGTTCGTCAGATGACACAACTTCGGGAAACATTATTAACTCTGAGGTTGATGCGAAAAGGGATTCCTCACGAACCACATTCATTTGGTCGATTTTGGTTGAACTCGGGTCGGAAAAAGACTGCACGGCTTCATAGGCAATTTCATATGGACTCAAAGGAATTGTGTCACCAAATGAGTCTATCTCAGAGTCAGAAGGAACGATCCAAGGATCGTCGTAAATAATGGTGTCTGAAGTAATCATATGAATAGTTGCAAATGAAGACACGGTGTTGATTGGAGGAAAAGGAAAAGTTCCCAGTAAACCGACATCTTTAACTAATCCTACGCCAACATCCTTGTAAGGGATAGTCGTTTTACCGACATGCTGGATACTCTCTGAAGAGGCTGGGTCGGATGAAAAATAAGCCAGCTGGTCTATGGTTACGATCTTGCCATTGTGTGGAAACTTTATTACTCTGAAGACCGATGAAACGACCACTGTCATAGCGTAAGACCAACTTCGACCCAAGAGAAGGTTGTAGTCTAGAGGGGCATCAACCACCTCCACATCTAGACTAACGGTTTTTCCTTCAACCCCTATAGGCAAATCCTGTAGAATGCCAAACGGATGGAACCCACGGCCATCAGAGGCCTTAAGAATTGTCAGGGATTGATTTAGTGAAGGAGAACCAAGTGATCTCCAGCACTGTATCGACATAATACACGTGGAAGTTCCCTCATCAATTACAGTCCGATCAATAGGCCTGTTTTTTACTATCACTGGGATCTGGAAAGCCATCTGATGAGGCAAATGCGGTGTACTATTTTCTAGATCAAAGATTATTAGGTTCGGGTCCTGAACATCAACAGATCCTATAGCCGATAAAAGTAATTTTTGCTGTGCTGGGCATGATTGCAGCACTTCTAAAGCCGACATTGCTGAGGGTGAAACAGCTAAATCCTCAACAATGTTGTAATTCTGGGCCGCTCTCGCATGTGGATTGAAAGCAGACCTTCGAAGTACACCCTTGGCGGGTGGTTTGATTACTAAGTCAGGGTTAGGTTTCTCGATCTGTAGTGGATCGGAACCGGGAGCTGAGGTTGATGGATTTGAATTAGAAGATTCTGCTTCTTTCGATCCATCAACAGGACTTTTACTACCATAATCTTGCGATCGAGTCACAATCCTTACATGAGACATCATCAATATGGGTTCTTCACTAGCACCCGAGGAAGAACCTATCATCTTACTCTCCTGCTTTGGAAATGGATCTTTCAAAACAGCAGGAGTTGGGGAACCCTTGACGATTTTCACAACCTTGGCCCGATGAGGGCAATCTCTTGTAAAATGATCCTCTTCACAAATAAGACAAGGATATCGAGGTTTGCACTTTTCGTCATTGGTTTCCGACTTTTCTGTTTTCTCCTTTGGAGTCTTGTCTGCTTTACTCTTCTTCTTACCTTTCTTCTTCCCACCATTTTTTGATTTAGCCATAGATGACTCTACAGCGTGAATATCAGCGGAAATTTCAGGAGAAGATTCTCCTATCGGGGAATCTGGTAAGGTTATAATAGGTGAAGAATTCTTTGAAGACTTCTTCTTGCTTTTAGTATTTACCGTACCAATCATGCTATCAGCAGCATGAGATCCCGAAGGAGCAGCAGCGATTTTATTTGACTTTGGAAGATCTGGGATCTTTTCGTGTAACGTACCTGACTGAGTGTAAACTAAGTCAAGGTATTGTGCTTCAGCAATTACTTGCTCCTCAGTAACTACTCCGGCCTTAGCTACATCTTCAGTAATCTTCGGTAATAGTGATTTAACAAACCATTCAGCTAAGATTTGGTCCAGGATAAAAACTTTCACTAATCGCCGTCGACATCTCCATTCATGTATATGATCGGAAATATAAGTGGACGTCGACTGTTTTAATGAAGTTAGTAGCTCCGTGCCATTATCATATCTGACCGGCAACTGAAAATGAGTTAGGAATGAG
The DNA here is from genome assembly GCA_031772625.1 of Pinus tabuliformis. Taxonomy (NCBI): domain Eukaryota; kingdom Viridiplantae; phylum Streptophyta; class Pinopsida; order Pinales; family Pinaceae; genus Pinus; species Pinus tabuliformis. The sequence goes on along the minus strand of CM062804.1, from coordinate 804,141,480 downwards.
GTAGCTAACTGACTAAAATTGTAAAAAGAGGCCCGTGGTAACTCAATGTACCACTTGGCCGCGAGACCAATGAGCGTACGCTGGAAAAGACGTAAGTGGATCGAATCATCCGAGATGGAATTTGAAGCACACCAGAGGTGGTAAGTCATCACATGATTTGACGGATCCTATCCAGACTTACCTTCGAACTTGGGTATATCACTGGGCAACTTATTTGGCATTGGCGGCCAGAACGGAAGATAACTTATTGGATCGTTCATTAGGCGCGACAAGTCTGGTAAATCCAAAGTTGCGATAAACGGTAATTGCCGATTAGGATCCCTAAAACTCTGGGTCACAAGACCAGTCCCAGGAGGAGGATATCCAGGATAACTTGGAATAGGAATCGCATTCGGGATATTATATCCTCCTGGAAAACCAGGATTAACTGGACCGTACTGGGGTTGCTGAGGTTGTTGATAAGTGTACCCAGGATACGGTTGATACTGGTAAACTGGCTGTTGGACAGCAGGCCCGTATTGGTATTGTCCCTGGTACGGTTGATAAGCGAATTGTGGTTGACTAGTTACAACTGTACTTAAACCAGGTTGTCCTACAGGCATCTGAACCGTAGTTTGAATCGTAGATCCAGACAATGGTAAAGATGTCTGAGGAGTAGTTGCAGAGACAGTAGAAACCGGAGCTGTCGATACTCCAGAAGCAAGTGTGGTGGAAGGAACAGATGTTGCGGTAGTTGCAGCAGTCGTTTGAGATGGAGTACTAGGTGCAAGGGAGGATGTTGTAGAATACCTGATGAGACGGCGTTCGATTTCGACAGTCGGATTCTCCGCAATGTCCACGGGAAGTTTCTTGCCAAAAGCCCTGTTTCTCTCCTCAACAGTGAAATGGTAAAAATGAAATGGTAAAAACCCTTTTTATAGGTTTTTTGAGTAAATGAATGTCAAATTTGTTTATTTTCCACCATGAAAAGGTATTTTTCAAGTACTTTTATCTATCTTTAAACAGGTATGAGTAATGTGTTGGTTTTTGCGCAGGATGAAAGGATTTTAAGGGAAAATGTCATTTTTTCACAAACAAAAATATCAGAGTCACCTTTTAAGCCCTTTTCTGACTCTTAAAATATGAAAAGATTGTCGAGCGCTTCTTTTACACTCGTTAAAACAGAATTAAAAGACGGTCCCCTTATAGCCCTTTTTCTGACTGTAAAAACAAGAAAAGATTGCCGGATTTTTGTCGTTTCAAATTCGATACTGGAAATAAAACGACGTGTCCTTGATCACTTTTTACTTTTCAGGTCAAAGACATTAATCATGAAAGTACTCCTTGGTCACAAGATCAAGCGGTTCTCTCAAGTATTATTTTATACTTTTTCGGGCTTGGGAGACACAAATTTACGAAAAAGTTCAACCTGGAGTCTTCTTAAGTTTTTTCAGACTCTGTAAAATTGAAAAACGCCGAGTTTCTCCTATACTGGACTCGTTAAAATTTCACAGTAAAGGACCTGTTCGATTACAAACAGGAACGGACCACTCCTTCTTAGGGTTCGAATCAAAGCTAAGTTGGACTCATCTGAAGGATGAGCTTATAACCAAGCATATGTTATCCTCCTCAAGCTTATAAAAAATAAAGAGGTACTTGCCAGAAATGGTGGGGGAAAAGAGAGGAAAATGAGCCTATTTGTTATCCTTTGTCTTAGAAGAAGCCTTATTACCACTCTTGAACACGACACTTTGCATTCACCTGGGTTGGGAAATACTTTGCCTCACAGTTGATCAAACCACATTGAAAGTCTTCAGCCGGGTATTAACTTTGGTTCAAATGTCACCAAGCCATCTGTTGTGTCGTTATGTGTTCAAGAGGTCTCTGCAAATAAACCATTCATCTGCAAAATACCCGTCATCCATCTCGACCATCCCTGAGTCAGTCCTTATAGCTACATTTCTTCAACTTGATCTATGATTTCGTGTTGTGGGCTTGCCTGCAACGGGTCGCTTTCTATCGACATCAGCACATTATCTAGAAAGATGACCTAGAAATCGTCAGTACCTTGAAATATGCATGCATTAATGGCAGGTTTCTCGCCTTTGACGATGGTTTACATCATTGACTTTCGATCGAAGGATTCCGTGAAATGTTCGACATCAACTCATTCTTTCAAATCTCATGGATTGTACTGGGTACTTTGAGAACCATTGACATCACTGGTGGTCTCTCTCACGCTTGTTAACAGTTTACATCATTGACTGGTAATCAAGTGGTTTCTACCATGTTTGACATTAACTCATTTATTCGCGTGGATAGAATCGTACCTGTTCCTGAAGTAGAAATGAAGACCCTGGATCTAGTTTCCACCATCCAGGCTGCGAGGAGTTTTGTATTCATTATACAGTAGACTAATCATAAACAGATGGCTGCGCCCATACTGTGTCTACAAAAGTCTATGATTATGATGGACTGCAAAATCATTCCTGTATCAGAGCAGTATATATTTTATTAGTTAAATATTTCAATCTAAGTATGGGAATGCCTACCTCAGCGATGATATGATCTTATATATGTATTTTGTGTTGAATACTTGCAGGTTCCGACTGGGCTCTCCACAAGATAATCCTTGAAATGATAAAGTACTTCACCCTTCCTAGATGATATGAAACCCTAATCTACTATAGGCTTCGCACTTTAGGGGGCAATCTGTTACACTAAAATTTGTCACCATGACTATTTGCAGTTAGTATGGCTCCATCAACTATCATACTATCCTCCTTGGTAAGTCTCATACCTCTTCTCTCCATGTCAAACTCCAAGAAAGAGAGAAAGTCTTTAAAAATCTATATATCTCTGGGTACGCAGTTTCTCTTAGCTTTACCTGCGTGTACGCACCTCAAGTTCACAATACCTGCGTACTTGTACGCTCTGTCTGTAACAGGCTGGGTGCGTACTCCTGTAAAGGTCAAAAGGCGCAAGTTTCACTCCAAAAAAGTTACTTGTGGTCATTTCTAGAGCATTCTAGAAGCTTGTTTGACGTGTATGGAGCGCCTCCAGATGGTTCATGTATCCCTATCAAAGAGGAACTTATCCCATCAAGAGGGGAGCTATCCCATCCAAAGAGGGGCTTACCCCATTGATGGTGGACCTGAATAACTTCCTCTAGAACACTATAAATACAGGCATTGGGCCAGAGGAAGGAGAGGTTGAAAGTTGAACATTCCTAAGGGTAGATGCTGCTGGAATTAGGACTCCCTTGTAAAGCTTGAGAGGAGAGATTCCCATCCTTTCCTAGGCTTATTTGGAAGTGGGTGAGCTGATCAAAGTAAAGGAAAACTCTTGCGGAACCCTAGGAGGGACCTGCACAACACCAAGGCTCAGGTTGTAATGGTTTCTTTTGTTTCCACTTAATACAAATGAACTCATTTTTCTCGACAGATTGTTATTCATGATTTGTTTCATATACTCCTTGGTCTGTATGATGGATATGTATTATTTTATAAGTTTATCAGGTGCTATTTAATCTTTTGGCTTGTTAGTGAATGCAGGTTTCGAAGAGAAGGAGGAGCTCATCCGGATCGGCGAGGCTGGACTACTACAAAGCGTTGGATTAAAGGTATGTTATAATCACCTGATTACTTGTATTCTAAATGCATGTTTAGAGAAAGGTAGTGTTTATTTGTCTTGTTTGTCACTAGAAAGCCTTAGCTTCTAGGGAGGTCGGTTTTGTCTGCATTATCGACTCTTTCCGCATGACAAAATGGCGACCATAACAATCTGTCGAGAAAAATGAGTTCATTTGTATTAAGTGGAAACAAAAGAAACCATTATAACCTGAGCCTTGGTGTTGTGCAGGTCCCTCCTAGGGTCTAGCAAGAGTTTTCCTTTACTTTGATCAGCTCACCCACTTCCAAATAAGGCTAGGAAAGGATGGGAATCTCTCCTCTCAAGCTTTACAAGGGAGTCCTAATTCCAGCAGCATCACCCTTAGGAATGTTCAGCTTTCAACCTCTCCTCCCTCAAGCTCACAATACCTGCGTACTTGTACGCTCTATCTGTAACGGGCTGGGTGCGCACTACTGTAAAGGTCAAAAGGCGCAAGTTTCACTCCAAAAAAGTTACTTGTGGTCATTTCTAGAGCATTGTAGAAGCTTGTTTGATGTGTATGGTTCATGTATCCCTATCAAAGAGGAAAGTGTATGTCTGCTGTAAGACGCTCTAGGTCCTTTTCCAACTCAGCTAAGGTCTCTGCGGCCACATCCTGTGGGGCTGGTGCTGGTGCAACTGGTACTCTCCTCTCGAAAGGCCGAAGATTGGCCGGACGCTGTGGGCCTACATCTGCATTTTGAAAATTGCCACTGTCAGTTTTGAGACGATATAAAAACAAAAAAAAAAGTAAATAATTTAAAAACTTGTGGAAAATGAAGTACCTGTGTCATCCCACTGTTCTCCCGGTGGAAGAATCATGTCCGGATCTCCACGAAAATCAACTCCGGCATACGAAAAATCTTGAATCGAGAAGACCTGGTTCTCTAACAAGTGAAAATACTCCGGTCTAAATCGGACAACCTCCGTGCCCTCGTCAGGATGACGGGCCATCACCGCAACCCATCGCATCAACTTAGGCTCTCGGGGAGGCCCAACCTCAACAGTGAGATGCTGTGGGATCAGCATCGGAACCCTCTCTAGGGCAAAACTCACAACTAAGGGCCCATAACCAAGGTGATCAGCTCGATGTAAGGAGTGAGCAGGCAAATCATCGAGATACGGTTGCACAATGTGCTTGATGTCATGAAATGCATAAGACAACGCCCTTTGAAAAGTGGCTCCAGCATTCTTAAGCCCAAAAGGTAATTTGCAATAAGCAAATGTCCCCCATGGACAAATGAAAGCCGTTTTTGGTTGATCGGCGGGTAGAATATTGATTTGGTTGTAACCGGAAAAACCGTCCATAAAGGAAAATATTTCACTGCCGGCAAATGCGGAAAGAGTCGATAATACGGACAAAACCGACCTCCCTAAAAGCTAAGGCTTTCTAGAGACAAACAAGAGAAATAAACACTACCTTTCTCTAAACATGCATTTAGAATACAAGTAATCATGTGATTATAACATACCTTTAGTCCAACGCTTTGTAGTAGTCCAGCCTCGCCGATCCGGATAAGCTCCTCCTTCTCTTCGAAACCTGCATTCACTAACAAGCCAAAAGATTAAATAGCACCTGATAAACTTATAAAATAATACATATCCATCATACAGACCAAGGAGTATATGAAACAAATCATGAATAACAATCTGTTGAGAAAAATGAGTTCATTTGTATTAAGTGGAAACAAAAGAAACCATTACAACCTGAGCCTTGGTGTTGTGCAGGTCCCTCCTAGGGTCTAGCAAGAGTTTTCCTTTACTTTGATCAGCTCACCCACTTCCAAATAAGGCTAGGAAAGGATGGGAATCTCTCCTCTCAAGCTTTACAAGGGAGTCCTAATTCCAGTAGCATCTACCCTTAGGAATGTTTAGCTTTAAACCTCTCCTCCCTCTGGCCCAATGCCTGTATTTATAGTGTTCTAGAGGAAGTTATTCAGGTCCACCATCAATGGGATAAGCCCCTCTTTGGATGGGATAGCTCCCCTCTTGATGGGATAAGTTCCTCTTTGATAGGGATACATGAACCATCTGGAGGCGCTCCATACACATCAAACAAGCTTCTAGAATGCTCTAGAAATGACCACAAGTAACTTTTTTGGAGTGAAACTTGCGCCTTTTGACCTTTACAGGAGTACGCACCCAGCCCGTTACAGACAGAGCGTACAAGTACGCAGGTATTGTGAACTTGAGGTGCGTACACGCAGGTAAAGCTAAGAGAAACTGCGTACACAGAGATATATAGATTTTTAAAGACTTTCTCTCTTTCTTGGAGTTTGACATGGAGAGCAGAGGTATGAGACTTGCCAAGGAGGATAGTATGACAGTTGATGGAGCCATACTAACTGTAAATAGTCATGGTGACAAATTTTAGTGTAACAGATTGCCCCCTAAAGTGTGAAGCCTGTAGTAGATTAGGGTTTCATATCATCTAGGAAGGGTGAAGTACTTTATCATTTCAAGGATTATCTTATGGAGAGCCCAGTCGGAACCTGCAAGTATTCAACACAAAATACATATATAAGATCATATCATCGCTGAGGTAGGAATTCCCATACTCAGATTGAAAACTTTAACTAACAAACTATCTACTTCTCTGATACAGGAATGATTTTGCAATACATCATAATCATAGACTTTTGTAGACACAGTATGGGCGCAGCCATCTGTTTATAGTTGGTCTACTTATACAATGAATACAAAACTCCTCGCAGCCTGGATGGTGGAAACTAGATCCAGGGTCTTCATTTCTACTTCCCGAACAGGTACGATTCTATCCATGCGAATAAATGAGTTGATGTCGAACATGGTAGAAACCACTTGATTACCAGTCAATGATGTAAACTGTTAACAAGCGTGAGAGAGACCACCAGTGATGTCAATGGTTCTCAAAGTACCTAGTACAATCCATGAGATGTGAATGAATGAGCTGGTGTCGAACATTTCACGGAATCCTTCGATCGAAGGTCAATGATGTAAACCGTCGTCAAAGGCGAGAAACCTGCCATTGATGCATGCAGATTTCAAGGTACTGACGATTTCTAGGTCATCTTTCTAGATAATGTGCTGATGTCGATAGAAAGCGACCCGTTGCAGGCAAGCCCACAACACGAAATCATAGATCAAGTTGAAGAAATGTAGCTGTAAGGACTGACTCAGGGATGGTCGAGATGGATGACGGGTATTTTGCAGATGAATGGTTTATTTGCAGAGACCTCTTGAACATATAACGACACAACAGATGGCTTGGTGACAGTTGACCCAAAGTTAATACCCGGCTGAAGACTTTCAATGTGGTTTGATCAACTGTGAGGCAAAGGATTTCCCAACCGAGGTGAATGAAAAGTGTCGTGTTCAAGAGTGGTAATAAGGCTTCATACGTTTTGCGTGAGTCTCGATTTCCAATGCAGCGTCACGTCGAGTCTCATATAATTGAGCTAAGTATAATAGACACTTCTCCTCTTCGGAAGTAGCTGGAAGTAATTCGACAGCCATTTGAAGTGACGGGATTTCGCATTCAATGGGCAACACTGCTTCCAAACCATAAACTAGTTGGAAAGGAGTGAACCCTGTTGATGTTTTCACTGAGGTTCGGTACACCCAAAGCGTGGAAAATAACATGTTGTGCCAATTCGACCGATCAATACCAATGATTCGTCGGATCATGATAACTAAAACTTTGTTGATGGACTCAACCAGGCCATTGGCTTGTGGATAATAAGGAGTTGAGCTATCGTGATGCAAACCAAGCTGGCATGTAAGTTCTGTCATCATAACATTTCGAAAATGGCATCCATGGTCAGTGATTATCACTTGTGGGACACCAAACCTAGCAATAATGTGATTGAATACGAAAATTGCAGCTGTCTTGCCGTCTGCCTCGAATGTAGGCATCGCCTCGGCCCACTTAGTGAAATAATCAACCGCAAGGATGATATACGCATGCCCCCTGGCTGAGTGAGGGTTACATGTAATAAAATCGATACCCCATTTAGCAAAAGGACCGACGGCAATTATAGGTTGGAGAGGAGCAGGTGGTGCGCGCATCTTGCGATCAAACACTTGACAGTTGTGGCATTTCCGGACCGCAATAATAGTCTTTAAACAAGGACGGCCAGAAGTAGCCAGCGCGCAATATCTTTTGGGTTGTGGCATACCCAGACATATGACTGCCACACACTCTAGAGTGACAGTCATTCAAAACCCTTTCAGCTTCCTCATGAGTTAAGCAATGACGGAAAACCAAGTCCGCCCCACGATGATAAAGAGTATCTCCAATAATTTTGTATTGTTGGGACTGGAATAAAATTTTCCGACGTTCCGACTTTGAAACTTCAGGCCGAAAGGATTGGGTTTGGAGATAGAAAATTATATCCCCATACCACGGATCTAAAGTGCTGATGAGAAACAAAGATTCGTCCGCAATGGGTTCCTCTGCCACAGTTTCTGTGTCAGCACGCGGGAAGTCACACATCAACTCTGCAAAAACTAAAGATTTCTTAGACTTAGAGTTTTCAAATTCCAAGTCAAACTCCTGCAGGATAACGATCCATTTAGAGTACTTGCCCCCTAGCAATTGTTTAGTCAAAATGTAGATCATAGGGTTGCAATCCGAAATGACTTTAGTTTTACGGAGAATAATGTAGTGACGAAAACGTTGGACAGCTTGAATGGCTGCCAAGGCCAATTTCTCCACATGTGAATATTTGAGCTCAGTGGGATTTAACGTCTGACTAAGGTAATATATCACATGTTCCGTTCCAAATTCGTCTTCCTGGACTAAGACCATTCCAATGGTGGAATGAGCGGCGGCGACGTACAAAAAGTAATCCTGGTTGTAGTTGGGAGGATGCAGCAACGGTGCATGGGTTAACGCGTGCTTGAGGGCATCAAAAGATTTTTGAGCTATCTCATCCCAAGAGAATTGAGCATTTTGTTTCAACAACCGGGTAAAACCCTTGGTAATCTTGGCGTAGTTAGGAATGAATCGGCGTAAAAAGTTTGCTTTCCCCTGCAAACTTTGGAGTTGGCGAAGACTCGAAGGAGGAGGCAATTTGATGATAGCTTCTACCTTCGAGGGATCGATGTGAATGCTAGTTTTTGAAACTACAAATCCCAGCAATCGTCCCACTTCTATGCAGAAGACACATTTGTGTGGGTTCAACCGTATGTGATAATGCCTACACCTCATAAAAATTGCTCGTAAATGGACAAGGTGATTAGCTCGATGTAAGGAGTGAGCAGGCAAATCATCGAGATACGGTTGCACAATGTGCTTGATGTCATGAAATGCATAAGACATCGCCCTTTGAAAAGTGGCTCGGGCATTCTTAAGCCCAAAAGGTAATTTGCAATAAGCAAATGTCCCCCATGGACAAATGAAAGCCGTTTTTGGTTGATCGGCAGTTAGAATATTTATTTGGTTGTAACCGGAAAAACTGTCCTTAAAGGAAAATATTTCACTGCCGACACAATCATCAATTATTTGATCGATATAGGGTGTTGGATAGTTGTCCTTGGGACAAGCACGATTGATATCCCTATAGTCGATACATATTCTTATTGTTCCCTATTTTTTGTTAACCGGAACAATATTCGATACCCAATCCGTTAACGGGATCAGATAAATGAAACTTGCTTTCAACAGCTTCTCAACTTCAGCTTTAATCGCAGCCGCTTTTCGTGGGTGAATCTGACGCAGAAATTGCCGGACGGGTTTAGCGTCCGGGTAAGTCTTGATTTCGTGGACAACAATGGCAGGATCAATTCCTGGCATTTCCTCGTAAGACCAGGCAAACACGTCGCGGAATTCTTGAAATAGGTCCTTGTATGTTTGAATTTCGTCATCTGAACACGAGGCACCTATATGAATGTGCTCAACAATTCCGGGCTTGACTGAAATGTCAATGGGAATAGTACAAGAAATGTTTCCCAGATTCAGCTCTGAATCAGGATGTTTCATTGGATTATGAGCTTCTTTGACATATTCAGCTGTAAATATTGATGAGAAATCGTTTTCGAAACGATCATCCTCAGGTAAAAATGAAGATCTATGATGGAGATCTTCCCATGGTAAATTGTCTATGCACAGGACTTCACAAAGTTGTTTGTCAGATGACACAACTTCGGGAAACGTTATTAACTCCGAGGTTGATGCGAAAAGGGATTCCTCACGGACCACATTCATTTGGTCGATTTTGGTTGAACTCGGGTCGGAAAAAGACTGCACGGCTTCATAGGAAATTTCATATGGACTCAAAGGCATTGCGTCACCAAATGAGTCTATCTCAGAGTCAGAAGGAACGATCCAAGGATCGTCGTAAATAATGGTGTCTGAAGTAATCATATGAATAGTTGCAAATGAAGACACGACGTTGATTGGAGGAAAAGGAAAAGTTCCCAGTAAACCGACATCTTTAACTAATCCTACGCCAACATCCTTGTAAGGGATAGTCGTTTTACCGACATGCTGGATACTCTCTGAAGAGGCCGGGTCGGATGAAAAATAAGCCAGCTAGTCTATGGTTACAATCTTGCCATTCTGTGAAAACTTTATTACTCTGAAGATCGATGAAACGACCGCTGTCATAGCGTAAGACCAACTTCGACCCAAGAGAAGGTTGTAGTCTAGAGGGGCATCAACCACCTCCACATCTAGACTAACGGTTTTTCCTTCAACCCCTATAGGCAAATCTTGTAGAATGCCAAACGGATGGAACCCACGGCCATCAAAGGCCTTAAGAATTGTCGGGGATTGATTTAGTGAAGGAGAACCAAGCGATCTCCAGCACTGTATCGACATAATACACGTGGAAGCTCCCTCATCAATTACAGTCTGATGAATAGGCCTGTTTTTTACTATCAGTGGGATCTGGAAAGCCATCTAATGAGGCAAACGCGGTGTAATATTTTCTAGATCAAAGATTATTAGGTTCGGGTCCTGAACATCAACAGCTCCTATAGCTGACAAAATTAATTTTCGCTGTGCTGGGCATGATTGCAGCACTTCTAAAGCCGACATTGCTGAGGGTGAAACAACTAAATCCTCAACAATGTTGTAATTCTGGGCCGCTCTCGCATGTGGATTGAAAGCAGACCTTCGAAGTACACCCTTGGCGGGTGGTTTGATTACTAATTCAAGGTTAGGTTTCTCGACCTGTAGTGGATCGGAACCAGGAGCTGAGGTTGATGGATTTGAATTAGAATATTCTGCTTCTTTCGATCCATCAACAGGACTTTTACTACCATAATCTTGCAATCGATTCACAATCCTTACATGAGACATCATCAATATGGGTTCTTCACTAGCACCCGAGGAAGAACCTATCATCTTACTCTCCTGCTTTGGAAATGGATCTTTCAAAACAGCAGGAGTTGGGGAACCCTTGACGATTTTCACAACCTTGGCCCGATGAGGGCAATCTCTTGTAAACTGATCCTCTTCACAAATAAGACAAGGATATCGAGGTTTGCACTTTTCGTCATTGGTTTCTGACTTTTCTGTTTTCTCCTTTGGAGTCTTGTCTGCTTTACTCTTCTTCTTACCTTTCTTCTTCCCACCGTTTTTTGATTTAGCCGTAGATGACTCTACAACGTGAATATCAGCAGAAATTTCAGGAGAAGATTCTCCTGTCGGGGAATCTAGTAAGGTTATAATAGGCGAAGAATTCTTTGAAGAATTCTTCTTGCTTTTAGTATTTACCGTACCAATCATGCCATCAACAGCATGAGATCCCGAAGGAGCAGCAGCGATTTGATTTGACTTTGGAAGATCTGGTATCTTTTCATGTAACATACCTGACTGAGTGTAAACTAAGTCAAGGTACTGTGCTTGAGCAATTACTTGCTCCTTAGTAACTACTCCGGCCTTAGCTACGTCTTCAGTAATCTTCGGTAATAATGATTTAACAAACCATTCAGCTAAGATTTGGTCCGGGATAAAAACTTTCACTAATCGTCGTCGACATCTCCATTCATGTATATGATCGGAAATATAAGTGGACGTCGACTGTTTTAATGAAGTTAGTAGCTCAGTGCCATTATCATATCTGACCGGCAACTGAAAATGAGTTAGGAACGAGGTAGCTAACTGACTAAAATTGTAAAAAGAGGCCCGTGGTAACTCAATGTACCACTTGGCCGTGAGACCAATGAGCGTACACTGGAAAAGACGTAAGCGGATCGAATCATCCGAGATGGAATTTGAAGCACACCAGAGGTGGTAAGTCATCACATGATTTGACGGATCCTCTCCAGACTTACCTTCAAACTTGGGTATATCACTGGGCAACTTATTTGGCATTGGCGGCCAGAACGGAAGATAATTTATTGGATCGTTCGTTAGGTGCGACAAGTCTAGTAAATCAAAAGTTGCGATAAACAGTAATTGCCGATTAGGATCCCTAAAACTCTGGGTCACAAGACCAGTCCCAGGAGGAGGATATCCAGGATAACTTGGAATAGGAATCGCATTCGGGATATTATATCCTCCTGGAAAACTAGGATTAACCGGACCGTACTGGGGTTGCTGAGGTTGTTGATAAGTGTACCCAGGATACGGTTGATACTGGTAAACTGGCTGTTGGACAGCAGGCCCGTATTGGTACTGTCCCTGGTACGGTTGATAAGCGAATTGTGGTTGACTAGTTACAACCGTACTTAAACCAGGTTGTCCTATAGGCATCTGAACCGTAGTTTGAATCGTAGATCCAGACGATGGTAAAGATGTTTTAGGAGTAGTTGCAGAGACAGTAGAAACCGGAGCTATCGATACTCCTGAAGCAAGTGTGGTGGAAGGAACAGATGTTGTGGTAGTTGCAGCAGTCGTTTGAGATGGAGTACTAGGTGCAATTGGCGACTGAGTAACTACCGAAGGTACAGAAGTTTGAACATTAGACTGGACTGGTTGCTGGGGTGAACCAGCAACTAAGGGTTGTCCAGCTTGAGATGACAACTATATGCTTGGCTGCAATACCTGTTGAACTTGCGATGGATCCCACACTATGTTCATTCCGGGGTATTGACCCATGACAGGTTGAGGATATTGAGATCCACAACCGGATTGAGGGTAGGATTGATAACTGAAAGGTACATTTCCCGTACCTTGAACATAAGATTGACCTTGGGGTGGTTGATAACCTTGACTCGAGTACTGACCTTGAGGTAGATACCCTTGAGGTAAGTACTGATACTTGGGGTTGACCATGAGCTATGAATTGATACTGAGGTTGACCTTGGGGTACATATTGAGGCTGGGGCTGACCTTGAGGAATGTATTGTACTATGGGTACATACTGTCCTTGAGGTTGCCCCCCAGACGCAATTTGTGTACCTTGAGGTTGCCCCCCAGGCGTTAATTGAGGCTGCCCCCCAGGCGGTAATTGGCCACCTTGAGGTTGAGAACCGGGAACTGAACCTAACATCATGTAAATGTCTCCTACACCCAACGGTTTATTACCATTGTTTCCAGCTAATAACCCATGTTCAATGGGTTGAGGAGATGCTCCCGCAAAAGTACCAGAAACTGACTGATACCCAGAGCGAACAGAAGGACCGCCGTACAAGAAAGATTCATGAGATTGAGTGAACACGGACGACTGACCAGACATATTTACAGGAGTATAAATACCTCCAGGTGGATAAGGAGTACGAGGTGGAGAAAAACTTAACCCTGAGTTGTCTAAATAATTGGTTAACGAAAGGTACCAAGTAGTACTTCTAGGAGGACTGTAAAAGATGGATTCATGCTCCCTTAGATCAATAGTAGGTTGATCTTCAAGGATAGAGACGCCAAATTCTTCCTCTGGAGCAAGTTCTACAATAGCTATCAAACCAGCAGGAAGATTTTCAGTGATGACTCTTTCTACCCTAGGTGAATCAGGAGCACTAGAAGTTGGAGTAACAGGTTCAGATACTTCAGGTTCTTCGCCTATATCACTAGTAGATGAAAAACTACCAGCAAGCTCAGAAACTGCAACAGCTTCGGGATTATAACCTGTTTCTAGACTTTGGTAATCTAGATGGACTACCAATGACGACTCTCCTTTTTCAGGTGAACCTACTTTACTGCCACTAGGAGTTACAAGGAATTTCAAACCTTCGTAATGACCCGGAACCTCTTCAGGAGGTTCGCCCCGAAGTCTACGAGACTTCCTCAACAAATCAGCTACGGTAACAATCTCAGGAGACTTGCCCCGAAGTCTACGGGACTGTCTCGGTAATTCAGCCACAGTTGAAAACTTTTAACTACTGCACACGCAAACAAAGAAAAATCTCAATGCAAACCACCTAAAGTCTCTAAAGAACCAAACAAATTTGAGTCACACGCCTAAAGAATCTAGGGCGTCAAACCATACACAAATAGTAGCCTTCCGGACCGAAAACACTAGTTGGAGATGAAACCCAACATCGCTGAATTCAGCACAGAAGTGGTGGGTGGAACAGTTACCCTGGCAACCTGCTTAATGAATAGACTGGCACAAGTTCCTCCACTTTAACCGTCTCGAGTGAAGTGAACCCCCCGGAAAATCCAAGTGAGTCTAGCCGACGTCTGCTCCAGGTACAGTGGGATCTTCCCTCCACCGTCACCTCGGTAGAACCCTAAAGATAATGGTCACTAAGGTTACCAACATCAACAAATATACCTGGGGGAACAGTCTACGACCCGATAGCACGCAAGGGCAAAGTAACAAGCTCAATCCCCTTGCCGGCTCCTTGACAATAATCCAAGGTTTACCGACAAGTGACCCCAGGCTCCTCGAAAATAATCCAAGGTTTACCGTTTGTAGTACGTGCGTATCTGGCGTCTTTCCCAATGAAGGAGGATTGATCCCCTCACTGGTTCGGACACAGTCTCGTGCTTCTCCTTTAAGAGGAGCTTTCCCAGAGTACAAATGAAACAGTTGGATTTATCCTACCACAAGATGAGCTACTTGTTTGGTTTTACTGTCTTGGAGAGTTAATTACTCTCCTACTCCAAGACACTAGCCTGATCTATATTGGTGTTTTAGAGCCCTAGTAAATAAAAAGTTACTAAGTTGATTTTACTTTAAGCGTTAATTTTATGGCTTTTCTTTAAGACAAAAGGTAGTGGAGATGAAACTGATGGTGTGTAGACTCGACTCAAATCCACTAAAAAGATGCACTTAGGATGATTTATACTAATTTTCTTTTTCAATGAATTCCCTAGCTAAGAGAGTTAGAGAATGCAAAAATTGATATAAAGACAACTTTCTTGGCAATAAAAATCAAAGAAACAAACTCTTTATCTTTTCAAAACATACAACACATGACCACTAATTACTTCACGAAAATTCCTTTTCCTTTCAAAGACTCAAATGCTACCAAAGCAAACTTTCCTTCAAAAGATATTTTTTTTTATTTTTTCCTAATTAACAAAGCATGTAAAACTTACTTTAACAGAAATCAAGGTTAAAAAATCTATGGCAATCAAATCAACTCAATTTCACACAAAAGCAAATCCAAGAGAAATGCACCTAAAAACTAAATCTAATGAGGCAAAAGCCTATCAAGTATGATTCACGGATGTTTTACTTAGTCAAAATGTAACTAAGGACTAGTTAATGCAGAATCAAAAAACTAGTCAAAAACAAAAATCAAAATCTTTTGTTCTTTTTCTCAAGAATAAAATTCAAAGTTCAATCAACAAACTTTTTCGAGATTTGGCAAAGAGAACACAAAGGTAGGTTTCTCACAAGGGTAGATTCTATGACAGGCCCGACTCCTAATAAGACTGAACAAAACTAGGGAGATCCAAGGTTTGACAACTTCTAAAGTCAAAGTCACTACAGGACCAGTGCAAAATCAAACCCTAAGGCAAAATCTCTATGAATTTCACTAAAACTCTCGACACTGACGAAACAAGCTTAGGTGAAGATTGATGGCAGATAACCAGTGGATCTGGGCAGAAAAAACAAATTAAAAACAAAATCTAAAAGGCAAAAAAGAAGAAAATTGAAATTTTCTCAATTTTGACAGGGTACGTGTTGTGGGGAAAAATGCCTATGCAGGACGATCCTATCCACCTAAGGTGTGACAGTGCCTTAGCAAAAAACAGAGACAACTATTCTAGTATTCTTCCTTTATGAATTAAGAATGAAGAGAGATAGATGGACTAACCGGTATCTTCCGTTTGTCCCTTGATCCGGTTTCTCTTCTCTTTGAGAGTTCCCAGCTACTTGCCTTCTCGCTCGCCCAGCTTCAAGAGGTTTCTGCAAGATCACAAGAAGAGAACACTACACAAGACATGGATTCATATTCATAACTAGTTCAGGATTAGAGATAAACTAAACATACTAATGCAATCATACATCAAAGGTACATCAGTATATAGGAGAAACCAAGATAGCTTTATTGATGAATAACAAGGTTCAGGAAGAGATACAACCCAGAGGGCTCCAATCCAGCATCTCCTTCCCAGCAAATGGAATTCCTATCTTGACCCCCTTCAAAGCATTAAGCACCCAAAGATTCCAATCTCAAACCAACAGCAATTCTTTGCAATAACAAAATTCCAGCCTCTAGATCTCATGGAGGAGAGATCCATATATAGATGTTTGGAGAGAGGATGAGTCAGCTTGAGATCTGACTAGTGTCCTCTCCCTCTGTCAGTTCTTGATTCCACTTGGAGGTTCTTGCTTCCACTTGGAGATTGGGAACCTCTTACTCATCACCAGTCGAATTCACTGAGGCAAGTGTCATTGAGGAAGATTCTGGAAGCTTCCTGGGTCTTGACACCTCTTGGAATGAACTTGCCATTTGGCAATTCTCGCTCAACGCACCCTGGTAGTGCTTCTACCTGCGTTGCAGTGCAGGTAGCCAGTGTTGGCTTTGACATTCAGCGCAGACAGCTAGTGGAGCCACTGAATTGATCCTCAATTGACTTGTTTTTGAGTAGTTTCTGGTGGAGAACTTCTGTGAATTGTTGTGATTTGTTAGCCTTGTTCCTCTAGGGGTAGGAACAACATGTTTAGGGACTTTGGATCCCTTAGATTATGGACATTTCATGCTCAATGCTGTAAGGCACAAAAATGTCTATAACAGTTGCCCCCTAAAGTATGAGGCTGTTTATCGGGTGAAATACTTTATCAGGAGGATCCGAAGTTCATCCAATGCTGGAGAGGAGACCTGTAATAAGATACAATACAATACATTATTTTTCATACTGCTTTCATGATCTAGCTGAGGCGGGCATTCCCATGCTCAGCTTTATAAATTCATTTTTCTGTACATAGAACAGACAATCGTCTGATGGTAGACAGATGATTTTGTTGAAATCATCATCCTTTTGGTAGGGTGATTATCTGCTGCAATGCTGTACATGTCAATGTATTTATTTTTCCTGAATATATATTGCAGCCTGGATGGATGAAACTAGATCCGGGGTCTTCAATCTCGTTCGATCTTCACTCTAAGTACAAGTCGATCCATGTGAGAAATGTTCTGAAGTCGAACATGGAAAGACATCGCTTGATTACCGGTCAATGAGGTAAACCGTTAACAAGTGCGAAAGGAATCACCGATAATGATAATGACCCTCAAGGTACTGCAGTACAATTCACGTGGTGTGAATAAAGGACTTGGCATCGAACACCATGCAAAATCTTTCGGTCGAAGGTCATTGATGTATACCTGTCGCCGAAAGTGAGAAACTTGCCATTGAGGCATGCAAGTTTCAAAGTACTGAAAGGGGTTGTTCCTAAATCAACTTCTTGGATAATGAGATGATGTCGATAAGAAGTGATCCGTCAAAGGGGGGCCTTAATGAATCCCACATCAGTGACACGGAACGGAGCAAATGATTTTGGTGGAGGTGAAAACGATCTGATGACATATGATTCAGGGTGGCGGTCATGAAAGGATGAAGGATAATGTATGGTAGTGGATGGGACACGGTTGACTTCTCTGAACGACTTCTCTTGAACATATGGCGACACTTATCCGATGGATCGGTAGCATTACCCCAAATATGGATGGTATGGTGAGACCATGGTGATGTGACCGGTGAATGAAACAACCCAACCCGATTGTGGTAGAGAGGAAAAGTGTCATGTTCAAGAGCGACTTGCTACCATCAAAGTTTTCTTGAGTTTCTCCCAATTTTTCCCCAGTCATTGTTGACCAGTACCTCTTTATTTTTATCAAGCTTGAGGAGGATAACATATTCTTGTTCTATAACTTTCCCTTCAGGCAAGCCCATCGCTATGTTTTAACGAGCCTAGCGATAGTGAAACTCGTTCTCGTCTAAAGACAAGTTTGTCGCTATTTCATGCATTTAACGAGTCTAACAACAAAGATAACTCGGTCCTTTTCATTTTTAGAGAGTCTGAAAAGGTACGTAAAGTCAACTCCGAAAGTCCTTTTTCGTCATCTAATCCCTTAAGTCCGAAAAAGTATAAAACAATACAGAAGGGATGAGTTTTCGATAGTTTTAACGAGCCGAACAAAACAAGCGCTCGATCTTTTTGTGCAATAATCCCTCAGGTCCAAAAAGATTAAAATCTAGAGGAGGGATAGCACTTCTGGTCGCTTTAACGAGTTGGAAGGCCAAAACTCAGAAATCTTTTCATATTTTACGAGTCAGATGAAAAGAGCTTAAAGAAGACTCGTCTTTTGAGGAACGAGTGATAAAACGGGTTAGCAGCTAATTCCAGGTGCGGGTTGGAATTTTCCAATCACGGCAGTGTCATAAGGATGGCTAGTGAAATCACTCTTCGTAGCTGTTCCTCAAAATGGGTAAACAATCATATGGAGGTGAACGATCGACCAATGGAAAAGTGGAGGTGACGACGCAAACACGACCAAGGCTTTAATGGCTGATAATGTTACATTCACGGTGGTTATTTACCGGAATATAGTTCATTTTCTAACGAGCTTAAATGCGGAAAAACACTGCTCGATCTTATGTTTATTTTTTAACGAGCATGAACTATGTGCTAAAACTGCTCGATGCAGGTTTATTTTTTAACGAGCTTGAATCCTGCAGTAACATTGCTCGTGATAAGTTTGCATGCCCCCAGCATAACAACACAAATCGAGGTGCATGCCCCCCAAGCTTCATTGCATTCAACTCGGTGGTTGGAATGAAGGTTTACCTTTGAGATTTGGAAAGGGGATTGTTTCAATTTTTAATGAGGTTGACACGGTAAAAGAACCATCCTCAAAACTCCTTGTTTCATTTTTTAAATGAGGTTGACACGAGATAATAACCATCCTCGAAGCCCATTGCATTTACAGTATTTCTATTAGGGCGATGATCCATGCTGACAAAATGTTTAGGAATCTTCCGAATCCATTAGATATAGAAGATTTCATATTGTAGGTTTCCACTGTGGCTATTTCCGCCAGATTACTCGCAGGTGGTAGGGCAAAAGTACCCATTAAGGCAGGGTCTTTTAGGAGACCTACTCCAATGTTTTGAAGCGAATGATTGCTTCCATGGATCATTGGAATGCTTCCCGTAACTTGTGAACTGTCGGGGAGGAAAGTTTGTTGGTCGACGACTGTAATTCCTCCTTGAAAGGGAAATGCAATCTTCCTGAAGTAGGTCGACACAACTGTGGCCATGGCATATATCCAGGGCCTTCCCAGTAGGATGTTGTAATCGAGGTTTCCATCAATTACTTCAACATCAATTCCTACTGTTTTTCCCCCTAGTTCAACTTGTAAGTTACTTAAAATCCCGTATGGAGTGTATGATCATCCATCAAATTCTTTTAACGTCGTTGACGATCTCGACAAGGGTGGTGAGCCTAAATTTTTCCAGCAACTCATCGACATAATACACGTAGATGCCCCTTCAACAATAATTGTTTGATGAACAGTTTTGTTGAGGGCTTTCACTTGAATAAGGAAAGCTAGTTGAGCTGGTAACTGAGGGTCATATCCTTTATGATCAAAGGCCACAAGATTGGAATCCATTGGGCCAATCCCACCTATTGCTGATAATAAAGCTTTCTCTTGGGAGGGGCAATTTTGCGGTACCTCAAGTGTCGACATAGCGGACGACGATTGGGCCAGGTCCTCTATTATATTATAATTCTGTGCTATTTTTGCACGAGGATTAAATGTCGATTTGTGTACTACTCCGTTTGGCGACTTTATCATTGGTTCAGGAATGATGGGTGGCACAACTTCGGTCAAAGTTGTAGTCGAACTACTAGGTTGTTCATTAGCCTTGTTATTCGATAGCTGTGGATTCCCGTAATCTTTATTCCTTGTCAAAGCATCATTTTGCTGCTTTGAGACAGACAACATAAGCACTTGGGATCGGGAAGCATTTTGATTAGCAACCAGTTTGGTTCCCGGGCTTGGAAACAGATCAGTCAATACCACTAAGGGTTTTGAACTCTTAAAGAGTTTCTTAACTTCAGCTATATGTGGACAATCTCTCGTCCAATGATCCTCATCGCATATATGACACCTCGCAGGGGGTTTCCTTTTTCTCCCTTTCTTTTTTTTCTTGCCCCCCTGTTGCTTCAGTTGTTTGCCCTTGTCGATCGACGCGGCATTTACTTCCGAGGCAGAAAGTTCATCTTTTGCATTTTGATCTGAAATCTTACGGGCTTTCTTGGAAGTAGCCTTTGTTGATTTCGCGTTTGTCATGCCAATCACGCCATCGTCGGCGTGAGAGTCATTGTCTGATTTAGGAGGAGGAGGAATTGAGAATTCCGGTCTAGGGGCGTCAGGTATTTTGTCGTAGAGCGTGCCAGACTGGGTATAGACCAAGTCTAGATATTGCGCACGAGCGATAACTTGCTCTTCCGTTACGACTCCCCCCTTTGCCACATCTTCCGTGATGGTAGGAAGTAATGACTTGATAAACCATTCAGCTAATAGCTGATTGGGAACGTACGTTTTTACCATCCTACGATGACGTCGCCACTCATGTATATGATCAAATATGTGGGTGGCGGTCGTCTGTTTGAAGTTGGTAAGGAGTTTTGTTCCCGTTTCATACCTTATCGGAATTGAAAATGGGTTAAAAAGGTTGTGGCTAAGGTACTGAAGTTGTCGAACGAAGCTCTAGGCAATTCAATGTACCATTTTTCCGCTGGACCCGTTAATGTCCTCTGAAAGAGGCGAAGTCTTATCGAATCATCATTCAGGGTGTTTGATGAACGCCACAGATGAAATGTCATCACATGATTCGACGGATCTTCACCCGGATTTCCATTAAATTTAGGAATATCTGACGGAAGTTTATGTGTAATCGCTGGCCACCAAGGGGCATAAGCAATTGGATCATTCGTCAGTCGGTTTAGATCTGGTAATTCTAGAGTTGCTACAAAGGGCAACTGTTGATTCAGGTTAGGCGAAGCATACCCGGGATAAGATGGAATTGCCTGAGTAGTGGGTCTTTGCATACCAGCATAATGCTGGCAACTTTGACAAGGTTGATGGGCATAACCACTATAATATGGTTGCCGATTACTTACAAAGACTTGTTGCTCAGGTCCTTGATATGATTGCTGGAATGGCAGTTGTTGAGATTGAACCAGCCCTGGTTGTTGGACCATTTGCTGTTGTCCAATACTGGATGATTGACCAAGATGAGGAGTCATAGTACTTGTTTGAGCCTGAGTCGCTCCAGATAAGGAGTCACTAACCTGAGGTTGTGATTGAGTCATTGAGACAAGAGGTTGTTGTATTGCAACCTGAGAAACTTGGGGTTGACATACAACAGGTAGCGCTTGTACTTGCGACGCAGTAACCATAGCAGATATAGTGGGAATATTCGACACAGGGTAGACTGGTTGCATTGAATATACAACCCTTGGTTGCTGAGGCAGTATTGGTACCCAACCGCTGGATGTAATTCCAGTTTGACCTGAACTTTGTTGTAAACTCCCATATGGTTGTTCTCCGGGAGGGAACAATGAAAAGGCATATTGCCCTCCATTTAGCTTTACAGGAGTATGCACCTAGCCTGTTACAGACAGAGTGTACAAGTACGCAGATATTGTGAACTTGAGGTGCGTACACACAGGTAAAGCTAAGAGAAACTGCGTACCCAGAGATATATAGATTTTTAAAGACTTTCTCTCTTTCTTGGAGTTTGACATGGAGAGCAGAGGTATGAGACTTGCCAAGGAGGATAGTATGATAGTTGATGGAGCCATACGAACTGCAAATAGTCATGGTGACAAATTTTAGTGTAACAGATTGCCCCCTAAAGTGCGAAGCCTATAGTAGATTAGGGTTTCATATCATCTAGGAAGGGTGAAGTACTTTATCATTTCAAGGATTATCTTGTGGAGAGCCCAGTTGGAGCCTGCAAGTATTCAACACAAAATACATATATAAGATCATATCATCACTGAGGTAGGCATTCCCATACTCAGATTGAAAACTTTAACTAACAAACTATCTACTGCTCTGATACAGGAATGATTTTGCAGTACATCATAATCATAGACTTTTGTAGACACAGTATGGGCACAACCATCTGTTTATAGTTGGTCTACTTATACAATGAATACAAAACTCCTCGCAGCCTAGATGGTGGAAACTAGATCCAGGGTCTTCATTTCTACTTCCCGAACAGGTACGATTCTATCCATGCGAATAAATGAGTTGATGTCGAACATGGTAGAAACCACTTGATTACCAGTCAATGATGTAAACTGTTAACAAGCGTGAGAGAGACCACCAGTGATGTCAATGGTTCTCAAAGTACCTAGTACAATCCATGAGATGTGAATGAATGAGCTGGTGTCGAACATTTCACGGAATCCTTTGATCGAAGGTCAATGATGTAAACTGTCGTCAAAGGCGAGAAACCTGCCATTGATGCATGCAGATTTCAAGGTACTGACGATTTCTAGGTCATCTTTCTAGATAATGTGCTGATGTCGATAGAAAGCAACCCGTTGCAGGCAAGTCCACAACACGAAATCATAGATCAAGTTGAAGAAATGTAGCTGTAAGGACTGACTCAGGGATGGTCGAGATGGATGACGGGTATTTTGCAGATGAATGGTTTATTTGCAGAGACCTCTTGAACACATAACGACACAACAAATGGCTTGGTGACATTTGACCCAAAGTTAATACCTGGCCAAAGACTTTCAATGTGGTTTGATCAACTGTGAGGCAAAGGATTTCCCAACCCAGGTGAATGCAAAGTGTCGTGTTCAAGAGTGGTAATAAGGCTTCTTCTGAGACAAAGGATAACAAATAGGCTCATTTTCCTCTCTTTTCCCCCACCATTTCTGGCAAGTACCTCTTTATTTTTTACAAGCTTGAGGAGGATAACATATGCTTGGTTATAAGCTCATCCTTCAGATGAGTCCAACTTAGTTTTGATTCGAACCCTAAGAAGGAGTGGTCCGTTCCTGTTTGTAATCGAACAGGTCCTTTACTGTGAAATTTTAACGAGTCCAGTATAGGAGAAACTCGGCGTTTTTCAATTTTAGAGAGTCTGAAAAAACTTAAGAAGACTCCAGGTTGAACTTTTTCGTAAATTTGTGTCTCCCAAGCCCGAAAAAGTATAAAATAATACTTGAGAGAACCGCTTGATCTTGCGACCAAGGAGTACTTTCATGATTAATTTCTTTGACCTGAAAAGTAAAAAGTGATCAAGGACACGTCGTTTTATTTTGCAGTATCGAATTTGAAACGACCAAAATCCGGCAATCTTTTCATGTTTTTACGGTTAGAAAAAGGGCTATAAGGGGACCGTCTTTTAATTCTGTTTTAACGAGTGCAAAAGAAGCACTCGGCAATCTTTTCATATTTTAGGAGTCAGAAAAGGGCTTAAAAGGTGACTCTGATATTTTTGTTTGTGAAAAAATGACATTTTCCCTGAAAATCCTTTCATCCTGTGCAAAAACCAACACATTACTCATACCTGTTTAAAGATAGATAAAAATACTTGAAAAATACCTTTTCATGGTGGAAAATAAACAAATTTGACATTCATTTACTCAAAAAACCTATAAAAAGGGCTTTTACCATTTCACTATTGAGGAGAGAAAAAGGGCTTTTGGAAAGAAACTTCCCGTGGACATTGCAGAGAATCCGACCGTCAAAATCGAACGCCGTCTCATCAAGTATTCTACAACATCCTCCCTTGCATTTCCATCCGTTTAGAATTTGTTTTTAAGCTTTAGTTTTATTTTTTGCAGGCCTTGGGGGTTTCAAGGTCCACTTTTCGGGGTACGCAGGTGCCCCATGGGTGACCTACGTACCCCGACATTTTCTCCATTGGGAAAATGCCGGGCATACGCAGCTTGCCTTAAGAGAAGTTGCGTACATACGCCCTGTCTATAAAGGGCTGGCTGCGTACACCGCGGACTGGATTTTTAAACTCCAATTTCTCCAAAATGAACCAAAACTTTCAATTTTATGGACTCTAACAGATGTTTTATGGTGTGTAGATTGCCCACCATGCTTGATTGGCGCGAGAGAGAACACGAAGATGTTGATTTGGCCGCGATTAATCATCAACCTTCCATTGACGCTTTGAAGGCATGCGGTCTTTACAAATACTGGGCCAAACCTGGCATGAGGGCCCAGGTGCACTTTCTAGAGTGGCTGGTCGAAAGGTGGAACGTTCAGGATCAGTGTTTCTACATTGGAGGGCACCAGCTCGAGATAGAGCCCTCTGATATTTACTTTCTCACTGGTTTGCCCAAGAGGGAAGAACAATAGACTCTGTCCGGGACTAGGCCGGGTGGCCAGTCCATTGCTAGCCTCCGGCTAGAGTGGTGTAATAACCAAAACCAGGATAAGGGGATAGAAATCAAAAAGATATCCCGACCTGAACTTATGGTAATTGCCTTTACAGTTACCAGACTTTGCAGGGCTGTCGCTTTGCACATTGCCACTGGATCCCAGATGCGGATGGTGATTGATTGCTATCAGGGCACCATTTTCAACTGGTGCGATGCTGTGTTGGCCAACTTAAAGGGCCAACTGACTAGGACCAAAAACGGACAACTGAAGACTTTTGGTTATGGGCCCTTAGTTGTGAGTTTTGCCCTAGAGAGGGTTCTGATGTTGATCCCACAGCATCTCATTGTTGAGGTTGGGCCTCCCCGAGAGCCTAAGTTGATGCGATGGGTTGCGGTGATGGCCCGTCATCCTGACGAGGGCACGGAGGTTGTCCAATTTAGACTGGAGTATTTTCACTGGTTAGAGAACCAGGTCTTCTCGATTCAATATTTTCCGTATGCCGGAGTTGATTTTCGCGGAGATCCGGACATGATTCTTCCACCGGGAGAACAGTGGGATGACACAGGTACTTCATTTTCCACAAGTTTTTAAATTATTTACTTTTTTTTGTTTTTATATCGTCTCAAAACTGACAGTGACAATTTTCAAAATGCAGATGTAGGCCCACAACGTCCGGCCAATCTGCGGCCTTTTGAGAGGAGAGCACCAGTTGCACCAGCACCGACCCCACAGGATGCGGCCGCAGAGACCTTAGCTGAGTTGGAACAGGACCTAGAGCATCTTACGGAAGACATACCAGAGACGACTATAGACGATATTCCTATCAGGCTTCAGCGCTATGTGGTCGCAGTCTCAGGACCATTTAGGAGGTTCTTGTGTAGGGTAGCGCGTGCAGTGGTGTCGTATAGAGAGCACCACCAGTGACTGGTTGGTCACTTTTGTAGACACATGTGACATTTTGGTTTTTGTACTTATCATTTTTACTGATCATAAGGTGTTTTTCAACCTATGATCGAAGACGATGTATTTTTTGACACACTCCTATCTATATATATCATTATTACCGGCTTATCTTGTTAAACATGTGTGATGAAATGTTGTTAAATTTACATGTATGATTATCGCAAATGTCTGTCTAACATTCGAGAAGCAATTGCATCTGCTAATGTATTTAATGACCTTGGAATATGCTGATATTCAATGTAATCAAATTCACGTTCCAAGAGGTGCACTCTCAAAAATAACCTAGAGAGAGTGTGTTTTTCGTCGTTATTCTGGCTTAGCTTAGAGAGTGTGTTTTTCGTCGTTATTCTGGCTTATCTTGGTTTTACTCTTGATATTGCAGTTGTCGACGCCTCTCCAAACGTACATTGGATTCGATGATGGTGCTTGTCGTAGTACACGGAATATCTCTTCCGCAGCTTCGGTTATCTATTCGCCCTCTGACGAGTTAGTTTCTATGCATGGGGTGAGCCTCGGTCAAACAACAAACAACATTGCATAATACAGTGTAGTGATTGAGTTATTGTCTGAATCTATTTCGTTTGGGATTCGGAGTTTGATAGTGAGGTTAGATTCTGAACTCATTGTATTACAGCTTAATAGAGTATATGCCATTAGAAATCCAGTGTTATTAAGGTTATTTTTGAGAGTGCACCTCTTGGAACGTGAATTTGATTACATTGAATATCAGCATATTCAAAGGTCATTAAATACATTAGCAGATGCAATTGCTTCTCGAATGTTAGACAGACATTTGCGATAATCATACATGTAAATTTAACAACATTTCATCACACATGTTTAACAAGATAAGCCGGTAATAATGATATATATAGATAGGAGTGTGTCAAAAAATACATCGTCTTCGATCATAGGTTGAAAAACACCTTATGATCGGCAAAAATGATAAGTACAAAAACCAAAATGTCACATGTGTCCACAAAAGGGACCAGCCAGTCACTGGTGGTGCTCTCTATACGACACCACTGCACGCGCTACCATACACAAGAACCTCCTAAAAGGTCCTGGGATTGCGACCACATAGCGCTGAAGTCTGATAGGAATATCGTCTATAGTCATCTCTGGTATGTCTGTCGTAAGACGCTCTAGGTCCTGTTCCAACTCGGCTAAGGTCTCTGCGGCCGCATCCTGTGGGGCCGGTGCTGGTGCAACTGGTACTCTCCTCTCGAAAGGCCGGAGATTGGCCGGATGCTGTGGGCCTACATCTGCATTTTGAAAATTGTCACTGTCAGTTTTGAGACGATATAAAAACAAAAAAAAAAGTAAATAATTTAAAAACTTGTGGAAAATGAAGTACCTGTGTCGTCCCACTGTTCTCCCGGTGGAAGAATCATGTCTGGATCTCCACGAAAATCAACTCCGGCATACAGAAAATCTTGAACCGAGAAGACCTGGTTCTCTAACCAGTGAAAATACTCCGGTCTAAATCGGACAACCTCCGTGCCCTCGTCAGGATGACGGGCCATCACCGTAACCCATCGCATCAACTTAGGCTCTCGGGGAGGCCCAACCTCAACAGTGAGATGTTGTGGGATCAGCATCGGAACCCTCTATAGGGCAAAACTCACAACTAAGCGCCCATAACCAAAAGTCTTCAGTTATCCGTTTTTGGTCCTAGTCAGTTGGCCCTTTAAGTTGGCCAACACAGCATCACACCAGTTGAAAATGGTGCCCTGATAGCAATCAATCGCCATCCGCATCTGGGATCCAGTGGCAATGTGCAAAGCGGCAGCCCCGCAAAGTCTGGTAACTGTAAAGGCAATTACCATAAGTTCAGGTCGGGATATCTTTTTGATTTCTATCCCCTTATCCTGGTTTTGGTTATTACACCACTCTAGCCGGAGGCTAGCAATGGACTGGCCACCCGGCCTAGTCCCGGATAGAGTCAATTGTTCGCTCCTCTTGGGCAAACTAGTGAGAAAGTAAATATCAGAGGGTTCTATCTCGAGCTGGTGCCCTCCAATGTAGAAACACTGATCCTGAACGTTCCACCTTTCGACCAGCCACTCTAGAAAGCGCACCTTGGCCCTCATGCCAGGTATGGCCCAGTATTTGTAAATACCGCATGCCTTCAAAGCGTCAATGGAAGGTTGATGATTAATCGCGGCCAAATCAACATCTTCGTGTTCTCTCTCGCGCCAATCAAGCATGGTGGGCAATCTACACACCATAAAACATCTGTTAGAGTCCATAAAATTGAAAGTTTTTGGTTCATTTTGGAGAAATTGGAGTTTAAAAATCCACTCCGCGGTGTACACAGCTAGCCCTTTAGAGACAGGGCGTATGTACACAGCTTCTCTTAAGGCAAGCTGCGTACGCCCGACATTTTCCCAATGGAGAAAATGTCGAGGTACGCAGGTCACCCATGGGGCACCTGCGTACCCCGAAAAGCAGACCTTGAAACCCCCAAGGCCTCCAAAAATAAAACTAAAGCCTAAAAACAAATTCTAAATGGATGAAAATGCAAGGGAGGATGTTGTAGAATACCTGATGAGACGGTGTTCGATTTCGACGGTCGGATTCTCCGCAGTGTCCACGGGGAGTTTCTTGCCAAAAGCCCTTTTTCTCTCCTCAATAGTAAAATGGTAATAATGAAATTCTAAAAGCCCTTTTTATAGGTTTTTTGAGTAAATGAATGTCAAATTTGTTTATTTTCCACCATGAAAAGGCATTTTTCAAGTACTTTTATCTATCTTTAAACAGGTATGAGTAATGTGTTGGTTTTTGCGCAGGATAAAAGGATTTTCAGGGAAAATGTCATTTTTTCACAAACAAAAATATCAGAGTCATCTTTTAAGCCCTTTTCTAACTCCTAAAATATGAAAAGATTGCCGAGCGTTTCTTTTACACTCGTTAAAACGGAACTAAAAGACGGTCCCCTTATAGCCCTTTTCTGACCGTAAAAACAAGAAAAGATTGCCGGATTTTTGTCGTTTCAAATTCGATACTGGAAATAAAACGACGTGTCCTTGATCGCTTTTTACTTTTCAGGTCAAAGACACTAATCATGAAAGTACTCCTTGGTCGCAAGATCAAGCGGTTCTCTCAAGTATTATTTTATACTTTTTCGGGCTTGGGAGACACAAATTTACGAAAAAGTTCAACCTGGAGTCTTCTTAAGTTTTTTCAGACTCTCTAAAATTGAAAAACGCCGAGTTTCTCCTATACTGGACTCGTTAAAATTTCACAGCAAAGGACCTGTTCGATTACAAACAAGAACGGACCACTCCTTCTCAGGGTTCGAATCAAAACTAAGTTGGACTCATCCCAAGGATGAGCTTATAATCAAGCATATGTTATCCTCCTCAAGCTTGTAAAAAATAAAGAGGTACTTGCCAGAAATGGTGGGGGAAAAGGGAGAAAAATGAGCCTATTTGTTATCCTTTGTCTCAGAAGAAGCCTTATTACCACTCTTGAACACGACACTTTACATTCACCTGGGTTGGGAAATCCTTTGCCTCACAGTTGATCAAACTACATTGAAAGTCTTCAGCCGGGAATTAACTTTGGGTCAAAAGTCACCAAGCCATCTGTTGTGTCGTTATTTGTTCAAGAGGTCTCTGCAAATAAACCACTCATCTGCAAAATACCCGTCATCCATCTCGACCATCCCTGAGTCAGTCCTTACAGCTACATTTCTTCAACTTGATCTATGATTTCGTGTTGTGGGCTTGCCTGCAACGGGTCGCTTTCTATCGACATCAGCACATTATCTAGAAAGATGACCTAGAAATCATCAGTACCTTGAAATCTGCATGCATCAATGGCAGGTTTCTCGCCTTTGACGATGGTTTACATCATTGACTTTCGATCGAAAGATTCCGTGAAATGTTCGACATCAACTCATTCATTCACATCTCATGGATTGTACTAGGTACTTTGAGAACCATTGACATCACTGGTCGTCTCTCTCACGCTTGTTAACAGTTTACATCATTGACTGGTAATCAAGTGGTTTCTACCATGTTCGACATCAACTCATTTATTCACATGGATAGAATCGTACCTGTTCGGGAAATAGAAATGAAGACCCTGGATCTAGTTTCCACCATCCAAGCTGCGAGGAGTTTTGTATTCATTATACAGTAGACTAATCATAAACAGATGGTTGCGCCCATACTGTGTCTACGAAAGTCTATGATTATGATGTACTGCAAAGTCATTCCTGTATCAAAGCAATAGTTAGTTTCTTAGTTAAAGTTTTTAATCTGTGTATGGGAATGCCTACCTCAGTGATGATATGATCTTATATATGTATTTTGTATTGAATACTTGCAGGTTCCGACTGGGTTCTCCATAAGATAATCCTTGAAATGATAAAGTACTTCACCCTTCCTAGATGATATGAAACCCTAATCTACTACAGGCTTCGCACTTTAGGGGGCAATCTGTTACACTAAAATTTGTCACCATGACTATTTGCAGTTAGTATGGCTCCATCAACTGTCATACTATCCTCCTTGGCAAGTCTCATACCTCTGCTCTCCATGTCAAACTCCAAGAAAGAGAGAAAGTCTTTAAAAATCTATATATCTCTGGGTACGCAGTTTCTCTTAGCTTTACCTGCGTGTACGCACCTCAAGTTCACAATACCTACGTACTTGTACGCTCTGTCTGTAACGGGTTGGGTGCGTACTCCTGTAAAGTTCAATAGGCGCAAGTTTCACTCCAAAAAAGTTGCTTGTGGTCATTTCTAGAGCATTCTAGAAGCTTGTTTGACGTGTATGGAGCGCCTCCAGATGGTTCATGTATCCCTATCAAAGAGGAACTTATCCCATCAAGAGGGGGGCTTATCCCATTGATGGTGGACCTGAATAACTTCGTCTAGAACACTATAAATACAGGCATTGGGCCAGAGGGAGGAGAGGTTGAAAGCTGAACATTCCTAAGGGTAGATGCTGCTGGAATTAGGACTCCCTTGTAAAGCTTGAGAGGAGAGATTCCCATCCTTTCCTAGCCTTATTTGGAAGTGGGTGAGCTGATCAAAGTAAAGGAAAACTCTTGCTGGACCCTAGGAGGGACCTGCACAACACCAAGGCTCAGGTTGTAATGGTTTCTTTTGTTTCCACTTAATACAAATGAACTAATTTTTCTCGACAGATTGTTATTCATGATTTGTTTCATATATTCCTTGGTCTGTATGATGGATATGTATTATTTTATAAGTTTATCATGTGCTATTTAATCTTTTGGCTTGTTAGTGAATGCAGGTTTCGAAGAGAAGGAGGAGCTCATTCGGATCGGCGAGGCTGGACTACTACAAAGCGTTGGACTAAAGGTATGTTATAATCACCTGATTACTTGTATTCTAAATGCATGTTTATAGAAAGGTAGTGTTTATTGGTCTTGTTTGTCACTAGAAAGCCTTAGCTTCTAGGGAGGTCGGTTTTGTCCGCATTATCGACTCTTTCCGCATGACAAAATCCCCGGGAGAACAGTGGGATTGCGGACGAATCTTTGTTTCTCATCAGCACTTTAGATCCGTGGTATGGGGATATAATTGTCTATCTCCAAACCCAATCCTTTCAGCCCGAAGTTTCAAAGTCGGAACGTCGAAAAATTCGATTCCAGTCCCAACAGTACAAAATTATTGGAGATACTCGTTATCGCC
This sequence comes from Pinus tabuliformis, assembly GCA_031772625.1. NCBI lineage: Eukaryota > Viridiplantae > Streptophyta > Pinopsida > Pinales > Pinaceae > Pinus > Pinus tabuliformis. The sequence continues at coordinate 804,110,519 of CM062804.1, read as the reverse complement.
GTGGGGCAGACTTGGTTTTTCGTCGTTGCTTAACTCATGAAGAAGCTGAAAGGGTTTTTGAATGACTGTCACTCTGGAGCGTGTGGCGGTCATATGTCTGGGTATGCCACAGCCCAAAAGATATTGCGCGCTGGCTACTTCTGGCCGTCCTTGTTTAAAGACTGTATTATTGCGGTCCGAAAATGCCACAACTGTTAAGTGTTTGATCGCAAGATGCGCGCACCACCTGCTCCTCTCCACCCTATAATTGCCGTTGGTCCTTTTGCTAAATGGGGTATTGATTTTATTACATGTAACCCTCACTCGGCCGGGGGGCATGCGTATATCATCCTTGCGGTTGATTATTTTACTAAGTGGGCCGAGGCGATGCCTACATTCGAGGCAGACGGCAAGACAACTGCAATTTTCATATTCAATCACTTTATTGCTAGGTTTGGTGTCCCACAAGCGATAATCATTGACCATGGTCGCCATTTTCAAAACGTTATGATGACAGAACTTACAGGCCAGCTTGGTTTGCGTCACGATAGCTCAACTCCTTATTATCCACAAGCCAATGGCCTGGTTGAGTCCATCAACAAAGTTTTAGTTATCATGATCCGACGAATCATTGGTATTCATCGGTCGAATTGGCACAACATGTTATTTTCCGTGCTTTGGGCGTACCGAACCTCAGTGAAAACATCAATAGGGTTCACTCCTTTCCAACTAGTTTATGGTTTGGAAGCAGTGTTGCCCATTGAATGCGAAATCCCGTCACTTCAAATGGCTGTCGAATTACTTCCAGCTACTTCCAAAGAGGAGAAGCGTTTATTATACTTAGCTAAATTAGATGAGACTCGACGTGACGCTGCATTGGCAATCGAGACTCACGCAAAACGTGTGAAAGCTCAGTATGATCGGAATGTCACCCCTCGAAGTTTTTCGGAAGGAGACCTAGTGCTATTATATGATCAAGCTAACGATAAATTAGGTGCTGGAAAATTCGTTCCTATGTGGCATGGGCCCTACATTGTCAAACGAAAGCTAGCAAAAGGGGCCTATGAGCTGGTAGATTTTGACGGGGACTCTTTGGGTACACCCAGAAATGGACTTTACCTAAAGAGGTATTATGCTTAAATGATGGGTATGGAGATTTAGTTAAGTTAGTTTTTCTTTCTAGCTGGTGTGTTTGTTAGTATAGACAGTGTGCTTATCTTAGAGAGTGTGTTTTTCATCGTTATTCTGGCTTATCTTGGTTTTACTCTTGATATTGCAGATGTCGACGTCTCTCCAAACGTACATTGGATTCGCTGATGGTGCTTGTCGTAGTACACGGAATATCTCTTCCGCAGCTTGGGTTATCTATTCGCCCTCTGACGAGTTAGTTTCTATGCATGGGGTGAGCCTCAGTCAAACAACAAACAACATTGCATAATACAGTGCAGTGATTGAGTTATTGTCTGAATCTATTTCATTTGGGATTCGGAGTTTGATAGTGAGGTTAGATTCTGAACTCGTTGTATTACAGCTTAATAGAGTATATGCCATTAGAAATCCAGTGTTATTAAGGTTATTTTTGAGAGTGCACCTCTTGGAACGTGAATTTGATTACATTGAATATCAGCAGATTCCAAGGTCATTAAATACATTAGCAGATGCAATTTATTCTCGAATGTTAGACAGACATTTGCGATAATCATACATGTAAATTTAAAAAAAACATTTCATCACACATGTTTAACAAGATAAGCCGGTAATAATGATATATATAGTGTTAGCCTCCTGTTGCAACAGGTTTCATATTTCATGATTGACATTTTTACATGCCAAATATGTCATCTTTCTTGTAGCAAGGTTCCATATTTCCAGAGAAGAAAACCAGAGGAGTAATAAAGTATGCCAATACAAATGTTACTGTTGTTTCCAATTTTGGTGAATTGTTCCAGTTTTGAAGAATTTCTTGAAGGGAGGTCCAGACAGTCTAATCCTGGCCTCCCTAGGTTTCAATTTCCTGTTTTAGAATATAGAGAATGACATCTGTCCAAACCATTTAATCTTGGCAGATTTTTAGATAGATAGAGAATCAAGGGGACCCAACTGTTTAATCTGGGCCCTGGCAGAAATAAGTGCAGATCTAGATAGGAAAATTCAAAAGAAAAAACTGTGAATCTGGGTCTACAAGTCCAAGTGCACCCAAAATAAAAAGAAGAAAAAATGTTAGGACAGTAGGCTGGGTAGGTAGCTTTGGTGTGGCAGAATCATGACTAATGATCAATTTTGTATTCCACAATGGCTTATCTTTTTTGATCACAGTTATCAGGTAGTTTTTTGCAGTTTCATGAAGGTACTCAGGCTAAAGATTCATTAACATCCCCCTCTCTTCATTCCCCCCAAGTCACTTACTAACATCCCCCAAGAGGTCAAGATCTGCTTGAGCCTCTCAGTCACATCGTTTCCACGACATGTGCCTTGGTGAGGATCCCCTTCACTCAAGGACTGCTCACTCATCATCTGTGAGCCTTCTTTTCCCCAAATGGCATAAGGTCTCACACCTTAGTGCCCTCTCTTCATCTCCATATTAACTTTTAAATATAGCTCCCTAACAATTTTCCCTTTCCCCTACTAAAAATCATGTATATAACACTCCCCTATGTAAATATCCCATCCCTGGCATTATAGCCACAATTCTACTAAGTCCGGGAAATCTTAGTCCATCTGGGACTATTTTTAGCCCATCCGCGTCATTGAGGAGCTAGTTTGACATCTGGTCAGCTAGTAACCTCTCCCTTAACCGCAAAAAAAAAAAAAAAACCCCAAAAAACCAATGTTTTCACCTTCCCCTTGTAAAGATCCACCCCACCGCTGTAAAAACCCCTTAAACCCATTTCCCTAAGTCCTTACCCATCTACCACGCACATTAAACCCGAGATATTCCTGCGAATATTCCCTCCCACTAACCCTCTGTCCCGTCGCGTTTGCCGCCAACCGTCCGATCCACAGCCCCGCAGATCAACGGCTGGCGGGCATCCTCATCCCCGACGCGCCCGGCCTTTAACGTCCGGGAGTTCGGCGGTTTTTCCACCGTACTCCCACCACGTGTCAAGCGCCGGGCTGTGGCGGAGCCCCTCCCTCCGAAACCGCCATCCCCCATAAGCGGTGCGCCCTATACCGCTTACCACCCGATGACGTCACTAGCCCACGTCACCCCTGCATAGTCACCCGCCTGCGTGGCCTCCTGCCACATCACTGCCACATGTCCCGCCACCGTACCTTCCACGTCATCATCCGTACGTGATGATGTCATGCTGACGTCATCTTGCCACGTCGCCATGCTGACGTCACCCGCCGTACAAAGCTGACATCATGCTGACGTCATCAGCCCGTTTTTGGACGCAGAGGCGCGAAAATCGCACTTCAGAGCCCCAGAATCGAATTCTGAGGCAGTTTTTGATGAGCAATTTGCGCAAATCGCTCATCGCAGGATTTTTTGGGCTAGAATAGAGAATCTTCAGGGAATCTTTAAGGAATCTTCGCCCCATGCGGCCCCAGGAAGCCCGAAAAGGCGCAAAAATGATCAGTTTTCTTCACAGAGCATGCCGAAATTATCAGAAGACAATTCCAGATGATGCAGAGGCCGAACAACGGCCATTAATTCGTGATTAGACCCTCAGTACATCAGATCAGCGGTCAATATTTTGTCAAAAAGTATCAGAGAAGGAGAAGACGCCGAAGAGTATCAGCCGAAGATATTTTAGTGGCTCGAAGCAACTAAGAATTAATGAGCCCATCAGGAAGTCAAATCAGGCAACTAAAAGCCCATTCCTGCACTCAAATCACAGCTCAAACTTAAATGCAGGCAGACATCGAGGAACAGGAACCCATACATGTTTATTTCAGAAGACACTACAGCAAGCCACCAAGGACCTGATCATTCACTTATTTCTGATACGGCGACCCTCAGTGCCGCTCAAGAGATTTTTTGCATTTAATTCCAGATAGAGTTAGGTAAATAAATGATGTTTTATGACCTGATTAGGTCAAGTTGTAATAAAAGCAGTAGATAGAAAGTTTTGCCCTATATATACCACCCTCTGTATAGTTTTAAGGGTTGGTCAATTGAGAATTTCATTAGAGACTCGCATTGTACACCTGAGTTTTTCCATAATCAAAGATTGCTGAAAGCTTGGAGAAAGAACTGTCTGTTGTTGATGAATGTTTTGAGAAGCTGAAGATGGAATTCCTGCGCTGCGGCCTGAAGCAATAAGTGCCTCTTATCTCTGTTTATGTGTTTGCCATTATCTAAATAGCAGGAAGAAAGAATAGCCTAGAATAAGTTTAAACACTCTCTATGCTCAATTTCTGCTATTTCTCTGTGTTTTCCGTCTTAAATGAATTGGTTATGAGTATGAATTCCTCCTAGCTTGTATTTACCCCAATTCACCTGTGCTGGCCAATTACCTAGGGATTCTTAACTGCCCCTAGGTAGCGCCCTGTTACTTTCTCTGTTAAGTCGATTGAGAGATTCTTAACTGCCTCTCATTGCTTGGCATCTCTTCCATCCATAAAACCTGAAAGTTGCTTCGACCTCAGCTATCCTGCTCCATCTTCCCTCTCTGTGTTTAAAGAAATATAACAGCTTTTCTCATCCTTGACTCCACGCCCAATGGTTCGAGATACTTAGACTATGCACTGCCTCTCTACCTGAAAAATCAATTTTCCCACCAAAACAAAACAAAGAACCCCCTAAACCCAAGACCTAGCCTAAATCCTTTTAAACAAAGTTAAATCCAAAAGAGAGAGCCCTCTCTGATTGCAGGTTGGCTAGAACCTGCAGTCCAAAGTTGGTTTGTGGTTACCTCGGCCGTATCCCTTTCTTAACCTTCGGGGACAACCTGAGTGATAACATAATGGCGACTCCGCTGGGGAACTTCCTCAATTAATTTTACAAAGTTTCACGGAGAAGGTTAAAAACACCCTGTAGAAATTGATTTTCTAATTACTGTATATTTCCTAAAACTACAGATGAAGCCTGAATGCCAGCCAGGAAGCCTTTGAAACTGTTTTTGTTTTACATTAACAGGTTTAGATAAAAGCTGCTTCAGTCAATCTTCATGCTAGTTTTAAGATATATACAGCCATTCCAAAATCTGATCTGGCCCTAGTAAATACAAAAATATTCCAAAAATATACCCAAAAACAAGTTTGGAAGCTGGCTCCCAAGAAAAACCCGCGATATACAAGGTCAAACCCAGACCCAGATCCTCCAGTTGTTTTTCAAAACCCTAACATAATCCCTAAAATCCTTAGGAAGCAACAAAGACAGAAAAATTTTGCTGATTTGAGTCCTGAAACAACTTACCCTAGTTCCGTTCCAACTCCTGTCAAGATTTTATTTCGTTCCACCCCTGTTTCCCCTAGTTCATCATCTACATCTCAAAGCCCTCCCTTCACACCTTCATTCACTGCACATATTCCCATCACAACCACTGTTGTTTCGACCGTTCCTATCACCCCTGTTGTACCAGTCGTTCCTGTTGTCCCGGTAATCCCTGTTGTTCCTATTATCCCCGCAAATATGGCTAATAGATATGCACCCTTGTAGTTGCCTGCTAATGCTGCAGCTTTACCTCAGGATTACTAATCCAAAATCACACATTTTGATTCCACTGGTGCCCTCACAGCTATTTAGCATGCCAAAAAGATGCAAGACTATTTTGAGAACTATGAAATAGATGATGACAGCATAAGAATGAGAATTTTTGTTCAGATCCTGACAGGTGATGTAAGAACTTGGTTCAGATCACTTGCTGCAAACTCCATAGCCACTCCTGATGAGCTTTACCAAGCCTTTACCAACAGATGGGAGAAAAAGAAAGATCCTCTGCACATACTAGCTGAATATGATACAATCAAACGAGGTCCTCAAGAGACCATTTTGGAGTACTGTGCAAGATTCAACAATGTATATAACGCGATACCACAGAATTTAAGACCTCCACCCGATTTATCCTTGTACAAATTTCCCGACGGTTTTGACCCTGATATGGCATATTAGTTGAAAGAAAGAGCTCCCTCAACCCTTGAAGACACGCAAAAGGTTGTGGTAACCGTAGAAGCCAACTTGATTGCCAAAAGAAACAGAGCAAGAATGGAAAAGAGAACCACCTTTAAGGAAGAACCCTCAGCCTTTGACCAGAAACTTGACGCTATCATTAATGGCCTGCAAAGACTAGGAGAAAGACTAGAACATGTTGAGAGAAAAGCATCATGGGAAGGGCAGCAATCCAACACTATAAGGAACCCGAATTTTAGGAAAACACAGAACATAAATGCTGGTAGACCTAACCAAGACCAGGACATTAGACCCCCTTTTCAAGATAACTATGTAGAAGGATCCACATCCAGTCAGCCTATAGAAGACGATCACATAAATGTAATGGATCTAAAGGGTGAGCATCAAACTTTCATGACACAAGAAGACCAGAATGAACATGATGATAATCAATTTCAAACTAAAACTGGCGAATATTTTGATTTTAAACAAGGTTATGATACTGCTGTATATGAAGTACACAGACAGTATAAGCTCAGAACTAGGACCATCGACATCTCTGAGCCTAGCAAGACAAAGGAAACCAAACAGCCCAACAAGATTAAAAACACAACTGTCATAACCCAACCAGCTGACTCGACTGCCTCAAACTCAAGTCAAGTGATCGTAGAGGACATAACAGACACGCAGCCTGCTGTTGAGCAGCCTTTGACACCTCCTGTCTCAAAACAAAACTCAAACAACGTCCCAAAAAGTACTCCTAAAAATGCCAAACCGCAAGCAAATACATCCCATAGCATTGATAAACAGGAGCAAGTTGCTGAGAATTCAAATGAAGAGGGAAAAACTGCAAATGCCAATACCAAGACTCCCTTGGAGAAGCCTTTTAGTTTAGAAACAGAGATTGGAAAACTCAAGATAGCCATTCCTCTTTCAAAATTGGCTAAGCATGATGTGTATAGGCAACAAATTCAAAGATCATTGCAAATTCCAGAAAATAAAGATGATGTAAATGTTTTGGATGATTCCTCTGAACTGCTATTTGGCCCAGAAGTTAATGGAAAATCTACCTATGGACCTGTCCCACCCTTTTATGTTCATCTGCATATACATGACAAAGTCTTACACAACGCTATGTTTGACTCAGGGGCATCACACAATCTTATGCCGAAAGCAGTGATGGAAAAACTGAACCTTGATATTACAAGACCTTACAAAGATTTATACTCATTTGACTCAAGTCAAGTGAAATGTCTAGGTCTCATCAAAGACCTATGTGTTTCCCTAGTCCAATATCCGAACAAGAGCATTCTCATGGATGTAGTGGTCGCTGATATTCCTCCCAAGTATGGTATGCTCCTGTCAAGATCATGGGGAGCAAAGCTTCAAGGATCCCTTCAACTAGACCTTTCTTATGCTACCATTTCAGTCTTTGGGAAACCAAAGAGACTATACAGAGAAACGCTCATGAAATATGTAGTGAGTAGTGAAAACAAGCCTGAAAATTTTCCCATTTATTCAATCCATTCTGATATGGATTCTTTCATTTTATTTAATGATGATTTGGATCTGCCCACCAATAAGGAACCTTTCATTCTAGAACAACAAGTGCCTATCAGTGAAGAAGCGGTTACCCATAATAAAAAGATTGTCAAAATAGTAAATGCAACCAGTATGTTACAAGAACCTCCCCAAACAGAAATTCTAAATCTGCCCAATCCTAAAACGGCTCAATTCCTTGATACTGATCACAAGCAAGAAATCACATGGTTCTTGGAGTTTGATGGTTCTGTTAACAAGTTAGGAGCAGGGGCAGGTGTCTGGATTCACAATACACATGATAACCATGCAGAAGGACATGCCTACAGACTGAATTTCAAATGCACAAATAACATGGCAGAGTATGAAGCTCTGCTGTTAGGCCTTAAACTACTGAAAACTCTAGGTGCTGCAAAAATATCTATCTTAGGTGACTCTGATCTAGTTATACAACAGATAAAAGGTAATTTTGTTACCAATGACAATAGAATGAGAGCCTACAGAACAGCTGCTATTGACATACTCCAGTCATTCACTGAATTCAAGCTTGACAAGATTTCCAAAAATCACAACATTCATGCACACAGCCTAGCCACCTTCGCGAGTACATGCAAGCTCCCTTTTGACCCAAATCATCACTTCACAGCCGAAATAAAACATAGACCCACTGTCCCAAATAATGTAAGAGATTGGCAAGTGTTCGAGAATGATGCCCAGATTAACAATTTCCTTACCCTTGAGCACGAATTCTCAAATATTAAAATTGACACGGATGCCATGACAAATCCTGAACAACAGAGAAATGAAAGTCAGCAAGCTTTAGATGCTGCAACAACCAAACTGATTTTGAAGCCAACCGTTTTTTACAATGAAAACATTGAACAGCTAAGACAAACCCAGGCAGAAGAAGTAGACAAAACAGAAGTAGAAATCATTGACCTAAAGGATAATTTTTTGCCCGCTGGGCTGACTCCACTAGAAGACATGTTTGACTCTAATGACGTTCCCAGAAAACCAAAATTGCAACCAATAAACGCGGAAATTGAAGAACACAACATTGGGACACCAGAGAATCCAAAAAGGATCAAGCTGTCCAAAAACTTGCCACCCGATCAAAAGCCCAAGTACATTGACTTATTCAAAGAATTTCAAGATGTATTTGCTTGGAGCTATGAGGATTTGAAGTCCTATGATACATCAGTAATTCAGCACACTATCCCATTGAAGCCCAATCAAAAGCCCTTCAAACAGAAATTGAGAAGAATCAACCCCGTGCTGCTTCCCCCGATTGAAAAAGAAGTAAAAAGGATGTGGGAAGCAGGCATTATAGCACCTATCAGATTCTCTGAGTGGGTGTCCAATCTTGTTCCTACAAGGAAAAAGACAGGTGAAATCAGACTTTGTGTAGACCTCAGAAACTTAAACCAAGTCTCCTTAAAAGACCACTACCCTTTGCCCAAAATGGACCACATATTACAGAGAGTAGTGGGATCATCTAGAATCTCTTTACTAGATGGATTTTCAGGTTTTAACCAGATACTTGTTCACCCAGATGACCAAGACAAAACAACTTTTACCACACCCTGGGGAACATTTAAGTATGTAAAAATGCCATTCGGACTTAAAAACGCTGGTGCTACTTTTCAACGAGCAATGGATATTGCTTTCGCCAAAGAAATACATGACTTCCTAGTTGTGTACCTCGATGATTTAACCCCATTTTCCAAATCTGATGAAGAACATCTCAAGCATCTTAGGCAAATTTTCATAACATGCAGAAAATATGGAATTTCCTTAAATCCTAAGAAGTCCTTATTTGGCCTTGAGGAAGGAAAATTACTTGGCCACATCATATCAAAAGACGGGATCAGGATTGATCCTGAGAGAATACAAGCCATCCTCCAAATCCCATACCCCAGAAACGTAAAAGAGTTACAAGCATTCCTTGGGAAAATCAACTTCTTGAGAAGATTCATTCCAAATCTCACTGAGTTAATAAGATTATTAAGCAACATGTTAAAGAAGGATGCCAAGGTAAGATGGTCCCTGGAAGCTAAGCAAGCATTTGAGACTATCAAATCTGCCTTAACTCAAACCCCTGTCCTAACTAGTCCACAGTTCGATAAAGATTTCATCATATTTTCATTTGCATCCGAGCATACGATAGCTGCTGTCCTGCTGCAAAAGGATGAACAAGGAGCTGAAAAGCCAATTGCTTTTTTCAGCCGAGCCTTAAGAGACGCCCCACTGAAGTACCCGATAATGGAAAAACAGGCCTACGCGCTTATCAAGGCCATCAAGGATTTTAGAGTGTATATACTATACTCACACGTGATTGCCTACGTCCCACACGCTGCTGTAAAAGACATACTGACTCAAGACGGATTAGAATGCAAACGAGGTAAGTGGATTGCAAGTATCCTCGAATATGACATTGAAATAAAACCAACCAAGCTGATAAAGGGATAAGGTTTAGCTAAACTGATGTCTGAAACAAACTTTCAGGTCTTAGACATTAACCAGCTGGACAATGAACCGGAGCTGGCGACTCCACAGATCAGTGAAATATTTCTGCAATGCCCCTGGTACACTGATATTTGCTTTGTATTGTTAAACCTATGTGCTCCCCCAGGATTGTCCAGAACGAAGAAAAGATTTTTGAAGATGAAAGCTTTGAGATTTTGTGTTGTTGATGGTGCATTATTTTGGAGAAATCATGAAGGTATATTGTTAAATTTCTTAACCATGAATGAAACCAACAATGTCATGAAAGAATTACATGCAGGCAACTGTGGATGACATCTCTACTGGAAGTCCACAGCAGACAAAATCCTGAGGGCTGGTTTCTACTGGCCCACTCTTTTTGCGGATATTAAAAAATTCTCCACAACATGTCACAAGTGCCAAATTTTTGAAGGCAAGAGAAAATTATTGCCCCTGCCCCTTAAGCCAATCTCCACCAAAAAATCTTTTCAACAGTGGGGTCTTGACTTCATTGGAGAAATCCATCCCTCCTCCTCAGGCCAACATAAATGGATCCTAACAGCCACCGACTATTTCACCAAGTGGGTTGAAGCCATTCCCTGTAGACAAGCCAATGATACCATCATTATCCAATTCCTTGAATGCAACATCCTTTCTAGATTTGGTTGTCCTGAGAAAATCATCACTGATAATGCCGCTGCCTTTAAGTCCAAAAAGATGGTCAGTTTCTGCCATAAGTTTCATATTACCCTGGGCCACTCTACAACATATTACCCTCAAGGCAATGGATTGGCCGAATCATCTAATAAGAGCCTCATCAACATCATAAAGAAGATGCTAGAAGAAAACAAGAAAAACTGTCACAAAAAGCTGGTGAATGCCCTATGGGCAGACAGACTTTCAAGCAAAAGATCAATCGGAATGAGCCCCTATGAGTTAGTATATGGCATGGAGGCTAGATTTCCTTCATCCCTCGGCATTCCCACCATCAAGCTGTTACAAGAGATCCAGGCGGAACCAAATGACATTCAAAGAAGAATTAATCAGACGATCCATCTCCAGCAAACCAGAGAACAAGTATATGACAGAGCGCAGATTTTGCAAAAAAAGCTCAAAAAGATGTTTGAAAAGAGAGCTAAAGCTGAAGATTTCAGAATTGATGACAAAGTTCTAAAGTGGGACTCGAGAAGAGAAGACAAAGGCAAGCATGCAAAGTTTGATTTCCTGTGGAAAGGCCCATTTATTATTTCTGCTGTTCAAGGAAACAACACCTATTTTCTCAAATCTATGGAGGACAACACTATTGAAGAAGGACCTGTAAATGGTAGGATGTTGAAACATTATCACAATCCTTGTCGTTAAAACAACGAAAGTCCTGTAAATATTTTTGTACAGTTATATTGTGTATATATGAACACTGTTTTTAATTCATTTTGATAAGCAGGCCGATTATTGAAGAAACAGTAGTAAATTCATGGAGGCATAGCCGGTGCTGAGTGTCTAGTTTTCAAAGACCCATCTCTGTATCAATATAAGCAAAGCAGCAAGAGTGACAACGTCACAAGAGCAATTCGAGTCAAAAAGAAGCTGTTGTGCACTGGCAATTTTCAGGCAAGAAAAGGTTAACAGAAGAGGAAAGATTTCAGCAATTTATTTCACACCTAAGCTGAAGGAAGTACATCAAGTTGCGATCCATGTTTTCAAAGACATATTCTCAGATAACATCGTACACAATAATACAGCACGCAGAAGAAAGCAGGCGTTGCTAAGCAGTTCACAAAGATTCAATCAAGAAGAAGGTCGTTTTGTCACAAAGTTTCATATTTCTAACAGCCAGAGCAAAGAGGTTTTTTTTTCAGTTTACAGTGACAACAGAGATCAAGGCAGTCTGACCTGCTGTTCTTGACTTTTCACAAGGAAAAGCCATCCCCAAGTGGAGCCACTGTTAGCCTCCTGTTGCAACAAGTTTCATATTTCATGATTGACATTTTTACATGCCAAATATGTCATCTTTCTTGCAACAAGGTTCCATATTTCCAGAGAAGAAAACCAGAGAAGGAGTAATAAAGTATGCCAATACAAATGTTACTGTTGTTTCCAATTTTGGTGAATTGTTCCGGTTTTGAAGAAGTTCTTGAAGGGAGGTCCAGACAGTCTAATCCTAGCCTCCCTAGGTTTCAATTTCCTGTTTTAGAATATAGAGAATGGCATCTGTCCAAACCATTTAATCTTAGCAGATTTGTAGATAGATAGAGAATCAAGGGGACCCAACTGTTTAATCTGGGCTCTGGCAGAAATAAGTGTAGATCTATATAGGAAAATTCAAAAGAAAAAACTGTGAATCTGGGTCTGCAAGTCCAAGTGCACCCAAAATAAAAAGAAGAAAAAATGTTAGGACAGTAGGCTGGGTAGGTAGCTTTGGTGTGGCAGAATCATGACTAATGATCAATTTTGTATTCCACAATGGCTTATCTTTTCTGATCACAGTTATCAGGCAGTTTTTTGCAGTTTCATGAAGGTACTCAGGCTGAAGATTCATTAACATCCCCCTCTCTTCATTCCCCCCAAGTCACTTACTAACATCCCCCAAGAGGTCAAGATCTGCTTGAGCCTCTCAGTCACATCGTTTCCACGACATGTGCCTTGGGAGGATCCCCTTCACTCAAGGACTATTCACTCATCATCTGTGAGCCTTCTTTTCCCCAAATGGCATAAGGTCTCACACCTTAGCACCCTCTCTTCATCTCCATATTAACTTTTAAATATAGCTCCCTAACAATTTTCCCTTTCCCCTACTAAAAATCATGTATATAACACTTCCCTATGTAAATATCCCATCCCTGGCATTATAGCCACAATTCTACTAAGTCTGGGAAATCTCAGTCCATCTGGGACTATTTTTAGCCCATCTGCGTCATTGAGGAGCTAGTTTGACATCTGGTCAGCTAGTAACCTCTCCCTTAACCCCCCAAAAAAAAAAAAAACCCCAAAAAACCCATGTTTTCACCTTCCCCCTTGTAAAGATCCACCCCACCGTTGTAAAAACCCCTTAAACCCATTTCCCTAAGTCCTTACCCATCCGCCGCGCACATTAAACTCGGAATATTCCTGCGAATATTCCCTCCCACTAACCCTCTATCCCGTCGCGTTCGCCGCCAGCCGTCCGATCCACAGCCCCGCAGATCAACAGCTGGCGGGCATCCTCATCCCCGACGTGCCAGGCCTTTAACGTCCGGGAGTTCGGCGGTTTTGCCGCCGTACTCCCGCCACGCGTCAAGTGTTGGGCTGTGGCGGAGCCCCTCCCTCCGAAACCGCCAACCCCCATAAGCGGTGTGCCATATACCACTTACCGCCCGGTGACGTCACCAGCCCACGTCACCCCTGCACAGTCACCCGCCTGCGTGGCCTCCTGCCATGTCACTGCCACGTGTCCCGCCATCGTACCTGCCACGTCATCGTCCATACGTGATGACATCATACTGACGTCATCCCGCCACGTCACCATGCTGACGTCATGCTGACATCACCCGCCATACAAAGCTGACGTCATACTGACGTCATCAGCCCTTTTCTGGACGCAGAGGCGCGAAAATCGCACTTCGGAGCCCCGGAATTGAATTCTGAGGCAGTTTTTGATGCATCGTAGGATTTCTTGGGCCAGAATAGAGAATCGTCAGGGAATCTTTAAGGAATCTTCGCCCCATGCGGCCCCAGGAAGCCCGAAAAGGCGCAAAAATGATCAGTTTTCTTCACAGAGCATGCCGAAATGATCAGAAGACAATTCCAGATGATGCAGAGGCCGAACAACGGCCATTAATTCATGATTACACCCTCAGTACATCAGATCAGTGGTCAAGATTTTGTCAAAAAGTATCAGAGAAGGAGAAGACGCTGAAGATATTTTAGTGGCTCGAAGCAGCTAAGAATTAATGAGCCCATCAGGAAGTCAAATCAGGCAGCTAAAAGCCCATTCCTGCACTCAACTCACAACTCAAACTTAAATGCAGGCAGACATCGAGGAACAGGAACCCATACATATTTATTTCAGAAGACACTACAGCAAGCCACCAAGGACCAGATCATTCACTTATTTCTGATACGGTGACCCTCAGTGCCGCTCAAGAGATTTTTTGCATTTAATTCCAGATAGAGTTAGGTAAATAAATGATGTTTTATGACCTGATTAGGTCAAGTTGTAATAAAAGTAGTAGATAGAAAGTTTTTCCCTATATATACCACCCTCTGTATAGTTTTAAGGGTTGGTCAATTGAGAATTTCATTAGAGACTCGCATTGTACACCTGAGTTTTTCCATAATCAAAGATTGCTGAAAGCTCGGAGAAAGAACTGTCTATTGTTGATGAATGTTTTGAGAAGCTGAAGATGGAATTCCTGCGCTGCGGCCTGAAGCAATAAGTGCCTCTTATCTCTGTTTATGTGTTTGCCATTATCTAAATAGCAGGAAGAAAGAATAGCCTAGAATAAGTTTAAACACTCTCTATGCTCAATTTCTGCTATTTCTCTGTGTTTTCCGTCTAAAATGAATTGGTTATGAGTATGAATTCCTCCTGGCTCGTATTTACCCCAATTCACCTGTGCTAGCCAATTACCTAGGGATTCTTAACTGCCCCTAGGTAGCGCCCTGTTACTTTCTCTGTTAAGTCGATTTAGAGATTCTTAACTGCCTCTCATTGCTTGGCATCTCTTCCATCCATAAAACCTGAAAGTTGCTTCGACCTCAGCTATCCTGCTCCATCTTCCCTCTCTGTGTTTAAAGAAATATAACAGCTTTTCTCATCCTTGACTCCACGCCCAATGGTTCGAGATACTTAGACTATGCACTGCCTCTCTACCTGAAAAATCAATTTTCCCACCAAAACAAAACAAAGAACCCCCTGAACCCAAGACCTAGCCTAAAATCCTTTCAAACAAAGTTAAATCCAAAAGAGAGAGCCCTCTCTGATTGCAGGTTGGCTAGAACCTGCAGTCCAAAGTTGGTTTGTGGTTACCTCGGCCGTATCCCTTTCTTAACCTTCGGGGACAACCTGAGTGATAACATATAGATAGGAGTGCGTCAAAAAATACATCGTCTTCGATTATAGGTTGAAAAACACCTTAAGATCGGCAAAAATGATAAGTACAAAAACCAAAATGTCACATGTGTCTACAAAAGTGACCAGCCAGTCACCGGTGGTGCTCTCTATACGACACCACTGCACGCGCTACCCTACATAAGAAACTCCTAAAAGGTCCTAGGACTGCGACCACATAGCGCTGAAGCCTGATAGGAATATCGTCTATAGTCGTCTCTGGTATGTCTGCCGTAAGACGCTCTAGGTCCTGTTCCAACTCAGCTAAGGTCTCTGCGGCTGCATCCTGTGCGACCGGTGCTGGTGCAACTGGTACTCTCCTCTCGAAAGGCCGGAGATTGGCCGGACGCTATGGGCCTACATCTACATTTTGAAAATTGTCACTGTCAGTTTTGAGATGATATAAAAACAAAAAAAAAGTAAATAATTTAAAAACTTATGGAAAATGAAGTACCTGTGTCATCCCACTGTTCTCCCGGTGGAAGAATCATGTCCGGATCTCCGCGAAAATCAACTCCGGCATACGGAAAATCTTGAATCGAGAAGACCTAGTTATCTAACCAGTGAAAATACTCCGGTCTAAATTGGACAACCTCCGTGCCCTCGTCAGGATGACGGGCCATCACTGCAACCCATCGCATCAACTTAGGCTCTCGGGGAGGCCCAACCTCAATAGTGAGATGCTGTGGGATCAGCATCGGAACCCTCTATAGGGCAAAACTCACAACTAAGGACCCATAACCAAAAGTCTTCAGTTGTCCGTTTTTGGTCCTAGTCAGTTGGCCCTTTAAGTTGGCCAACACAACATTGCACCAGTTGAAAATGGTGCCCTGATAGCAATCAATCGCCATCCGCATCTGGGATCCAGTGGCAATGTGCAAAGCGGCAACCCCGCAAAGTCTGGTAACTGTAAAGGCAATTACCATAAGTTCAGGTCGAGATATATTTTTGATTTCTATCCCCTTATCCTGGTTTTGGTTATTACACCACTCTAGCCGGAGGCTAGCAATGGACTGACCACTCGGCCTAGTCCCGGACAGAGTCAATTGTTTGCCCCTCTTGGGCAAACCAGTGAGAAAGTAAATATCAGAGGGCTCTATCTCGAGCTGGTGCCCTCCAATGTAGAAACACTGATCCTGAACGTTCCACCTTTCAACCAGCCACTCTAGAAAGCGCACCTGGGCCCTCATGCCAGGTATGGCCCAGTATTTGTAAATACCGCATGCCTTCAAAGCGTCAATGGAAGGTTGATGATTAATCGCGGCCAAATCAACATCTTCGTGTTCTCTCTCGCGCTAATCAAGCATGGTGGGCAATCTACACACCATAAAACATTTGTTAGAGTCCATAAAATTGAAAGTTTTTGGTTCGTTTTGGAGAAATTGGAGTTTAAAAATCCACTCCGCGGTGTACGCAGCCAGCCCTTTAGAGAAAGGGCGTATGTACGCAGCTTCTCTTAAGGCAAGCTGCGTATGCCCGGCATTTTCCCAATGGAGAAAATGTCGGGGTACGCAGGTCACCCATGGGGCACCTACGTACCCTGAAAAGAGGACCTTGAAACCCCCAAGGCCTCCAAAAAATAAAACTAAAGCTTAAAAACAAATTCTAAATGGATGGAAATGCAAGGGAGGATGTTGTAGAATACCTGATGAGACGACGTTCGATTTCGATGGTCGGATTCTCCGCAATGTCCACAGGAAGTTTCTTGCCAAAAGCCCTTTTTCTCTCCTCAACAGTGAAATGGTAAAAATGAAATGGTAAAAGCCCTTTTTATAGGTTTTTTGAGTAAATGAATGTCAAATTTGTTTATTTTCCACCATGAAAAGGTATTTTTCAAGTATTTTTATCTATCTTTAAACAGGTATGAGTAATGTGTTGGTTTTTGCGCAGGATGAAAGGATTTTCAGGGAAAATGTCATTTTTTCACAAACAAAAATATCAGAGTCACCTTTTAAGCCCTTTTCTGACTCCTAAAATATGAAAATATTGCCGAGCGTTTCTTTTACACTCGTTAAAACGGAATTAAAAGACGGTCCCCTTATAGCCCTTTTTCTGACCGTAAAAACAGGAAAAGATTGCCGGATTTTTGTCGTTTCAAATTCGATACTGGAAATAAAACGACGTGTCCTTGATCACTTTTTACTTTTCAGGTCAAAGACATTAATCATGAAAGTACTCCTTGGTCGCAAGATCAAGCGGTTCTCTCAAGTATTATTTTATACTTTTTCGGGCTTGGGAGACACAAATTTACGAAAAAGTTCAACCTGGAGTCTTCTTAAGTTTTTTCAGACTCTCTAAAATTGAAAAACGCCGAGTTTCTCCTATACTGGACTCGTTAAAATTTCACAGTAAAGGACATGTTCGATTACAAACAGGAACGGACCACTCCTTCTTAGGGTTCGAATCAAAACTAAGTTGGACTCATCCCAAGGATGAGCTTATAACCAAGCATATGTTATCCTCATCAAGCTTGTAAAAAATAAAGAGGTACTTTCCAGAAATGGTGGGGGAAAAGAGAGGAAAATGAGCCTATTTGTTATCCTTTGTCTCAGAAGAAGCCTTATTACCACTCTTGAACACGACACTTTGCATTCACCTGGGTTGGGAAATCCTTTGCCTCACAGTTGATCAAACCACATTGAAAGTCTTCAACCGGGTATTAACTTTGGGTCAAATGTCACCAAGCCATCTGTTGTGTCGTTATGTGTTCAAAAGGTCTCTGCAAATAAACCATTCATCTGCAAAATACCCGTCATCCATCTCGACCATCCCTGAGTCAGTCCTTACAGCTACATTTCTTCAACTTGATCTATGATTTCGTGTTGTGGGCTTGCCTGCAACGGGTCGCTTTCTATCGACATCAGCACATTATCTAGAAAGATGACCTAGAAATCGTCAGTACCTTGAAATCTGCATGCATCAATGGCAGGTTTCTCGCCTTTGACGATGGTTTACATCATTGACCTTCGATCGAAGGATTCCGTGAAATGTTCAACACCAGCTCATTCATTCACATCTCATGGATTGTACTAGGTACTTTCAGAACCATTGACATCACTGGTGGTCTCTCTCACGCTTGTTAACAGTTTACATCATTGACTGGTAATCAAGTGGTTTCTACCATGTTCGACATCAACTCATTTATTCGCATGGATAGAATCGTACCTGTTCGGGAAGTAGAAATGAAGACCCTGGATCTAGTTTCCACCATCCAGGCTGCGAGGAGTTTTGTATTCATTGTATAAGTAGACCAACTATAAACAGATGGCTGCGCCCATACTGTGTCTACAAAAGTCTATGATTATGATGTATTACAAAATCATTCCTGTATCAGAGCAGTAGATAGTTTGTTAGTTAAAGTTTTCAATCTGAGTATGGGAATGCCTACCTCAGCGATGATATGATCTTATATATGTATTTTGTGTTGAATACTTGCAGGTTCCGACTGGGCTCTCCACAAGATAATCCTTGAAATGATAAAGTACTTCACCCTTCCTAGATGATATGAAACCCTAATCTACTACAGGCTTCGCACTTTAGGGGGCAATCTGTTACACTAAAATTTGTCACCATGACTATTTGCAGTTAGTATGGCTCCATCAACTGTCATACTATCCTCCTTGGCAAGTCTCATACCTCTGCTCTCCATGTCAAACTCCAAGAAAGAGAGAAAGTCTTTAAAAATCTATATATCTTTGGGTACGCAGTTTCTCTTAGCTTTACCTGCGTGTACGCACCTCAAGTTCACAATACCTGCGTACTTGTACGCTTTGTCTGTAACGGGCTGGATGCGTACTCCTGTAAAGGTCAAAAGGCGCAAGTTTCACTCCAAAAAAGTTACTTGTGATCATTTCTAGAGCATTCTAGAAGCTTGTTTGACGTGTATGGAGCGCCTCCAGATGGTTCATGTATCCCTATCAAAGAGGAACTTATCCCATCAAGAGGGGAGCTATCCCATCCAAAGAGGGGCTTATCCCATTGATGGTGGACCTGAATAACTTCCTCTAGAACACTATAAATACAGGCATTGGGCCAGAGGGAGGAGAGGTTGAAAGCTGAACATTCCTAAGGGTAGATGCTGCTGGAATTAGGACTCCCTTGTAAAGCTTGAGAGGAGAGATTACCATCCTTTCCTAGCCTTATTTGGAAGTGG
Organism: Pinus tabuliformis; assembly: GCA_031772625.1. Lineage (NCBI taxonomy): Eukaryota > Viridiplantae > Streptophyta > Pinopsida > Pinales > Pinaceae > Pinus > Pinus tabuliformis. The sequence goes on along the minus strand of CM062804.1, from coordinate 804,091,220 downwards.
GTGAGCTGATCAAAGTAAAGGAAAACTCTTGCTGGACCCTAGGAGGGACCTGCACAACACCAAGGCTCAGGTTGTAATGGTTTCTTTTGTTTCCACTTAATACAAATGAACTCATTTTTCTCGACAGATTGTTATTCATGATTTGTTTCATATACTCCTTGGTCTGTATGATGGATATGTATTATTTTATAGGTTTATCAGGTGCTATTTAATCTTTTGGCTTGTTAGTGAATGCAGGTTTCGAAGAGAAGGAGGAGCTCATCCGGATCGGCAAGGCTGGACTACTACAAAGCGTTGGACTAAAGGTATGTTATAATCACCTGATTACTTGTATTCTAAATGCATGTTTAGAGAAAGGTAGTGTTTATTTGTCTTGTTTGTCACTAGAAAGCCTTAGCTTCTAGGGAGGTCAGTTTTGTCCACATTATCGACTCTTTCCGCATGACAAAATTTTAGGTGCCTCGTGTTCAGATGACGAAATTCAAACATACAAGGCCCTATTTCAAGAATTCCGCGACGTGTTTGCCTGGTCTTACGAGGAGATGCCAGGAATTGATCCCGCCATTGTTTTCCATGAAATCAAGACTTACCCGGACACTAAACCTGTCCGGCAACGTCTGCGTCAGATTCACCCATGAAAAGCGGCTGCGATTAAAGCTGAAGTTGAGAAGCTGTTGAAAGCAGGTTTCATTTATCCGATCCCGTTAACGGATTGGGTATCGAATATTGTTCCGGTTAACAAAAAATAGGGAACAATAAGAATATGTATCGACTATAGGGATATCAATCGTGCTTGTCCCAAGGACAACTATCCAACACCCTATATCGATCAAATAATTGATGATTGTGCCAGCAGTGAAATATTTTCCTTTATGGATGGTTTTTCTGGTTACAACCAAATCAATATTCAACCTGCCGATCAACCAAAAATGGCTTTCATTTGTCCATGGGGGAAATTTGCTTATTGCAAATTACCTTTTGGGCTTAAGAATGCCGGAGCCACTTTTCAAAGGGCGATGTCTTATGCATTTCATGACATCAAGCACATTGTGCAACCATATCTCGATGATTTGTCTGCTCACTCCTTACATCGAGCTGATCACCTTATCCATTTACAAGAAATTTTTATGAGGTGTCGGCATTATCGTATACGGTTGAACCCACACAAATGTGTCTTCTGCATAGAAGTGGGACGATTGCTAGGATTTGTAGTTTCGAAAGCCGGCATCCGCGTCGATCCCTCGAAGGTAGAAGCTATCATGAAATTGCCTCCTCCTTCGAGTCTTTGCCAACTCCAAAGTTTGCAGGGGAAAGCAAACTTTTTACGCCAATTCATTCCTAACTACGCCGAGATTACCAAGGGTTTTACCCGGTTGTTGAAACAAAATGCTCAATTCTCTTGGGATGAGATAGCTCAGAAATCTTTTGATGCGCTCAAGCACACGTTAACCCATGCACTGTTGCTACATCCTCCCAACTACAACCAGGATTACTTTTTGTACCTCGTCGCCGCTCATTCCACCACTGGAATGGTCTTAGTCCAGGAAGACGAATTCGGAATGGAACATGTGATATATTACCTTAGTCGAACGTTAAATCCTACTGAGCTCAAATATTCACATGTGGAGAAATTGGCCTTGGCAGCCGTTTAAGCTGTCCAACGTTTCCGTCACTACATTCTTCTCCGTAAAACTACAGTTATTTCTGATTGCAACCCTATGATCTACATTTTGACTAAACAATTTCTAGGGGGCAAGTACTCTAAATGGATTGTTATCATGCAGGAGTTCGACTTGGAATTTGAAAAGTCTAAGTCTAAGAAATCTTTAGTTTTTGCAGAGTTGATGTGTGAATTCCCGCGTGCTGACACAGAAACTGTGGCAGAGGAACCCATTGCGGACGAATCTTTGTTTCTCATCAGCACTTTAGATCCGTGGTATGGGGATATAATTGTCTATCTCCAAACCCAATCCTTTCGGCCCAAAGTTTCAAAGTCGGAACGTCGAAAAATTCGATTCCAGTCCCAACAGTACAAAATTATTGGAGATACTCTTTATCGCCGTTGGACGGACTTGGTTTTTCGTCATTGCTTAACTCATGAAGAAGCTGAAAGGGTTTTGAATGACTGTCACTCTAGAGCATGTGGCGGTCATATGTCTGGGTATGCCACAGCCCAAAAGATATTGTGCGCTGGCTACTTCTGGTTGTCCTTGTTTAAAGACTGTATTATTGCGGTCCGAAAATGCCACAACAGTCAAGTGTTTGATCGCAAGATGCGCGCACCACCTGCTCCTCTCCACCCTATAATTTCCGTTGGTCCTTTTGCTAAATGGGGTATCGATTTTATTACATGTAACCCTCACTCGGCCGGGGGGCATGCGTATATCATCCTTGCGGTTGATTATTTCACTAAGTGGGCCGAGGCGATGCCTACATTCGAGGCAGACGGCAAGACAGCTGCAATTTTCGTATTCAATCACATTATTGCTAGGTTTGGTGTCCCACAAGCGATAATCACTGACCATGGACACCATTTTCGAAACGTTATGATGACAGAACTTACAGGCCAGCTTGGTTTGCGTCACGATAGCTCAACTCCTTATTATCCACAAGCCAATGGCCTGGTTGAGTCCATCAACAAAGTTTTAGTTATCATGATCCGACGAATCATTGGTATTCATCGGTCGAATTGGCACAACATGTTATTTTCCGCGCTTTGGGTGTACCGAACCTCAGTGAAAACATCAACAGGGTTCACTCCTTTCCAACTAGTTTATGGTTTGGAAGCAGTGTTGCCCATTGAATGCGAAATCCCGTCACTTCAAATGGCTGTCGAATTACTTCCAGCTACTTCCGAAGAGGAGAAGCGTCTATTATACTTAGCTCAATTATATGAGACTCGACGTGATGCTGCATTGGCAATCGAGACTCACGCAAAACGTATGAAAGCTCAGTATGATCGGAATGTGACCCCTCGAAGTTTTTCGGAAGGAGACCTAGTGCTATTATATGATCAAGCTAATGATAAATTAGGTGCTGGAAAATTCATTCCTATGTGGCATGGGCCCTACATTGTTAAGCGAAAGCTAGCAAAAGGGGCCTATGAGCTGGTAGATTTTGACAGGGACTCTTTGGGTAAACCCAAAAATGGACTTTACCTAAAGAGGTATTATGCTTAAATGATGGGTATGGAGATTTAGTTAGGTTAGTTTTTCTTTCTAGCTGGTTTGTTTGTTAGTATAGATAGTATGCTTAGCTTAGAGAGTGTGTTTTTTGTCGTTATTCTGGCTTATCTTGGTTTTACTCTTGATATTGCAGATGTCGACGCCTCTCCAAACGTACATTGGATTCACTGATGGTGCTTGTCGTAGTACATGGAATATCTCTTCCGCAGCTTGGGTTATCTATTCACCCTCTGACGAGTTAGTTTCTATGCATGGGGTGAGCCTTGGTCAAACAACAAACAACATTACAGAATACAGTGCAGTGATTGAGTTATTGTCTGAATCTATTTCGTTTGGGATTCGGAGTTTGATAGTGAGGTTAGATTCTGAACTCGTTGTATTACAGCTTAATAGAGTATATGCCATTAGAAATCCAGTGTTATTAAAGTTATTTTTGAGAGTGCACCTCTTGGAACGTGAATTTTATTACATTGAATATCAGCATATTCCAAGGTCATTAAATACATTAGCAGATGCAATTGCTTCTCGAATGTTAGACAGACATTTTCGATAATCATACATGTAAATTTAAAAACATTTCATCACACATGTTTAACAAGATAAGCCGGTAATAATGATATATATAGATAGGAGTGTGTCAAAAAATATATCGTCTTCGATCATAGGTTGAAAAACACCTTATGATCGGCAAAAATGATAAGTACAAGAACTAAAATGTCACATGTGTCCACAAAAGTGACCAGCCAGTCACTGGTGGTGCTCTCTATACGACACCACTGCACACGCTACCCTACACAACAACCTCCTAAAAGGTCCTGGGACTGCGACCACATAGCGCTGAAGTCTGATAGGAATATCGTCTATAGTCGTCTCTGGTATGTCTGCCGTAAGACGCTCTAGGTCCTGTTCCAACTCAGCTAAGGTCTCTGCGGCCGCATCCTGTGGGGCCGGTGCTGGTGCAACTGGTACTCTCCTCTCGAAAGGTCGGAGATTGGCCGGACGCTGTGGGCCTACATCTGCATTTTGAAAATTGTCACTATCAGTTTTGAGACGATATAAAAACAAAAAAAGTAAATAATTTAAAAACTTGTGGAAAATGAAGTACCTGTGTCGTCCCATTGTTCTCCCGGTGGAAGAATCATGTCCGGATCTCCGCGAAAATCAACTCCGGCATACGGAAAATCCTGAATCGAGAAGACCTGGTTCTCTAACCAGTGAAAATACTCCGGTCTAAATCGGACAACCTCCGTGCCCTCGTCAGGATGACGGGCCATCACCGCAACCCATCGCATCAACTTAGGCTCTCGGGGAGGCCCAACCTCAACAGTGAGATGCTGTGGGATCAACATCGGAACCCTCTCTAGGGCAAAACTCACAACTAAAGGCCCATAACCAAAAGTCTTCAGTTGTCCGTTTTTGGTCCTAGTCAGTTGGCCCTTTAAGTTGGCCAACACAGCATCGCACCAGTTGAAAATGGTGCCCTGATAGCAATCAATCGCTATTCGCATCTGGGATCCAGTGGCAATGTGCAAAGCGGCAGCCCCGCAAAGTCTCGTAACAGTAAAGGAAATTACCATAAGTTCAGGTCGGGATATCTTTTTGATTTCTATCCCCTTATCCTGGTTTTGGTTATTACACCACTGTAGCCGGAGGCTAGTAATGGACTGGCCACCCGGCCTAGTCCCGGACAGAGTCAATTGTTCGCCCCTCTTGGGCAAACCAGTGAGAAAGTAAATATCAGAGGGCTCTATCTCGAGCTGGTGCCCTCCAATGTAGAAACACTGATCCTGAACGTTCCACCTTTCGACCAGCCACTCTAGAAAGCGCACTTGGGCCCTCATGCCAGGTATGGCCCAATATTTGTAAAGACCGCATGCCTTCGAAGCATCAATGGAAGGTTGATGATTAATCGCCGCCAAATCAACATCTTCGTTTTCTCTCTCGCGCTAATCAAGCATGGTGGGAAATCTACACACCATAAAACATCTGTTAGAGTCCATAAAATTGAAAGTTTTTGGTTCATTTTGGAGAAATTGGAGTTTAAAAATCCACTCCACGGTGTACGCAGCCATCCCTTTAGAGACAGGGCATATGTACGCAGCTTCGCTTAAGGCAGGCTGCGTACGCCCGGCATTTTCCCAATGGAGAAAATGTCGGGGTACACAGGTCACCCATGGGGCACCTGCGTACCCCGAAAAGCGGACCTTGAAACCCTCAAGGCCTCCAAAAAATAAAACTAAAGCCTAAAAACAAATTCTAAATGGATGAAAATGCAAGGGAGGATGTTGTAGAATACCTGATGAGACGGCGTTCGATTTCGACGGTCGGATTCTCCGCAGTGTCCACGGGAAGTTTCTTGCCAAAAGCCCTTTTTCTCTCCTCAATAGTAAAATGGTAAAAATGAAATGGTAAAAGCCCTTTTTATAGGTTTTTTGAGTAAATGAATGTAAAATTTGTTTATTTTCCACCATGAAAAGGTATTTTTCAAGTATTTTTATCTATCTTTAAACAGGTATGTGTAATGTGTTGGTTTTTGCGCGGGATAAAAGGATTTTCAGGGAAAATGTCATTTTTTCACAAACAAAAATATCAGAGTCATCTTTTAAGCCCTTTTCTGACTCCTAAAATATGAAAAGATTGTCGAGCGTTTCTTTTACACTCGTTAAAACGGAACTAAAAGACGGTCCCCTTATAGCCCTTTTCTGACCGTAAAAACAAGAAAAGATTGCCGGATTTTTGTCGTTTCAAATTCGATACTGGAAATAAAACGACGTGTCCTTGATTGCTTTTTACTTTTCAGGTCAAAGACACTAATCATGAAAGTACTCCTTGGTTGCAAGATCAAGCGGTTCTCTCAAGTATTATTTTATACTTTTTCGGGCTTGGGAGACACAAATTTACGAAAAAGTTCAACCTGGAGTCTTCTTAAGTTTTTTCAGACTCTCTAAAATTGAAAAACGCCGAGTTTCTCCTATACTGGACTCGTTAAAATTTCACAGTAAAGGACCTGTTCAATTACAAACAGGAATGGACCACTCCTTCTTAGGGTTCGAATCAAAACTAAGTTGGACTCATCCGAAGGATGAGCTTATAATCAAGCATATGTTATCCTCCTCAAGCTTGTAAAAAATAAAGAGGTACTTGCCAGAAATGGTGGGGAAAAGAGAGAAAAATGAGCCTATTTGTTATCCTTTGTCTCAGAAGAAGCCTTATTACCACTCTTGAACACGACACTTTGCATTCACCTGGGTTGGGAAATCCTTTGCCTCACAGTTGATCAAACTACATTGAAAGTCTTCAGCCCGGAATTAACTTTGGGTCAAAAGTCACCAAGCCATATGTTGTGTCGTTATGTGTTCAAGAGGTCTCTGCAAATAAAACATTCATCTGCAAAATACCCGTCATCCATCTTGACCATCCCTGAGTCAGTCCTTATAGCTACATTTCTTCAACTTGATCTATGATTTCGTGTTGTGGGCTTGCCTGCAACGGGTCACTTTCTATCGACATCAGCGCATTATCTAGAAAGATGACCTAGAAATCATCAGTACCTTGAAATCTGCATGCATCAATGGCAGGTTTCTCGCCTTTGACGACGGTTTACATCATTGACCTTCGATCGAAGGATTCCGTGAAATGTTTGACACCAGCTCATTCATTCACATCTCATGGATTGTACTGGGTACTTTGAGAACCATTGACATCACTGGTGGTCTCTCTCACGCTTGTTAACAGTTTACATCATTGACTGGTAATCAAGTGGTTTCTACCATGTTCGACATCAACTCATTTATTCACATGGATAGAATCGTACCTGTTCGGGAAGTAGAAATGAAGACCCTGGATCTAGTTTCCACCATCCAGGCTGCGAGGAGTTTTATATTCATTGTATAAGTAGACCAACTATAAACAGATGGCTGCGCCCATACTGTGTCTACAAAAGTCTATGATTATGATGTACTGCAAAATCATTCCTGTATCAGAGCAGTAGATAGTTTGTTAGTTAAAGTTTTCAATCTGAGTATGGGAATGCCTACCTCAGCGATGATATGATCTTATATATGTATTTTGTGTTGAATACTTGCAGGTTCCGACTGGGCTCTCCACAAGATAATCCTTGAAATGATAAAGTATTTCACCCTTCCTAGATGATATGAAACCCTAATCTACTACAGGCTTCGCACTTTAGGGGGCAATCTGTTACACTAAAATTTGTCACCATGACTATTTGCAGTTCGTATGGCTCCATCAACTGTCATACTATCCTCCTTGGCAAGTCTCATACCTCTGCTCTCCATGTCAAACTCCAAGAAAGAGAGAAAGTATTTAAAAATCTATATATCTTTGGGTACGCAGTTTCTCTTAGCTTTACCTGCGTGTACGCACCTCAAGTTCACAATATCTGCGTACTTGTACGCTCTGTCTGTAACGGGCTGGGTGCATACTCCTGTAAAGGTCAAAAGGCGCAAGTTTCACTCCAAAAAAGTTACTTGTGGTCATTTCTAGAGCATTCTAGAAGCTTGTTTGACGTGTATGGAGCGCCTCCAGATGGTTCATGTATCCCTATCAGAGAGGAACTTATCCCATCAAGAGGGGAGCTATCCCATCCAAAGAGGGGCTTATCCCATTGATGGTGGACCTGAATAACTTCCTCTAGAACACTATAAATATAGGCATTGGGCCAAAGGGAGGAGAGGTTGAAAGCTGAACATTCCTAAGGTTAGATGCTGCTGGAATTAGGACTCCCTTGTAAAGCTTGAGAGGAGAGATTACCATCCTTTCCTAGCCTTATTTGGAAGTGGGTGAGCTAATCAAAGTAAAGGAAAACTCTTGCTGGACCCTAGGAGGGACCTGCACAACACCAAGGCTTAGGTTGTAATGGTTTCTTTTGTTTCCACTTAATACAAATGAACTCATTTTTCTCGACAGATTGTTATTCATGATTTGTTTCATATACTCCTTGGCCTGTATGATGGATATGTATTATTTTATAAGTTTATCAGGCGCTATTTAATATTTTGGCTTGTTAGTGAATGCAAGTTTCGAATAGAAGGAGGAGCTCATCCAGATTGGCGAGGCTGGACTACTACAAAGCGTTGGACTAAAGGTATGTTATAATCACCTGATTACTTGTATTCTAAATGCATGTTTAGAGAAAGGTAGTGTTTATTTGTCTTGTTTGTCACTAGAAAGCCTTAGCTTCTAGGGAGGTCGGTTTTGTCTGCATTATCGACTCTTTCCACATGACAGGGCCCACTTAGTGAAGGTGACTCTTTTCACTAAGCTCCATCATCTTGTTGCAATATCAACATGTTCAAATTATTAGATTTTGTTGTTAGTTATTTTTTTGCTTATCATCTTTATTTTTCCCACTCTAATCCTATTATCTATGGATCTTTTTATTATTCCCCAAAATATATTCTACAAAGGTAGAGGGGGCATGAAGTGTGTTTTTGTATTTTGTAGTTATTTTTTCTTTGAGATTCTTGCCATCATACCCTTTTTCTAGTTGAAGTATTTTTGGGAGGACATAGTTATCATTGTGAGATAGAGAGTGTTTTCCTTGTATCTATGCAATTGCATTTTTGGATACTTTTTCTTGGTGTGGATTTGGAAGTGTTTGAATGGATTTTGGATATTTTGTTGGTGTAGAAAATATTAGCCAAAATTTGTGCTTACAATTTTAATATTTGTTTACTGGTAACATTTCACGATCATTATTATTGATAGTTATATTTTGACATATTGTATCAATTAATAACAAGAATCACTAAAAATTAGTTTTCTATCTCGTAGCTAGTAGGATTCAAGCATGTAGCTCATTATTCATAATTTCATCATATATACTCAATGTTTTTTACTTTTTGGCATGCAAATCAATCTTTTATAGGTAGATTTTTATGTTGTCACAACATATTTAAATTATTCACAAGGTGAGAAATAAATCTTTGGTGTAATTGTATATTTTAGGTTTGATAATTACAATTCATTTATAGGCTATAAATATATTCAAAATTTCACTTCTAACTGAGTATTCAAATGAACATATTTATTATCATATATGCAACTATTTTTCCCTCCTCCCAATTTTCATAACTTCCATAACTATTAGGTAGGGACCTACAACGTTGATGGTATTTTTCTTGTTTAGTAATAGATTTACCAAAAATTTGAAAAGCTTTATAATTTATTTAAAGTTGTAGATTTTACAATTTATAAAATTTTAAGGTCTAATTTTTTAAATCTAATTCTTTAAAGGGTGCTAGCTCAATGGAAGAGAACTTGCTTTACAATTAAGAGGTTGGTGGTTCAATTCCATCGTTCCCTAATATTCTTATGGAATGACGATGATACATTTTTTGTGATGGAGGCACTTTTAACTATCACCAATGAGATGTACTCGCTCTATGTTGTGGAGGTTCGATTCGATCGTGCCCTTATATTCATATGGAATGACGATGATACATTTTTTGTGATGGAGGCACTTTTAACTATCACCAATGAGATGTACTCACTCTACATTGTGGAGAAGCCAACAATCACCACAATACTCTCCAAGCCTTCTCTAAGCGATGGCTAGCCAAAATCTTGGCTCCTAAAATCTTCCACTATGAGTTATGAGGTTCTATTTATAACAAAGGGTGAGTTGACCCTTGACATTCCCCTTTGTGACTCTTGGAATACCCTCATGACTTCACATTACATAGTGACTATTCACATTCCACTAATGACACTTGAAATTTCACTTACAATATATTTACAATAATACAATTTCCACATATACCCATGTGGGACAAAAATAGGCTTGAGTCAGCCTGACAAGACAAATAATATCACTCGGGGTCAAAAAATGTCACCATATATATGCATCAATACTAATGACCATGAAACTTCCATCACCATAAATTATTGTTCAGATGAAATGGTGATGTTGGGTAGGGTCCCCCTAGGTCAAAGTTTTGTCAAATTGTTGTAAAGAGTTCATTTTAAAGAGCAGAGTGCGCTTTGCACAGTGTTTTAGGAGTCAAAAGGGATTTAGGGTAGGTCAAAGCCCCTTATTTTTGTAAAAGGATGGAATCAATTTGTATGTTCTGAGCTCCGTCCATGGTTTGTGTACCATGGTATTGTACGAGAAAAAGATATATAAAGGGTTTTCTTAGTAAGTCAAAGGACATTAGAATGAAACATGGATATGATGTATATGTCTTGATAGTTTGAGTCTGTAATTGTCATATCTCTCTATGTTAGAGTGAAGGGGAAGGCTCCTGTAGCTATGTGCACAGGGTAAGAAGGATTGTAATTATGAAGATAATAAAGAAGATTTTGAAGGTAGACCTGTGTACTTACATCTTGTGCTTTACTTTACACAATTACTGTTTACTTTTTTGTTGCGTACTAGAAGATAAGATCAGAATTAATATATGAATGTTGTTCTAGTTAATTACAGTTAAGGTCCATTAATTTATGCATAGTAGATAGAGTTTTAGATCTGTGAAGTAGTCTTTTTGTATGAATAGATCGAATTCGATATAATATTAAGTAAGATCACGTAGCGTAGTAATAGATCTATAGGTGAGTCAAAATAAGTCAAGATCCACACTCCATAATCCTTTTGGATGTGGAAACCTAGTTCTAGCATCCCCCAATATCACCTCGGGTGAGACTACGGTCTGCGTGAGCAGATCGTTGCCGAAAGGGCCAGTGATAAAGGGTTTTGTTGGTTAGCACAACTAACTCTGAACTTGGGTCTAAACCCCTCAAGCCAACAAATGGTTCTGTTGCTAGGACTGGGATCTATCTGAGGGATATGTGATGTGGCATCTGACTAGAAAAGAGATTCAAGATTGGGTCGATCAAAAGGTGCGCGAATTTGCAGCACAAGAGAATAGAAATTTGCACATGTCCATAAAAAGGTGGTTGAAAAAATATATCTTTACAAAATAACACAAGATCCTTTTTGCATCGTTTGTTAATGAGCTACATGAGTGGCTTTCAAAACTAGCTGAAAGTAAGACCCATTGGAAGTGTGAAGAGCGTACTGCATGGACCCCAAAGATGATTAAGCGACTCAAAGAGAATGAAAATAAGATCACAAAAGCTGTTGATTACTGGATCTATAGTGTTCTCAGATGATTTATGATTGACACATTGGTATCCTACAGTGAAGCTGAGCTCTAGTTTTTCAAGGGTCCATGAGGTAAGTATTTGAATTCATTAAAGCTCTGGATTAAGATGCTACTATGTGAGAAGGGCATACTACACATGTAAGTAGATTGATGTTTAAAGGAAGAAAGACTAGATCTACGTGGAGAAAAAAGAGATTCAAAATATACCGTGATAATTTCATTGAAACTATTTACAGTCCATTATTGGGTGAATCAGGAAGTGAAGAAGAAAGGAGCAACCCTCACACACCTAGAGGTGCATCACAGTTAGATAATCAAGGCACTTCTAGGATTCCCCATCTGACCAATCCACCTCCACCTCATACACCTACACCTCCACCACCACTTCCACCTCCACTTCCCCCATTTAATATGGCTAACATAGTAAAGATGCATGTTTTTAGAGGTTAGGGATCAAAGGATCCCAAGAAATTTTTGTTTGTCACAGAAGCCATATGGAAAGCACAACAAATCAATGATGAAGATATGAAGAAATATCAGCTTGTCACAATTTTGCAAGACAAAGTATTGTCATGGTCTAGTAAGTACATCACAACAAACCCAGCTACTTCGCTAGCTGAGACAAAGAAAGCACTCATCGCAGAGTTCAAGAAACCAAAGTTGTAGTCGCAATGCATTATGGAGATAAATGAGATTAAGCAAGATGTCAATGAGATTGTCTGGGAATTAGATCGGATATTAAAATTTTTGTTGGGACAAGTCAACTTTAAAACTCTGATGAGCAACACAAAGAGTGGTATATAGTTGTTTTATTACTGCATCCCAAATTACTGCTATCACAACAAAACATTGCATCGCAAGATGAGGCATTATAAATTGTGATGAAGCTAGAAGCATCTCCTATACATGATACTCACGTAGGATTTCAGTAGATAAAGACCCAGTTAGTGAGCTTACATATGGATATACAAGATTTAAATAAGGAAAAATAAGTTTGGCTTGATATGCACTCAGAATTTTGGTGCATAAAGTGTAAAGTGGAAGGTCACTATAAGGACCATTGTCCTTTCGATCATGATTATTTGGCTGCTGGAGGTCTTAATCCTCTAAAGCTAGAACCTAGTGTTGTACCAAGTACCAGATCGAGTGTCTGGTGTAGTATTTGCTGAATTGTAGGTCAGTACCTGACTAACCACTGTTATTTGTTAGAGAAGTATGTGCAGTCACCAAAGCAATTATTTCGTAACTTTTGCTGGTCAGTAGGATGCAACAAAAGAAATTTTCACAGCTATGATTTGATGATAGAGAAAATCGTGGCATAAAAAATGCAAGTTAAAGGTCACGTGCAGGAAGAGCATGGTTCACATGTATCCCACAGAGGGTTTCATGGCCAAGGACATGGTCGAGTAGGGGCACTAGATGAGATCGAGGTCAGATTATATGTTATAACTATGGCAAAGCTAGACATTTTACGCAAGAATGTCAGAACCCCACTACCCATTCATATAAGTATTGTAGATAGTTCAGCCATGTAATAAAGGATTGTTCTATTTTGATGGATAAAATACAGGAAAAGAAGAATTAGTAGCCTATGCAGAAGTTGCAAATGATGAGGGCTGAACTGCACGAAGATGATCCAATTGTTAACATAGTGAAACGAAGTGGCACAACTACAGGAGAGGATAAAACATGGGAAAAAAATCCTATGCCAGATACATGGGTCAGGAAGTCTAGAGAAAAGAGTATCAGGCTCAATATGCAGAGGGAGAAAGAAACCTTCATGGAAGCAAAGACAAGTTTCATGCACTCAGGAGCTTCCACATTAAAGACATAGATACAACTAGTACCACGGAATAATAATATTGAAGTGGTTACTGCAACAGAAAACCCTGATCCGACCATTCTGGAGTCCTTTTTGTAGACATGTATGAAGCTTTTAAGGGATCAAAAAGAAATGGAAGGATTACAAGAACTAATTGACAATTGCACTAGTAAAGAGAAGCCACAACCTAAAAAATGCGTAGTAAACAAAGTACACAAAAATAAGAAAAGAATTAGCCAAGTGATGCAATTACTGTGCAGATTGGTGAATTTTAAATGGATCAAATAATTCTTGACTTGGGATCGAATGTGAATGTATTACCAAAGAAGACCTGGGAGCGAATGGGGAAACCAAAGCTATAATGGTCACTGATTCAGTTGTGCATGGCCAATCAACAGAAAATCATCCCAATGGGTCGATTGCATGGCATTGTTGTGGACATTGAAGGAGTAAGCGTGGTGGCAGACTTTGAAGTCATTGATATTATGGACAACATAAATCCATATCCAAATTTACTTGGACTTGATTGGGCTTTTGATATGGACGCTACGATCTATCTGAAAAGAAGGAGTATGGTATTCGAGAAGAATGGTATGAGGGTCGTTGTTGCTTTGGACCCTTCTGAAGGAGTGTTTTATACAAAACCTGCCCACGATGAATATGGAAATGAAGATATTGACAATATCTTTAAGTTAACTACATTGGATGAGGATTGGATCAACCCTACTGCAGATGGGAGGATAACATGGGAAAAGGATAGTGCGTGTGTCTCAGACTTTGATGAGGAGTTGGAGAACTAGCAGAACTGGTTGCATGAAGTTTCCACTCTGTACGGTAACAGACTTCCAAAATATATTCATTGAATCTCAAAATGGGTATGTAATTTACCTTACTATGATGGGATAGGTGATGTCAGCTTATTTCTTGATGAGTTTAAAAGGGATGTACCAGAAGAACAACAATTCCAGGCCTTGGATATAGCTTTGAGGTCTACACCTGCGCGATGATCGAGCATGCATAAAGACAATATTGGAGATTGGAAGGAGTATCACCAATTAATGACGCTTAGATTTGGTCATGCAAACACAAGGCTCACAAAGAAGTATAATGGTAAGGATGATCCCTGAGAACGTTTGTCTCATTGGACTATGACATGGGGTGAAGAACCTCAACCATGATGGGTACACATATTTATCCACACTTTGGATGTGATACCGATGAATTGGTATCTTGAAATGGAGTTGTGCCATGGCACAACCGATTGGTATGATCTAAAGAAAAACTTCATATTGACCTTTAGCTTCGAAGATGGTTTTCAGTGTATTGATGATTCCCTTTGGAAATCATAGTAGGAATATTTTGGACACCAAATGAGCCAACGACTTGGGTACAACCTGATTGGAATGCGCAGTTGCAACACACGATGGAATGCTATAATATGGCCATGAAAGACAGTGAGGAAGATCCACAAAACATTAACATCCCTGAATTAGAAGGACAACGCGAGGTTATGGGACTCAAAGTTAAGATACCTGACAAAACACATCCTATTAAGATGAAGCAAATCAATATAGGTTCAGAGGAAAAGCCCAAATTTGCGTGCATCAGAGATTACTAGGAGGAGGATATAATAGGTAAGGTCATTAAATTACTGCATGAGTACTAGGAGGTGTTTTCAACGAATTTCCTCGAGTTAAAAGGCATTGTAGGTGATCTGGGCGTAATGAAGATGACTTTGATGCCATATGAAAAACCCATAAAACAACGACCATATAGGCTAAATGTTGCAGGTGAAACCACCCTAAGGCTTTGGGTTGAGAACCCCAACAGGGAAAAGGGAAAACCACAACAAGAAATTCTCAGGAAATCAACCAAAATTCTTATTTTACTAAATCATGTAGGAGTGTCCTTACCTAGATGTCCTTCATTTGGGTAGATCCCGTAGGGTGAAAACCCTCAACTTCTCTCGTTGTTCTTAAAACCTGAAAATTATTCAAATGGAACATACACAACAGTAGAAACATAAAGCATGTTCATGATATTAACTTAAAATCATATAAATGAATGACTAATTATACATCAGTATAAGATTCATAAATGAATTACAACATAATTTGATTCATAAACACATTTAATATCGGAAATAGAACAACACTCCTTTTATTGAAGTAAGCTACAAGTTAAGTGGAGAAATAAGACTTGAGTCTTTCTCCGGCTCCATGCGGAACCATCCTCTGGATCTATCCTTTCTCGGACTTCAGCAATCTTCCTCCATCACCAATACAAGGATATATCAAGCAAGATGGGGGATATCTATAAATAAAGGAAACAAGGGTTTCCTGAAGCTTTGGGGAGTGTAGGAGGCACAAGGATTCTTCGAACTCGATTAGGGATAATCTCGCTATAGTATCAATATCTCATCTCTTCTCCTTTAAGGCCTTCCCATGTAGGTTTATTTATACTTCTCCAAATTATTTTTTCAGTTGGGAAACAGTTGGGCCATAGGCAATATGAAGAATTTGGTATCTACGGATAAATACTAATTTCCTAGATAAGTAGCCATATCTAGAACAAAAGTTTAAATAAATTTAACCTTTTTTCTACAAAAAATAGATAAGACAAAGAGAATGAGAGGACCTACTTGTACTTTCACTTTCCTCTTGTCTCCTTTGTATCGGTCATGTCGCTCCTTCCTGTACTTAACACGCTTGAGAAGTACCTGTAAACATCAACAAAAGACAAAGAACCAATCAAACAAAAAGATCTATTGATTACAAGTAAATGGAATGAGATACATTCACACATATAATCATCATATATCAAGATAAGCATATGGAAAAATATGTAAATACTTTATTGAATAGAAGGAAGAATTACAACCATGAAGCTTGACTCGAAGTCACTCCTCCATCTTTGGTTCCATCCACATCACAACATAAGCATGACATTCTGGTAGCATAATGACACTTACAACAGTCTCAATTCTCAAACTAACATTATCTCCTTACAATTCATCAAAGTACAACTCCTTGATCACTTAGATGAGTGCTCAATTTATAAGAAGATGGAGGAGGTTTTGTCATCAATGAGGGTATTGAATGGCCTTCCATTCTTAGAATTAGTTCCATGGAGGAAGGAATGAGAGGATAGGAGGTATCTTAACTCATTCCTGATCCATTTTCGAGCTCATAGGAGATGATAAGTGTGGGAATATTCTAGAAGGATCTAGAAGATAAGAATATTCCCCAAACCCTATGTGAATTTCGCTCAAAATCGCCCAGCACAAGTTAAAGAGGGCCTAAGTGCTCTGCAGAGCACCCTGGCATGGACTTAACTGCTTTTTAGTGCACCCTTGCATGGGCGTACCTATGCCGGTCCCTCTAGAGGTCATTTCAGGACGTCTTCAGGCCATGAAACTGTCTGGGAAGGTGGCATTCAAAAGGTTGAATCTTTTAGGGCATGTAGCAACTAAAATTAGGGTTTGATGAGCCCTAAAACACTGATCTGGATGATGGGAGTGATGTTCCCAAATGGATTTGTAAAAAGGAGGTGAGTAATAGGTAAAACCTGTGAACTGCATCTGAAATTAAGGAAATTTAATTTTTTTAAGTGTTTTAACATATGTATGTGGGTTGGATATATGCTGACCTGCATGTACATGCTTTTATCAGAGGGAAAAGTAACGTATAGGGAATAAAACATCATTTTTTAGATTTTGGACCAAGTCTAGAAGGAAGGATTGCCCTATGCCATAATCAGAGCATCAAATCTACCAAGAGTGGTAAATGGTGCTATAACGTATGCCCCCTAATATATGAGGTCATAAGGGGTACATGATAGATGAAATGTATTAAGTGTATGGAAGGAATCATGTCGAGACATAGGAGGAGTTCACCAGAATTCAACCTGCCAAGCCATCAAAAGAGACAATAAAGAAACCAATGTCTGAGGCAGGCATACCCATGCTCAGAAATAGTAAAGCATGTCCACATGTCAAGTACAAAAGCGAATCCAATATGGATATAGGTATAAAGGAACTGAAAATACATAATGGATAATCTGATCATGATCAATAAAGTACATGTCTAAATATCACATATAAAGAGCTGATCAATGATGCTGAAGTATGAAGCTGATCACTGAAGCCAAGGATCCAAATAGTACCAAGTGAACATGATGGAATAAATGGTACTACACTGTAACTCGGGTGCCAACATATAAGATGTCGTTGTAAGGAACTGAAACATATAATGTGGATGGTGTCAACTAGCAGAAACATGAGCAACTAAAAAGTGAACCAGGACATGTTGATGCAAACTCGAGGTCTTCACCAATCGCCATGGTACATTTCTACACAATGGGAATGAATGATCTGAAATCGACCATGTGATAAACTGTTTGATTACCGATCATTGATGTATACCATTAACAAATGTGAGACTACTCATCAATAATCATGATGAGAGTCAAGGTACCCAGTACAATCTAACAAGTGCAAATAAATGAGCTGTATTCAAACACTTGAAAGAATCTATCAATCAGGAGACAATGATGTTTTCCCACTATCAATAGCGAAGGAATCTACCATTGATGACTTCAAACCCTAAGATACTACCAAATGAACTCTAGATCCCTTTCCCATAGCAATGAGCTAAAGTCGATGGGAAAAGATCTGCTAGAAGGAAGGCATTAAGGCATTCTTCATCAATATAGCACCAATAATGTGGAAGGAATTAGACGAACAAAGATGTAGTAACCCAATCGAAGCACATTTTTAGCGTACACAAGATGTGCCTAGTGCACGATAGAAACCCTCTAAACCAACCAGTAATGAAAGCTAAAATAGAGGCGAGGAATCCACCAATAGGATCAAATGGAAACCAAGGAACTGCACGAATCCCAATGTGTGATAATGAAAGTTGATGTCGAACACAAGGGAAACCACCCAGTCAAAGACTTGTGATACTGATCAATGATGAGCACAAGGTGACATATCAATAATGAAAATAGTGCTAGGGTGTGGCTCTAGATCAGCCCTCAGAGCAATTTGTCGTAGTTGATAAGGACAAGACCCGCCAGCAAGAATTCAATGGAGACCTTCTCAAATTGGCACGAGCAAAGGACCAATAAAACTGATGTGATAACGAACATGATGCTGACAACAAGGGATGGTTGACTGAAAAATAGGTCAAGAGACACCGTAGAGAGGAAAACTCAGGTTTACTTCCCTTGAACAAAAGCAAGATTCAATTGTGACTACATGGCAACATATGATAACTTTATATAAGTTTGTCATGCGGGAGGCATAAGAAAACTCTCCATATCATTGGAAGAGGTAACCAATCGGAGGAGGACTAACTCGATAACAAGGTTAAGGCTCTCCTAAGTCAAACTAAAGCCCACCCCAATGGTGGAAAGAATTTCTTTTGAGTGCTTTGTTCAAGGGCAACATGACTGACTCTAGTTGCCATCGAAATATGGAAATAATGTCCCGTTCCCACTCTTTTTTGGAATATATAATTTTTTTTTTCCTTTTCTTTTATATGAAGCTTGAAAAAGAACAAAATATAGTTCCTGGGAGGGGAACTTTCCTATGCTCAATGCAAGGTGGCGAAACCAGTCAAGGACGATCAAAGGGATGTTCTTTCCACGGGTATAAGGGTGTGTCAAGTTACAGAGGCTAAGTGATTACAAGGTTTATTTTGCATAAGACATGGTCGCTAAGTGGCTTAAACACGAGTCCAAGTAAAGCCGGATCTAGGCTAAGAGGTGCAAGTAGTCAATATGCAATGCAGCAGTTGAACTCAACACAAAGGAGCCCCTAGGGTATAAGGCCAGAAAGTAGCGTAGAAGAATGAGAATGAGTCTTCAATGCACAAGTCATGGTGGGACTAAAGAGGACTCTTGAGCCTACTCAATATAGCATCATCGGTAGACATTGTCAGTGAGTATTTAACTAAGATTCCCATGTAAAGGTTGGATCTACCATCACATCATGATTTTTAAAGTCAACAAGTGAAAATGGTTTAAGAACCAAGATACAATGGGGTTGACCCTATGGCTAACATATCAACCCATCATGGGGGCTAGTATGCAAAATGCAGTGGAAAGTGGTATTCTCTAACCTATATGCCAGTAAGAAAATGATACCTACCATGATGGGTTTGTGGTCATGGGACCAAAATGATGTCTCGAAGAAGTATCCAAAATTTCTTGAAAAGACAACCCATTCTCAACACTCCAAGCCACAAGGTAAAAAATTCCATAAGACAAAAATCAATTTTTGAAAAAATAAATTTTATTCTTCAACTTATATAAGGACTTTTGGACTCACAGTCTTGTCATTTGTGTTTTGAGCAAGGAGTTGTGGAGACAAACCCAGACAAACTTCCTCCGAATAATTGAACCATTCAAAACACTCCAAAACTTCTAGGTAACCCTTATATCCTTCTTCTAATTATTTTTTATAAGTTTTAAATGTTTTTTTCAAGTTTTGACCATAGGAAAATATGTAAAAAATTTCAACTCTGCGTACACGTGGATTGAATACAGGTAACTTGCATATACAAGGGCCCTACAAGCGACTGTGTTAAAAGTCAACCTGCATGTGTGTGAGTAAAAAATTTAAAACATAAATCTAACTATTTGAAACATTTTTTAGGGTAGGATGACCATCACCTGGCGAGAAAGAGAGCATAGTGCTATAGATAATCAAGTAATGGAGGACCAAAATGCTTTGGGTGCTTTAAGAGGCTGTGGCTTGCTAAAATTTTTTAAGATGCCAAATATGAAAGCCAAAACACAATTACTTGAGCTTTTGATTCATTACCGGAGTGCATAGGATGACACATTCATGATCGATCAGATGCCCCTAAGGATCAAGATCGAAGATATATACTTTATTACTGGTATTTTTCGAAGGGGAGAGGTGGTGCATTTGACTGGTAGGACAAGGAGTAGTCTTACTGTAGAATACTATCTCCACATATCCTATCCTAGTCATCCTAAAAAGATTGGAAGTCAGATTCCAATAAAACACGTAGAGAGCTTGTCCTTGAAGATTTTACTATTTACCATTACCAAGGTAAATGGCTCTGTTGCTTTACATCAGGCCTCATGAGTATCTATGAGCCTAGTAGTGGAATGTCTCACCATAGTGTTTGATTGGTGCACACCTCTACTGACCAATATGAAGAACCAACTGACCTACATTCAGAAGGGTCAAATAAAGAATTTTGGATATGGCACAATCTTATGCTCATTCTTCTTTGAGAAAGTACCTGGGATTCGACCCAAGGTATTATCAACTATCATCAGCCCTAAAGATCCACAAATGGGTAGATGGGTTGACCTGATGAAATGCCTTGAGGGTGGCGATGTGCCCAGCATGACTATTGATGACAAGTTTTTCACATGGTGGGATCAATAGGTCATCGCAATTGATGACTACCCCTATGTCGGGATGGATTTCCAAGGAGATTGAGATTTAGTGTTACCATTGAATGCAGCATGGGGTGCCATATGTAACAATTTTTTAGATTTTTTGGTTTTTTAATGAAATTAAACATATTTTTTCTGATACAAGACACTTACAAAATATATTAATCATGTTTTAGATGTGAGACCAGTGTGATCTAATGGATTTCCCAAACATAGGCATTGCGGAAGATATGCTGAAGGGGCTGCAGCTGAGACAGAGAGAGTACTCCATGCAGTTCAGACAAACTTGGTGAGGTTGACTCACCAAGTACCCATGGTAGCCATAGAGGATCTACCTGAGGAGATGCAAAGTCACGTGGTAGGAGTACCATGGGACTGGGTGCAGCTATTCCAACATGTAGCTGTTATGAAACTAGCTCACAAAAAGATAGAAAAGATAGATCAACGCCTTAGAATTTAGCCTCTTTGAGGGGGCAACCTCCTTTACATTACACAAATGAACAATTCTTGGATGATACAAATGACAAGACCTCCTTTCTATATATAGGAGTCTAAGGGGTCATAATATAATTAGAGCTGACATAACAATATTAATGTAAGGGCACAATAATAACAATAGTGGGCTTCTATGGGGCACAATAATAACAATACGGGGACTACATGGGTACAACGATATAATAAGGGGGTTGTACTAATAACAATAAGGGGTTACACTAGTAGTATAGGGGCCTAACATGCCCCTCTCCTTCAAAAAGTGTTGTCCTCAACACTTGAGTAGTTCTTGATGCTTCTGTATAAAATTCTTGTCCTCACATGTGAAATATTCAACGGGTAAGTTCTTCCACTTGATGAGATACTCTAAAATTGATCGATTTCATAGCTGTTGGGTTCTTGTTTCTATGACTACTCCAGGTTCCAATATGATTTTTCCTTCCTCTTCAACTTCTGGTAATATTGTTTGAATTAGGATCTTCTGCAACTTTTGAATGAGTGGCCACACTTCTTCGTCCTTCTTCCATTCATCCCTTGTTTTGTTTATCCAATCTGGTTGGATAATAGAAATAGCACAAAACAATGCTTCCACATCCTCATCCTTTCTTGAGAGTGCATCTGCAACAAAATTTTTCTTCTTTTTTCTGTAGATGATGTCAAAGTCATAACCCAACATATTTGTGACCCATTTTTTCTGTTCTTATGATGATAATATTTGTTCTAAAAAGTATTTAAGACTATCATGATCCATTTTTACCTTGAAGTGTCTTCCCATTGGGTAAGGTCGTCATTTCTTAAGTGCACGTAGTATTGCCAACATTTCCTTCTCATAAATAGCTTGCTTGAGATGTAGTCGTAAAAATACCCAATCACCTACATCAAAACATTTTTCACTGTGATTTTCATCTACCTGTTGTTTCATTTGATTCTGCACCAAAGTGGCATTATCCTTTAAAAGTTGGAGAACTTGTTGTTGATGCTTGATGTGATATTTCACTGCTTGAACCTTTTTCTTCTTGATATGTCATTCTATCTTGAGAGTTTGAGGAGTGGTAATTCTAGCCAATACATTCCAAGATATGGTTGGATTCATTTCTTCTTTCTCGATGTGATCTTTCACTTCCTGAACCTTTTTCTTCTTGATATGTCCTTCTATCTTGAGATTTTGAGGAGTGGTAATTCTTGCCAATGCTTTACAAGATATGGTCAGATTCATTTCTTCTTTCTTTGGGGTTGGTTCCTGGTGTATATCCTCTTCTTTTGATGTTTCTTGACCCTTTTCTTCCTCCTCTTCATAATCTATGTAAAATAATTTATTCTCAGCACACTTATGACCTTTAGTGCATTTTCTATCACAATTGTAGCAAATCCCTTTTTCTCTTTTTTCTTCCAATTGTTGTGCTATAAACCTTGTAGGTTGTGGAAGGCTACAAGAAAAAAAAAATCCATAATTATAGTCGCGAGTGGTGGGATTCCTTGTTTCCATAATTTTTCTTTTAATTTTCTTGCCCACCTGAATGCCTTCTCCAATGAATCAGGTTCCCAAAGACGAACCTCATGTTGAATGTTATCCTTTAAAGTACTTATGAAGAAATCAACCCTTTGCTTCTCTGGAATATCATTTACCCTTATATTCATTTTTTGAAAGTCCTCAATGTGCTCTACCATTGAAGACTTTGTTTGAGATTTATCAATTGGCTAAAGAAGTTTCTCTTTGTATCCTCATAATGTGCTATCATTTCCTCCGTGAAAATTGACCACGTAATAAGTGGTTTATGAGAACAAAACCCTTTAAACCATAAAAATTGATCCGGTTCTAAATATGAAGATGCAATACATACCTTTTGTAACAGTTGCACCTCATGTAGATCAAAATATTGATCCATCTGTAGTATCTAATTTACCAGATCCTTGCCATCAAACTTCCTCATATCACCTTTTCTTGATTTTAGGAGCTCGATCTTGAAATAACTATAACTATGTAATTTCAGATCTTCTAGTTCTGAAATTGGGACGTGCAATAGATCCCTACGTCCTCTTTCTAATGCTACCAGTCTCATCAAAATTGCATTCTCCAAGAAAGATTTATGCACAATCTCCCAAGATGACCTGCTTATATACATTTTCAGAAGAGCGAAATTGTATGAAGTGCCACGTGTCACTGTTTTGACCTTCGGTTCTGAAAGATATACACATGAAACTATAGTCCATCCTATTTCTATAAGCTCTTATGAAATTTTAATTTGATGCTTAGAGAGACAATACTGACGATTTCCCCCTAGGTCACCTGTTTAGAATGTAATTCAAGAGTTTGCAAAAGCCCTAACTTCCTTAGATCATGTCTCCACAAATGTAGCGATACAAGCTCTGAAATTTGGACCCAAAGTTAAAAACGAATTCATATGAAATGGTTTTTTTTTAGATTCTGAAACATCGCAGAAAACAAAGTTATAGCAAAAATTCCACGATGACCTATTTTGGAGCAGCAAAACCCTAGAATCCAAAGCTCTGACACCAAATGTTATGAAACCAACTCACCAAAAGATAGAAAATATAGATAAACGCCTTAGAAAAAAGCCTCTTAAAGTGGGAAACCTCATTTACATTACACAAATGAACAATTCTTGGATGATACAAATTAAAATACCTCCTTTCTATATATAGGAGTCTAAGGGGTCATAATATAATTAGAGCCGACATAACAATAATAATGTAAGGGCACAATAATAAGAATAGTGAGCTTCTCTGGGGCACAATAATAACAATAAGGGGACTACATGGGCACAAAAATATAATAAGGGGGTTGTACTAATAACAATAAGGGGTTACACTAGTAGTATAGGGACCTAACATGCCCTTCTCCTTCAAAAAGTGTTGTCCTCAACGCTTGAGTAGTTCTTGATGTTTCTGTATAAAATTCTCCTCCTTCCATGTGGAATCTTCAGTGGGCAAGTTCTTCCACTTGATGAGAGTCTTTGAAATTGATCAATTTCGTCACTCTCGACTTCTCAGTTCTGTTAATGCTTCAGGTTCCAATATGATTTTTCCTTCCTTGTCAAGTTCTGGCAATATTGTTGGAACTCAGATCTTTGATAACTTTTGAATGAGTTCCCACCCTGCTTTGCCATTCTTCTATTCATCACTTGCTTTGTTTATCAAATTTGGTTGGATAATTATACCAACCTCTACCATTTCTGCAACCATATGTTCAATTTCACTCCTTTGGGCATATGAATATCTATAAGGCCTGACATTTGGAGGAACACTTCCTGGAATAAAATGAATAGCATGATCATGATCACGAATATGTGGGAGACCTTTGGGAGTCTCAAATACCTTGGAATGATTGTCCAAGACTTTTTGGAGATATGGAGAAATACATGATTTCGATGTGGGAACCATTAGCAAACATAATTGTGCAATTACGCCTCATTGTTCTTTCTTTAGAAGATTTTTCATTCTGTTAGAGATGATTATCTTTCTTGGTTTGCTTGTGATACCCCTTAATTCAAATTCCTTTCCTTCCGAAGAAAATTTCATGAAAAGTTCTTGAAAATTAAAAGCTATTGTACCCTAGGATTGTAGCCAGTGGACTCCTAGTATAATATCAGTACCACCCATTGGAACAGAAAGCATTGGGCTATTCAATACATATTCTCCCATGGATAGCTTGATATTATGGCACTTTTGAGAGCAATTTATGGTTCCTAAACTTACAACCGTCACTTGACACTCTGGTGTTGGATATAGGAAGCAATTCAATTCCTTGGCTATCTTACAATTAATAAAATTGTGGGTACTACCCAAATCAATCAACACTATTACCTTTTTTTAGTTGAAATTTTGGAGCTTGCAATAACAATAAGGGGCTACACTAGTAGTATAGGGGCCTAACAGTAGCCAATGTCGTTGTTACACACCTGATAAGTGTTATTCAACTGAGATACCACCAGTTGTGAATCTAAATAAACCACTAATGAATCAATACCAAGAGATATTGCTTCGGATAGAAAACTAATAACAACAGTATATTCGGCAATATTATTTGAAGCAGGATGGATACATACTCCTCTCGAAACAATCAACTAGCTAGACGATAATAAATCACCCAAGCGACAGAAGCAAGGTTTTGGGTATGCCTACTCACACCATCGGCGAATCCTAGATATACTAAATCATCCATCAATACCTACCAAAGCAGATAAAAAATATCAACATCACTAAAACTGTTAGATAGATATGTACAAACATACAATATATACAAACAAGTAAGTGCTTGGACAAAGCCTAAGCAAAGTACTTCTTAAGGTAGAGCCCATTTCTGGGCTCCGCCAACTTGTTTCCTTCAAATTCAATTAATTCATAAGCCCCCTTTTTCAAAACACGCTTGACTATAAAGGTACAGTACCACATAGATTTAAACTTGCCTGCCCCCATGGCATCTTTGCCTTGATCGTAGACCAGGAGAAGGTCACCTTCAGAAAAATTCCGAGGACGGATAACTTGATCGTATTGAGATTTTACCCTCTTTTTATGGGCTTCGTTTATTATGGCAGCATCTCGACGCTACTCATCAAGATGCTCCAAATGAATGAGGCATTCCTCAAGACTAGAAGTCTCTCGAAGAAGTTCAATAGCTAGCTTAAGAGAAGGAATTTCACATTCAATAGGAAAGATAGATTCCAACCTGTAAACTAGTTGGAAAGGAGTAAAACCAGTGGAAGCCTTAACATGATGTGCCAATTGGATCGAGCTTTGTCAATTGTCCTTTGCAGGATGATTTTAAGGGACTTGTTCATGGGTTTAACCTACCCATTGGCCCGAGGATAATATGGAGATGAATTCTCCTACCAAAAACCCAACTTGAGAGCCAATTTGAACATTAGTTGATTTTGGAAATGTCTTCCATGGTTAGTGACAATCTCTTTAGGGATACCAAATCCTGAAATAACCTAACTGAAGAGAAGCAAAGCCATTGTTTCACTGCCGTTTTTTAAGTAGGCATGGCCACAACCCACTTTGTAAAGTAGTCTACAACTATAATGATGTACTTGTGATTCCCTATCGAAGGCAGACTACAAGTAGTAAAATAAATGCCCCACTTCGTGAAAGGACCGATGGTGATAAAAAGGAAACGCAGAGCTGGATGCATGAACATTTTCTGAGTATAGATTTGACAAGGATGGCATATTTTGACCACTTCAATAAAATCTTTGAAAATTGAAGGCCAAAATTAGCCTGCTCGCAAAGTTTTTTGGGCTGTTACAAGCCCCCATAAATGACCACCACAAGCTCCATTGTGGTAATCATTAGAACTGACTCAGCTTCTTCCAAATTCAAACAACGCCTAAGGATTGAATCAATCCCATGATTATATAATGTGTCACCTATAATAACATAATTCTTAGCGAGGTGACACAACTTTCTATGCTCATCTTTGGAGAAAGCGGGTGGAAACTTTGAAGTCTGGAGATACATAATGATATCCCATACCAAGGATCTTGTCAATAAATGAGAAATAAATGTTCATCAGGAAAAATTTCCTCATGAATAATTTCTTCCTCACAAGGCAGCTCTGGTATCAACTCTGCAAATACTAAAGATTTCTTAGATTTAGCTAACATGAATTCAAGATTGAATTCTTGCAAAATGAAATTCCATCTATTATATTTTCCCCCAATCGCTCACCTACTAAGGAAAAACTGAAATGGATTGAGGGCTGCTAAGATGAACGTTTTTTGAAGCATAATATAATTTCGAAGCTGTTGGACAGCATGGAAAGCTACCAAAGACAATTTCATGATGGGATAATAGTGTAGTTCAGGACCTACCAAGCCTTGACTTAGGTAGTAGATACATGCTCACAGAAAGCATCGTCTTCCTGAACTAGAACCATACCAATGGTTGATTCTATTGTAGCGAGATACAAAAGGAAGTCTCTGCTATAATTAGGTGGACTCAATAATGGAGTAGAAGTTAATTCTTTTTTCAAAGAAGCAAAATATCATTGCGTGAAATCATCCCATAAAAATGGGACTCCTTTCTTAAGCAAACGCATAAATCTTTTTGTAATCTCAACATAATTTTCTATGAATCTCCTCAAGTAATTTTCCTTTCCTTTGAGACTTTGAAGTTGATGAATGGAAGACAGGGGAGGAAACTGAAGTATTGCCTCAAACTTGAAGGGATCAACACGAATCCCCTCTGTCGATACGATGAATCCTAACAACCGAATGGATGTGACAGTGAAAACGCACTTATTTGAATTCAACCATATTTTTAAAATCACACTGTTCAAAGATAAAATAAAGGTGTTTAGGATGATCAATTCTCTTTTGAGAACGAGCAGCTAAATCATCCATATTTTCTTCGATAACGTGTTTGATGTCGTGAAAAGCATAAGACATGGCCCACTGAAAAGTGGCTCTAGCATTTTTAAGGCCAAAAGGCATATTTTTGTATGCAAACATACCCCAAGGACAAATAAAGGTTGTCTTGTGTTGATATTCTGGATGGATAGTAATTTGATTGTAACCAAAGAGTCCATCCATGAACGAAAAAATTTCATTACCTGCACATTCGTCAATAATTTGATCAATAAATGGCATGGCGTAATTTTCTTTCGAACAAGCCTTATTTAGGTCCCTAAAGTCAATACATACTCAGATCATTCCTTGCTTTTTATTTACGGGGACTGGATTAGAGACCCACTCAGTCAGAGGAACAGGGTATATAAAGCCCGCCTTAAGCAACTTTTCAAATTCAGCTTTCATAGCTGCTGCTTTTCTAGGAAATACCAGTCTAATTTTTTGATGAATAGGTTAGCATTTTTATATTTCTTGATCTCATGATGGACTATAGATGGATATATTCCAGGCATTTCCTCACAATACCAAGAAAACAAATCATGAAACTCTTTAAAGAGATTGGTGTAAATTTGTATTTCTTCAAGGGAACAGTCAGCTCTGATGAAGACATTTTCAATTATGTTAGTATTCCTAGAGATTTTCGCAAGTACAGTTTGTGAGATAACATACATGTTACCTTCAGCATAAAATTGTGCCGGGGCCAAAGGGTTTAAAACTATATGAACATCGCTAGTAGACAGAATGGACAAAATTGACTCAATTTCTTGCAAATGAGGGAGGAAATATGAACAATGATGTAAATCATCCCATGGTCTATCAACACCCATCATTGCTTCTAGAATTTCTTCCTCAGATGGTAAGACTGTATCTAAGCAATCGTAAGATGAAGTTGAATCAAGGGTCTAGGCTGGAGCCACATCTGCATCTAACTCCTCTGGTGAGAAAGGAGTAGGATGGGAGTCTGCAGAGTTAACAATAGGCTGATAAGAAATTTCAGCTGCAGACATAGGACATGCCATTCCATCTACTTTCCCTCCATCTAATGTGGTGGTAGATGAGGGTAAAGTCCAAGGGTCCAAAAAATAATGAGTTCTAAAGAAACCTCTTCGAAAAGGTCCCCTGGAGAATGAAATAGCATTGATTCTAGCTGAAGGAGAAGGGAGATCAAAACTACATATTAAGGAAGAGTACATCCCAACTCCTAAATTCTCAATATGTTGCCTAGGATTGTCCACTAATGGAACAGTAGAGTCAGACAATGTGTGAGAATCACCCGAAGAATAATCCATCTGATCAAATTTGACAATCCTTCCCTCGTGAGGAAAACAAAGGATGCAAAATAATGATGAAACTATGGCATCCATCTCATAAATCCAATTCCTGCCTAAGAGGAGGTTGTAATCTAGGTTCGCATTGACAATCTATGGCTAAATATTTACCACCTTTCCCCAAACACATATGGGAAAGACTGGAATAATCCTGTGCAGCCTATGAGAATGTCCACTAAATTCCATCAATAGCTTCAGTGAAGGAACAACTTGAGATGATCCAATAGCCTTCCAACATGACATGGACATCACACATGTGGAAGCTCCCTCATCTACAACTGTTCGAAAGATGTTAGTCTTTCAATATGTAGAGTTTATCTGGAAATACATATGATTGGGAAGTCTCTTTTTGATGTTTGGCATATCAAAAGTGAGCACAAGAGAATTTTTTGCATCTACTGCTCTGATATCCGAGAACAAAGCACTCCTTTGAGCGGGGCATGATTGGAGCAAGGATAATTTTAGGGGCGAATGTTCGCCCTTTGGCGAAATTAAGGGGTTTTAAATTTTTAGTGGGCGAATATTTTGTATCATAGTACATTTTTACAAATCACCTCAAATAGCCCACCTTATTTTAAGGGAGAGGGTAAAAAAGGTAAATTTAGCCCTTGAAATTAGGACTTACAACCTTCCATTCACCCATTTTCAAGAATAGGTTTTATTTAAGTGAATCCTATGGGCCAAATACCATATTTATAAAAGAGGTATGGTAAATTAATAAAAATATAAATAAATGAGAGGTATGGTAAATAAATAAAACATTTTTTACATTTACTCCATAAGCCACCTTATATACATGTAAGGGTGTAAACAAATAAAAATATAAGTAAAGTGGAGGTATGGTAAATAAATAAAACGTCTTTTTATACTTACTCAAAAGGTATGGTAAATAAATAAAAATATAAATAAACTAGACGTATCGTAAATAAATAAAACCTCTTTTTATATTTAGTCCATAACCCTCGTTCTATTTATAAAGGCTCAAGAAAGAGGTTTTATTTAAGTGAATCCTATGGGCCAAATACCATATTTGTAAAAGAGGTATGGTAAATTAATAAAAAATATAAATAAATGAGAGGTATGGTAAACAAATAAAACATTTTTTTATATTTACTCCATAAGTCACCTTATATTTACGAACACTCAAAAAATGTGTTATATTTAGGTGAAACCTATGGCCAAAATACCATGGTCAAAATACCATGGACTAGATTGTTATTAATACCATGCAAAAAACCATTATTAACCCTACTATTAGAATTAATAAAAATAAAAATGGCACATGGTATTGACCCATGGTATTCACCAAAATGGCACATGGTATTGACCCATGGTATTCACGTGGAATGTAGCCTATTTAAATGGGGGAATTAAACCAGCATGTAGCCTATGCTAAGATTCACTAGGACTTTACAAAGTTTTATTATTTAGTGAAAGACTCGCCAAAATCTTACAAGATTTTATAATTGAGTAAAATATTCTAATAAAAATAAAAATGGCACATGGTATTGACCCATGGTATTCACCAAAATGGCACATGTTATTGACCCATGGTATTCACCTGGAATGTAGCCTATTTAAATGGGGGAATTAAACCAACATGTAGCCTATGCTAAGATTCACTAGGACTTTACATTTTATTATTTAGTGAAAGACTCGCCAAGATCTTACAAGATTTTATAATTGAGTAAAATATTCGCCATGCCTGGTGAGACATTCGCCAAAAAATTATATATACATATTATATTATTGATAAAATCGCCTTCCATTTTTCCTATATACCATGGAGATTCGCCCATTTATTATATTTATAAATTTAGGGGGGGTTCTTAAAATTTTCCCTGGATTGGAGTACCTCTAATGCTAACATAGAGCAAGGAATCTGAGCTAGATCTTCTACAATCAATTAGTTTTGGGATGCCCTAGCATTACAGTTAATGGTTGAGCACTTCGCGGAGCCTTTCATCATATGAGGTATAGACTCAAGAGAGGGCCTCTCAATATGGAGCAGCTCTGAGGCATCAAAAGCAAACTTAACCTTAGATGATTTTGATTCACCGTAATTATGCAATCGCTTAGCGACGTCGATATGTGAGCTCATCTTATAGGCATTTGACGAATTTTCCGCTTCCTAATTTCCCCCTACAGGGGTACTAGCATTAGAATTTGAGCCAACAAGTAACTGTTGCCCTTGGGGAAAAGGGTTAGTGAGAATAGCCTGGGAGCTAGAAGACCCCTGCTCCACTAATAAGCACTAAGAATCTTATATCTTAGGGTAGAGATGAGTCAAATGATCCCCATTGCATAGCTTGCATGGAAATTTTACCTTTTTCTTGGACTCTTTCTTACCCTCTCTGGCATCATTGCTGGGTTTTTTTTCATTTCCCTGCCCATCCTGGTTCTTCTTCCTGCCTCGTCCTTTCTTATTTCCTTTAGATTTTTGATTTCCTTTGGGGTTAGAAGTTTGGATGGAGTTTATAGACGTATGCTAAGAAGGTGTAGATGTGGATGGTGATGCCTGCATAGAGGAAGCCATTTGTAAAGACAACAGTTGCATCTGATTTAGCAGGTTAGCCATGTTTACATCAATTGATCCGACTAGTCCATTGGCATGGGGACCTAGCTTCGGTTTGGCTATATCCACCTTGGATCTAGGAGCTTTAGGTAGAATTTTTTGAAGAACCCCAGATTGAGAATAGATCAATTCTAACTACTGGGCCCTAAAAATAGCTTGCTTTTCAGTGAAAACACCAGAGAGGGACACCTCCTTAGATATCTCAAGTTGTAATGATTTAAGGAACCATTCAAGAAGGAATTATTGTGGGATATCAGCTTTAATGAGCCTCTTCCTTATCCTCCATTCCTAGACATGATCCAAAATGTGAGTTGCTTGATCTTGTTGGAAATTATCCAGAAGCTAAGCTCCAGCATCATATTGGACATGCAATTGAAAATGGTTCAAAAAGATAGTATCCAAATCGCCGAAAGAAGTGAAGGTGCCTCTTGTTATCTCTATCTACCACTTAGCTGCATTTCCAATTAGGGTATGTTGAAATAATCTTAACCTGATTGAATTGTCTATCAAAGAGTTGGACGAACACCATAAGTGGAAGGTGGTTATGCGGTCACCTGGATCTTCACCCATCTTCCCCTCGAATTTTGGAATATCAGAGAGAAGTTTGGTTGGGACAAGAGGCCAAACTGGGTTATACCTAATCAGATCATTAGTCAATTTAGTTAGATTTGGCAAGTTTAACGTTGCCAGAAAAGGGAGTCGTGACGAACCCTGAGGATTCCACCCAGTCTGGGAGGAACTCCCAATGTTCTGAAAAGAATGACCTGGATTTGTGAAGACACTAGGTTGCCCTAAGTAATTTGTAGACCCAACCCAACCATAAGGAGTCCCTTGTGGTCTAGAAAAATTTGGAGTTTGACCAACTCCTGCCGAAAATCCTTCATAGCTAGTAAAGTTACCCCCTAAAGAAGTGTTAAAAGGAGCAGAAATCCCCTAATAAGGATTCCATATGTTAGCATAGGGATACAAGTTTTGAAAATAATTGATAGAAGGATACAACATATTCCCCTGTTGTCCGAAATAAGATTGATTCCCGACTCCTAACCCACTAACTGCAGGGTTTTTCCAACTTTGAAATGGATTATAACCTTGACCCGAAAAGGAAAAAGGCATGG
The DNA here is from genome assembly GCA_031772625.1 of Pinus tabuliformis. Lineage (NCBI taxonomy): Eukaryota > Viridiplantae > Streptophyta > Pinopsida > Pinales > Pinaceae > Pinus > Pinus tabuliformis. Next base: position 804,058,769 of record CM062804.1, on the reverse strand, counting down.
ATCCCACAATTGGGTTGGAATGTGGTATATGACCACCCCTAAATGGGAAACCATGAAAAGAAGTTGATCTGCTCGCCATGGATGTGGAGGAAGTTGATGGAATACTCAACAGAACCAAAGGAATCATGCTTGTCGGCATTCCAAAAGGGAAAAAACCGATGCCAGAGGTGACAGCCTGAGAACTTCCACTTGATGATGGAATGGAAGTAGAACCAAATATAGCAATGCTAGGAGTAACATAAGGTATTGAAATTGTTCCTCCTCCTTGTATAGATACAGGAGTCTGCATACTCAGAGCACTTGTCATGGATGTCGTGCTTCCAACAGTGATCATTAAAGGAATATATTGATGTAAACCTGGGCTCGAAGGTTTGTTGGTCAAAGTTCTGACATATAATAAAATGTCTGGATGATCAAGAGGAAGAGGAGAATTAGGAGCTGCAATAGACTCTGAAAGCTCTTCGACCTCGATATTATCTTTCGACTGGAAGAGAATCAAGAAAGAACTGGATTGTTCCTCTCTAACTCTCTACTTGTACCAGGTATATCTTGTGAAACAATGACTCCAACTAGAGGATCAATCTCTAATGTGCCTGCTACCACTAGATGAAAACCACTGGTAGTATTGTTCCTACAACTTCGAGGAGAAGGCTCAGGACTCATAGGTGATATCCCACGAAGTCTCCTAGACTGATGAGCTAGTCGATAAACCACTTGGAATTATTTTTAAGAAATCTACTTAAAGACTCGAAAAAGTTGTAAAGTTAGGCCAACTAGGAGCAAAGAGCACTCTTTAAAAGTCCCTAAATATACAAGCAATCAAACAACTTTCAAGTATTTATGCTCTCCGTGATTAGGACCAGAAACCAAAATACAAGAAAGCCAAAATCAAGGGCCTTCCGAAAATAGACTGGGGTAATTACGCCCCAAGCCTACTAGCAAAGGTATCAGAGGCAGTTACGCTAACCTCTAGACAATAGCCTTTGTTGGTGCAAGCACCCAAGCTTCGCAAGGGTACCCTCCATAAGTACTGCTGAACTTGATGCAGTGTCAGCCTCAGGTGCCACAGGATTCCCCTTCGCTGTAACCTATGCGATCCCCAGGAAAGGCAACTATGGATACCAACTCATATCAAAATCCGGGTAGAACAGTCATGAGGCCGGATCCAACAAGTTGGAGAGGGGGTATCTCTCTTCCTTGTCTTCACTCTCCCTCTTCCTTAACTCCCATTCACGAAGCTTTACCATTCTTTCTAATGATATTGGGTTTCACTCTTTATTCAACTTCTACGCTTTGTAATTTGAGCGGCCTTGGAGAGTTAACTCTCCACTCACCTAATCCAAGGCCCTAATGAACCTATACTTGTTGGTGTTTGTTTAATGAAAACAATAAAAGTTCTAGTTCATTTCATCAATCACTTGATTTTATATAGTTGTTCTTTAAATCATGGGTAATTACGAGAGTGAAACCGACAATGTTTTCATGAGGCAAAGAAATCAATAGAAAACTAACTATATGAATTCATTCATTTTCTTCGATGAAGAGTGATCTCTACTTAGGTTCTATGAAAACTTATATATAAGAAAAATATTTTTCTTTTCTTTTCTCAAACAATCCACACACACCCAAAAACTAAAAAGACTAAGAATGTCTTAAAATGCAAACTAACCTAATGCAAACTACAATGATGATGCAAGATCCTAAACAAAACTCATAAGAAAATGCAACTCTTTATAGAGACAATAAGCCAACCTAAAATGAAGAGGGAAAAAATTTGAACAAAAATCTCCCTTTAAAGAAAGAGAAACAAATCGCAAAAGATCTCAATTTTCTTTTCAACACTAAAACAAAAGAAACCGAAAACCAAAAACGTTGAAAAAGAAAAACAAAAGCGAAGTTTTTTGAGATTTTTCTTTTAAATGGAACAAAAAAACTTTTTGAGGTCACAAAAGTACTACTAAAACTCGAAATATCAACAAATAGGCACAAGGAGTCTTTCAATATCGCAAGTTATAAACTTGAAAATGAATAAAACTTTAACAAGAAAGACTACGAACTTGTACAAACTGATCCAAGTAGCAGTGAAAGATTTCGACAAACTAACAAAAAGGTCAAGAAATAAATACTTTGAAACTTGTCAAAAAGACTCAAAAATCAAGAAAAGCAACAAGTCCACCAAACAAGGGGAAGCAAAGCAAGGGACTTGAAATATGGGTTGGAAACGAAATTGAAAACAATTTTCTATTCTGGAAGACTAGAACAACCAAGAACTTCAGAATGAAGCTTTGAACCCAAGATACAAACTACAAACTTGATTAAGAAGCAACCCTAGGCCAATATTTTCAGTGAGAGGGAGTTTTTTTTGAAAAAGAAAGATTGTAGGAAAAATGAATTCTCCAGACAGCATATGACCATACAACAACATAAACCACTAGGCAGAAAGATTTGAAAAAACAATCCAGAACATTGCATACTCGACTATGTAAAGATACAGAAGCATGCACACGTGTTTCTAATACCGGAAACTTGTGTATACGAAAGTCTGCTTTAAAGAAACCTACGTGTATACGCTACTATAGTCAAAGAAAACAATGTATACAAAGCTTTTTTAGGAAAAACAAAAATCAAGGTCTGATCAAGAAGATCAAACTTGATGCCTGGGATACTAATGGACCAAACAACACTGTAAAAGCAAGAAATCAAGAAACTAAACCCTCATTGAGAATAAACAACCCAAACCAGGAATAACAAGATTGTTATCCCCAATAGAGTCACTAATTATGTTGTGGGTAAAACTGCCCTAGGGCTTTGGATTGAGAACCCCAATAGAGAAGAGGGCAAACCACAAAAAGAAATGCTCAGGAAATTAACCAAAATGCTTATTCTAATAAATCATGTAGGAGTGTCCTTACCCGGATGTCCTTCGTTTGGGTAGATCCCGCAGGGTGCAAACCCTCAGCTTCTCTTGATGTTCTTGAAACCTAAAAATTATTCAAATGGAACATACATGATAGTAGAAACATAAATCATGTTCATGATATTAGCTTAAAATCATATAAATGAATGACTAATTATACGTCAATATAAGATTCATAAATGAATGACAACATAATTTGATTCATAAACACATTTAATATCGAAAATAGAACAACACTCCTTTTATTGAAGTAAGCTACAAGTTAAGTGGAGAAATACGACTCGAGTCTTTCTCCGGCTCCAAGCAGAACAATCCTTCGAATCTGTCCTTTCTCAGCCTTCAACAATCTTCCTCCATCACCAATGCAAGGATATCTCAATCAAGATGGGGGATATCTATAATCAAGGAAAAAAGGCTTTCCTGAAGCTTTGGGGAGTGCAGGAGGCATAGGGATTCTTCAGACTCTTTCAGGGATAATATCACTATAGTATCAAGATCTCATTTCTTATCCTTTAAGGCCTTCCTATGGAGGTTTATTTATACTTCTCCAAATTACTTTTTTCAGTTGGGAAACAATTGGGCCACGGGCAATAAGAGGTGAGTAACAGGTAAAACCCGTGAACTCCACCCAAAATTAAGGAAATTTAATTTTTTTAAGTGTTTTAACATATGTACGCGGGTTGGATATATGCTGACCCATGTGTACACACTTTTATCACAAGGAAAAGTAGTGTATAGGGAATAAAACACTGTTTTTTAGATTTTGCACCAAGTCTGGAAGGAAGGGTTGCCCTAGGCCATAATTAGAGCATCAGATCTATCAAGAGTGGTAAAAGATGCTATAAAACTAAACCCAAAATACAAAGAGAAGGTGAAGGAGGAGCTTGAGAAGATGGTCATAGCTGGAATAATTTAACCTATGGAAGAATCTGAATAGGTGAGCCCAATAGTAGGCATAAGGATTTGTGTCGATTTAAGAAAGTTGAATGATGCATGCGTACATGACCCATTCCCAATATTGTTCACTAATGATGTTTTGGATAATATGGGAGGACATGAGGCTTACTCCTTTATAGATGGTTTTTTAGGGTACCATAAGATTAAGATCATGTCGAAAGATAGGAGTAAGACCACTTTTGCTACTGAGTGGGGAATTTTTCAGTATACAATCATGTCATTTGGGTTGAAGAATGCACGTGTGATATTCTCTAGATTTTTCATAGCATCATTTAAAGAATCATCCATAAATTTCTGGAGGTTTACTTTGATGACTGGACAGTCTTTGGATTGCTAAAGAAGCATGTTTCAGGCCTATGCTTGACGTTGTGTACCATATGGAATATTGTTGGGACATGTTGTTTGCAAGAAGGGGCCGATGGTGGACCCTGCAAAAATTGTTGTTATTATCAATTTGGATCCACCAAATAACGTGAAGCAACTACACATGTTTCTAGGGCATACTGGTTATTATCGTAAGTTCATAAAGGTCTACACACATATCATTTCAATGATGGAAAAATTACTGAAGAAAGATGTCACCTTTTGCTAGAATGATGAATGTCAAAAGAGATTAGACATCTTAAAAGAAAAAATGGTCACTGCACCGATCTTGGTGTTTCCATATTGGAAGAATGAGTTCCACATTCATGTAGATGTGTCATGCATAAATTTTGGTGTTGTCTTACCACAGCCAGGAGAAGGGGAATTCATCACTCCGTTGCATTTGTGAGACAAAAATTATATATGGAAAAAAGGAATTATTCCACAATGGAACAAGAGGGCTTGGCTACAGTGTACGCACTGCAGAAATTCAGGAATTACTTATTAGGCATGCCCTTCAAGATGTTTACGGACCATTCTGCATTGCAGTACTTGGTGAACAATCCTATGTTGGGGGGAAGGATCTGTACGTGAATATTCCTTTTCCAAGAGTACAATTTTTAAGTAATAGTCAAGCCCAGACGATTGAACATTCAGATGGATCATCTGTCCAAAATTGAGACCGACAAACAACCAACGAACATTGAAGAAGGATTGCCCAATGCACAACTCTTTGCAGTAAGGGTTGATGATGAAAATTTTGCTGATGTCATTTACTTTTTGTCTACCGAATTAGCCCATGTAGAGTATATGAATCAGCATAAAAAAGAACTCGTAGTCAGAGATGCGTATTTTTCTCTGATTGCAGGACATTTGTATAAAATGGGCCCCGAAGAGATAATGCACAGATATGTCCTTGAGCATGAAAGACACAATATTTTTGTGGAAGCGCATGGTGGTGTTGTAGGAAGACACTACGTGGGAAAGTCCACCATGTAGAATATTTTAAGAGTGGGACTATGGTGCCCCATGGTGCACAAGGATTCCAAAGAATATTGTAGTGTTTACGATGTCTGCAAGAGGACCAAAAGACTGTTGAGAAGGGACGAATCACCACTAAATCCACAATTCACCTTGAAGGATTTTGATAAGTGGGTGATTGGATTTGTTGAGCCGATCAATCCATCAGGAAAGAATACTGGTGCACAATACATTATTACCACGATGAATTATCTGACCAGGTGGAAAGAAGCACAACTAGTAAAGGATTGTAGTGTAGACATTGTTGCACAATTCATATTTGAATATATCTTGTAGATATTTGGGTATCCAAAGATCTTGATGAACGATCGAGGATTGCACTTCCTACATAAAACTATTGAAGCATTAATGGAGCAATTTCAGGTACATCATCAAATGAGCACACCTTATCACCCTAAGGCGAATGACACGGTTGAGGCTTTCAACAAAATTTTGGAGAACGCTTTAACTAAAGTATGTGACATCAATAGAAATGATTGGGATGTGCGCATACCAATAATTTTTAATATGGGAATACGGGACTACCTGTAAGAAGTTGATGGGACATACTCCATTTAGATTGGTTTATGGACAGGAAGTTGTAATGCCTATGGAATACATAGTACCAAGTATTAGAATTACCGTTGTCATGGACATGGCGGATAACAACATTATGAAGGAGAGATTAGAACAACTGCTCGCACTTGAGGAAGATCGCTTTATTGCAGGATTTCACGAACAAGTGCAGAAAGCCAGGGAAAAGGCTTGGCACGACCAACATATTAAGCAGAAAAATTTAAAGAATGGAGGCTTGGTTGTTTTGTACAATAGTAAGTCCACAAGGTTCTCGGGAAAATTCAAAATGCATTGTTTAGGACCATACATTTTCAAGGATATCTCAGATTGTGGCATAGTTTAGCTCATGAAGATGAATGGAGAATTATTTCCTATGCAAATAAATGGTAGTAGGTTGAAAACATATAAGGACAATTATGTCCCTGGGACTATGCTATCACTATATGAATAGAGAAACGTCTTAGTGATACAGGTAGTTGGAAGGAAGCATGAGAATTTAAACTACTCTGCCAAAGAAGGACTTCGTCAAGGAGGGAGTACTGTGCAATATTCAGGAGGATGGCATAGATGGAGGAAGCTGAGATGAAGAAGGAGTAACCACGCTGCAGGGAAGGGTCAGACATAGTTCATCTATAATATTATCATTAGGGTTGCTACTGTTGATTTGACAGGGAAATTACCATTAAAAGGAGTAGGGGGAACACATTTAATGGGAATATCTGGGCAAATCTGCCACCAAATTCACATTTATGAGGTGGATTTAAAGGAGATCATGGAGTTTGAAATTCAAAAAGGTTATAAATATGGCAACCCACTCCACATTCAAACACTTTTCTCACTGATATTTCGATTGGTGAATTTTCACTTAAGTGTGAGCCGAGCGTTCTGTTGCATGAATTGGGAGGAGATTGAACAAGAATTTCTTAGATGAGGGCTAGGATTCATCATGACTACTACACTGCCAGCACCTATCACTAGGCCGAGGTCCCCAAGGAAGCAAACTGCTAGCGCAAGCGCACAAAAGAAGAGGCCTCCAGTTAGGAAATCACCAATAAGAATCACTAAGTAGTAGAGAACTATGCAGAGGTTGGAAAAGAAGAAGTAGCCAGTGGATCCCCAAGATTCAGTTGAGGAAGAAGTGGCAGGTGAAGTACAAGATACCACCGCAAAAGATGTGGAACTGATCTCTAGGTTTCCATCCTATATGCCTCCATGAAATCCAACCTCAAAGGTTACCTGGGACCCAAATGCTATCAAATTCAAAGTCTTTACACCACTATTACTGGATGAGGTGCCAATTAAGGGAGATTTGTTGGAATAGGTGCCACAATTGCACATGGAGGATTGGGATCTTAACAATCGGAGAAAGTATCCCTATTTTGAGCCCAACAAATACCTAAAATCAGTTTACTATGAAGAATCTGGAGTAACAAGGGTTGAACCGATGTTGTGGGCAGCAGGAATTCAACAAGATGGGTTACTGAATATGTTATATATTCCGCACTTCAGGGGTAACAATATCAACACAAGCTATGTGTGCCAATTTTTGGTGTTGGCACATGATGGATGTTTGTGGTTGGGGATGAAAACCCCAATTGATGATATGTTGATTAGAAGAATAAGTGAACTTCCATACCAAGAAGCAAACCTCGCTAACGCATTTGTTAGAAAATCTCAAAAGAAAACGCTAGCTGAGATGATGAAGAAGGATTATGATTTGATCATGAAGTCTCGGGGATTTTTCATCAACTCCATTAATGATCAGGCTGTGAATTTTTCCACCCACATTTTGGCAGGGAAAATAATGAGCAAGTGTCGGGTAGACGAGGTACCTGTACCAGTCATGTCATCGGCTACGTAGTGCAACAAGGGAATCCAATTTAACTTGGCAAGCTATTTGTGCCAAGAATTTTTGGATGACTATCGAGAGGCACAAGAAGATGGAAATAAATTCCACTATGTGTGGTTATTTATCTTGATAACACTAACATCATGGAGAATTCCGGAGGAGTCACAATTCCCCTCTATGGACCCTACCATCTACAAGGCTGCAAGGTATGCCTCGTCGTGGGATTCCAAGGAGCCGACCCATGTTACAAAGAACAAACTATTCTGGGTCTTGTTTGAAATGGATTTGCGCATTGTGATGAGCCATAGGCCAAGGCTATCACCAGTTTTATTTGAAAGATATAAATATATTGTAGACTTCAAGGCATACTTTCACCATGTACACATTCAAGCCAAGAAGGAGCTAGAAGAGGCATGGTATGAGTTGCCATTCTTGGTCACTGATGATGACATTGTGCAAGTGGTGATAAACTGGCCAAGTGATTGGCTAACTCCACCCATGGAAGGAGTAGAGACAGACAAAGAAGGCACCAGTTGAACAGTGAAAGATATTTTAGGTGTGTGAATCGAGAAGCAGCCGACCAAGAAGGGAAAAAATAAGGTCACTAAGAAAGTCACAATCGACCTAGAGAAGGACACTGCGCCGGAGACAAAGTGCGAAGCTGAGTAGGAGGAATAGGACATTGAAGGTGGAAATCAAGATGCTGAAGACAATTATTTTGACAGTGACGAGGTACATTCCCCATTCATAGTTAAAAGGTGGAAATCAAGTGTTGGAGGCATGTGGAAGAAGGACAAGTTGGACAAATCCACTGGTGCAGAACCGATGGTCCTCACTAAGGGGGACATTGACGCGATTGGAGACACAGTGTGAGATATGACGAAGGACATATGGGGGAACATTGAAGACTAATATAAAGTAGTTTTGGGAGAGGTCCAATAGGGCCTCAAGGCACTCTAGGTTTAGGTGAGCATGGTTCAAGTGAGCATGCTTCAGGCGAGCATGGCTCAAGTGAGTGTGACACCATCACGCACAACTGCAGGCAGAGCACAAATAGTAATCACATCTGAGCTCTAGGTTGTTCCACTACAAATAAGCACTCTACATTTTGAGACTGTTGAAGATTAGGAGCACACACAACACTGGAAAAGTATGAGTATCAATCTTGTGGCACTCCCCATTCAAAAATTGCACGAGTTACATCAGGGAGTCACTGATGAACTAAAGGTGTGAGAGAAGTGCACTCTGTTGGTAATTAAAGAACTTAAAAATGAAAACTGACAGATGTTTGAGGACAAGAATTAGGCCACCAAGGATCGTGATGAGGCAACTTGACACATGTAGCAGCTAGAAGAGGCCTTACCAAAGCTTGGATCAAGCTACTCGAGCTATAGATCTAGACAAAGGAAACAAGCAAAGAGAAGCTTCAAAATATTGCAGCAATAGTAAGAGAATCAAATCCAGACGTTGATAAAGTAAAACTATAGTTGGAAATGCAGATCATAGAGTTGTAGATGAGGCTGTTGCCGACAACTCCACCAGAACTTCGTGAGTAGCGTGAAGCGGATATCAAGGTTTCTATGGGAAATATAGCTACTATAGTCAAGGATTGTAGCCAGATATTTGAAGACATCATGGAGATATCGGACTTGCTGTAGGAGCACCCACATGTAGAGAATATAGAGGCGGAGATTTATGACAAGCAACAACATTTTGATCAAATTAAAGTGACGGTGTAGACCCTAACACCTGAGTAACGGTTTTCTTGTCTCCAGGAGGGAAATTTTTTGCAGGGATAGATGGATGAGTTGCGCTGAAAGGAATAGATCATTTCAGCGTAGATGTAGCCATGGGCCAATGAAGCCATTCCACCTTCATAGATAGTGGAGAGAAAGCTGAAGATAATAAGACCAACCTAAAGAAACATTGGTCTCATGACAATGGGGCCGATGATAGAGACATTGGTAGAAGAAGTATGATAGGCCACCAAGAAGCATGTAGAGACACTTCAACTTTTGAAGGATGCATACAACGGTCTCAAAGAAAATATTCAAGGCATACCAACTAACAGACTTGAGACGAGTCACATCGTTGTGTTGCAGGCTTATTGGGTAGGGTCCCCATAGCTCAAAGTTTTGTAAAGAGCCCACATTTTGAGGAGTGGAGCGCGCTTCGTCCAATGTTTTAGGAGTGATAGGGGCTTTAGGGCAAGTCAAAGCTCCTTATTTTTGTAAAATGATGGAATAAATTTGTATGTTTTGAGCTTCGCCCATGGTTTGCATACCATGGTATTGTAAGAGAAAAAGATATGTAGAGGGTTGTATTAGTAAGTCAAAGGACATTAGAATGAAAGATGGATATGATGAATATGTCTTGATGTTTTGAGTCTATAATAGTCATATATTTCTGTGTTATATCAAAGGGGAATGTTCCTACAGCTATTTGCATGGAGACCTTACTAAGTCTGAAGCTATGTGCGTAAGCCCCTGCAGCTGTTTGCACAGGGTAAGAAGGATTGTAGTTGTGAAGATTTAAAGATAACAAAGAAAATTTTGAAGGAAGACCTGTGTAATTACATATTGTACTTTACTTTATGCAATTACTATTTGCTTTTGTACCGTGTAGTAAAAGATAATATCATAATTAATATATGAATGTTGTTACATCTAATTACAGTTAAGGTCAATTGATTTATGCAAAGTAGATAGAGTTTTAGATCTGCAAAGTAGTCTTTTTGTATGAATAGATCAGATGGAGTATCATATTAAGTAAGATCACGTAGCATAGTAATAAATATATAGGTGAGTGAGACTAAGCCAAGATCGACACTCCATAATCCTTCTGGATGTGGAAACATACTTCTAGCATCCCCAAATATTGCCTTAGGTGAGACTGCGATCTTCGTGACGAGATCATTGCCGAAAGGGCTAGTAATAAAGGTTTTTTTTGGTTAGCGCAACTAACTCTCAACCTAGGTCTAAAGCCCCTCAAGCCAACAAGTGATGGTCACTATCTATAATTATAATCATTATTCATGATGGACCTTGAATGTCACCACAACACCTATATTTTTGGCAACGCGGCATTTGGTGTCATTTATTTTTTGGTGATGAAGGCTCTTTTGATTGTTACCAATGAGCTTATTACGACATTTTTTGACCCTCCCCAAAATATGAAATGGTGACGCTCAACAAATTTACCATATATATGCATCAATTGTGACGACCATGAAAGGTCTATCCCAATAAATTGTTTTTGTTCATATGAAATGGTGATGATCATTATCATCATTATAATCATTATTAATGACAGGCCTTGAATGTCACCATAACACTTATACTTTTGGCAATGCCACCTTTGGTGACGTTTTGTTCTTTGGTGTCAAAGACTAAGGTCTGTCACCATTGCTCATATGAAATGGTGATGGTCACTATCCATCATTATAAATTATTATTGGTGATGGACCGTGAATGTCACCACAACACTTATACTTTTGGACATGCCAGCTTTGGTTATGTTCAATTTTTGGTGACATAAGCTCTTTTAACTGTCGCCAATGAGCTTATGGTGACATTTTTCGACCCTCGCCAATGTCCTTTTTGGTTGTAGTGGTTGAATGTAGCCCATGGTAGGAAAAATAGTTATGTATACTAGTAGAGAATGCTCAAATAATTCCAAGTGGGATAGCATGTATATCTTTGTATCAAACCAAGGAAGAGGTCATTGAAAGTGGGATAATGTGCTAAATTAACACCCAAATTTTATGGACCATTTCATTTTTTTGAAAGAGTGGAACTAGTAGCTTATAGACTAGCCTTTCCACCCATAGGGAAAGCACATGATGTATTTCATATTTATTTTCTTAGAAGAAATTGCGTGACACTAATCATATGATTCATTGGTCTATGATATAGGTGGAATCAAAGGGAGAAATCCACCTTGAACCACTGACCATCCTAGACTGAAGATAGACCAGGCTATAGAATTGAGTAATAGAGAAGGTCAATGTCCAATGGAAGCACTTTAGACCCAATGAAGAAACCTCATAATTTAAATACCAAATGGGAAAATTATATCCATTTTTGTTTAATTTATTGACCGATGTAAGAGATGATAATTATAAATCTCATATTTTTTAGCATATAGAACACAAAGGATGATGTTTCTTTAAGGAGGCGGGGTTTCTAACAACCCTTTCATTTACCCTAAATTTTGTAATGTCACTACAATGTTAGAATGGGCACAAGAGCCATGAATGAATGATACATTGTGTATTTAAAACATTTAAATTTTATTACCAACTAAATGAGAGGACAATCTTATGGAACTCCAATGTCTGAGGGAGATTGATTGCTTGCATGGGAGGCTAAGAAGCTAGCTTTAACTTAATTTATAAAATTAATCACTTACATACCTAATTGAGCAACTTCCTAATAGTTTAGTTATAGATACGACTAGGGGATAGCTACTAGCTGACAATCAAAGATACGAAATTTGATTGGGGTGATGTGGTAGGGGATGATACTCATCCCCCTCATAGATTAAGGAGATGGTGGGTCACCTCTCAAACCCACAACACGATGCTGAGAAGAGACATAGGAAGACACAGTTGAAGAGAATGGGTTCTCTGGTAGGTTGGTGAACTCTCAAATAAGTTGATTTTGGTGTTAGCTCTATGGGGTGGAATGGTCTTCTGGTTATCATTATAGATTGTTGGAGTGTGGAATTTGTTTGGTTATGGTGGTGGAATATAGCGTGATGTCTGGAGTGTTTGTAGATCCCAGTGAATTAGTTAAAACCATATAAATTTAAGTGAAATCCTTGTGAACTATGTGAGGCCACTAAACTATGATGTCTATGGCTATGTGGTTAGTGGGTAGCTCAGTAAATGATTGAATCACAATATTTATTTCTGTATCACTTATAAACCATATGGACAAAGCATTCAAGGTCACTGTAGTTCTTGCTAAGTAGTTGGTAAAAAACTTGGGTAATGGACACAAGACCCCTACAATGCTTGCTATGAAAAGATAGTTGATAAACCCCCTAGATAATGGATTCCAACTCTTCATGTAACATGCCCCAGCCACTATTGGATCACCCCTGCCTCTCTTGATGCCTAATTTTTTTGCCTGATAACCCTTGGCAGCTTGTGCTATGAAAATTTTCCCTTTTCTTCGAATTACGAACATACTATAACACATAAATAAATGCACCCTTATATGCATAATGAAGGCATAGATGCAAGCTTTAAATTTTAATCTAATTAATATGTAGATATGTTTCACAAGCATAAGGATTATATATATTGCAATGGAAAATACAACACAATGTAGAAGAAAAATTCTTATCTTTTAAATGGTGTAACTGGCTACAGAATTGTGACGTTCTTGAACCCAACCATCAACCTTGATGTTCATTTCTTTCAACAGTGGGTGACCCTCGAGTTGTGCCTTTGACCCCATGGGGCATTAACGTAAGCTTTCCAAAAAACCCAGTACATATTTCGCACCAACAACAACTGGCCAAGGTACGAAGCTTGACAACCTTCAATCAATAGTATTATGGATTTCAAGAGTTACAATGCCCTCACATACCTTCCAGGTGATCCATATTAGATCGTTATAGTTTTTTTCATCCATCTCAATGCTTCCAGAGTAAAAAAAGTGGAGGAATCAACCCACGTGACCATTTTTACTAGAGGGACCCATTTTAACAAATTGGGTTCTGAAACATTCTAGGAGCATTTTGAGGCATCAAATGATGTTTTTTGGAGGTAAAAATTTTTCACTTTAGCACCATACCTTCTTTCTATATTCTACACACAAATACCTTTCAAACTACACAGATTTTCTCAATCGGAGTTCATATGCAAAATTTATTCCACCCAGAAGTTGACCTTCCTCTTTTGGCCACCATACTTCCAAAGGATGCCTTGTCGGCCCCCATTGTTCATGGAAAACAGGATAGCCATGTGATTATGATGAAGAATACTCTAGAATATTATATATTATAACTATGGTTAAGGGTTGAGGTAGTCAAACCTAACCACTAGTAGGATATTAGGTTGTGTTATAACTAGGCCACTAGGAGGAAAAGGGTTTCCATTTTGTTAGGTCCATATAATACTAGTGTAGCCCCTTTATTGTTATTGTTAGTATAGCCCCCTATTGTCATTTGTTTGCCCATGTAGCCCCCATATTTTTATTGTTATGCCCCATATAAGCCCATTGTTGTTATTGTTGTGTCCTTACATTTTTTTATTTTTATTTTACAAATTTGGATGTTGGTTGTATTCAAAAAAAGATAGGGAGGCTAAGCTCCAGTATTACATGAGTAGAGCTTGCAAGATGAGCTTGGAACTGGATTACATTAAAGCATTATGCTAAATTTCTTTCATTTTCAACTTGAAAAGTACTGACACAAGAATAGATTTGGACAAATTGAAAAAGAAGTAAGCAAACTTTATAAAACATCTAATCTATACTTATGTGACTGATCTGTCGATCAGTGGACTCTTCAGGTTTGTCGTCGGTGCTGACTTGCTTCAAGCTTGACAACCTTGTTGGAGCTGCGTTTTTCTTTTCTGCTGTTCCTTTTCTTCTGTTCTGTTTTTCCTGTTGTGCTTTTCTGTTGTTCTGCTGTTACTTTTCTGCTATTCCATTTTTCCTGCAGTTCCTTTTTTGTTGTCCCTTTTCTGCTATATTTTCTACCGTTCCTTTTCTGTTGTTCCTTTTCTACTGTTCTTTTAGATCGGTTGTTCCTTTAGCAGTGATTATCCTGGTAGTGGACTCAATTTTCTGATCCAAGAGGCATTGATGCGTTCTGATTTGCTCAAATTCTTCCTGTAAGTCTCGACAGTGAAGACAATCTTCGCTGCGGGCCATTTGGAGGTCCTCGGTTCTGTCTTGAAGAAACGCTAAAATACTGCTCCAGCAAGCTATAACCGACGAGATAGTGAAAACCAAACAAGGGATCTGAAGAGCAGGGAAGAGGGAGGAAAGAGGGCTCAGAGAATCAAGAGCAGAGTGGTAAGAAATTTTAGAAAAAATAAAGTCTGATGTTGAAGCAAATAGGTGGTCACGAATTCTGCACGGGCAACATAGATTCAAAAAATATGAGGAGACTGTAGGGAGAAAAGGGAGGATTTCTGGTGGCGTGGAACAGATAGCCTCGAGATTGTTTTTTATTTGGTCAGGGTACGCCTTGAGCAAGATGTGAGTCTTTAGATATGTAAAATTTTTACAATTCATGGGAGTCATGGAAGAAATTGGAATTGTTCCTCGTTGTTACAAAGGATATTTCCTTTTGGTCTTATACAAGCTTGGTTGGCGCATTTATCAGCTTCCCGATTGTTATAGACATTTTTGTGCCTTACAGCTCTAAGCATGAAATGCCCATAAACCAAGGGATCCAAAGTCCCTAAAAGTGTTGTTCCTACTCCTAAAGGAACAAGGTCAACAAATTACAACTTCTCCCAGAAGTTCTCCACCAGAAACTACTCAAAATTGGTCAAAACTGGATCAGTGCACCCCTAACACAGAGGTTTTGACATTCAGCGCAGGTAGCCTTCACGGGAATTGCATTTCAATGCACCTAAATACACTGTGAGGGTGCGCTGATCAGAAAAAGACAAGTGGCGGAGACAGTTTGTGAGGTGGATGATCATGGAATCTTCTAGAAACTTCTCATGGGACACTTGCCTCTTAAAATCGCCCAAGGATGAGTAAGAGATCAATGAGATCTCCAAGTGGCATCAAGAACTATCAGAGAGAAGACACTAATCAAAAACCCAGAGCTGACTCACACCTCTACAAATATCTATATATAGATCTCTCATCCCAGAGATCCAGAGGTTAGAGGCTGGAATTTTGTTATTGCAAAGAATTGCTGTTGGTTTGAGACTGGAATTATTGGGTGCTTAATGCTTTGAGGGAAGGTGAAGATAGGAATTTCATTTGCTGGGAAGGAGATGCTGGATTGGAGCCCTCTGGGTTGTATCTCTTCCTGAACCTTGTTATTCATCAATAAATCTATCTTGGTTTCTCCTATATACTGGTGTATCTTTGATGTATGATTGCATTAGTATGTTTAGTTTATTTCTAATCCTGAACTAGTTATGATTATGAATCTATGTCTTTGTGTAGTGTTCTCTTCTTGTGATCTTGCAGAAACCTCTTGAAGCTGAGTGAGCGAGAAGACAAGTAGCTGGGAACTCCCAAAGAGAAGAGGAACTGGATCGAGGGACAAACGGAAGACACCGGTTATTCCATCCATCTCTCTTCATTCTTAATTCATAAAGGAAGAATACTAGAATAGCTATCTCTGTTTGTTGCTAAGGCACTGTCACACCTTAGGTGGATAGGATCGTCCTGCATAGGCATTTTTCCCCACAACAAATTGGCGACTTCGCTAGGGAGATCTGTTTAGTCATTTTATTTGTGTTTCCATCATTGTTTGTTTCATAGACTCAACAACAACAATTGAACTGCATCTGCTATTCTCAGATACAAAGTTGACAGCTGCTGCTTTGATCCAATCACTGGATTTGTCTATGATCTGAACAATGGACTCACAAATGATTTGATGATCCTTTGTGATAGATCTTAGCCCTTCTTCAAAGCATCCCTTTGATTGTACCTTGCTTGTTGCTTTTATTTGGCCTGAAACCGTAGATTAATCAGCAAACTATGACCCAGAACCGAGTGAGAAACTCTCGTTTCTCCTTCAGCGCAGACCCTGTGAAGAGGTTCTGCATTTCAACGCAGGTCCCGTGAAGGCTACCTGCGCTGAATGTCAAAACCTCTGTGTTGAGGGTGCGTTGATCCAGTTAGGCCTTGTGCAGCTAGGGTTCTCTGCTCTGTTTTGCCTTGTTTTGATCTCTGATTTTTGCAGCCTGTAACCAGCATAGGTACCTGTCTGATAACTCCTTTTCTCTGCTTAAATTCCGCCTCCTTTTGTACAAAAAGACTGTGAGTGTTTTTATGTGTTTGTGGCGTCATTTACAGTTTTCCTTTGCAAGAGTGAAATAATCATCCTGTAGCCCTTGATTCAGATCTGTTGATTGTGATCTTAGGAAAGAGTTCATTCGCTGTTTGCAGTTGATTATACATTTACTTTTGCTTTTGGTTTGAGTTTGTCTCTTTTAAGTGTCAAAACAAGTATTCATTTCAAAAATCGTTAAGTGTTGTAATGTCTTCTACCCTTCCTGATTTTGAAAAAGTAAACTTGTTTGTAATTTTCATTTAAAAGCAAATTCAAAGTTGTACAAAAAGCTTTCTTTTTAGGCATCAATATTAAGAAAACAAAAAACAAACACCTGCATTGTGCATTTGCATCTTAATAGTTTGCATGCTTGATTTAGGAAAAGTGCATTAGAGTGTGCTGATTGCTCTTTGAGAAAAGATGGTGTCTTTCTTTTCCCTTTGTAGCTAGGATTTTCATGGTTGAAAAGATATAAAAAGCTTGCTTATCATCTTTAGACTGCATTTAGGAATTGTATCATACATCTCGTGGTGAACCTCAAAAGGCAAACTTCTAAAAAAGATCAACCTAAAATAAATTGAATGAACTTAACAACGCTTTGTAACTTAATGCACAACATAGAGGTCTAGGCTAGAGACGTGTTCCGGCGTCGTAAAGCCTGGTGACTGTCGATCTCGCTGATGGTGGGTGATTCCTCCTGAGGGACGATAGCGCCAGTACGGATTGTGCTCCCACGTACCGTCGAGTATATATTGGGAGACCCCTATAGGCATAAAACCTTTATCCTTAGGAAGCCATGTCGGCCGCCCTACTGATCGCAATGCACTGAACACAGCATTCAGGAAGATTGACCGCCCGTACCTTAAAAAGTATTCTGCAGTTTTGCGAAAAGTTTGGCACACCCTCTACCTAGAACTCCAGAGCAGTTCCTTTTGGCCTTTTTCAGACTCTATAATGGAAAAAGTCCATCCGAGCATTTGTCACTTCGGGCTCGTTAAAACATCGAAGGAGACTAGAATCATCTTTAGCTTTTTCTCGACTCTTTAAAATTGAAAAAGAAAGTTGTGTCTAAGCGTCGTTAAAATTTATTTTAAACGGAATAATCATCACCTTTTCCTCGTTGATCTTCGAAGTTAGTCTCCCTTCATCACAAGTTCTTGTAGAATCGCTAGAAAATCTTTTGGATAGACTAAATATGTCTGAACAACCGTCGACATCTAGGACTGTGTCATCCGACACAGCAGCAGCAGAACCTCCTGCTGCTACTCCAACGATGTTCAATGGTATACCATCTGTCCCGGCAAGTTATCAACAACAAGCCAGAGTCCCATCAGGGACTGCTTCGACAACATGGTTAGTTCCTATTTCTTCATCTGGATTATCATCTGGTATTTCTTACGTTGAAACTCAACAAATTGATCCAATGTGTCTTCAAAGGCCAATCTACCCTTTAAGTACTGGATTTCCGCCATATGGAGGGCAGTATGCCTTTTCATTGTTCCCTCCCGGAGAACAACCATATGGGAGTTTACAACAAAGTTCAGGTCAAACTGGAATTACATCCAGCAGTTGGGTACCAATACTGCCTCAGCAACCAAGGGTTGTATATTCAATGCAACCAGTCCACCCTGTGTCAAATATTCCCACTATACCTGCTATGGTGAATGCGTCGCAAGTACAAGCGCTACCTGTTGTATGTCAACCCCAACAGCCTCAGGTTGCAATACAACAGCCTCTTGTCTCAACGACTCAATCACAACCTCAAGTTAGTGCCTCCTTATCTGGAGCGACTCAGGCTCAAACAAGTACTATGACTCCTCATCTTGGTCAATCATCCAGTATTGGACAACAGCAAATGGTCCAACAACCAGGGCTGGTTCAATCAGAACAACCGCCATTCCAGCAATCATATCAAGGACCTGAGCAACAAGTCTTTGTAAGTAATGGGCAACCATATTATAGTGGTTATGCCCATCAACCTTGTCAAAGTTGCCAGCATTATGCTGGTATGCAAAGACCCACTGCTCAGGCAATTCCATCGTATCCTGGGTATGCTTCGCCTAACCTGAATCAACAGTTGCCCTTTGTAGCAACTCTAGAATTACCAGATCTAAACCGGCTGACGAATGATCCAATTTCTTATGCCCCTTGGTGGCCAGCGATTCCGCATAAACTTCCGTCAGATAATCCTAAATTTAATGGAAATCCAGGTGAAGATCCATCGAATCACGTGATGACATTTCATCTATGGTGTTCATCAAACACCCTAAACGATGATTCGATAAGGCTTCGCCTTTTTCAGAGGACGTTAACGGGTCCAGCGGCAAAATGGTATATTGAGTTGCCTAGAGCTTCGTTCGACAACTTCAGTACCTTAGCCACGACTTTCTTAACCCATTTTCAATTACCGATAAGGTATGAAACGGGAATAGAACTCCTAACCAACTTCAAACAGACAACGGCCACTCACATATCTGATCATATACATGAGTGGCGACGTCGTCGTAGGATGGTGAAAACATATGTTCCCGATCAGCTATTAGCTGAATGGTTTGTCAAATCCTTACTTCCTACAATCACGGAAGATGTGGCAAAAGGGGGAGTCGTAACAGAAGAGCAAGTCATCGCTCGTGCGCAATATCTGGACTTGGTCTATACTCAGTCTGGCACGCTCTACGACAAAATACCTGACGCCCCTAGACCAGAATTCTCAATTCCTCCTCCTCCTAAATCAAACAATGACTCTCACGTCGGCGATGGCGTGATTGGCAAAACAGATACGAAATCGACAAAGGCTACATCTAAAAAGGCCTGTAAGATTTCTAGTCAAAATGCAAATGAGGAACTTCTTGCCTCGGAAGTAAATGTCATGTCGACCGACAAGGGCAAACAACTGAAGCAACCAGGGGGCAAGAAGAAAAAGAAAGGGAGAAAAAGGAAACCCCCTGCGGGGTGTCATATATGCGATGAGGATCATTGGACGAGAGATTGTCCACATATAGCTGAAGTTAAGAAACTCTTTAAGAGTTCAAAAACCCCAGCGGTATTGACTGATCCGTTTCCAAACCCGGGAACCAAATTGGTTGCTAATCAAAATGCTTCCCGATCCCAAGTGCTTATGTTGTCTGTCTCAACGCAGCAAAATGATGCTTTGACAAGGAATAAAGATTACGGGAATCCACGGCTGTCGAATAACAAGGCTAATGAACAACCTAGTAGTTCGACGACAACTTTAACCAAATTTGTGCCACCCATCATTCCTGAACCAATGATAAAGTCGCCAAAGGGAGTAGTACACAAATCGACATTTAATCCTCGTGCCAAAGTAGCACAGAATTGTAATATAGTAGAGGACCTGGCCCAATCGTCGTCCGCTATGTCGACACTTGAGGTACCGCAAAATTGCCCCTCCCAAGAGCAAGCTTTATTATCAGCAATAGGTGGGATTGGCCCAATGGATTCCAATCTTGTGGCCTTTGATCATAAAGAATATGACCCTCAGTTACCAGCTCAACTAGCTTTCCTTATTCAAGTGAAAGCCCTCAACAAAACTGTTCATCGAACAATTATTGATGAGGGGGCATCTACATGTCTTATGTCGATGAGTTGCTGGAAAAATTTAGGCTCACCACCCTTGTCGAAATCGTCAACGACGTTAAAATCATTTGATGGACGATCATACACTCCATACGGGATTTTAAGTAACTTGCAAGTTGAACTGGGGGGCAAAACAGTAGAAGTTGATGTTGAAGTAATCGATTGAAACCTCGATTACAACATCCTACTGGGAAGGCCCTGGATATATGCCATGGCCGCAGTTGTGTCGACCTACTTAAGGAAGATTGCATTTCCCTTTCAAGGAGGAATTACAGTCGTCGACCAACAAACTTTCCTCCCCGACAGTTCAAAAGTTACGGGAAGCACTCCAACGATCCATGGAAGCAATCATTCGCTTCAAAACATTGGAGTAGGTCTCCTAAAAGACCCTGCCTTAATGGGTACTTTTGCCCTACCGCCTGCGAGTAATCTGGCGGAAGTAGCCACAGTGGAAACCTACAATATGAAATCTTCTATATCTAATGGATTCGGAAGATTCCTAAACATTTTGTCAGCATGGATCATCGCCCTAATAGAAATACTGTAAATACAATGGGCTCCGAGGACGGTTCTTATCTCGTGTCAACCTCGTTAAAAAATGAAACAAGGAGTCATGAGGACAGTTCTTTTACTGTGTCAACCTCATTAAAAAATGAAACAATCCCCTTTCCAAATCTCAAAGGTAAACCTTCATTCCAACCACCAAGTTGAATGCAATGAAGCTTGGGGGGGCATGCACCTCGATTTGCATTATTATGCTGGGGGCATGCAAACTTATCATCGAGCAGTTTTGGCACAAAGTTCATGCTCGTTAAAAAATAAACGCAAGTTCGAGCAGTTTTAGCACACAGTTCATGCTCGTTAAAAAATAAACGCAAGATTCGAGCAGTTTTAGCACACAGTTCATGCTCGTTAAAAAATAAACGCAAGATCCGAGCAGTTTTAGCACATAGTTCATGCTCGTTAAAAAATAAACATAAGATCGAGCAAGTGTTTCAATCCGCGTTTAAGCTCGTTAAAAAATGAACTATTCTGGTAAATAACCACCGTGAATGTAACATTATCAGCCATTAAAGCCTTGGTCGTGTTTGCCCGTCACCTCCACTTTTCCATTGGTCGATCGTTCACCTCCATATGATTGTTTACCCATTTTGAGGAACAGTTGCGAAGAGTGATTTCACTAGCCATCCTTGTGACACTGCCGTGATTGGAAAATTCCAACCCGTACCTGGAATCAGCTGCTAACCCGTTTATCACTCGTTCCTCAAAAGACGAGTCTTCTTTAAGCTCTTTTCATCTGACTCGTAAAATATGAAAAGATTGCCGAGTTTTTGCCTTCCAGCTCGTTAAAGCGACTGAAAGAGCTATCCCTCCTCTAGATTTTAATCTTTTTGGACCTGAGGGATTATTGCACAAAAAGATCGAGCGCTTGTTTTGTTCGGCTCGTTAAAACTATCGAAAACTCATCCCTTCTGTATTGTTTTATACTTTTTCGGACTTAAGGGATTAGATGACGAAAAAGGACTTTCGGAGTTGACTTTACGTACCTTTTTAGACTCTCTAAAAATGAAAAGGACCGAGTTATCTTTGTCGTTAGACTCGTTAAAAGCATTAAATAGCGACAAACGTGTCTTTAGACGAGAACGAGTTTCACTATCGCTAGGCTCGTTAAAGCATAGCGATGGGCTTGCCCGAAGGGCGAGTTATAGAACAAGCATATGTTATCCTCCTCAAGCTTGACAAAAATAAAGAGGTACTGGTCAGCAATGACTGGGGAAAAATTGGGAGAAACTCAAGAAAATTTTGATGGTAGCAAGTCGCTCTTGAACATGACACTTTTCCTCCGTACCACAGTCGGGTTGGGTTGTTTCATTCACCGGTCACATCACCATGGTCTCGCCATACCATCCATATTTGGGGTAATGCTACCGATCCATCGCATAAGTGTCGCCATATGTTCAAGAGAAGTCGTTCAGAGAAGTCAACCGTGTCCCATCCACTGCCATACATTATCCTTCATCCTTTCATGACCGCCACCCTGAATCATATGTCATCAGATCGTTTTCACCTCCATCAAAATCATTAGCTCCGTTCCGTGTCACTGATGTGGGATACATTAAGGCCCTCCTTTGACGGATCACTTCTTGTCGACATCAGCTCATTATCCGAGAAGTTGATCTAGGAACAACCCTTTCAGTACTTTGAAGCTTGCATGCCTCAATGGCAAGTTTCTCACTTCCGGCGACAGGTATACATCAATGACCTTCGACCGAAATATTTTGCGTGGTGTTCGACGCGAAGTCCTTTATTCACACCACGTGAATTGTACTGCAGTACCTTGAGGGTCATTATCATTATCGGTGATTCCTCTCGCGCTTGTTAACGGTTTACCTCATTGACCAGTAATCAAGCGATGTCTTTCCATGTTCGACTTCAGAACATTTCTCACATGGATCGACTTGTACTTAGAGTGAAGATCGGACGAGATTGAAGACCCCGGATCTAGTTTCATCCATCCGGGCTGCGATATATATTCAGGAAAAATAAAGACATTGACATGTACAGCATTGCAGCAGATAATCATCCTACCAAAAGGATGATGATTTCAACAAAATCATCAGTCTACCATCAGACGATTGTCTGTTCTATGTACAGAAAAATGAATTTATAAAGCTGAGCATGGGAATGCCTACCTCAGCTAGATCATGAAAGCAGTATGAAAAATAATGTATTGTATTGTATCTTATTACAGGTCTCCTCCCAACATTGGAAGAACTTCGGATCCTCCTAATAAAGCATTTCACCCGATAAATGGCCTCATACTTTAGGGGGCAACTGTTATAGACATTTTTGTGCCTTACAGCTCTAAGCATGAAATGTCCATAAACCAAGGGATCCAAAGTCCCTAAAAGTGTTGTTCCTACTCCTAAAGGAACAAGGTCAACAAATTACAGCTTCTCCCAGAAGTTCTCCACCAGAAACTACTCAAAATTGGTCAAAACTGGATCAGTGCACCCCTAACACAGAGGTTTTGACATTCAGCGCAGGTAGCCTTCACGGGAATTGCGTTTCAGTGCACCTAAATACACTGTGAGGGTGCGCTGATCAGAAAAAGACAAGTGGCGGAGACAGTTTGCGAGGTGGATGATCATGGAATCTTCTAGAAACTTCTCATGGGACACTTGCCTCTCAAAATCGCCCAAGGATGAGTAAGAGATCAATGAGATCTCCAAGTGGCATCAAGAACTATCAGAGAGAAGACACTAATCAAAAACCCAGAGCTGACTCACACCTCTACAAATATCTATATATAGATCTCTCATCCCAGAGATCCAGAGGTTAGAGGCTAGAATTTTGTTATTGCAAAGAATTGTTGTTGGTTTGAGACTGGAATTATTGGGTGCTTAATGCTTTGAGGGAAGTTGAAGATAGGAATTTCATTTGCTGGGAAGGAGATGCTGGATTAGAGCCCTCTGGGTTGTATCTCTTCCTGAACCTTGTTATTCATCAATAAAGCTATCTTGGTTTCTCATATATACTGGTGTATCTTTGATGTATGATTGCATTAGTATGTTTAGTTTATTTCTAATCCTGAACTAGTTATGAATATGAATCTATGTCTTTGTGTAGTGTTCTCTTCTTGTGATCTTGTAGAAACCTCTTGAAGCTAGGCGAGCGAGAAGACAAGTAGCTAGGAACTCACAAAGAGAAGAGGAACTGGATCGAGGGACAAACGGAAGACACTGGTTAGTCCATCCATCTCTCTTCATTCTTAATTCATAAAGGAAGAATACTAGAATAACTATCTCTGTTTGTTGCTAAGGCACTGTCACACCTTAGGTGGATAGGATCATCCTGCATAGGCATTTTTCCCCACAACACCGATAGATGGTCCGAAGGATATGGTAAAATTGGAAATCCTGAGTTTAATTGATCATGACTTGGCATCTGCTGATGGTTTGTTGTAAGAAGATGTTGGAGGCCTTTTGTTTATTAGTCATTAAACTGATAATGATAGCAGAATTGTTGAAGATCATAGCTTTCTTGATTTCATGAATTTGTAGTTGAAGAATTCCTTGATAGAGGGCCAGAGCCTCTACTCTGTTGTTTGAGAGGATCCCTAATCCCCACTCAAAGGTGACTAAGGGCTCACCATTGGGATTGTAGATAACTCCCCCTACTCCCACTACTCCTGGATTTGATTTGGAGTGGGTGTTGCTAGTGCAGAGCCACTTGTTGAAGTCATCCTGCTTTAGTCGGATTTTCCAGTTGTGACTGTGATTGTTGTTGAAGTTGTCGTTGATTTCTGCTGCTGGTAGGATATTGATCTTATCTATCAGACTCCTTATGAAATCTTTTTCTTCAACCCAAAGACTTGTCATGTCCGTTTTTTTGTGCTCTTAGAAGCGATGGTTTCTATCGCAAGCCTTTTAGCCTTGCTGCAAAGATGCCTAATTGCGGTCTCTTTATCTTTAAAGATCTTGTTGTTCCTAGCAACCCAGATCCTCCATAAAAGGGCAAACGGGAGGGCATCCCCCACTCTCTTGGCAATGTTGTTTTTCATGGATTGCCAGGGGTAGTTTTTTTTCCAGTTGTTAAGGACTTCCCCAATGGATTGTTGAGAGTTCCAGGTGAAGGGAACGATTGGGGTAATACTGTTCCAACAAGAAAAAGCAAAAGGACATGAAATGAAGAGGTGCTGGATGGAATCCTCCACTTCTTAGCAATTAGGACATCTGGAGGGTCCAGCAATGCCTTTTTTTTTAAGATTTTCTGCAGTGAGATTTTTTTCTTTTAAGAGGGTCCACATAAAAAATTTCACCTTAGGGATGGATTCTAATTTCCACACTGTTTTCCAATGTGTCCATGTTGGTGCCGAGTAGTCCTGTTGCATAGATAATTGTATCTTACTTGTATTGAGTAGCTGGTGCTAGTGGGGTCCCATCGGAATCCATCCTTGCCATTTTTTATTGTAGGAGCAATGTTGTGGAGGTGTATCTGAAAGTTGTCAAGATTCTCTTTGAGTCGTTGAGGGATGGGAGGAAGGCTTCATCTCTTCCAAGCTTGGGTCTTTGTATCCCATTGTGAAATTTGATCTAAACTGTATATTCATTTAATTTGAAGAAAGAGAATTATTGGAGCCATACCTGGAAGACTGCTAATTGGCTGATTCCCCATAATTTTATCAGTGCCAATGCTGATTTTGTTGTCGCCTTTGGGAACCTTGGAGACATTTTGAGCCATAAAGGAGACAGCTTTTTTACAGAGTTTCCATATCCTTGTGCTATTCCTGTTGTGTATTTCAGTTGTAAGCAGATGCTACCTTGGGTGGCTAAGATATTTGGCCTCCAAAACTTTTTTCCACCAAGCTGATTGGTCTTCTATAAGCCTCCAGACTATCTTGCCGCCAAAGGCTGAATTGGTGAGAGATGGGGATCTAATTCCAAGACCTCCTTTTTCTTGGTTTTGAATTACTTTTTTCCATCCAACCAAGTTATATTTTCTCTTTTCATTTTTCCCTCCCTTCCAAAGGAAAAACCTGAGAATACTATCCATTTTGTGGAGAAAAGAGGCTGGAGCCTGGGCAAGGGAGAATTGGTAAAGAGGAAGAGAGGAAAGCCCCAATTTGAGCAGTACCAATCGTCCAGCTGGGTTGAGCCAAGAGGCTCCCCACTTTTGAAATTTTCTTTTCATTTTATCTAAATTTGTTTCCCAAACATCAACTCTTGCATTTCCTGTATTCACTAGCATTCCCAAATAACTGAAATGGTGCCAATTTAACTTGCAAGGCACACTGAAGATTTTGGCTATGTTTTGAAGCATTTGAGCTGAGGCATTCAATCCATAAATAAAACTTTTTAAGTCATTAATAATTCCCCCTAAATATAGCATGAATTTGTCTAATAAAGATTTGAATCTTCGATCTATGATTGCGGATGCCCCTCCAATCAGCAGGGTATCATCAGCAAATTGGGAGTGATTGATGTTTTTCACTCCATCTTCAAATTTGATTCCAGTGATGAGGCCTGTCTGCCGCTTATGGTCAAGGGCGCAACTGAAGGACTCAGCCATTAAAAGGAAAAGGTAGGGGGACAGAGGACAGCCTTGGCTTAATCCTCTTGAAGATTGAAAGGCAGGGTCGGGTATACCATTGATAAGGGGAGCTATCCAAGGGCCAAAGATACAGGCTCTTATGAGATCAATAAAGAAGGATGAGAAGCCCATTTTTTGAAGAACAGCAAATAGAAAGGAGTGTTTCACCTTGTCAAAAGCGTTTTCCAAGTCCAATTTCAAGATGAGTCCCTTTTCATTTCTAGAATGGCTTGAGTGAATGGCTTCCTGGACTAAGAGAATAGAATCTGAAATGTGCCTATTTGTCATAAAGCCACCTTTGTTTTCAGAGATTAACATAGGAAATAGAGGTTTGAGATAGGAAGCAAGAATTTTTGTGAAAATTTTGTAGGAAGAATTACATAAGTATATGGGCTGGAAACGAGAAAAATTTGAAGGCCAATTCTCCTTTGGAATGAGGGCCAGATGTGTTGAATTTATGTAGCCTCCTAATTTATTTTTCCTCTGAATCCATTTAAAGTATTTGATGAGGTCCTTTTTTATAATTTCCCAATACTCCCTATAAAAACAAATAGGAAAGTCGTCTGGCCCTGGTGCCTTGTCTGGCTAGAGGCCCCAAATTGCTTCATTGATTTCTTCTTCTTTTATTTCCTCTGTCAGCCTGTCATTTACTTCTATTGCAATCTTTTTTGGTAAATGTTGTAGGAAGTCAGTGTAGTTTTCTTCCTCCCCTGATTCAGTTAGCAGCTCTTTAAAATGTTCTGAGGTAACATTTTTTTATGGCAGTTTGATCATTGTGTTGAGTGCCTACGTTATCTGTGATAGTTGTTATATTATTCTTGATTTTCCGAATAGTGGATTGCTTATGGAAGAAAGTTGTGTTCCTGTATCTGCTCTTCAACCAAGTCTACCTTGATTTAATTTGCCATTTTTCTTCCTCTTCTCTTCTGATACTGTATAGATGACTGTAAAGATTTTCTTCTTGATTTTTTTCAGCTTGATAATATGCTTTCTTTTCTAGTGCATAGTGAAGTTCTTCAATTTTGGCTTTCACTTCTCTTTTCTTTGCTTCTATCTCTTTATATTGGGTTTTTTCCCAATTCTTGGAAGCATTCTTTACATTTCTAAGTTTTCTTTCCCAAATAAAACTTGGGGATCCTTCGACATGTTGGCACCAAGTTTGCTGGACCAACACTTTGGCTGCTTCAATGTCATTCCATAAAGGACTATATTTAAAAGGGAGAGGGCCCAGGGGGCAGAGAGATTCAAGGGTTAAAGTAGTGGGATAATGGTCTAAAGCAGCAAAAGGAAGGATGGAAGTGTTGACAGCTGAAAAGGTGGAGAGAAGGGATACATTTACCAGGATTCAGTAGAGCCTTTCCATAATATTATTTCTCCCCAATCTGCACTTACTCCAGGTGTATTTGTGATTCTTTGGAATGATATCGACAAGATCACCATGTTGCATAACATTTTCCAACTAATTTCTTAAAGGATTTGGGTTGAAGCTACCTCCACGTTTTTCATTAGCATGTAAAATGAGGTTTAAGTCACCTCCTAAAATGATGTTGCTGTTGTTTTCTTCTACTATATTATTGTTGAGAGAGTCCCAGCAAACTTCTTTATCCCTATAATGATTCGGGACATAGACATTGTAAATTACTATCTATTGACTGCTGATAATATTCTGCAATACAATCTTGACCCAATGTTGTTCTACTATTTCTGTTGTGCTGTTCCATTCATCTTGAAGCCAAAGTGTAGCAATTCCTCCTGAGGCTCCTCTGGAATCACATATACATCCTTTGTAGCACTTATGTTGTTCAATAATCTTGTTCATCTCTGGCTGTCTCTACTTTGTTTCTTGGAGTAAAATAATGGTTGGTTTCTCTTGGTTAATAAGATCCTTTAAGGCATTTGATTTGGAGGGGTGCCCTAGTCCCCTGTTGTTCCATGAGAGGATTTTAATCATTTCAGGTGAGAGGTGCGAGGAGTTGCTCTCCCTCCCTTGTCTTTGTTTGCTATGTCTTTGTCTATTGGTCCTTGAATATATGATTCAATGGGGTTCTAAAGCCCCAATGCTATGTCTTTTTGTGCATTTTCATCCCTGTGTTGTTTGGCAGACTTTCTTCCAAGCTTCTTTTGATTGTCTAGAATGGATCCATGCTCCTTGGAATTTCTTTTGGTGATTTTGAGAGGGGGATGATCAAATGAGAGAGAAAAGGAAATTACTTGGGGAAGGGGAAAAGAGGTAGTATCAGATTGAATCAAGGGAGGGGATTCCTCGGGAAGAGAGAGGATGTGAAAGGGATTGGAAGAGGGAGAAGAGGTAAGGGGATCTGGCTGGCGATCAAAAGATAGGGGAGGTTGTGGGAAAGAAGGGGAAGGAAATGAAGGCGGGGGAGAAGAGGGAGGGGAAATTAGGGGAGGTCGAGAGGAAGGACCTACTTCATGGGATGGTTTAGGATTAGGGGCTATCTTTTTATTTTTAATGGTTTCCCATTGCTTTTCTTGAGGATTATTTTCTACATTAGAAATTTTAGTGCAACGATTAGCAAAGTGATCGTACTCATGACATACCTTGCACCTGAAGGGGATCTGTTCATAGTCAAGTTGCTGAATGTGCGTCCAGTCGTCAACCTTGAGCTTGATGGCTTCTGGTAGGCCTTTACCAAAATCAAATTCTACATAGATGCGGGCACAGGCCTGCATGTTATCTTTCAGTTCACTCCGATCAATGTATTTCCCAACAGCATTCCCAATATCACACATAGATTATTCTCCCCAGCAATGCAAAGGGAGGTGAGGAAGCCAGACCCAAACAGGGACCGCATTAGGAATATCAAGCTCCAGGTCAAAATTTTGAGTCCATTTGTTTAAATATAAACCTCTAGAATCCATGAAAAAAGGCCCATTATGGAAGATTAAATCCTTGTCTTCCTTTGTCTCAAAATGAAATGTAAAATTTCCCTTTCCACAAAATCTAATAGAGATTTTTCCTTGTATTTTGTCTGTCCAATTCCTTTCCACCCACCTCTGGAGTGTTTTTGGAGATGGCCAAAGTCATATAAATTTCCCAATAAGTCCTTTTTCTGCCAAGGCAAGAGCAGCCATTCTGGGAAAAGTTGGAGGGAGAAAAATTTCCTGTAACCCATCAAGTTTTTTCACGAACTTTGATACTGAAGGGTGAGTTCACTGAGGAGGCATGGACTTGATCAAGGTAGAGAAGGCATGTTGGAGAGCTGCCTCCTCTAGTGAAGCCTCCGGAGGGGCCATCCCAAGTGGCTGAAGATTGGTTCAGACCTAATGTTTGCAGGTGGCGGCGAGAGCATAGCACGCGTTCTTGTTGTGTCCTTACATTATTATTGTTATCTAGGCTCTAATTATATTGTGACCCCTTAGACTACTATATATAGAAAGGAGGTCTAGTCATTTGTATCATCCAAGTATTCTTCTTTAGGAAATGTAAAGGACATTTCCCCCTTGAAGACGGTAATTTTTAAGTCGTTGGTCTATATTTCTTCTATTTTGTGAGATAGTTTCATAACATTTGGTATAAGAGCTTTGGATTCTAGGGTTTCGATTTTCGTTATAATTTTTCTTTCTTTGAGGATTTAGAAGTTGAATTTGTGACCATGGGGAGCGAAAATCTTATTGAACACAATCTATGAATTTCAAATCTTGGTTCGTTATATTTTCAGAGATATGATCTGAGGAATTTAGGGTTTTTTCAGGCTCCATAATTCAGTGTCAAATAGGTGACCTAGGGAAAATCATCACAACTTTCACCCTAAGCATCAGATTTGAATTTTGTAGAATGTTATTAAAATTGAATGACATGTGTTTTTTTGTGTACCATTTTCATAGATGAAGGTTGAAACAATGACACATGTCATTTTGTAGAAGTTTCGATACTAAACTAGCGTATAATTAGGTCATCGTGGGAGATTGGGCATAAGTCTTTCTTGAAGAACCAAATCTCATTCTGACTTGTGGAGTTGGAAAGAAGCATCAAAGGGCTACCAAAATTCAAAATTTCAGACCTTAGATATCCAAAATTACATAGATACAACAACTTTGATATCGATTTCCTAAAATGCCAGAAAAAAGTGTGTATTTTTTAAAAATTTGCATAAGTTTTGTTTGAAAAATCAATTTGAAGTGATTCAAGGAGTACAATGAAGAACAAATATTATTTCTTAATTCCAAAATGAATTGAAGAAATAAAATGGGAACACATAGTAAGAAACCAAAAAGTTCTACTATGACGCATGAAGAAGAGGAAGAAATGCAACATGTTATATCAAAATTATGAGACCAAGTGCAACAAATTTTGCTCTCGCAAAGAGTAACCAAAAATGAAATAGAAGCTAAGATGGATGGTTTGAAGAATGGTTTAAAATTACACATGGAAGGCTTGAAGGATGGAATTGAAGCTAAGGTAGATGGTTTGAAAGCAGACATGGAAGGTTTGAACTAAGGTTTGACAAAATTGTTACAAGAAATGCTTCCTAGTGGTGACAAGGTACTCCATGAAAATCAAGATGAGGACAAAAGGAATATGAAATATGATTTTAGAGACTAAAATATTGGGTTTAAGACCCACCACATTCCAAATATTTATATGAAGAAGTTTGATGGAAATGTTATAGCATCATTTAACACTCCTGTAGACCTGATGCTCTTTTATGGCCCTAGGAAGTCCCTTTTCCCATACAGACTTGATCTTATATTAAAAAATAATATTTCAAAACCAAATGCACTATTACCACACTAAATTGTGTACATATGTAGGTCCTATAACACTGCACCCTTGTATACCTTCGAAAATACTGAAAAATAAAATAAAATTCTATTTTTTGGGTGGGGTTTATGGGTTTTACCATGAGCCCACCTACAAGATCCCATGGCCTAACTATAATAAACAATTTTAGGTGGTATATATACATCCCTTGGGTAGGAATAATTCATACAAGAAGAAGGATATCGACATTTTACGAATTTTTCTCCTATATGAAGTATGCTTTTCCCGTGCCTCCTGCACTCCATGTCTCTAGGAAACCTTGGTTTCCTTTGCAAAGATGCTCATCATTCTTATATAGCATCTTCTTACACTTGTTAGAGAGGTTTTCTTTGTGGGTCAAGTTGGATGGATTTGGGAGAAGGATTTTTTGGTGCCTTTGGCCTGGATTAGGTTATATATTTCCTGTACTTATTGTTGTATATCAATAAAGAAGCTCATGTCTTGTTCATGATATGTTATTATCTCATGAATAATAGTTTATATGCTTATATATGATGATTTGACATATATCTTATGTATGGACATTGAATTATCTATTATGTGTATGCTTATGTGAATTGAATTGCAAGTCTACTCGTTTTAGAGGAAGCTAAGGGTTTGGACCTATTGTAGTGGCTACAACCACCCTCCAAAGTTTTGGCCTGCACCTAATTTCAGAGCCTCCCTTGGGAGTTTCGCTTGATGAATGCACACCCTCAGGTTCACTCCGTGAGCCCTTGGGAGTCTTTTCATTTGCCTTGCTTATTCATTTCACCGAGGTTTCTACATGCTGGTGTCTAATTCATACTTATGACCATGTTCTAGTTATGCTCTAAGTCTTCGCTTCGTGTGTACTTGTTGTGTTTTCTATGAAAGCATCTGTTGCATATGTGTCTGGATGTTTTGAGTTGCTTCATCATTGAGTCATATGAGTGTGTGTTTGCATGAACACCTATGCATCTTTCGATCGTTCACACACTTAGTCATTTTGCTAAAGCTCTGACAATCGGACTCCCCTATGACAGTCGAACCATCACCCTATCATCAACTTGATTGATTTTCACCCAGAACAACACAGAAGCACCAAGCAAGTCTTTCCAAGCTGCATTTATCGCAAGAAATCCAATCAACTTTCTTGTTGACCACCCAGACAGTCAGACCCGATAGCCACCCTGGGACTAACTCCCCTAAAAAATTTCACAAAGGCTACTTACCTTGCCCACTCTACTGACTGAGGAAATTGCATAGACAAGCTAGATAGACACCAAGTTCCCATCCCTGTCTCCCCAGAAAATTGCATAGTTTTTCCAGGCAGTCCTCCCAACAGCTGACCGGCTACTCATCCAAGAAACTACGCAGTTTTCTTGAGAAGGCCTTCTATTAGACAGCAATTCACTCAACTCAGAAACTGTGCATAGATGATCAATAGGCCAACTTGTCAGCCTCAGTGTAGTTTTCCTCACCAACAGCTCCTAGCAGCAGTCTGCCAGTTCCTCCCAAGAATTGTATAGTTTTTGCTGTCAGTGACCTAGCAGCGAACTACCAGCTCCCTCTAGGAATTGTACAGTTTTGGTTGCGAGTGACCTAGCAGCCAATTTCCAGTTCCCCCTAGGAATTGCATAGTTCTGGTTGCTAGTGACCCAGCAGCCAACTACCAGTTCCCTCTGGGAATTGCACAGTTTTGGGTGCCAGGCTCTCGGGCAGTTTCTCCCAAAAACTACGCAATCTTTCCCTGCTGATCCTCCTTGTAGCCTGACCTGTTCCTCTAGAAATTTGCGCAAATTTTTCCTTCTAGCCCATGTAGTTTTTAACCCCGTACAGAAATTACCTGCATGCGAATTCTAAAAAACACAGAAAATAAACAATGCAAGAGCATAACACGTAAAACACATATGCACAGAGATTTTCCCCTAGATCCCAAAACCAGGACTACCAGCTTGATTTTTCATTATGTTCCTTTCAATGCTACAATACATATTTATACATGTTGAAGCATCCAATACCATGGACCGAAAACCATCGCATCCAAAACCATGCATGATATATCATGCACAAAACCATAGGTAGGTCTGCCCAACATAATATAGGGTCCAAAAACAAAATTTCCCAGGGCACTGCCCCAGAGCCCATAGAGTGTGGTTACCTGCACCCCTCAAACCCCCTGTGACTCCCCCCGCTATGAAATCGGTGCAACAAAGGGGGTGCTACCCCCCCATTCTAACCCCTTGGTTAACTACGTGGGCTAGTCGTGGAAAGAATATAACACAACCCGACATTCTCCCACTTGTTTTCTTTCCACAAGGGGCCACAAGAGGGCTTAGTAATTTATCCAGCCCTGCAATGCTCATTTTTTCTCTACACCAAGAGAACTTCTCAGAGCTCATAGATTTTGTCAATGCATCTGCAATATTCTTCGAAGTGTCCACCTTTACCAGCAACACCTTTTTTTCTTCTATCATATCCCTCACAAAGTGATATTGAACATCAATGTGCTTTGTCTTTACATGATATGCAGGGTTCTTCGCCAAGAAAATTGCACTTTAGCTATCACAGTCTATCCTTATATCTCCCTGTACTAACCCCATACTTGAACACAATCTTGCAAGAGTGGCTGCCATGTATTCTACCTCTGTAGTTGATAGTGCCACTACAGATTGTTTCTTACTCATCCAACTGACTGCACCTCCAAATAGGTTAAAAACATACCCACTTGTAGATCTTCTCTGATCTAGATCTCCAACCCAGTCTGCATCAACAAAGCCATGAATATCCAACACTTTGTCCCATCCTAGTCTTCCTTGGTAGCACAAACCATAATCAATAGTGCCATTCAAATACCTGAAAACTCGCTTCACTGTTGTCCAGTGCTCCTTCCTTGGTTTTGACATAAACCTGCTCAATACTCCCACTGCATGTGCAATGTCTAGTCTAGTACAGACCATCGCATACATCAGGCTACCGACTGCACTTGCATATGGAACACGGGACATGTCCTCTTCCTCTTCTTATGTCTTGGGACATTTTTCAACAGATAAATTTACACCTATAGGAATAGGAACGTTCACCAGTTTACTATCCTGCATATTAAACCTCTGCAATATTGTCTCGACATACCTCCTCTGGTTTAACCAGAGCTTCCTCTTTGTCTGATCTCTTTTAATTTCCATGCCCAAAATATAGTTTGCAACACCAAGATATTTCATGTCAAATTTGGAGGACGAATGGGTCTTCAAATCCTGGATAATTTCTTTGTCATTTCCAACCAGCAACATATAATCCACATACAAGACCAGATAAATAACACGGTCACTAATTAATTTAAAATACACACAGTGATTTAATTTGCTTCCGGTGAAGCCAAGTCCCCGTATAAATATATCAAATTTCTGATACCACATCCTTGGTGACTGTTTTAGCCCATACAAATACTTCTTTAACCAACATACCAGTTCTTTCTTACCCTTCACCGCAAAGCCTTTAGGTTGCTTCATGTATATTTCCTATTCCAGATCCCCGTGAAGAAATGTTGCCTTCACATCCATTTGTTCTACCTCAAAATCAAAAACAACAGCAACAGATAAAAGTAATCTAATAGAAGTTACCTTGGCAACAAGAGAAAAAATATCACCAAAATCAATTCCCGACACCTGGGAATAACCTTTTGCCACCAACTGAACTTTGTATTTCTCCCCCTTTCCTTCTACATTTGTCTTCTTCTTGAACACCCATTTGCTGGCAATGGGTTTCCTTCCAGCCGGCAACTCCACCAGATCCCAAGCCTCATTTTTGTTCAAGGATGCAATTTCATCAACCATGGCCTCTTTCCAGATTTTTCCATCCTATGAATCTACTTCTTCCCTCACAGTTCTAGGATCATCGTCAGTAATAGATAAAGAAAAAATTGAACAGAAAGAAAATGGATTATACCTTTCTGGTTGCCTTCTCTCTCAAACTGATCTTCTCACACCTGGAGTTTGTGGTTCTTCATCTTCTGATTCCTTCTCCATTGTAGAGTCTGATTCTTCCTCCTTAAGCTCAAAATCTATCTTCTCAGGTTCCTTTGGTTGCACTTCATGTTTAATAACATCTTTTGCCTCACTGAACACCACATCAGTTGTACACAACCTTCCTTGTTACTGGGTTCCAAAGTTTATAACCCTTTAAACCATCCTTATACCCAATAAAGATGCACTTTTCAGATTTACTATCTAACTTGGTTCGTTTCTCTTTTGGAATATCTACATATGCATCACATCCAAATACCCTCAGATGTGAAAGAGAGGGTTTCTTACCAGTCCATACCTCTTGTGGAGTCTTATCCTCCAATGTTGATGAAGGTGATCTATTGACCAGGTAACATGCTGTCTCCACCACCTCTACCCAGAATTCCTATCCTAACTCGACACCACTGAGCATGCTTCTTGCCCTTTCCATCAACGTCATGTTCATTCTTTCTGCAACTACATTTTGCTAAGGTGTATATGGAGTAGTCTTCTGTCATGCTATACCACACTTCTTACAAAATTCTTCAAATTCCTTACTGCAAAACTCTCCACCATTATTTGTCCTCAGCACCTTTATCTTCTTCTCTGTCTGGTTTTCTACTAGAGCCTTAAATTCTTTAAACCTGTCAAAGAATTCAAATTTATTCTTAAGGAAATATATCCATGTATTCCTTGAGAAGTCACCTATAAATGATACATAGTACACAGACTTACCCAGTGATGGAACCTTCACAAGTCCAAACACATCACTGTGCACAAGCTCTAATATCTAATTCACCCTCTTACCACGAGAGGGGAAACTCACCCGATTCTACTTCCCATCTACACAATTTTCACAGAAATCAAAATCCAGAGAGCTATTACTCATACCTTCTACCATACCTTTACCATGAAGTATTCGAAGGCCCTTCTCTTCAATATGTGCAAGCCTTCGATGCCACAACATGGTCTTCTCTCTAGAGACCACTAGATTTTTGCTCCACTTTCAGGAACCACAGAACTATTGCACCTATCAACATCAGTGCTACCTTTGTAGCTTGTATAGAGTTCCAATCCGAACTGCCCGCATAAATACCAGTGCTCCCCAAACCATCTTGCAGGTATCCTTCTCGAACACTGTTTTTACACCTGCATCATCCAACTTGCTTACAGAAATCAGATTTCTAGCCAATGCAGGAATATGTAGAACACCCAGAAGTGTTCCAACCCTTCAACCTTGCAACTTCAACTTTACTTTTCTGTGACCAACAATTATAGCCTTCCTATCATCCCCCAAGAATACATCACCACCATCATATTTCTCATACTCGCAGAACCACTCTCTACGGGGAGTGAAGTGAAAGGATGCACCTGAGTCAATCAACCATGCCTCATGATCTACATGTGTACTTGAAGAAGCCAAGTACACATCCCCACCTTCATCTGAGGTGGTTTTCGCCTCTGGGGAAGGAGCATCATCAGATCCCTTTCCTTTATCAAGAGCTTTAGATTTACAGTCCCTTTTGTAGTGCCCTTCCTTTCCGCATTTCCAGCACACTACCTTTACAGGTTTTGCTGGAGATTTAGATCTACCACTCGATGACTTATTTTTGTTTCTGTTCTGGGATCGTCCTCGTACAGACAAGGCATCACCATTCTGGCTCTCCATATTTTTTCGTCTCATCTCCTCCGTCAGCAAGGATGAGATTATTTCATAAAACTGCAAGGTAGTTGCATTGCTACCTATTGCAATAACCAAACTATCCCATGAATCTGGTAGAGAATACAACAAACTAATGCACTTATCTTCATCTGAAATTTTGATATTAATAGATGATAACTGACTTACCATAGTATTAAATGCATTCAGATTCTTTGTCACTGAGTCTCCATCTTTCATCATCAGGTTATATAGCTTCTTCCGTAGGAACAGTTTATTCACCAAAGACTTAGATTGGTACAAAGTCCCCAACTTGTCCCACAAAGCCTTCAGTGTAGCTTCCCCTGATACATTTAGCAATACTCAATCTGAGACACATAATCGTATTGTGCTCTTTGCCTTCCGATCCAACTTCTTCCATTCTTCATTAGACACTCCTGTTGGTTTAGTACCCAAATCTACCATGATCCACTAACCTTTATCTGCCAACAAATCCTCCATCTTGAGTTTCCACAACTCAAAATTCTGACCATTAAATTTCTCGATCTCTATCTTTCCACTGCTCACCATCTTCTTTCACCACCATAATTAATCCCACAGATCTCCCATTGAATAGGGTATACCACAG
Organism: Pinus tabuliformis; assembly: GCA_031772625.1. NCBI lineage: Eukaryota > Viridiplantae > Streptophyta > Pinopsida > Pinales > Pinaceae > Pinus > Pinus tabuliformis. The sequence continues at coordinate 804,021,379 of CM062804.1, read as the reverse complement.
GCCCGAGTGAAAACCCTCAGCAACAAAGGCATCCCCTTGAAGCCAAATCAGCTCTGATACCAAATGTAGGTTTTAACCCTATACATAAATTACCTGCATACGAATTCTAAAAAACATAGAAAATAAACAATGCGAGAGCATAATACATAAAATAAATATACACAGAGATTTTCCCCTGGATCCCAAAACTAGGACTACCAGCTTGATTTTTCATTATGTTCCTTTCAATGTTACAATACATATTTATACATGTCGAAGCATCCAATACCATGGACCGAAAACCATCACGTCCAAAACCATGTGCGATAAATCATGCACAAAACCATAGGTAGGTCCACCCAACCTAATATAGGGTCCAAAAATAAAATTTTCCTGGGCATCGTAGAGTGGGGTTACCTGCACCCTTCAAACCCCCTGTGACTCCCCCCACTACGCAATCGGCGAAATGAAGGGGGTGCTACGACCCTGTTCTAACCCCCTGGTTAACTACGTGGGCTAGTCATGGAAGGAATGTAACACAACTGAACAGCCCCTGCTACCCTCTCCTTCCAGAAACTATGCAGATTCTGCCTACCTTTCCTTCCTACAGCCCGAACTATCCATCTCAAAATTTGCGCAAGTTTTCCTTCCAGTCGAGCCAAACCTCACAAATAGTCACTGACGACTTGTATTGACCATCTTCATCAATAAGTGACTGTTGCACAATTTTCATCAGCAGTGCATGGAGACACCATCCCACATCACAACCTTACTACCTCTCTCAGTCACCTGCATCTGAAATGATCATGTGTCATGGTAGACTAGGAGGTCTTTGGATTTGATGTCATCTAGTCATGAGTGACTGCAAGCACAAGTACACTAACACACATGGTGTGATAATGAAAGGGATTAATGAAAGGAGCACATGCAGAAGGGCAGGTTCACCAATGGATGAATGAATGATGCATGCAAAGAGATGTGCTCGCGAATGGATAATCATGAAAATATGTGTTTGCAGAAGTACAGACAAGCAAACATGCAAGGTGTGCTCACGAATGAACGAATGGATGAACATGCACCTTTTGTGAACAAATGATCACGTCAAGCCTTCAAACATAAAAGAAAGGAACAACATGCCAAAGCATCATCAAGCAAACCAAAGACCATCGAAGAATTCATTCACTTTGCCATGTGGAGGTGAAGCTGTGTTGCACCATGAAGATATCCATCACCTAGAAGCACTATAGCTCGACATGCACTCTAGCAGCAGCATGAATGCACCAACACTATCATGTCGAGTCATGTCATGAGTCATGTCGCCCACATCTCTATTATGGGTTATGTTGTCAATCAATGTAATGTAACGTGGAAGTCCAAGAGACCCACTTGTTGAACTAAGAGTCATGTAAAAGTCAAAAAGTCATGGAAGTCAAACAGTCATGAGGGTAGTCGAACAACCACAAGGGTCATTTTCACCCTCGGCTATAAATACCCCCTCATTTGTACATAGAAATGACTTTTCACGCTAGCTCCTCCCACACAACCAACAGATTCTTTAATATTTTATTTGAGGAGTAAGTAGTGGCTCCAACACCATGCTCACGGGGTTAGTGGTGTATGGTGTAACGATGTATCTTAGAACTTTCTCTTAATTCAAAAGCTTGCTAACATGCCAACATGTTTTCACACATGTATTGTAACTATTGTAAGACTGAGCTTGGACACTTGTAATGCATGTTGCTTTAACCTGTGTTGAACACTTGAACTATTTCACTTGTTGTAATACATAATATGTTAATGGAAATGTGTTGTATATGTTGTTAATGTTGTCTCGCCCATGGTGAGTATCTCCCCGGACATTGGATAGACCTTTCACCTGAAGCTTGCTATAACAACTGTTGCACTTGTTCAGACTCATTCGTTGAGTGTTGTACGTGTTATCTTGCCTTTTGTGTTATGATTGCCGTATCCGTGTGGACTGCTCCTCTGGAAGTTGTGCACATATTTTTGTGTTGTGTGTTCCTAGTCGAGCTGGGACTTCATCCCAACCAACTTGGGAATCACTCTCACTCTTTCCCTTTACAGTGAAAGAGCCATTAACACAAGTATGCTAATATTCACCAGGCATGCAAATCTCACTTCTCGAAGGCAAAGAAGACCACTCTCCTGTCCTCACAAGCAAGAGTTGAGGTAAATCCTTAAGACAATGGCAACCAGGCCATCATATCGGATGGGACTCCTACACCAAACAGTGTGAGGTATAGATGAGGATTCATACCGGGGTGATCCCCTAAATGTTGGCGGGTCAAGCATCATCAACAGGACCCTACAGGAACATCATCTAACGTAGAACATCCAGGTGTGTTTCCAAATCCATGTTTGTTAATTCATATGTTTTGCATGCTTGTATGGATGCTCTTTGTTGATTATCTTGTTCTCCTCTATTCAGGCTTTCAACCCTTGCCTTAGGTAATTTTTCCCACCAACAGAATTGGTGACTCCACTGGGGAATACCATCAAGTATTTCTTAGAAGGGTTGTTGTTCTTTGATCTGGGTTTGGTTTATTGTTTCTTGATTTTTTCTAGCCTTCTTAATGTTGGAAATAATACTGAGAGGAGGGGTGAATTAGTATTAGTCAAGTCAATAATCTTTTTCCTTTTCATACTCAAATTCACATATGCTACTTCAATGAAGGTAACCTGTGTGTGCACGCAACTATGTTTAAGGAAACAAGCGTATATCCAACAAACTAATGATTCAATTAATTAATCATATGTTTATTTTTAATCTGTGCATCAATACTTTATTAAACATTAAACAGTAACCATGTGCAGTTAATAACAGAAAGAACCATCACACATAAGCAACACACATGAACACCAAGATTTAAGGTGGAAACCCAATGTGGGTAAAAACCACCTGCTGCTTTCATCTCTGTCTTCTTTTAATAATAAGAAAATCCATTTACAACATTGTACTAGTGTAGACTCATACCAGTATGCAGGCTTCTACCTGTAGAAGGTTACTACCTTCTCTCATTCTCCAGCTTCTACTGGAAGGGAGCTACAACCCCCTAGCTCTTGTAGTAGCTAATATGTTTACTAGTACGTACGCGCTGACCTACAGAAGGCTACAACCTTCTCTCTTCCTCTAGGGACCACGTTTCATAAATTCTCAAACTGGATACTCCTGGAACACAACACCATAATATGAAGGCCACGTTTCATCCAATTTTTATACTAGACCCATCAACAACATCAAAGTTAAAAATAAATCACCACTATAATACAACCATCAAATACATCTGCATCAACTAATCACTGAAACTCAATCATCACTTTCTGAATCAACCACAACTGAAACAATCAATCCATGAATCTCTGACACAACTAAATCACACATTCATTCATACTTTAATCAACTTCAACAAATCAACTGGAACAGAGAGATCACTGTAACCAGTAGAGAGATTTGTACCCAGACGACTGCATCATCATTTAGAACCCGTTGTAACCTCAAAACCATACATCAGAGTGTATACATAGCTTGGAAGAGCCGAACCAGCGTGTATACACAACTTCATCAATGTGAACTAGCGTATAGATATGCAAATACTTACTTATAACTTCGCTGCACTTTCCGACTTTAGACATACCCATATCATCACATATAAAGGATAATACATGTGTTAGAAACCAGATCTAGCCCATCAAATCACATAATGATAATTCATTATGATCCTGATCCATTATTAAATATCATCCATCATCATTGAAGCAAATCACAATCAATCAATCTAAACACCATTACCAAAATGCAGTCACTAGAACATAAAGCAAAACCCAAAACTCTACATCAACAACCAGAACCAACTGTAACTTCAAACATCATAGTTCATAAGGTATACGCTACTTCGATGTGTCAAACCTACGTGTATACATGCTTTTACCAAAGTCAACCAGCGTATACATCTATAAATATTCATTCATAATTTTGCAGCTATTCCAAACTTCAGTTATACCCAAATCATAATATTTATAGAACAACACATGTGTTAGTATACAGATCTAGAATAAACATGATCAAACCATATAAAGTTAATTCATTCCAAGCCTTAAGATCTCGATCCATCATTAGATCTTGTACTCCATCAACTGCTATGGTTCCTCCTTGGCTCAGATCAAGCAGAGGATCATAAACCCATAACCTGCATACTGGATCTCACACTTTATCATATATTCAATTACTTGTATGCCTTGGCCTAATGATCTTCTCCTCCTTATATAGTTTTAGGCCTTTCTCAATACCATGGACGAAAACCACTTAGAACCAATACCTTGGATCAAATACCTAGGGTCAATACCTTGGACCAAATACCATGGACCAATACCATGGATCAAAATACCATGGACTTTGGACCAAAAACTTAGTTTTCCATGGTATATGTCCTTTTCCTTCTATGAGAGTGCATGTGTACATTATACGCTTCTTTTTTCTGTTAACTTGCATGTATACGTAGCTTGGTCAAGGTGAACCTGTGTATACCTCTCTTTCTTCATTCTGTGTAGTCTGATCTACAATTCTTTCTTGTTGTCATGCTGTAATGTGATCTTTCATCTGAGTGAGTTTTCTTCTGAACTGATTCCTTGAAGCTTCCTTGCATTTCATGACATCTGTAAACACTACTGTCATGCATTTTATCACATCTGATATCTCTTCTGTAGATTCATCTAGTTACCATATACAAGTGAGATGTTTTGCTACAAGTGGGTTGCCATCAAGTACAACACATGCATCATAATGCCAACAATCTCCCCCTTTGAACTTGATGGAAACCATGTTGGTGTTGATTACTGCAAGTTGTTGAAACTATTAGAGATAACAAGAAACATCAAAATACTCTCCCCCTTTGACATCAAGGGCAAAGGGCGAACCACAATATTCTCCCTCTTTGCTGTCAAGGGCAGAGGGATGACCAAAAAAGAAGACTTCCCCATCTAAACAACTAAATATAAACATTGATCATGCTCGCCCTATGCACATGCTAAATTTTCTGATTAAACTCCCCCTTTGTACATGCTGAGATGCACTATATCATCCATGCTCCCCCTGAGCACATGCAAAGTCTGCAAATATTTTCCAAAAGAATAACATGACTCTATCACTCGACTATGTGAGTTTAACCTTCCTATCACCAATGACTCATACATACATCCATCTCCCAACTAAGTGGGGATATACCAAATGTTTATACATGATATAAACTACATCATATGACCAAAAAGAACTCATCAAAATACTGCGATAGACAGAGACAAATTATTACATCATGGGTCTTTATATGCCCTTTACATCGAATGATATACATGACATTTATAATAGAGACCAAATGTCTCAACAAGATCATGATAGTCATCGACAACTATTATACACCATGTATGATCTGCACCATAAGCATTTGTTAGCATCCAAACTAGCAACCTGTATATTTTCATTAACCTGTGACAAGGTATGTCTTCATATAGATATCAACTCATCCTCTTGATCTCATCAAGATCAACCTGCTTCGTTTCCTTAGTAGAAAGAGCCTTATCATAACCTTCCATGAATCAACTCAGCATATGTCATATCTCCAAGCAGTAACACAAAATCATTCACACCATGTCATATGTGAAAACACCATATTCATCACATTATCATCAAGAACTGCATGATATTTCCACAAGGACCTTCAATATATCAACCATGTATCATCACTAGGGAACATCCCAAACCATGATAATCAACATATGTGAGTATCAACCTATCATCATAAGATAAGAACTCATCAACATTATGTGGTTAAGTAAGCCATGTATTCGAAAATCCATGTATTCAAATAGCTATGTCTTCATGCGATCTGCAATAACATCATTCTCTTGGCCAACCAACAATATACAACTTAAGTAATCATCCATGTATCCATCAAAGAGATATCAATATGTATTTAGAAAACCATGAGCTCATGGTCATTTGTCAAGATTTCTTGATATCATCAACAACAACAATCCTCAACCATGTGAGAGCCAAGATCCCTAGGAATCTTGTATCATAACTGCACCATATGGACTTTATGCATCTTTGAAGGCATGACGACTGCAGCATAGAAGAGATGAGTGGCTCATCATCAATTAATGAAGTTGTGTACTCAAGATTTGTACTTCTCCTTGTCCTTATGAAGATCACCATGTAAGAAACATATATATACATCATCAAAAAGTCATCCACAATCATCCATAAATCTGATCTGAATAACAGCGATGTAACCCCAATCAATATAAGTATCATCTGAGATTTCATCATGGGAAACTTATAACCATCACATAGCAAGATGTATCAATTTAAACACTTTAGCCACATAAGCATCATCATCATTGAAAATACTTCTAAACATAATGCCAACAATGCTTTGTTAGAAGCATAGCATGTTCTCCCCCTAAACCTGTTCCACCTATTCACTGTCAGATCTGATCATTGCATATATCAATAAGAAGTATCAAGGCATCATCATCAATCAGATATACATCAAGTTATCAACAACTTGTTAGGATCAAAACACTTCTAAATAATATCCATAGACTGTAGTCATCTACGACAGAAAAGATAACTGATAATTTTCTGAATCATATCACATCAGTTTTTCTGAGACTATCCCACAACATTTTTCTCAAACTACATATACGCGACTGTGCAGCTTTGAACTCGCGTATATACACGACTTGTCTTCATGAAACTTGTGTATGAGATTTAGAACATTGAAGTTTCATACTTTCGGCTTCTCCTAAGTATGTCATGTTTGTACACTGTGCCATGCCACATTTTTTTTACTGTACTTCCTTCTTCTTCCATATCTTTGAGTGTGATGATGTTTTCTCCTTTTGGTATGGTGCCCGATATTTTCTCCTGCATTCCTTTGCTATATGTCCAAGATTTTTACATGCATAACATCTTACATGTTTCATATTTCTTCTATAGCAGTTAATGGCTTTGTGACCAAACATATTGCAAGAAAAACAATATCCCTTAAAGTACCTGCAAGCTGATGATGGTCTTGAACCATTATACTTCCGCATATTGCTATAATATGTCCAAGATTGTGACATATAAAAAATTCAACATTATTCATTTGAGGAAATAACCGACTATCATTTCCATGGTTAGGAGTAAAAGATTTTCTTTGAAGAATTTCTTTCCTTGGTTGTTGATGGGATTGACCTCTAATCTCCTTGTTGAGCATTTCAGATTTTGCATTAGAGTTCCTTGCCTCACTTTGTGAGCTAGATTCACCTTCAACAGATTCATGAAAACCAAGACTAATTTTGATGATAGGAGACCTTTGACTACTAAGAATATCATCCATGATCTTAGTACTATCTTGAAATCATAAGAGCTTATCCTTTTCTTCTAATTTACCTTTTAGTATATTTACCTCAACCTGATATTGCTCTTCCTTTTCAAGATACTGATTCTTCATGATTTCTTCAAATTTTCTTCCTTCTTCCATCTCTTGCCTTAATTCAAGAACTTTGTTTTCTTTTTTTTCAAGAGCTTGGAGTAGTTCTTCATTTTGCTTATTTGATTTTTCAAGATCTTCTTTCAGCGAGAGGATCTTAGCTTCAAGACTTTCATAGTAGCAGGATCTATTTTTGAGTTTCTTGATTGTTGTGCTGCTTTCATTTACTTTATTTCTTAATGATGTCACTTCATCCTACATTTTTTGACATTGATCTTCTTTTTCCTTGAATTGCTTCCTTAATTTTTTTCTTTCCTCTAGTTGAGCTTTTAGTTTGGTAGCTTCTTGTTTGAAGGCACATTCCCTTTTGTCTAATAGATCTTGTTGATCTCTAATTTTGTCTGTAAGCCTTTTAAATTCTACCTTTATTTGATATCTTTCTTCCTCACCCATAAGAGAAAATTCAGTTGTTTCGCTATCACTTTCATCATATTCAAATGGATGGAGAAATGTATCACCAGAGGATAACAAATTCATATCTGATAGTTCTTTTACTTGTTCATCTTCATTCTAAGGTGATTATGAATCTGAAGAGTTGCTTCCACATGATCCCCAATCTATTCTCCCACTGTCATATTTCCTTTTAGATGTATTCTTCTTCTTAGGCGCTTTCTTCTTTAGCTTGTTTCCCGTTGTTCTACGAATCTCCTTCAAGCGATCAAGCTTCTACCAAAGGACCTGCTCTGATACCAATAGTTGGAAATAATACTGAGAGGAGGGGTGAATCAGTATTAGTCAAGTCAATAATCTTTTTCCTTTTCATACTTAAATTCACATATGTTACTTCAATGAAGGTAAGCCGCATGTGCACGCAACTATGTTTAAGGAAACAAGCGTATATCCAACAAACTAATGATTCAGTTAATTCATCATATGTTGATCTTTAATCTATGCATCAGTACTTTATTAAACATTAAACAATAACCATGTGTAGTTAATAACAGAAAGAACCATAACACATAAGCAACAGACATGAACACCAAGATTTAAGGTGGAAACCCAATGTGGGTAAAAACCACCTACTGTTGTCATCTCTGTCTTCTTTTAATAATAAGAAAATATGTTTACAACATTGTACTGGTGCAGACTCATACTAGTACGTAGGCTTCTACCTGCAGAAGGTTACTACCTTCTCTTGTTCTCCAACTTCTACTAGAAGGGAGCTACAACCCCCTAGCTCTTGTACTAGCTGATATGTTTACTAGTACGTAAGTGCCAAACTACAGAAAGCTACAACCTTCTCTCTTCCTCCAGGGACCACGTTTCATAAAGTTTCAGATTGGATACTCCTGGAACACAACACCATAATATGAAGGCCACGTTTCATCCAATTTTCATACTGGACCCATCAACAACATTGAAGCTCAAAATCAATCACCACTGTAATACAACCATCAAATACATCTGCATCAACTAATCATTGAATCTCAATCATCAATTTATGAATCAACCATAGATGAATAATCAATCCATGAATCTCTGACACAACTGAATCAAACATTCATTCATACTTTAATCAACTTCAACAAATCAACTGGAACAAAGAGATCATTGTAACTAGTAGACAAATTTGTACCTAGACCATTGCATCATCATGCAGAACCTCATGTAACCTCAAAACCATACATAAGAGTGTATATGAAACTTGGAAGAGCCGAACCAGTGTGTATACGCAACATCAGCAAAGCAAACCAGCGTATAGATCTACAAATACTTACTTATAACTTTGTTGCACTTTCTGACTTCAGACATACCCAAATCATCACACATAAAGGATAATACATGTGTTAGCAACTAGATCTAGCCCATTAGATCACATAATGATAATTCATTATGATCCTGATCCATTTTTAGATCTCATCCATCATCACTGAAGCAAATCACAATCAATCAATCTAAACATTGTTACCAAAATGCAGTCGCTAGAACATAAAGCAAAAACCAGAACTCTGCATCAACAACTAAAACCAACTGTAACTTCCAACATCATAGTTCATAAGGTATACATTGCTTCGATGTGTCAAACCTGTCAGTGTATATGCGCTTTTACCAAAGTCAACCATCGTATACATCTGTAAATATTCATTCATAATTTTGTAGCTATTCTAGACTTCAGTTATACCCAGATCATACTATTTATAGAACAACACATGCGTTAGTATACAGATCTAGAATAAATATGATCAAACCATATAAAGATAATTCATTCCAAGCCTTAAGATCCTAATCCATCATTAGATCTTGTACTCCATCAACCACTAAGGTTCCTCCTTAGCTCAGATCAAGCAGAGCATCATAAACCCATAACCTACATACTAGATCTCACACTTTATCAAATATTTAATTACTTGTCCTCCTTAGCCTAATGATCTTCTCCTCCTTATATAGTTTTAGTACTTTCTCAATACCATGGACCAAAGCCACTTAGAACCAATACCTTGGATCAAATGCCTAGGGTCAATACCTCAGACCAAATACCATGGACCAATACCATGGATCAAAATACCATGGACCAAAAACTTTGTTTTCCAAGGTATACGTGCTTTTCCTTCTGTGAACCTCTATATACCTCTCTTTCTTCATTCTATGTAGTCTGATATGCAATTCTTTGTTTTTGTCATGTTGTACTATGATCTTTCATCTGAGTGAGTTTCCTTTTGAACTGATTCCTTGAAGCTGCCCTACATTTCATCACATGTGTAAACACTACTGTCATGCATTCTGCCACATCTGATATCTCTTCTATAGATTCATCTAGTTACCATATACAAGTGAGTTGTTCTGCTACAAGTGGGTTTCCATCAAGTACAACACATGCATCATAATGCCAACACTTAACTCTTAAGCAATCTAGTCATTCAACCTGGCCTCTTTGATCTAAGATGGCCATTTTATTTTTATTTGTTTTCCTTTTATATGAGGTTTTTATTGTAGAAATTCATGTATATACATAATTTATTCCAAGGAAACCTATGTATACGCGTGTTTCTTTAGACACATCATGTATGAAAGTGGTTTTGTAGTTAAACAATCGTGTAGAGATTTGGAAAATCAATTTTTTTCATTTCTGGCTTTTGTTGGGGGTTTGACCACGTTTGCTTATGATTTATTGATATTAATGAAGCCTGGAATTATCTTGATGTCTATTGTTGTCAGTGTATTTCATCTTGTTTGAGAAAATCCTATGTCAACCTATGGTTTGTAGTCTTGGAAGATTTTTATGTTTGAATTTGGGTTCTATATCTTATTGATGAAATCTCTCGATGTTTTGTGCCTTTGGAAAAGGTCTAGTTGTTTTAAACTTGTTTATAACCTAGTCTTTGAATTGCTTCTTTTGCAACCCTGAAGTTGGCTTATTTTTTCCTTTTCTTGCTTGTTTGTGAAAGGTGTTTGTAATTCTTGGATGAATGAGAGATTTCAGTTCTATGGATTCTTTCTGATTTCTATAATATTTTGTATCTTTCTGATCAAATTATTTAAGGTGATTAAGTCTTTTATTCCATTCTAGTCTTTTATCCTTGTGATCATGTGTGACTAGTGGGATTTGGTCCTTTTTCATGTTGTTAGTCTTGAAATAGATGCTTGTTTCCCTTTTTGAACTTTTTGATCTTTTAAAATATTTAAAAGAAAAAGAAAACATTTTCTTTAAGTTTCTATTTTTTTTTCTTTTTAGTATTTTGAGTTTTTTGGCAAATGTGTGAATTCTTGTTTTAAGGCTAAGAAACTTTTTTCTTTGACAAGTGTTTTTCTTTGCATATTTGCTTCTCTTTGCTTGCTAAATTGACTTTTACTTTTGGGATTACATTCATTTGCTTTTGAACCTTTCTTTGAATCTTGCATTTGCATTCTAGTGTGAATTAGGGTAGACGCATTTTAGATATCAATTAGTTTGATTTGTTAGGTGTTTAATGTGTGAGTACATAAAATAAAAATAAAAAGAGTTTTTTCTTTCTTAGCTTTCTCATAGAACCCATGTAGAAATCTCTAAATTCATTGAAGAAAAAGAAGTGTCTAGGTTTTATATTGATTTCTTTTGCATCAGAACATCATCAGTTGCACTTCCAATTCCCTTGTCTTAAATAACAACCAATTAAAATAAGCGCTTAAAATTAAAATGAACTAGAATTTTTATTTTTGTCATAGCAACATCAAATAGTATAGGGAATTTAGGGCCTTGGAATAGTTGTGTAGAGAGTAAAATATCCAAGGCCACTTAAAATGAAAGTATAAAAGTTTATTAAAGATTCAAAATCAAGTATTGTTAAGCTTTCCAAGGAAGCTCCTTTGACGCAAGAGTCAAGCACAAGGATCTATGAAGATAAGGAAAGAGAGATACCACCTCTCCTACTTGTTGGATCATGTGCCCATGACTGTTCCACCTAGCATCTAACCTAGAGTTTGTGACCTTAGTGTCCTTCCCTAGGGACCACACAAGTGATTGTGGGGGAGAATTCCCATTATACCTAAGGTCGATGTTGTATCACTTTCATAGTACTTTTGGAGGTTGCCCTTGCGAAGCTTGGGTACTTGCACCAACAAAGGCTATTGTCTAGAGGACGGCATAACTACTTATGGTATCTTCACTGCTAAGATTGGGTCCTTATCATCTCAAAATACCTTCGGAAGATCCTTATCTTCTCCTTCTTGTATTTTGGTGTCCGCTCGTAATCACCCGGAGAGGAAATACCTCAAAGTTGTTTGCTTGATTGCATATTTAAGATCTTTTTAGTGAGTGCTATGTGCTCCTAACTTTCCATAATGATTTTTGTCTTTAATTTTTCTTTATATATAAAGGTGGTTGACAGTCTAGTTTGTTGGTCTAGAAGGCTTCATGGGATTTCACCTACAAGTGTTGAGCCTTCACCTAGAAGGTGTAGGAGTAATTTTTCTAGTTATTTTGAACCAATGTTAGCTAATGCAACAGAGACAAATCCTTATCCGAGGGCTCTTATTTCACACAGTGAACCTAATCTAGTCCATAATCCAGACAAAAAATCTCTGGTGCTTGCTAGAGTAATCTTCCAATTGGAGGATGAAGTAGAAATTCAAGACGTTTTAGAGCCTCTTATGACTCCTACAAAACATCTTCCTTCTCATATTACTTGTTAACTAGCCCTGTTCACTCTCGTTTCTTCTCAGTGGCCAATCTTAGTGGTGCAGCCGATATGGCCAGTGTACATATTCCTTCTTCAATTATAGGAGGAGGTACTATTCCTATCTCTACTATTATGCCTAGTATGATAGTTGTTGCCTCTACCTCCATCCTGATTTCGAGTGGGGGCACCTAATCGTATTTTCCTTTCATTGGAGCTTATCCTCTCAGAATGCCATCAAGTGGGATTCCCTTAGTTTATTCAACTTTACCCTCTTATCCTTCCACATCTATGACTTCGATGGCTACTGGTTCAATACCTTTACAAGGTTTTTAATTTGGAAGTGGACATGTTCCTCCTTCTAATCCATTATTGAATTTAGGATCAATGCCTTTCTCTGGTCATGCTCAAAACATTAATCCTTTTCAAGGGAACCAAGGCTTAGGATATCCCTTTGTTATTGTTTTTGGGTCTGGGAATCTCTCCCATTTATTTGGTTAGTGTGGGAGTATTCCCTTCCCTACTGTCAATACTTCACAGGTTTTTCCTCCTTTAGCTAGTTCTTTGAATCCTTACCGGGGGCTTTCCACTTCATATAATGCTCCTTCGGGAGGAATGTTTCCTATGACTAGTAATCTTGCAGTAGGGAGTGGATACCCTCCATATACCCCTATACTAAAAGGTTTTCCTTATGGTATAGGTGCTTCTACGAGTACCCTTGGCAGCCTAGTGCCTCTCAAAATCTAGGATACTCTTTTTCAAATGTTGGGAATTCCACTCTTGGAGTTTGGAATTGTCATATTCCTCCACGCTTACCATTCTTGGAGAAACTTAATTTACCAGATATTTCAAAATTTACTAATGATATGATTCGTTAAAATCTGGCTTGGCCTTCGATCCCTATTAAAATTTGATCTGATATACCAAAATTTTAAGGGAGGTCAGGTGAGGATCAAACAGATCATATAACCACTTTCCATTTATGGTTCTCATCAAACTCCTTCATTGATGGTTAAATTAGGTTGATACTATTCCAATGCACCTTAACTGGAAATGTGGCTAAATGATATATCAAGTTAAGAGGCGAGGCGTTTTCTACATTTGGTGAGTTAGCTATAATGTTTATGAACCATTTTCAGTTTCCTGTCCATTATGATGCGGGAACTGAACTACAGGCTAGTTTTGGGTAGGACAAGGCTACCCATATTTCTAACCATATTAAAGAGTGGCACAAAATGAAGAGATTGGTCAAGGCTTATATCCCTGATGAATTTATTCTGGAATGGTTTTTCAAATAATTACAAGCAAATATATCTAAGGATGTGTCACTTTTTGGGGTGTTCACTGAAGAACAGGTTATCTTTAAAGCCCACTAATTACAACTGATTTATTCCCAGACTAGTGTCCTCTATAATATTTTTCCTAATGTTCCTAGGTCGAAAACCAATCTTTCCAAAACGAAACCAGGCCCCCATGCTGATGGAGATATAGGATCAGTCGATAGTAATATGACTAGTTTATTGAATCAATGACAACAATTGTCATTACAATTTGCCTCTACAACACAAACTACATTGTCAGTGTCTAATCCTTCTCAACCTTTAGGAGTTAATTTTGTTTAGTCCTCAATTCCCAAAGGAAATCAAAAATATAATTGAAAGAAGAAAGGACGTGGGAAGAAAAAAGATAAGAGAGGGAAGGGAAATGCTAATAAAGCCAGTGATGACACTAGTGAGGGAAGAAAGGAATATAAAAAGAAGGTTAAGTTCCTATGAAATTCACGCAGTGGGGATCATATTACCCATATTTCCCCTAAGATTTAGGACACTTAGCACTTGTTAGCTCAACAAGGTTCTTCTAGTTCCCAGGTTGTTCTTACTAACCCTTTTCCCCAAGGGAAACAATTACTTGCCGGTGTGAATGCTAGTACTGGAACCCCTAGAGGGGGCAACCAGAATGTGAAATCTACATCGAATGTATATATGGTTAAGTCTCATGTTGATATTTGAACTAGAGCTCATGATTGTGGAGAGACATAATATTCTAAGACTAGAACTACTTTCGATATTCTATAACCTCTTCATCCAGAGAGGCCCATAGTTGAGCCTATACCTCGGATGTCAAAAGGCTCCTAAAAACATTCAACTTATAATACCAATGCTAGGGTTTCTTAAATATATTCCATTTTTGAAGATTTAGCTGAGAGCCCTTGTGCTATGTCAGTGTTAGAGGTACTCCAATCATATCCTGCACAAAGGAGTTCTTTACTCACTGCAATCAGAGCAGTTGACCTGAGAAACTCTCTGGTAATTACATTTGATATGTCAAATGTTAAAATGAGACTCCCTCATCATATGGATTTTCAAATTAAATATACGTATTGTAAGAATACCATCTTCGAACTGTAGTTGATGAAGGGGCTTCCACATGTGTCCTGTTTATGTCATGCTAGAAAGCTATCAGGTCCCCTGAAGTTGTTCCCTCTCCTACTCTCTTAACTTCATTCAATGGTCATTCTCATATGCATCATGAGATTCTTCCTGCCTTCCCTGTTTATGTAGGGGGAAAGGTGGATAACGTGGAAGTAGAGATGATCCTAATCTCGTTTATAATCTTTTGTTGGGTCATAATTGGGTTTATAAAATGGATTCCATTTTATCATATTTATTATACATCCTATGCTTTCATCATGAAGGGAGAATTGTTATGATTTATTAGTTAGCTTATTCTCCAACTGACCCTAATGCATCTGCTGACTCCACTATCCCCTTGGTGAAGAATGCCAAGTAGCCTGTTGAGAATTTAGGATTTGGAATGTATTCTTCTTTGATGGGCACTTTTAATCTTCCATCTCTTGTTGCTCATGTCAATACCATTTCATCCTCTAGGATCGTTCCTCAACAACGTTCTTTCAGAACTCATGAATTTTGATATCCTTGGCCCTTTCCCCCTCCTACTAAAACACTAGAATAAAGGAAAGTGGGTGGAATGCCTTATCCAATATATGTATTAGAAATTTCACATCAATATATTATTAATTCTACAAATCTTGAACTCATTCCTCTCCCATTAGAGGATGTGGATGATGCTGTGGTGCCGGTCTAGACAGTTGATTCCACTTTGGCTATGGATTTCCTTGATATTATTTTACCATCCGAAGAGGCAATTATAGAAGCAAGGACTTGCACAGAAATATTGTGGGATGATTGACATCATCGGTCCTATTTTCTCCCTGACATGTGGGAAGTTGAATCAAATCTGTCTAGTCCTCTCTCTAGTGGAAGTGTTCATAAAATTTTATACCCTTTAGCCCCATCACAAATTTTTGCCAAATCATTTCTAGATGAACACATTATTCTTACATCTTCACAAGATCCTTATTATGGATACATCATTGTATATCTCTAGACTTCAAAGTTTCCTCAGTAGTTTTCTAAGGATGAACGTAAAAAATTACGTCACTGGGCTAAGAATTATCTGATTATGGGTGATACTTTATACCGTCGTGAGATTGATTCAATCCTTAGACGTTTCTCAAACTTAGAATAAGCTTAGTTCATTTTCAATGACTACCACTGTGGATCTTATGGAGATCATCTATCTGGGCTTGCTATAACCCAAAAATTCTTGCGTGCATGGTATTTTTGGCCTTTGATTTTAAATATTTATTGAGGGGGTCAAAAAATTACATCCTTATCGAATTTACACTCAAACAATGTGCCCTCATATAGCTTTGCTTTTTTTCCTAGTACCATTGTCGATCCGTTTAGTAAGTAGGGTATTGATTTTACTACTTGTAACCAAATTTCGGCTAAGGGCCACACATACATTACCATAGGAGTAGACTACTTGTTATCAGGAAATCTAGTGTCTATGCAGAGCTGCTAGTCCCACTAAGGCTGGTAGCTACCTTAGAAACAAACAAACTAAAACTACTTTCGTTTTCCTTTATGAGAAATAGATAAGAGGGGAATAAAGGAGACCAACCTCTGTCTTGTGCTTGGTTCCTTGCTTGATTCCTCTCCCTTCTGATAGATCTTTGCCACTCGCTTCCTCATCTTCCCAGCTTCAAAGAGCACCTGTGGAATCAAAGCAGCATAACACTATCCAAGAACATAGATCTATTATCATAAACAATATAGGACCAGATATATATTGACCACACAAATGCATATATCATCAATCATATAAGAATGTGGAGGAAAACTTGAATAGCTTTATTAATAATCAAGAATAGCAAAGAGGATTACAACCAATTGTTCTGACCCAGCATCATCCTCCCAACAAGAAATCCCTTCTTCACCTCATGAAAAGCTTAGATCACCCAACACTATGATGTTGCACCAAGAAACCAGTAGCACTTCCTTACAAGATACAAAATTCCAACCTCTGGATCTCTAGGATGAGGGATCCATATATAGATGTTTGCAAGGGGGGTGAGTCAGCTTTTGAGATTTCATTACTATCCTCTCTCTGATAGTTCTTGATTCCACTTGGAGATTTATGATCTCTTACTCATCCCTGGGCGAATGCAGAGAGGCAAGTGTCACAGGAGAAGTTTCTGGAAGATTCCATGATCCTCCACCTTGCAGATTGACCCTGCCATTTGTCCACTCTCGCCCATCGCACCCCATAGAAGGGCTTTTCAAGATGCATCACACCTCCCATGTGTATTTAGGTGGGATGCAGCACACTTTGACCATGGATCAGGTGAGATGGTCCAGTTTTGACCAGTCCTGAGTAGTTTTTCATGGAGAACTTCTGGGAGAAGATGTAATCAGTTGACCTTGTCCTTTTAGAGGTTGGAACAACACTTTGAGGAACTTAAGAGCCCTTATTTTATGGACATTTATGATTGGGGTTGCAGTGCCCAAAAATGTCTATAACAGTTGCCCCCTAAAGCATGAGGTCGTTAATCTGTTGATGTCGGGTGAAATATTTTATCATGAGGATCTGAAGTTTTTCGAGCTGGAAGGCGGCCTGTAATAAGATAAAATACAATACATTATCTTCATAATATTTTCATGATCTAGCTGAGGCGGGCATTCCCATGCTAAACTTTATAAATTCATTTTCATGTACATAAGACAGACAATCGCCTGAGTGTAGACTGATGATTCTGGTAGAGCCATCATCCCTTAGGTTGGATGATTATCTGTGCAGTAATGATGTACACTTGATGTCTTTATTTTCCTGAATATATATCACAACCCAGATGGATGAAACTAGATCCAGGGTCTTCATTCTCATTCGATCTTCACTCAAAGTACAAGTTGATCCATGTGAGAGATGTTCTGGAGTCGAACATGGAAAGACATCGCCTGATTACCAGCCAATGATGTAAGTTGTTAACAGGTGCGAGAGGAATCACCGATAATGATGATGACCCTAAAGGTACTATAGTACAACTCATGTGATGTGAATAAGGGACTTGGCATTGAACACCACGCAAAATCTTTCGGTCGAAGGCCATTGATGTAAACCTGTCGCCGGAAGTGAGAAACTTGCCATTGAGGCATGCAAGATTCAAAGTACCAAAAGGGTTGTTCCTAGATCGACCTCTTGGATAATGAGCTGATGTTGACAAGAAGCGATCCATCATAGGAGGGCCTTAGTGAATCCCACATCAATGACATGGAACGGAGAAAGTGATTTTAATGGAGGTGAAAGCGATCTGGTGATATAAGGTTCAGGGTGGCGGTCATGAACGAATGGAGCGTAAATGTATTGCAGTGGGTGAGACACAAGTGAATTCTCTGAGCGACTTCTCTTGAACATATCGGCGACACTGACATGATGGATTGGTAGCATTAACCCCAAATATGGATGGTGTGATGGACCTGTTAGTGTCAGTCTTTCCAGCCTTCCTCCAGTGATCAAATATGCTCTTACAAAGTGGTCTCAGAGTGTCAAGGTCAAATTTTGTCATTTCAGTGAGTCTTCAAGCAAAATTTGGTCACTAGGCATTATGTCTAGGGTTTGCTTTCACTCCTTCTAAAATTTCCCAAATGCCAATCTATGTCACTATTCAGCTGAGTCTATCATCATTCATAGGGTTTTCATTATCATGTCAGTGTCTAATGAGTCATTTTACACCTTGTTCATGCTTCAGTTGCACCTAGGCAAGGTCATTTCCCTCTCCTAGGGTTTTGAAAGCTAATTTCTCTTGAATGGTCAAATCATTAGCAAAGCTTGTATCCAGATGTTCATACACCTTCCCCTATCCTTCATGTACCTTATCAAACACTTTCCATCAATGAGATCCCCCAAATTCCTCATTTTTGCACAAACCCTAGTTTCTAGCTACAACCTGGCAATTTTCTAGGTTTGGCCTGTGTTTTGCCCTTTTGGACCCCTTCCCCTCGCTCAATCTCTGAGATTCCACTTTCCCCTACTTCCTAACATCCGTCCCTACTTCCAAAAATTTCCCCAAGAATTTAGAAGCCTCTTATCCCCTTCATTTCGCTTCATTTCGACAAAATCCCTTGTTTCACACATCGGGATAGGTTTTACTCACATGATGTTTCTAAGCAATCAAAGATGAATTTGGAAAAACTGAGAGAGGTTTTTGTCCATAGCAGGCCAAGGAAGAAAAACATCCTTCACTTTTTTCACAAGTGTCATGGTTTTAAAGAAATGTTAAAAATACAATCGCCAAATCCAAGGAGGTTGGCCAAGGCACTAAAACGAAGGAAAAGGCCCAATCCCCTCCACATCTTGGCTGAGGCTTCCTTGAAGGAGCATGATGCTAAATGAATTAACTCCAGCACAAATTTCAAAAAAAATTGAGCATTTTTTGTCACTTGTGAATTTTTGGGCAAAAAACAGGTTTTCTCCACCAACACGTCGCGCGCCACGAGCGACCCTTTCGATGGGAAACTCCTTTTCAGGAAAACTCAGAATTTTTGGATTTTTCATGCAAAGATACACTTTCTCAGCAATTTCCAAGAAATTTCACCAAGTTTTGGGCCTCCAGAAAGTCAAAAAACAAGCAAAAAATGACTTTCTGCCACCTTTTTGACACACAGGAAGCAGTCTTGGGAGATTGCAATTTGGGAGGGGCAAATGGCCACCAAATTCAGAAATTCTACTTGGGTTGGAAAGTAGAAATCCAGACCTTTCCAAAAAGACCACTTTTGCCTCATTTGGACACCTGGAAGTGCCTCAAAAGCAGCTCCAAAGGCACGCGACGCGTTCAGGATCAGGGCGCGACGTGTTGGGCAGTTTTCACAGAAATTCACCTACAGCTCAGCAAAATGCAGTTTTGACTGGATTTGACTTTTGGAGTAGATTTTGATCTTCCTTGTTGTAAATGATGTAATTTTATGATATTTTGACACTTATTTATCTCTTCTAGAAGATTCATTCATGAGATAGGCAAAAATTTAATGAATGAATTGGTTTCCTAGCTTATAGAGGCAAGTTGTTTTGACTGCCTAGTTTTCAGTGCTCAGTTTAGATTTGGTTGAAATAGCTCCTAGGATAGTGAGCTCGACCCCTAGAGGCAAGGAAAGATGTTAGATTGCCTATATTATGTACTTTCTTGGTCATTTTCATGGTTGGACTCTTCAGGGAGAAAGCTTCTATTGTATTACTCATTGTATCTCTGCAATTTTGGCAAAGGAAGAAAGACCAGGGTTTTGCAGTCCTTTTTGGGATTCCTGTGGTTACATGTATTGATGGTGTGTTTCTCTTTGTACTTGTAAGTTTTTTATGTGAAATCATCTTCTTACTTTTCCTTCTGCAAATTAGGCAAATGAAGTGTTAAAGTAGAATTCATGATTGCCATGCTCTGCTTTTAAGTTTGCTTAATATCAATGTTTTCATCTGTTTAAGGAGAATTCAAGGTGATTGCTTGCTCTCCTTAGCTCCTCACCAGTCATTCTCATCCATCCAACTCTTTCAAAGGCATCAATACAGTCTCCTATCTTGCCCCAAAGAGCCCCCTGCGAAAACTGTGTCCAATCCCCGCACCCAAAATTGCCTTTCCCCGATTTTCCACCAAAATCCCAAAAATCTCAAATCAAACCTTTTATCAGTTTACTAGCCTAAAATCAGTGTTCTTTATTGGTTATCTCCGCCCTTTGAAGATCTTTGCTGAGATATACCGGAGAGAGCCCTCTCCTGCCCCGTAGGGCTAGCTACGAGGCTAAGTGGTTTGATGTTGCCTTGGAGTTTGCCTTTCTCAGCCTGAGGTGAAATTTCAAGCGCTAACAAGACCCATGGTGATATGACCAGTGAACAGAACAACCCAACCCCACTCGAATGCGGAGTGAAAGTGTCATGTTCAAGAGCGACTTGCTACCAATAAAGTTTCTTCAAGTTTTCTTCCCAGTTTTTCCCCAGTCATTGCTGACCAGTACCTCTTTATTTTTGTCAAGCTTGAGGAAGATAACATATGCTTGTTCTATAATTTTCCCTTCAAGGAAACCCATTTCTATGTTTTAACGAGCCTAGCGATAATGAAACTCGTTCTTGTGTGTATGGACAAGTTTGTCGCTATTCGGTTTTAACAGGTTTAACGACAAGGATAACTCGGTCCTTTTCAATTTTAGAGAGTTTGAAAAAGGGACGTAAAGAAAACTCCAATAATACTTTTTCGTCATATAATCCCTTCAGTCCAAAAAAGTATAAAACAATACAAAAGGGATGAATTTTTGGTACTTTTAACGAGCCGAACAAAACAAGCGCTCGATCGTTTTGTGTAATGATTCCTCAAGTCCAAAAATATTAAAATCTAAAGGAGGGATAGCACTTCCGGTCCCTTTAACGAGCTGGAGAGGCCAATTGCTCGACAATCTTTTCATATTTTACAAGTCAGTTGAAAAGATCTTAAAGGAGACTCGTTTTTTGAGGAACAAGTGATAAATTCAGGTAACAGCTGATTCCAGGTCAGGTTTGGAATTTCCAACTCATGACAGTGTCACAAGGATGGCTAACAGGATCACTCTTCGCAGCTGTTCCTCAAAAAGGGTAAACAATCAAATGGAGGTGAATGATTGGCCAATACAGGGTGGAGGTGATTATGAGAACATGACCAAGGCTTCAAAGGCTGATGATAATACATTCACGAAGGTTATTTACCAGAAAATGGTTCATTTTTAATGAGCTTAAACTCTGGGGGAACATTTTCTCATCGCTTATGTTTATTTTTTAACGAGCTTGAATTCCGCGTTAAAACTGCTCGATATAACGGTCATTGATTATTTTGGTTTTACCATTGACAACTTTGTTCCTTCAAAGGTTGTATTGCCTGCTCAATTGCTTCATCAAACTAGTTAGAAATGAACAATACATGTTTGAAAAATGAGTTAAAACACTAATATTTTACTTGAATTACATGAAAAGTAATTTAAAAGTGCTTTTTACCTCTCATTTTACCATTTCATTTGAACTTTGGTTTGTTGGAGCTTTGGAGGTGCTTTCCCCCTTGATTTTCACTAGCTGATTCCGAGAGATTCTTTGAACGATTCTCGGCACCATCTGGACCAGGTAGGAGCTAATCCTGAGCTCTTTAGTTTCATCCTTTCCTTTTTGAATTCTAAGCATGTTTTGCAGTTTTTTTGAGCCTCTGGGGTTTGAAAAACTTGCCCTGGCTCCATCGCACCTCTTCTACATCGAAAGGTGCGATGCATGCTGGCTTGGCCATTGGCCAGTCAGCATGCATCCCACCTAGAACACTGCTGGGGGTGCGATGGGCGCAAAGAGGGCAATTTATGCACAGTTTTTCATGGAAATTTTTGCCTGTTTTTCACCAAATCAGGATCTTGACTCTTCTCTTGTTTGTTTCAGAGATTCATTGGAGAAAAATGCCTGTTACATGGTGAGAACATGAGCATGAAGAAGAGGACATGCTTGCTTTACATGATCCGGTTACGGTAAATGCACTGCGGAACTGTGGCCTGTTCAAGTTTTTCTACATCTCTTGCATGAGGCAACAAATCAACCTATTGCGATATTTTCTCGATGCATGGGATCCTACCACCCAGGTGTTCCAGATTAGGGGCAAGTCCATCCCCTTGATTGTCGTGGACATCTATTTTTTGACCGGCTTATTGAGGCATGGTGCCCCTATCTCATTATCAGGTTCGGCCCGTGGGGGTGAATCTGTGAGAGATTACATTCGCAGGTATTGCAGAGAGGGATCTCAGCCGAGTAAGGATGGAAAGATCGTTATCCAAGATGTCACTGACAGGTCCCTGAGGACCACTCTATTTACTTTTGCTAGACTGGCTGGTAGTGCGGCTCTTCACGTGGCCAACAGGTCTTATATGCAGTACGCCTTGGAATGCCTTGAACCAAAGGTGTTCAACTGGTGTGATGCAGTGCTCTCTGTGATGAAAGAACAACTGACCAAGGTGAAAAATGGAAGATTGAAGAACTTTGGATATGGTTCTATCTTCACAGCTTTCGCATTGGAAAAGATCCCGCTAATGCAGCCGCAGTATGTTTCACTTGGTTTACCTCCACCGACTGAGCCACGGATGCAGAGATGGGTCGACTTTATGGCCAGACATGCTAGTCAGTCCCAGGTTTCCTTTTCTGATACCTTTTTCAAGTGGTTCAACCGTCAGGAGATGGTTTTTTCCGAGTATCCATATGCTGGTATGGATTTCCGGGGTGATCTGGATTTGGTTCTGCCTGCTGGCGAGAAGTGGGGTGTCATCAGTAAATTCTCTGACCATATCTCTGTTTATCATTTCTCTTTATAATGTTCTTGTGATTTCTTCTATCAGGACTAATCAAAACTCATGTGCTCATGCAGATGTTGGACCAGTTCAACCAGTAGTACGCCTAAGAGTGCCAGTTGTCGCTCCAGCAAGAGAGGGTGTGGGAAGGGCTATCCTTCGCGACCTTGATGTGGTCAAGACTCTTTTAGCATTGCAGGATCAAGCCGAAGGCCTCACTCTTGGTATTCTGGATGTGAGGACCGACGAGCTGCCCCTGAGGTTGCAGCGACATACTACCAACGTGCCGAGTCGATGGACTAGGCTTTTACGCATGATTGCACAGGCGGTGACTTGTTATCACCGGCATCATTGGACTAGGGTGCGCCCTAGCGTTTTGAGTTTTGGGTCATTTGACCAATTTTGTCTTGGTTACAGAACATTATGGGTAAACCATAAACAGTTATATATATATATATATATATATATATATATATATATATATATATATATATATATATATATATATATATATTTTTTTTTTTTTTATTTTTTTTAATTTTTGGAGTTTTATTTTGGTTAAGTTACATGATCCTAATGCAAATACTGATGAAATGCTTCCTTTTATAAATGTTGCAAATGTTTATCTAACGCATAATTTGCCAATGATTCTATTAATGTGTTTAAGTTTCTGGAAATATGCTGATATTGAATAAAATCAAATTGCCTTTCCAAAATCTTGACCCTTAGGAACATGCGATAGGTAGCTGGATTTCGGACGGAGTAGATACCAATGAGTTGTAGTATGACGACCTGTGAGTCTAGCCTGACGACAAGTCGGTTTATGCCATGTGTGATGGCATCAGAGAGAAGTTATATCAACACGCTATATTCAGCGATGTTATTTGTTGATCGACCAATACATACCCCTCTAAAACTTACTAACTCGCTGCTTGGATCAAAAATAGCCCAGGCCGCAGAAGATAGGTTCCGCGAACTACGACTCGCCCCATTGGCATATCCAACAAAAGATTCCAATAGGTTCGACATCTGTGACAAATGTAAAAAGTGGATTATTTGACCAAAACAATTACTCTTAGTGAAAACAAAAATGTAACAAAAGCATATGGGTTACCACACTGAATCATGCATAGTAACACTTAAGGTACAACCCGTTACGAGGTTGCGCCAGTGGAATCCCGTCGTAATCCATTAACTCGTAGGCTCCTTTCGTTAATACACGCTTAAAAATATAGGGGCCCATCCACAAAGACTTGAACTTACCTTCTCCCAATTTATTGGATTCCTGGTCGTAAAGTAAGACCAAGTCACCTTCTAAGAAGACATGGGGTTTGACATTTTTGTCGAACTATGCCTTGACTCGTTTCTTATGGGCTTCGTTAGCCAAAGCGGCATCACGACGGGTTTCATCCAATTGGATTAGTTCCAAGAAACGAGCCTCCTCTTCTGAAGTTCCGGAGAGAAGGTCGACTACGAGTTTGAGAGACAAGATTTCACACTGAACTGGTAAGATTGCTTCTAGGCCATACACCAGTTGAAAGGGTGTAAACCCGGTTGCATTCCTTACCGATGTTCGGTATGCCCACAAGGCTAAGTACAGGATCAGGTGCCAACTCCTTTTGTGGACTCCAATCATCCTTTGCAGCATCCGCTTTAGGACTTTGTTAATTGCTTCAACTTGTCCATTGGCCTGCGAGTAATATGGAGTAGAGCTATCATGGGACAACCCTAATTTGACAGCCAATTCGACCATCATGTGATTGTGAAAATGTAATCCATGGTTTGTGACTATAGCCTGTGGAATGCCGAATATGATGACTACATGATTGAAAAAGAAAAGGGCAGCTGTTTCACCAGTGTTATCTAATGTAGGCATCGCCTCGGCCCATTTGGTAAAATAGTCTACTGCGACTATGATATACCCATGCCCCCCGGTCGAGGTGGGGTTACATGTCATGAAATCAATGCCCCATTTGGCGAATGGCCCAACAGCAACTATCGGTTGCAGAGGTGCGGGTGGTTTTCTGGTTTTGCTATCGAAAATTTGACATGCATGGCAACTTCTGACTATGGTTATGCAATCTTTGAACATTGTTGGCCAGAAGTATCCTGCTCATAAAAAAATTTGCGCCGTAGCATAACCAAATTGATGCCCCCCACGCACGCCTGAATGGCAATCATTCAGGACTTTTTCGGCCTCCTCATGGGTGAGGCACCTCCTCAAAACTATATCGACACCATGACGGTAAAGTGTATCACTGACGACCATGTAGTCTTTTGATTGGTATCGAATACGTTTTTGTTCCAAGCGTGAGGTATTAGACCTATATTTTTGGGTTTGGAGATAGATGATTATATCTGCATACCATGGATTGCTTGAAGATATCAGAAACAAAGATTCATCCACGATGGTTTCTTCGGATGTTTCATCGTTGGACGACGATGGGAGATCGCATAGTAATTCCGCGAAAACCAGGGATTTCTTTGATTTGGATTTTACAAATTCCAGATCAAACTCTTGAAGAATTTCTATCCCTTTTGAATATTTTCCCCCCAGCAACTGTCGCAACAATATATAAGTCATGGTGTTGCAATCTCATAAAATGGTAGTTTTTCGAAAGAGGACATAGTGTCGAAACTGCTATATCGCTTGAACAGCTGCGAGAGCCAGCTTTTCAACATAGGAATACTTGCTTTCTGTATCATTTAAGTTTCTACTCAAATAATATATAGGATTTTCAATTCTGTTGTCTTCTTGAACTAAGACCATTACGATGGTTGTATCTACTGCAGCCAGATACAGGTTAAAGTATTTTTGATAATCAGGAGCGTACATTAATGATGCTTTCATTAGGGATTCTTTTAAAGCATCAAAGGAAGCTTGCGCGACCTGATCCCAGACGAAGTGCACTTCCTTTTTCAATAGACGTGTATAACCTTTAGCAACTTCGGCATAATTTGGAATGAACCTCATCAGAAAGTTTGCTTTCCCTTGGAGTTTCTGAATATGAAGCAAATGTGAAGGTGGAGGCTAATTTATGATTTTCTGAACCTTACATGGCTTGAGACGAATCCTGTCCTTAGAGACTACAAAGCCAAGAAAACGACCAGAACTGACACAGAACACACATTTGTGTGGATTGAGTTGTATCTTGTAGTGTCCGCAACATAGAAATATCGCTCTTAAATGCTGCGGATGATCGGTCCACTTTCGCGAATGAGCCGGAAGGTCATCGAGATATGGTTGAACAAAGTTTTTGATGTCATGGAAGGCATAATTCATTTCCCTCTAAAACGTTGCCCCTGCGTTATTTAAACCAAAGGGTAACTTGTGATATGCAAATGTGCCCCACAGACAAATAAATGCAGTATTTGACTGGTCCTGTGGGCGGATATTTATTTGATTATACCCAGATAATCCATCCATAAATGAAAATATTTCACATTTGGCGCATTCATCAATTATCTGGTCAATAAAGGGTGTAGGGTAGTTGTCTTTTGGACAAGCTTGATTTACATCCCTATAATCAACGCACACTCTAATTGTTCCTTATTTTTTCATTACAAGAACAATGTTCGATACCCAATCGGTTAGAGGAACTGGGTAAATAAAACCAGCATGGAGAAGTTTCTCAACTTCTGCCTTGATGGCAGCGGCTTTCTTGTGGTGCAACTGCCGTAGTTGTTGTCATACTGGTTTGACATCTGGATATATCTTGATTTCGTGTTCAACTATACTTGAGTCAATGCCTAGCATTTCATTATATGACCAAGCAAAGACATCTCTGAATTCGCAAAAAAGAGCGTTATATATTTCCAGTTCTGAAGGAGAACAACATTTTCCAACATAAATATTCTCTACAACATCTGTTTTGGTCGAGATATTTATGGCGATAGTCTCTTAAATATTGGACAAGTTTCGCTCGGAATCCACCGTGTTTACAGTATTTGATAGGAAATCAAAAACTGAAGGATGATGAAGGTCATCAGGAGTATCTTCTTGACAATCCGAAAGATGGGAACAATGGTGGTAATCTTCCCATGGCGCCCCTTCAATTATCATTGACTGAACAATTCCTTCGTCGGTGTGATGCACTTGCGACCAAGGATCTAAAGGGGTGTCATATTCCTTAGACCTATCTATCCAAATGCTTGATGAGCACTGATTTGGGTTTGCCTCCCATGCCAAAAACATTGATTGCTACAATATTTCTATTTGGCTTGGAGGCAATACCTACAGATGATCCATGCTAATATCGTTTTCTGAGATCTTTTGAATAGAAGATATCATATTGCAGGCTCCTATCGTTGCCACTTCCGCCAGATTGATTGGAGGTGGTAGGGCAAAAGTCCCCATTAATATAGGGTCTTTTAGTAGGCCTACTCTGATATTTTGAAGCGAATGGGGGCTTCCATGGATCATTTGAATGCTTCCCGTAAATTGGGAACTATTGGGGAGAAATGTTTGTTGGTCGACGATTGTAATTCATCCTTGAAAAGGAAATGCAACCTTCCTAAAGTAGGTCAACACAACCGCAGCCATAGCATATATCCATGGTCTTCCCAATAGGATGTTGTAATCGAGGTTTCCGTCGATTAATTCAACATCTATTTCTACTATTTCCCCTCCTAGTTCAACTTGCAAGTTACTTAGAATACCATATGGGGTATATGTTCTTCCATCAAATGATTTTCATGTCGTCGAAGATCGTGACAAGGTTGGAGATCCTAAAGTTTTCCAGGAACTCATCGACATAATACATGTAGATGCCCCCTCATCAATAATTGTTTGATGAACAGTTTTGTTGAGGGATTTCACCTGAATGAGGAAAGCTAGTTGAGCTGGTAACTAATGATCATATCCTTTGTGATTAAAGGACACAAGATTAGAATCCTTTGGGTCTATCCCACCTATAGCTGATAATAAAGCCTGCTTTTGGGATGGGAAATTTTATAGTATCTCAAGTGTTAACATAGCAGATGGCGATTGGGCCAGACCTTCCACTATATTATAATGTTGTGCTACTCTGGCACGAGGATTAAATGTCGACTTGTGTACTACTCCCTTTGGCGGTTTTATTGTTAGCTCTGGAATGATGGGTGGCGCAACTTCTGTCGAAATTTTTGTCGAACTACTAGGTTGATCTTTATCCTTGTTGTTTGACAGTTGTGGATTCCCGTAATCTTTATTCCTTGTCGATATCAAAGCATCATTTTGCTGTTTCGAAACTGACAACATTAGCACTTGGGATGGGGAAGAATTTGAACTGGCAACCAGATTTGTTCCTAGATTTGGAAACGGATCAGTCAATACTGCCGAGGTTTTTGAATTCTTGAAGAATTTTCTAAGCTCAGCTTTATATGGACAATCTCTTGTCCAATGATCCTCATCACATACTAAGCATGGAATTTTTGGTTTCCTATCTCCAGAAGGGTTTGCAGAAGAATTTTTAGGTGATGGTTCCTCCTGTTTCTTCTTCTTCCCTTTGTTTTTCTTCTTGCCTCCTGGTTGCTTGGTTTCTTTGACTTTATCAGTCGAGACGGTATTTACTTCCGAGGCAAGAATTTCTTCTTTTGCATTTTGACTAGAAATCTTATGGGCCTTTTTAGACGTAGCCTTTGTCGATTTCGTGTCTGTCGTACCAATCACGCCATCGCCGACATGAGAGCCATTGTTCGATTTAGGAGGAGGAGGGACAGAAAATTCCGGTCTGGGAGCGTCTAGGATTTTATCATAGAGCGTGCCAGACTGGGTATAAATCAAGTCTAAATATTCCGCACGAGAAATAACTTGCTCTTCAGTGACGACTCCTCCTTTTGCCACATCTTCTGTAATGGAAGGTAATAATGAATTAATAAACCATTCATCTCAAAACTGATCAGGAACATACGTTTTTACCATTCTACGACGATGTCGCCACTCATGAATATGATCAGATATGTGAGTGGCCGTTGTTTGCTTGAAATTGGTAAGAAGTTCTGTTCCCATTTCGTACCTTATCGATAATTGAAAATGGGTTAAAAAGGTTGTGGCTAGGGCACTGAAGTTGTCAAACGAAGCTCTCGGTAACTCGATATACCATTTTGCTGCCAGACCAATTAACATCCTCTGAAAAAGGCAAAGCCTAATCGAATCATCGTTTAGGGTGTTTGATGAAAACCACAAATGAAATGTCATCACATGATTCGATGGGTCTTCACCTGGATTTCCATTAAATTTAGGAATATCTGACGGAAGTTTATGCGGAATCGCTGGCCACCAAGGGGTGTAAGCAATTGGATTGTTCGTTAGCCGATTTAGATCTGGTAACTCTAAAGTTGCCATGAAGGGTAACTGTTGATTCAGATTTGGCGAAGCATACCCAGGATAGGATGGAACGGCCTGAGCAGTTGGTCTTTGCATACCAGCATAATGCATTTGATGCTGGTAACTTTGGTAAGGTTGATGGGCATAACCATTGTAGAATGTTTGATTTTGACCATTTTGAATATACGGCTGCCCATTATTTGCAAAGATTTGTTGCTCAGATCCTTGGTATACTTGTTGGAATTACGGTTGTTGGTATTGCACCAGCCATTGTTGCAAAGCCATGTGTTGTTGTCCAATACTGACCATTTGACCAAGATGAGGGGTAATTGTACCCGTTTCGGCCTGTGTCATTCCACTAGTTGGCGATTGTGGTTGAGTCATAGGGACAAGAGGCTGTTGCATTACAACCTAACAAACTTGAGGTTGGCATACAACAGGCAACGCTTGTACTTGCGACACCATCACAATAGCCGACGTAGTTGGTATATTTGACATAGGTAAACATTGTTGCATCGAATATACAACTCTTGGTTGTTCAGGCAGTATTGGCACCCAACCGCTAGATGTAATTCTAGCATAACTTGTGTTATCACAAAATCACAACTGAAGGGCTGCTGATCAGGCAGACTCTGTGTAACTATTTCAGACCAAGCTTTTGACTAAGGATTAGCCTCCCTAGCCTGAGAGGGCTCTCTCAAGAAAAGGTTATTGATTTTGAATGTTGATAAGAGGGCTAACTCTTGTACAATAGATTTAATGTAAGCATAACTAGTTGGAAACACACCAAAAGATATCTCATTGGGCTATGGAGTCTATAATATCAAGTAAACAAGAAAAACACAGTGAACTCATAGAAATCAAGGCTCTTAGCATTACAAGTCAAACATATTCCACCACACATAGCTTGCTGTATACACAGGAAGTCAGAGCATATAAGTATGAATTCTGAGTGATTGCATACAACAAAACCATAAAATAACATAAGGTATAACACATCATCACTTCATTTGACCATGACAATCCTTCGAGAATCTTGAGAAGAGTATAACTCTGTTTTACTATTACTGTCAAAAAAAAAATCTTACAGTGGCCCAAAACAACACACTTTTTCTATTAAGTATCCAACCTTTTTTACATCTAAGTTATTCCTATATATAGCCTATCAAAACACTGCTGTATGAGACTCCTCATCAAGCATGAAGGGAGCTCGGGCTTTTGACATAAATGACCTTAACAATAACATAAACGAACTAATTTATTACAAGAGATATGATGCTACGAAAACAGAGGATTCCATCATATTGGCACTTTAAGTCTTCTTCCTTGTATACCCTGATGTGTCCTTTGAGCTTGCCACCTGTAGTACTGCAATAATAACCATATCCAAGCTTAAAACAGATTCAATGTACATACAGCTCCGGATACTTGATGCATAGATGACTTCAACAACCGAAAAGAAAATGAAGCCTATATTCTTGGTTGCTGCCTCCCCTCGGTGTTCATATATTAATGATCCATCTTTAAGCCATTTAAACCTTGGATAGTCCCGTGTGACTAAAGAAAACTCATAACCCAGCCATCCCACAACTGGACAAGTGTATCATTTAACACCTCAGCAGCTCTATCCAAACCCTAAAATTTCGGAGATAAAGTGACTTTTAGGCAAAAGACAAAACTTCGACTTTTTCTTTGAATATTTACACCTGGCCTCCTTTTCAAAATTTCTGACTGATCTTCTATAGTCTACATGCTGATATTAAACCATCTCTTTGAATATATGCTGATCTCAGCATTCCAACTCAAGCTTTAAACCTAACCAGTCATCTACAGCAGTTTCGTAGCGCGCTACGAAACTGCTGTAGGTCATCAAAATTAAATATATGAACCTCAAAACAGCAATATTTCAAATCTATGATTCCTTTAGTCTTTCCATACAGGTGTGAAGACACAAAAAAGTCTCAAAAACTTTTAAAAAGACAATGGCCTAACATATATCAAAATTTGAGAAAACACATTCCTCCTTGAATCATTTAGCTAGCTTGTCTAGCTTTTCTTTCAGGCTGATGACTTCCTCCTTCAACTTCTTGTTCTGTGCTCTTAGACTTGCATTCATTTGTTTCATAGTTTTTTCCTATTTTAGAGCTGGTATTGTCCATACATAGGCGTCAGATACCGAACTAGCTTGACTGATCAAACTTGTTTTACCTTTCATCACAGCTTTCTTATAACTAGCATATCTCACTGCCTTCTCTTTAAAAATATTATGAACCTGAGGTATCTCCTTACTTGCTCTAGCTTGTTTTGTAATGGCAACCACATTTCCACTTTGACTGATAACCACCTTATTGTCCTTATTCTTGTTTTTAACTGCTTGGACTATTCCAGAGAAGATTTCAAGTGCCTCTGTCCTAGGCATGTCTGAAGGGACTTTCTCTTTTTGAGCCTTTTCTGCTTCCTTTATTTGCCTCCTAGTCATTGGTCTGCGAGGTTTAAAGGCATACTCTTCACCTGGTTCTTCAAACTTTAACCTTTTGGAAGCCTTTGACTTCTTAGAACTCTCAGGTGAAGATTGTGTTAGATCAATATGCATAGGTGCCACCAATTGATCTGGTTCTATTTCAAGTGGTTCAACTTGGATTGGATGTTCTTGTTCTAATTCAATGGCTTCCAGCAAATCATTTAGACTACCCTTAGAAACAGGACTCTCTTCCATATGAGCAGATTTTCCTTTTTCTTTGTTCAGCTGGCCTCTAGTTCTTGCTCTTGAAACTCTTTCAACTTCACTAGACTTAATTTCATCTTTTCTTTTGTGAGTCTTCTGTTTAGATGATTCTGGTGTTTCTTTAAGCGGCAACTTAGAGGCTTCTTTTTCAGACACTTTGGATGATTTTGAAGTTTTGACTACTGATGCCTCAGGAGTTTCTTTGACTGCTAACTTAGGAGTCTTCTTTGTTGATGCTTCAGGTGTTTCTTTGACTGTTACAGACCTCTCTGGCTTCTTTGTTTTAGCTTTGGGCTTCTTATGGTCTGTTATTTCTTTCCTAATCTCAGCCAAAGTAGTATCCTCACTCCTATCTTCTCTTTCTCTTACAGGTAATGGAGTGAGGCCCGTTTTACTAGGGAAACCGGCCATGAATACAAACGAATCCCAGTCTTTACCAATTTTATGTAGGCTATCCAACACCAATAATTTAACCAGACCATGATGAAAAAGAGATGTTTCATAAGCTTCCTTTTTCAACTGAATCTTGTCACACATCTTAGAAATACTCCTGAATAAGTAAAAAGGGATGTCTATTGAGCTCTTACCAGTGAAGTGTAGTAGCAGCTTGAAATGATATGAGTAGACTTTGTTGTACCGACCTTCACATGTCAAGTACTTCTGGATGCATGTCAATAATGTAGCATAATTCTCCTTAAGATAGCTCCTTGGGACAGCTTTAGTAAGATCTTCGTCTACATATGGTGCCTTTAAGAACTCCTTACACGGACCCATATCAAACTTGAAATTCTTGAACCATTCTTGGCCACCTCTTGGGATTTCTGTGACTGTAGAAATGACTTCAGGGGAAACCGGAAACTCCAGCATGGCCACCTTTGAATTTAATCCCGTGAAGTTCACTGCAAATGCCTTGGTCACTTCTGCATGTCCACCTTTGAGTTTTTCACAGAACCGCCAACAACCAGCAGCTCTGAACGCCTTTGCTACTTCCTCATCCCTGAGGGTTACATCTAATCCCTCCGGCTCTGTTCTCACACATCTACCCGAACGGTGCTCCTTTCTCTCCATGTTTCTTTGCACAATTCTACACAAGGAAATGACGGTGGTTTGCAGCACGATAACACTCTTTGGCTGTAGAACTCAGGCTCGCTTGCAGTAGTCTGATTAGAATAAAGCTCACGCTTTTCATAGAGTAGAAGACATTCATATGTTATGAAAAACACATTATGGAATGACCACTTCCTATAACGTCCTCCAAACTGACACCTAACTCAATGAAATCAGACCTGATGGCAAAGTACTGGCTAATCATGACACGTAAATGGTGTGAGGAAACAATCATAACCGGACTCGTGACTCACCACTTCTCGGATTAGACATTTCAGGAAAAAAAAACTAGACAACAGCCCGAAACCCCGATTTCGTAGCGCGGGCAGTTCAAATTTAAAGGAATGCGCTACGAAATCGCTGGCAAACGGGCCGCTACGAAAACACGCGAACATTATTTAGCAGCAGAACTGACCAATCACACTCGCGCTACGAAACTGCGCAAGTACCTAAGAGATCATACCCGCGCTGCGAAACTGCGCAAGTACCAATGACATGACATGACATAACTAACCATGATGGAAGATGACTAATGCCCTTTACACCAATGGCCCACCAGCATACTGTGATCCATCAACTTCTTGCAAAATGTAAGTATTGTTTCCATGGAAGGCAGAGATCAAATATGGCCCCTTCCATAAATTCTCAAACTTACCATGTTTGCCCTTTTCCTCAATTTTGGCTTCCCATTTCAAAACCTTGTCATTAATTTGAAAGGTCACATCTTTAATCTTCTTGTCAAAAGCCCTTTTGACTCTATTCTGACTTTGTTGATAATCTTCAACCACTTCATTCCTTTTTTCTTGTAATGCAATCAATTGATTAATCCTCCTCTGTATGGCATTGGGCTCTTCTTCAAGTCCTTGAATTAATTTCATAACTGGGACACCAAGAGACGTTGGAAAAATAGCTTCTGCTCCGTACACAAGTTCATAAGGAGAGGTTCCAATAGATCTTTTAGTGCAAATGCGATCAGCCCATAATGCATACTTCAGTTTCAAATGCCAAGTTTTCTTGTTTTCCTCGAGCAATTTCTTGATAATCCTCACAAGACTTTTATTTGAACTTTCAGCTAGACCATTGCCTTGTGGATAATAAGCTGTTGAATGACCAAGAGTAATATGATATTGATGGCAAAAGTTTATCATTCTCTTAGACTTAAATGCTTGAGCATTATCTGTGATAAGCTTGAGTGGACATCCAAACCTTGATAAAATATTGTTCTCTAAGAAAGAAATAATGACTGCATCATTAGCTTGTCTAGTTGGCACTGCCTCTATCCACTTTGTGAAATAATCTGTGGCTGTAAGTATCCACCGATGTTGGCCTGATGAAGAGGGATGTATCTCACCTATAAAATCTAGCCCCCACTGCTGAAAAGGCGCCTCTACATAAATAGGAACAAGAGGCATAGGCATGAGCTTTCTTTTACCTTCAAACAACTGACATTCATGACAAGCTGCAACCTTTTTATAAATATCTTTGAACATGGTGGGCCAAAAATACCCAGCTCTCAATATTTTGTTAGCAGTAGCCTTCCAATAATGGTGACCTCCACAGTCTCCT
The DNA here is from genome assembly GCA_031772625.1 of Pinus tabuliformis. NCBI lineage: Eukaryota > Viridiplantae > Streptophyta > Pinopsida > Pinales > Pinaceae > Pinus > Pinus tabuliformis. The sequence continues at coordinate 803,986,361 of CM062804.1, read as the reverse complement.
TTGTGAAATTCTTCAATCACTCTATCAGCCTCCTCTTCAATTAAGCAACTTAGCAGAATCCCTCCAGCATCCTTCCAAAACAAACTCTGTTCATAAACAAAATATTTAAGAGATTTCAGCTTGATGAAATGGGCTCTAGACTTGGGAAGATTGTCAGGGGCTCTGTTGTGCTATAGTACAAATGAGACATCCTTATACCATTCAGATATCAGAAATTTTTCATTGATTTGAACCAACTCTTCCTCTTCTTCAAAAATTTCTGATATTTCTGCATTAAAATCAATATCACTGCAGTCTAGATTTGAGTGAGTTAGCAACTCTGCTAACCCTTGGCCTTTCACCAATTTAGTTGGCCTAATTTCAATATCATATTCCAACAATTTGGCTATCCATTTCCCTCTTTTACCATCCGGGTCTGCTTGTGTGAGAATTTCTTTAATAACAGCACTTGGCACAAATGCAATAATATGAGAATGAAGCACATAGATTCTAAAATCTTTGATTGCCTTAACCAAAGCATATGCTTGCTTTTCTAAAATGTTATACTTTAATTCAGCATTTGCCAATGTTTTACTAAAGAATGAAATAGGCTGCTCAGTACCTTGATCCCCTTTCTGCAAAAGAACTCCAGCGATTGTATCTTCAGAGGCATAAGTGAATATTAAAAATTCCTTGGAGAAATCAGGACTAATAAGCACCGGTGCTTGAGTGAGTGCTTTTTTAATTTCTTCAAACGACTTTCTTGCCTCAGCTGTCCACCTAAAGTCTGCTCCCTTCTTTAGCATTTTTGTGATGTGCTTAACCACCTCTGCAAAGTTAGGAATGAACCTCCTAACAAAATTGACTTTACCAAGAAAGGACTGAACTTCTTTCTTACTCCTTGGCAAATCCAGCCTTGAAATAGCACTAACTCTATTTGGATCTATTTTAATGCCTTCTTGAGAAATGATATGCCCAAGCAACTTACCAGAAGTCAAAGCAAAGATACTTTTAGTTGGATTCAAAGAAATGCCGAACCTTCTACACTTCAATAATATCTTTTCTAGATGCTTTAAATGATCTTCCTCTCTCTTTGAAAATACTGTGATATCATCAAGGTATACCACAACTGATTTATCTCTCTCCTCTGCAAAAGCAATGTCCATAGCCCTTTGGAAAGTCGCCCCTGCATTCATGAGGCCAAAGGGCATCTTGGCATACATAAATGTGCCCCATGGTGTAGTAAAGGCTGTCTTCTCCTGATCCTCTGGATGAACAAGGATTTGATTGTATCCTGAAAAGCCATCTAACATTGACATTCTTTGAGAACCTACAATATTCTGCAACATGAGATCCATTTTAGGAAGAGGATAATTATCCTTGAGTGAAGCCTTGTTCAAATTCCTAAAGTCTATGCAAATCCTTATTTCTCCGTTCTTTTTCCTCACTGGAACCAAGTTGGCTAACCAATTTGAAAATCTGATAGGAACAATAATCTTCGCATCATACAACTTCTTAACCTCTTTCTCAATTAATGGCATCAGCAGAGGATTTATTCTTCTCAATTTTTGCTTAAAAGGTTTCTCATTTGGCTTGATGGGGATTGTATGTTGTATAACTGAGGAATCATATTGTTTGAGATCAGTATAATTCCAAGAAAACACATCAATAAACTTCTTCATCAGATCAATGTACTTAACCTTTAGATCAGCTGATAAAAATTTTGAAATTTTGATCAATTTAGGTGCTACTAAATCACCTAGATTGCAGCTTTCTATCTCTTCTTCATTTGCCTGCAACCTTGGCGCCTTAAAAACATCATTCTGATCAAAAAGTTTCTCAAGTGGAATCAGACCCTTAGGAATGAGGTTATTTTGCAGCTGCAACACCTCAGACTTTTCTTTTGTTTCCACTAACATGTTTTGCTGGTCAATTTGACAATTCTCAAATTCTCCTTTCAATTCTAAGAAACTTTTCACCTGCTGGTCATCTTCAAATACTTGCCAATTTAGGATATTGTCAGGGATCACTGGCCTATGGCGGACTTTGACTGCATAACTGTCAGAAGCATGTTTAGGAATGACAAAAAGACTAGCTGCTACAGCAAGAGAATCTGCCATGGAATTCTGCTCTCTGGTTATGACATTGAAAGTGTATGATTGAAACTTTTCCAACAATTCTAACACCAAATTCCTATAAGCTCTCATTCTTGCATCTTTTGTTTGATAAACACCTTGAACTTGCTTTATAACTAGCTCAGAGTCCCCATAAACAGCAATGTTTTTTGCCTTGAACTCAATCAAATTTTCTAGGCCTAAAACCAAGGACTCATACTCGGCCATGTTATTTGTGCAATCAAAATTGAGCTTATAAGACAGAAACTTACTCTCATCAGCTGGACTCATGATCCAAATTCCAGCGCCAGCTCCTTCTTTCCCTGCTGCTCCATCAAAATACAATGACCAGCAACCAGAAATGTCTTCTTCATTACTTTGCTGCAACTCTTCACACTGATTTTCTGCTTTTTCTTTCTGTGATTCCTCTCCCACTGATTCATTAAACAGAATGGCTGATCCCAAGCCTGTATCACAAGAATAGATAGGAAAATTCTGTGGTTTATCCTTACTACTCACCATATATGCCATCCTTGTTTCCCGGTATAACCTTCTCTGCTCCCCAAATACTGGAATAGTAGCATAAGTCAAATCCATTTGCATAGTACCCTTAATTTTAGCTGCCCATGATCTTGAAAGTAATATTCCAAATTTAGGTGGAACATCAGCCACAACAATATCCATGACAGTGGTTTTGGCTGGGATTTGTGTAAGAGCCACAACAACATCCTTAATTAACCCAATACAATGCACCCTCTTAGAATCAAAAGAAAATAAATCTTTATAAGGTCTGGTCACTTCCAATCCTAACCTTTCCATAATGACTTTGGGCATAAGATTATGAGATGCTCCTGAGTCCAACATGGCATTATGAAGAGTCATTTCATGTATATTGATGCTTATACAAAAAGGAGGAAATTCATCATTCTGCTCATCCTCCAGCCTTGGGCCCAAACAAATGATAGGATTGTCTTCTTGCAAATTTAAAATATCAGCTCCTCCCGGGGGAGAATTAAGCATTTCCACAATCTTGCTTCTATACTTGTTTACTTTCAAAAGTTCATTAAATGGGACTGATATTTTAATTTTAGAAATCTCATTTTCTATATTGAATCCTGGAGTAGACTTCTCAACTTCCTTAGGAAGAACAAGAGCTTGATTCTCTTTCTTTTCAATAGGAGCATCACCTTTTTCTTCAGCTTGTTTTGGCTTTTCTTTTTTGTCTTCCACTGCTTTTGGGATATTCTTCTTAGGCTGACCCTTATTTGCTGTAATGGGGACATCTCGATTTCTGAGGTTATATTGCTTCTGAATTTCAAATATGGCATGCTGATAACCCTTTAGGAAATCTGAAGGTTCTTTTTCAACTTTTTGTTGACTAGACTCATCATGTTCTTCTTTTGTTAAAAAGATTTCTGAATCTTCTTCACCAAGACAATGAATAGCTTCTTCTGGTTCCTCAGTCTCTTCCTCACCATCTACCATATTTTTCTGAAATGGAGGTCTTACAGGAGGATCAGCTGGCTGATTTCTATTTTCCCTTGGCCTTTGTTGATTTTGTGGCCTTCTAAACTGGGGATTTCTGAACCGAGGTTCTTGTTGTGCTTGAGGAGCAGCAGTATTCCCAAGTGCTAATTGGTCCATTAACTTTTCCATAGTCTTCATCATGGTTTCAAATCTTTCATCTTGAGCTGAAGTAGAGGGCCTCTCCTCTTCCTTAATTTTGGTCTTAGCCATCTTAGACTTTTTAGCAGCAAGTATATTTACTTCAACTTTGATAGCATCATTTTGCATATCAGCCAATGTAGCAGACTCTCTTTCTCTGAGTAAGAGAGAAAAATCAGATTCAAAGGACTCAGCATATCTTAGTTGGGCCAGGGCTCCAGGAGGTTTTAAGTGAGCTGGAATGGAATTGTAAATCTTATTGAACCTCTTAGAAAAGTTCTGAATAGTCTCATCTGGGGCTCTTCTCAAATTATTATACTCAGTGAGGGCCTGTACTGGATTAGTCCTATTTCCCCATTTTCTCAAAAAACTATCTTCAAACTCAATCCAACTGTGAATACTACCAGCTCCCAAGGCTTTGAACCATTTCCTAACTTCCCCAATAAAGGACTGAGCAAATAATCTCAATTTGACATCTTCATCATCTACTTCATACCTATCAATAAAGTCATTGAATCTATCTACATGCTCTTCAGCTGTAATGTCTTCATCCCCTCCCCAGGTTGGAATCTTAGAAGCATATTTGTTTGGTAAGTCATGCAAAACAGCAGGGAGGGCCAAAGGCGCATACCTTGCAGGTACAGCCATGATGAAAGGAGGAACAGCAACAATAGGTATGCTATGACCAAGACTAGTATGAGATGTGAGTTGAGGACTGTTTGGACTTGCGGAAGCTGAGGACAAAATATGAGTACGAAAAGGACTATTAGGACTTTGTAACCCACCAACAAAAGAGCTCCAATTTGGGAGAGGTAACCCAAGGTTTGAGTTAAGAAGAATTTCAAAAGGATCAAGCTCCTTGAGCTGTTTTAAATCTTCTTTTTCTAACAAAAGCTCAGAAGAAACAATTTCCCAAAACTCCTCTTTATCTTTTTGTGAAATTAAAGAAGAGGTATCAATACCTCTTTTCTGTAAATCCAAGATAATGCCTATTACTTCTTCTTCATTTTCAGACCTTAATATGACCTCTTGAACCTTATCATCCACAAGTTTGTTCTCAAGACTTCTAGAAAACTCAGTAAATAACGACTTTGAAATACTTGAAGTACCTGGTATGTCAGAGAATCTTTGTTTACTTCTTGAGATGATATTCGGATTTTCCACAGGACTAGGTGGATTTGGATCAGGGTTACTCCTTGTGTACCTTCCTTTCGAAGCCACCTTTAAACTTTAAAATAACAAATGGAGTCACCAAGGTAGAATGCAGCCTCGAAAATCATTTGAACTCCTGCTACCTTCAGAAATTCAATCTTAAGCTCCCGGCAGACGCACCAAAATGTTATCACAAAATCACAACTGAAGGGCTGCTGATCAGGCAGACTCTGTGTAACTATTTCAGACCAAGCTTTTGACTAAGGATTAGCCTCCCTAGCCTGAGAGGGCTCTCTCAAGAAAAGGTTATTGATTTTGAATGTTGATAAGAGGGCTAACTCTTGTACAATAGATTTAATGTAAGCATAACTGGTTGGAAACACACCAAAAGATATCTCATTGGGCTATGGAGTCTATAATATCAAGTAAACAAGAAAAACACAGTGAACTCATAGAAATCAAGGCTCTTAGCATTACAAGTCAAACATATTCCACCACACATAGCTTGCTGTATACACAGGAAGTCAGAGCATATAAGTATGAATTCTGAGTGATTGCATACAACAAAACCATAAAATAACATAAGGTATAACACATCATCACTTCATTTGACCATGACAATCCTTCGAGAATCTTGAGAAGAGTATAACTCTGTTTTACTATTACTGTCAAAAAAAAAATCTTACAGTGGCCCAAAACAACACACTTTTTCTATTAAGTATCCAACCTTTTTTACATCTAAGTTATTCCTATATATAGCCTATCAAAACACTGCTGTACGAGACTCCTCATCAAGCATGAAGGGAGCTCGGGCTTTTGACATAAATGACCTTAACAATAACATAAACGAACTAATTTATTACAAGAGATATGATGCTACGAAAACAGAGGATTCCATCATATTGGCACTTTAAGTCTTCTTCCTTGTATACCCTGATGTGTCCTTTGAGCTTGCCACCTGTAGTACTGCAATAATAACCATATCCAAGCTTAAAACAGATTCAATGTACATACAGCTCCGGATACTTGATGCATAGATGACTTCAACAACCGAAAAGAAAATGAAGCCTATATTCTTGGTTGCTGCCTCCCCTCGGTGTTCATATATTAATGATCCATCTTTAAGCCATTTAAACCTTGGATAGTCCCGTGTGACTGAAGAAAACTCATAACCCAGCCATCCCACAACTGGACAAGTGTATCATTTAACACCTCAGCAGCTCTATCCAAACCCTAAAATTTCGGAGATAAAGTGACTTTTAGGCAAAAGACAAAACTTCGACTTTTTCTTTGAATATTTACACCTAGCCTCCTTTTCAAAATTTCTGACTGATCTTCTATAGTCTACATGCTGATATTAAACCATCTCTTTGAATATATGCTGATCTCAGCATTCCAACTCAAGCTTTAAACCTAACCAGTCATCTACAGCAGTTTCGTAGCGCGCTACGAAACTGCTGTAGGTCATCAAAATTAAATATATGAACCTCAAAACAGCAATATTTCAAATCTATGATTCCTTTAGTCTTTCCATACAGGTGTGAAGACACAAAAAAGTCTCAAAAACTTTTAAAAAGACAATGGCCTAACATATATCAAAATTTGAGAAAACACATTCCTCCTTGAATCATTTAGCTAGCTTGTCTAGCTTTTCTTTCAGGCTGATGACTTCCTCCTTCAACTTCTTGTTCTGTGCTCTTAGACTTGCATTCATTTGTTTCATAGTTTTTGCCTGTTTTAGAGCTGGTATTGTCCATACATAGGTGTCAGATACCGAACTAGCTTGACTGATCAAACTTGTTTTACCTTTCATCACAGCTTTCTTATAACTAGCATATCTCACTGCCTTCTCTTTAAAAATATTATGAACCTGAGGTATCTCCTTACTTGCTCCAGCTTGTTTTGTAATGGCAACCACATTTCCACTTTGACTGATAACCACCTTATTGTCCTTATTCTTGTTTTTAACTGCTTGGACTATTCCAGAGAAGATTTCAAGTGCCTCTGTCCTAGGCATGTCTGAAGGGACTTTCTCTTTTTGAGCCTTTTCTGCTTCCTTTATTTGCCTCCTAGTCATTGGTCTGCGAGGTTTAAAGGCATACTCTTCACCTGGTTCTTCAAACTTTAACCTTTTGGAAGCCTTTGACTTCTTAGAACTCTCAGGTGAAGATTGTGTTAGATCAATATGCATAGGTGCCACCAATTGATCTGGTTCTATTTCAAGTGGTTCAACTTGGATTGGATGTTCTTGTTCTAATTCAATGGCTTCCAGCAAATCATTTAGACTACCCTTAGAAACAGGACTCTCTTCCATATGAGCAGATTTTCCTTTTTCTTTGTTCAGCTGGCCTCCAGTTCTTGCTCTTGAAACTCTTTCAACTTCACTAGACTTAATTTCATCTTTTCTTTTGTGAGTCTTCTGTTTAGATGATTCTGGTGTTTCTTTAAGCGGCAACTTAGAGGCTTCTTTTTCAGACACTTTGGATGATTTTGAAGTTTTGACTACTGATGCCTCAGGAGTTTCTTTGACTGCTAACTTAGGAGTCTTCTTTGTTGATGCTTCAGGTGTTTCTTTGACTGTTACAGACCTCTCTGGCTTCTTTGTTTTAGCTTTGGGCTTCTTATGGTCTGTTATTTCTTTCCTAATCTCAGCCAAAGTAGTATCCTCACTCCTATCTTCTCTTTCTCTTACAGGTAATGGAGTGAGGCCCGTTTTACTAGGGAAACCGGCCATGAATACAAACGAATCCCAGTCTTTACCAATTTTATGTAGGCTATCCAACACCAATAATTTAACCAGACCATGATGAAAAAGAGATGTTTCATAAGCTTCCTTTTTCAACTGAATCTTGTCACACATCTTAGAAATACTCCTGAATAAGTAAAAAGGGATGTCTATTGAGCTCTTACCAGTGAAGTGTAGTAGCAGCTTGAAATGATATGAGTAGACTTTGTTGTACCGACCTTCACATGTCAAGTACTTCTGGATGCATGTCAATAATGTAGCATAATTCTCCTTAAGATAGCTCCTTGGGACAGCTTTAGTAAGATCTTCGTCTACATATGGTGCCTTTAAGAACTCCTTACACGGACCCATATCAAACTTGAAATTCTTGAACCATTCTTGGCCACCTCTTGGGATTTCTGTGACTGTAGAAATGACTTCAGGGGAAACCGGAAACTCCAGCATGGCCACCTTTGAATTTAATCCCGTGAAGTTCACTGCAAATGCCTTGGTCACTTCTGCATGTCCACCTTTGAGTTTTTCACAGAACCGCCAACAACCAGCAGCTCTGAACGCCTTTGCTACTTCCTCATCCCTGAGGGTTACATCTAATCCCTCCGGCTCTGTTCTCACACATCTACCCGAACGGTGCTCCTTTCTCTCCATGTTTCTTTGCACAATTCTACACAAGGAAATGACGGTGGTTTGCAGCACGATAACACTCTTTGGCTGTAGAACTCAGGCTCGCTTGCAGTAGTCTGATTAGAATAAAGCTCACGCTTTTCATAGAGTAGAAGACATTCATATGTTATGAAAAACACATTATGGAATGACCACTTCCTATAACGTCCTCCAAACTGACACCTAACTCAATGAAATCAGACCTGATGGCAAAGTAATGGCTAATCATGACACGTAAATGGTGTGAGGAAACAATCATAACCGGACTCGTGACTCACCACTTCTCGGATTAGACATTTCAAGAAAAAAAAACTAGACAACAGCCCGAAACCCCGATTTCGTAGCGCGGGCAGTTCAAATTTAAAGGAATGCGCTACGAAATCGCTGGCAAACGGGCCGCTACGAAAACACGCGAACATTATTTAGCAGTAGAACTGACCAATCACACTCGCGCTACGAAACTGCGCAAGTACCTAAGAGATCATACCCGCGCTGCGAAACTGCGCAAGTACCAATGACATGACATGACATAACTAACCATGATGGAAGATGACTAATGCCCTTTACACGAATTTCATTCATAACTCTTGAATTTCAAAATTTGAAATTGACATAAGTTAACAAACTTATTTACAAGACCTCAAGACTTTATAAAAACTTATGGATAATTAACATATACATGAACTATAGATTCTAGTGATAACAACTTGAATTTTGTTGTGAACTCTCGTATGGTTGTCCTCCCAGAGGAGACAATGAAAGGGTATATTTCCCCCCATACAGCGGTAATCCGGTACTCAAAGGAATTGTTTGTCCTTGAGGACCGGACTACCCAAATTGACACCCTAAAGGATCAATTTACTGAGACTCAACATAAGAGTTCCCGAGTACTATTTCGGATGAACAAACAGGAACGACCATACTATCGAAATAGCCCCTGAGTGGGCCCCTTCTAACGATTGAGAGCTAGTTGGGACAGATGGTATGCCGGTGAACATTGTTGGAGTGACAGCAGGAAGTTCTGCCATCGTTGTGTCGGATGACACAGTCCTAGATGTCGACGGTTGTTCAGACATTTCTAGTCTATCCAAAAGATTGCCTAGCGATTCTACAGGAGCTTCCGATGACGGTAGACTAATTTCTGATGAAGAAGGATATAGAGTGATCCCTACTCCAAATCGCGACAGAGTACTAGATGGAGGATCCTCCACAATCTCTTCTGTAGCAATCAAACCAGGTGGAAGAGGTAGACCGTCAGGTCTGTAAAATATTTCTAGTGCCAAAGAAGGTATAGAATCTGCAGCGACAGATGTTTGGGGAATAACACCTTCTGAATCAGCTGTAGATGGAGTTGGTCCAATAATACAAGTGTTTTCCTTCACACTAGGATCCGTTCCACTGTCCTTTGGTGGCTGCTGAACTTCTTTTGTAAAGGCAGGGATACCAGAAATGTTTGGAGTAACCGGAGTTTCTGAAGGTGTTGGAACACTTGTTCTAACTTTACCAGGGGATTTGGAACCGGTTAAACGAGTTCGCTTTGTCTGTAACAATTTCGATTCTGGAGACAAAGACGGTTGACTCGTAAGCCTCCATGAACGACGAGTTTTCAATTGACTTTCTTCCACGATTATAGATTACTTGATCAACTAAAAATAAAGGGGAAATATTTTTCTGAATTAAATGAATTTTAGACGCTTTGACACAACTTGTTTTTTCAATTTTTAAGAGTCAAGAAAAAACAAAAGATGACTCTAGTTGCCTTCGATTCTTAATGAGCCTAAAGTGACAAGTGCTCAGATGGACCTTTTCCTTTAAGGAGTCTGAAAAGGAATGAAAGAGAATGTTCTAGAAATCTATATAGAGGGATTACCAAACCAATCGCACAACTGCAGAATACTTTTTATGGTACGACAGTCAATCTTCCCGAATGTTGTGTTCAGTGCATTGCGATCGATAGGGTGGCAGACACGGCTTCCTATGGATAAAGGATAAAGCCTATTGTGGTCTCCCAATATATACTCGACGGTACGTGGGAGCACAAGTCCGTACTGGCACTTATCGTCTCAAAGTGGAGGAATCACCCAACCAACAATGAAAACAAAAGTTACCAGGCTTTACGACTCCGGAATACATCTCTAGCCTAGACTTCTAAATGTTGTGCGTTAGGTTCCAAAGCATTTTTATATTCATTGAATTTATTTTATAGTTGATCTTGCTTAAGAAATTTTCCTTTCAGGTTCACTGCGTGATGTAGATGTACAATTCCTAAAATGCAATCTAAGATGATAAACAATTGTTTAATCTTCTTTCTACAATGAAAATCCTAGCTACTAAGGAAAGAGAGATGATGTTCTTTCAACATAGAGCAGAGAGCACACACTATATGCACTATCCTAAATCAAACCAACAAACAGTCTAAATGCAAATGCACATGCATGTATTTGTTTTCAGCCTTCTTAATGTGTGAATTATAAAAAGAAAGCTAAGCGCAAATCTGAATTGTTTTCAAAGCGACATTACTAACAAGTTTCTTTTCAAGACAAAATGAAGATAATGACGACACTTTGCGATTTGGAATTGAAAACTTGCTTTCGACACTTCAAAAACTACTAATTCAAATCAAATACAAGAGTAACAGTGTAATCGACTATCAAGAACAATCGGATTCTCTTCTATGACTGAAAATGACACTTGTGACACTTTCAAATCAGGAAACGACAGTTCAATTACGCTACTTCTTTGTAAAAGAGAAATTAAAATGGCTCAAAATAAATAAAAACATTTACAGTTCTTTGCACAATGGAGGTGGAATAATGGAAAGAAAGGGGGTTTCAACAGAGGTATACTGACTACAAGCAGCAAAACTCCTGAATAGAGCTGAAAAGAGTGAACACAGAAACCAAAATCTAAGAGCAGAAGAGGCCTTGTCTGATCAGTGCACCTGTAACACAGGGAAAAAGAGATGCAATGCACCTACTACACTCGGGAAGTGCGATGCATCCAGAATCCAAAGAAGAGACAGAGCGATGGTCCAGGGACGAGACTTCAATTGGGTTCCGGGTCACAGTTTGCAGCTCAGTTCAGGGATTTTAGGCTGAGCAAGTGGTAATCAGTAAATCAATCGCATGGGTAGATCTAAGGAGGTTACTAGAGCCACCACAAGGGAAATTAGAGAGCTTGTAAATTGATTGTTCAGTTCATAAACAAAACCCGGAGATAGACTGAAGCAGCATTGATATACTTTGCACTTGCATAGCAAATGTAGTTCGAAGGCTAGCTGGCTTGACTTCAGGCTCCGTCTGTAAGTTTATAAAGCAAACAAATGTAGAAAAACAAACAATCTATTCGCTCCCCAGTGGAGTCGCCATTTTGTTATCGGGAAATATAGTTTCTATGCAGAGCTACTAGTCCCACTAAGGCTAGTAGCTACCTTAGAAACAAACAAACTAAAACTACTTTCATTTTCCTTTATGAGAAATAGATAAGAGGGGAATAAAGGAGACCAACCTCTGTCTTGTGCTTGGTTCCTTGCTTGATTCCTCTCCCTTCTGATATATCTTTGCCACTCGCTTCCTCGTCTACCCAGCTTCAAAGAGCACCTGTAGAATCAAAGAAGCATAACACTATCCACACTATCCAAGAACATAGATCTATTATCATAAACAATATAGGACTAGATATATATTGACCACACAAATGCATATATCATCAATCATACAAGAATGTGGAGGAAAAATTGAATAGCTTTATTAATAATCAAGAATATCAAAGAGGATTACAACCAATTGTTCTGACCCAGCATCATCCTCCCAGCAAGAAATCCCTTCTTCACCTCATGAAAAGCTTAGATCACCCAACACTATGATGTTGCACCAAGAAACCAGCAGCACTTCCTTACAAGATAAAAATTCCAGCCTCTGGATCTCTGGGATGAGGGATCCATATATAGATGTTTACAAGGGGGGTGAGTCAAATTTTGAGATTTGATTAGTGTCCTCTCTCTGATAGTTCTTGATTCCACTTGGAGATTGATGATCTCTTACTCATCCCTGGGCAAATGCAGAAAGGCAAGTGTCACAGGAGAAGTTTCTGGAAGATTCCATGATCCTCCACCTTGCATATTGACCATGCCATTTGTCCACTCTCGCCCATCGCACCCCATAGAAGGGCTTTTCAAGATGCATTGCACCTCCCGTGTGTATTTAGGTGTGATGTAGTGCACTTTGACCATGGAGCAGGTGAGATGGTCCAGTTTTGACCAGTTCTGAGTAGTTTTTCATGGAGAACTTCTGGGAGAAGATGTAATCAATTGACCTTGTTCTTTTAGAGGTTGGAACAACACTTTTAGGGACTCAAGAGCCCTTGGTTTATGGAAATTTATGATTGGGGTTGCAGTGCCCAAAAATGTCTATAACACTACTTCACCAAGTGGGTCAAAGCTATGCATACTTTTAATAAGCATGGTGACACAAAAACACTTTTCTAGTTCAATCAAATCATTTCATGCTTTAGTATTCCTAAAGAGATTGTCACTGATCATGGCAGTCACTTTTAGAATAAGGTGATGCTTGAGCTAGCTTCGAATTTGAGGTTTCAGGAGGAGAATTCGTCTCCTTATTATCCTCAAGCTAATGGATAGGTTGAATCCATCAATAAATCCCTTAAGACTATCCTGCAAAGGACAATTAATCAAGCTAAGTCCAACTGGAACATCATGCTATATCCTGTGCTATGGGCATACCGAATGTCTGTTAAGACTGCTACGGGTTTCACTCCTTTTCAATTGGTTTATGGTTTGGAATCGATCTTTCCTATAGAATGTGAGATTCCATCTCTTAAGTTAGCAATCCATCTTCTTCCAAACACCTCAAGTCTTGAAGAGCACCTTATTCATTTGGAACATCTTGATGAGTAGTGTCAAGATGCCACCACAATGAATGAGGCCCATAAGAAAAGAGTCAAAGCTCAGTATGACAAGTCTATATGAACTAGGGTTTACTCTGAAGGTGACCTTGTCTTGGTCTATGACCACGATAAAGACACTTTGGGAGTAGGAAAATTTAAACCTGTGTGGTACAGTCCTTTCATCATTAAAAGGGTATAAATAAAGGTGCTTATGAATTAGTTGGTTTTGAAAGAAATTTGTTGTCGAAGCTTAGAGATGGGCTCTATCTCAATAAATATTATTCCTAGGCTCTTGCCTAACATTTGATTTATTTTGTAAATACTGTACATAGTTTTAGTTCATGTCTATAGGTTTCATGGTGATGATGATATTTTCGATTTGCTTTGGTAGGCTTCGATGGATTATTTAATGTAATTATGATTCACAAATGGTTCTAGTAGACATACTTGGAATTTATCTTCCTCTACTTGGGTAATACATTATCCATCTAGTCATTTGTTGGTCGCAAGAGGCATATGTATCGGTCTTGATTCTAATAATATGGTTGAGTACAATGGCATTATTAATTTACTATTTGAAGCAATATCTTATGGTATTGAAGCATCAGTGGTTTATTTGGATTCACAATTGGTTGTGTCTCAACTCAATAATGTTTATTGTGTAAGGGATCCTTTATTAAATCGTCAATTTATAAGAGTGAGATTATTGGAAAGATCATTCACTTTTGTTACTCTCATTCACATTCTACGATATGCATTTTCTGATTCTATAACTAACCAAGCATTAGATTGCCATATTATTCATTCATCAAATTAAATCAAAATATAAAAAAAACATTTGTGTATATGATCAAATCATCATGAAATCTCTGTATATAGATAGATATAGTATGTCAAAATATTAAAAAATGTGGGAAAATGTCCTACAAAATTAGGGCTTAAGCACGATCATGTCCATATATCAAAATATCAGTGATCTAAAATCTAAGTTTGTGATCCCTACCTTGGATGGGCATCTTGGTAGAAGATGATGGCATTCACCACTCGTTGGAAGAGTCGCACCCACTCTCGTAGTACTCCAACCACTCGTCTTTGTACAACTTCAGGGAGATCCTCTATCGTTGCCATGGTACCTCATGATTCAAACTCTCCAAGTTCCTCTGAACAATATGGAGCACTTTCTCAGACTCAACTATTTCTCTCTCAACATATCTTCCACGAAGTCTATGCCTTAGTAAACCCTCAAGTATCATTGGTCCGATATTTGTATCATGATTATTTAATCTTGTAAGTTTTTGTTTCATTTTTATTTTTTAATTTCTTGAGATTATATTCAAAAATTTAAAAAATCAATATGTTAAAAAATCAAAACTTCCCAATGTTTCCCCATGTAACTCCTTCTAGAATTACTAGCTCTAGGTATACTCTGAATTCTAATCATGCATAAGGGTAATCCTCTATTGCCATGACCTTTTTCTCCCACTAGTGGAAGAACTCATAATCAAAGGTCACTTGAGTGACTTTTCCTCTACCAAGTCTCTTGATCAGATCTACCCATCTGGCCATCCTGGGATCTCTAAGACTACTGATGGAAGTATGTACTCTGGATCATAACGTCAAAACTCGCTAAAAGAAAAATGAGCAGAGGATGGTGCCATAGCCTAAATTATTTTTCTTCCCCCGTCTTACTGATGTTAGTTTTTTCTCATATTGGTTAAGAGAATTTTGCACCAGTCATATACTACTGGTTTTAGGAATTCTAGTACCAGAAACATATATGGTCGTGAAACCTAATGTAATGAAGTTGAACCTACTATATTGGCAATAGTAAAAATAATTATCTTAATGGGAAGGCTTGTGGTTTCTTTATCATGACTTGTGATCCGACTTTGTTAGTATCTGGTGTGTAGTACAAAACAATATAACCAACAATATTGAGGCCTCCACGGGCCTTCCCTTTCATATATACTACTTCTCCTCTCTGATAAAGTTCAGTTATGAAGTAGATATATTCTACTTCGATCCATAAAGGCATGTAATCTATAATAAATTGTTCCTGCTGTAGGTTCAAGTAATGAATCAACATTTCCAATAATCAAGTCTGACTTCTCATGTTGGGCATGATGAATAATTTGAGAAATACACAATTTTTCAATCCAACCAATGATTCTTGATGATCTAATGACTCATTATGAACATCATTATGCTCTCTCTCCCTTGAAATGATCAACATCCTAAAAAATGAGGGATTTCATCCATTAGAAATTTGATATTTCAATCTTACTCTGTGCACACACAATTTTTATAAGAGATAGTCATGTCCATATGTGACCTTCCCTTTGTAAAATCGTGTATAGGGATTTCTATACATGGATTTCAAATCCCCAAGCCGCGTACACACAAAGTGGTTTTCGAAATAAAAAAATCTCTCAAAAATTTGATTTAATCAACTAAATTTTCGATCAAATGGAAAATATTAAGGTTATAAATTACTTAAAGTTCATGTTTGTTGGATTCATTGGTGGATTTTACGGGATTGGTTTGCCCAAATTTTCTCCAAGTGCCCTCTCCTCAACACATGCATGGTAAAAATGAAATGGGGTGAGTTCAAAAACTCTTTTAATAGCCAAAATTTAAAAACCCACTTTCCTAAAGTTCAGTTTTCAACTTTATTATTTTATTTTATGAACTTTTGACCTTTGCTTAAACTGCTAGGGAAGGATCTTCTCAGGGTGATGAAGTCTTTCTATGACTCCATGATCATTGACCTAGCATGGTAGGTACAATTTTCTAAACTGGAATATAGGTTAAGACATATCACTTTATCATTGCATTATGCATCTTGACCTCATACTGCTATATTTAGCCATAGGTTCGACTCCATTATGTTGCGATTCGTTAACCCCTCTCACTCATCGACTTGTAAAATCGTAACATAGTGGTAGAGTCATTCCTTCCATGGGCTTCCTAGTCATATCCTCGCTACCATATTTCACCCATGCTATAAGTATTGTGTAGGCTCAGGCATCCTCTTTAGTACCACCATGAATTTAAGTTGAAGCCTCATTCTTCTTCTTCTTCGATATTTTCTAGCCTTATACCTTATAGACTCCCATGTGTTAAGTTGTACTATTGCATTGCAATTTGATCACTTGTACCCCTTCTTACCATAAGTTGGCTTCATTTGGACATGTGTATAAGCAACTTTTGATCATGACATTTTTGCAAGATCATGCCATGCATTCATAAGCGTTTGCGACTTGACACCCATTTTTCCACGGAGAGAATATCCCCTAAGTGTCAATGACCAACATTCACCAGCTTGCATTGAGCATAGCATTGTTCCAATCCCAAGAACTAATGTACTTTCCCTTGACACTCATTCTCTCAATTGTAATATAGGCATTCTTTTATTCTTTTTCAAGCTTTAAATATGAAAAATACAAAAAAATTAAGTATTCCTATAAAAGAGTGGGAACGGGAGAATTTCATCATTATTTGATGGTCGAAAAAGTCAGTCATGTCACCCCTTGAATAAATCACTTAAAATGAGTCTTTCCTACATCAAGATGGGACTTATTTTGACTTTAGGGAAGCCATAACCTTGTTTTTGAGTCAGTGCTCCTCCGATTGTTTATCTCTTCTAAGCATATAGAGAGTTTGTTAATGCCTCCTACATTTAAAACTTATATAAAGTAATCTTATGCTGTAATAAAGTCACATCAACTCATGCTTTTGTTCAATGGATGTAAACATGTTGTTGTCCATTTTACGGTGTCTCTTGACTCATTTCTATCATCCATACTCGGTCTATCAAGTTATTCTCATTATCACATAAGCAACATGGTCCTTCGCTCATGCTGGATAGGAAGGTCCCCATTGATTTCTTACTGGCAATTCTTTTCTTATTGACGCTGACAAATTGCTCTGAAAGTAGACATAGAGTTGCACCCTAGCCCTATTTAAAACATTGATAGGTGACCTTTTTCTCAGTATCGATCAATATTATGGGTCTTTGACAAAGTAGTTTCCCTTGTATTCGACATCAGCTTACATTATCACACATTGGGATTGGTGCAGTACCTTGGTTTCCATTTAACCCTATTGGTGGATTCCTCTCCTCTCTGTCAAATTTCATTATTGGTTGGTTCATAGAATTATTTTCATGCACTAGATACATCTTGTTTACATCAGAAATGTACTTTGGAATGGTTACTTCATCTCTTTTGCGTCAGGTTTCTTCCAAATTATTGGCCTGTGGGTTACACTCACGCTAGATGACATGGGATGCCTTAATTCCTTCCTTCCAACAAATATTTTCCCATCAAATCCAACTCATTGCTCTGGCAAAAAGGTCTAGAGTCCTTTTTTAGGTACCTTAGGGTTTGTAGTCATCAATGACTAACTCCTTCACTATCGACAATAAGAATACATCAATGTGTCCTGGTTGGTATATTCTTTCAAGTGTTCAAATTGAACACATTTATTCGCACTTGTTAGATTATATTGGGGTACCTTGACAATCATTATCATTATTGGTGAGTTGTCTCACATTTGCTAACGATATACATCAATGACCCATAATCAAATTATTTCTCATATGGTTGAATTCATCTCATTTATTCCCAAATTGTAGAAATGTACCATATGCGATTGGTGAAGACTTCAGGTTGTGTGAACATCTTGGTTCACTTGCCATCTTCTTCAGTTTTCTGCTTGTGACACCTCCACCTTTATATGATGTAGTCCTTCACAGCAGCATCTCATATGTTGGCACCCAATTTTATGCAGTACCACTATTCCACTTATATGAATTGGTACTTTTATATGGATCATTTATGCAACATCATTGGTCATATAGTCTTCTAGCATCATTGATCCGATATTATTCTATATGTGATACTGAGACATAGCTCCATTGTGTTCCTTCATGGCTATGATATGATGTTCCATTACGTATTCTTCAACTCCTTCTGTACACTTATGTATACATTTTGGATCTACTTTATACTTGATGAATGAACATACTTTATTACTTCTCAGCATGGGTATGCCCAGCTCAGAGATGAGTTTTATTTCTGACTCCTTCCCCAGGTATTCGATGGGCTAGAATCTGGCGATTTCCTCTTGGGTTTTCAAATGACTCCTCTCTCTATACTTAATATATGTCAGCCATCATATACCCCTTCTAACCTCATATATTAGGGGGCATCTTTAATAACATCATTTAGCACTTTTGTATACCTGATGCTCTTTTATGACCTTGAGTAGTCCCTTTTCCCATACAGAATTGATCTTGTATTAAAAAAATATATTTAAAAATACATACGTGATTCTTCCCACACCAAATAACATACATATATGGATCCTATAACACTGTACCCACATATACCTTTTAAAATATGGAAAAATAAAATAAAATGTTATTTTTTGTGTAGGGTTTACGGGTTTTACCGAGAGCCCACCTAGAGGACCCTGTGGCCTAACTATAATAACCAATTTTAGGTGGTATATATACACCCCTTGGGTAGGAATAATTCATACAAGAAGAAAGGTATCGACATTATACCCATTTTTCTCCTAGATCAAGTCTGCTTTTCCCTTGCCTCCTATACTCCCATTCTCTAGGAAACATTAGTTTTATTTGCAACGATGCTCATCATCCTTATATAGAATCTTCTTACACTTGTTAGAGAGGTTGTCTTCGTGGCTCGGGCTGGATGGATCTAGACAAATGCTTCATTGGTTCCTTTGGCCTATATCAGGTTGTACCTTTACTGTACCTATTGCTGTTAATCAATAAAGAAGCTCATGTCTTGTTCCTGAGAGGTTATTGTCTCATGAATAATATTTTATATGATTATATATGATGACCTAACATATTTTTATGTATGCACATATAATTATTTATTATGTATATGCCTCTGTGAATTGACTTGCAGGTCTGCTCATTTTGGAGGAAGGAGAGGGTTTGGAGCCTATGGGAACATCATCAAATATAGGACCTCTGGGTATGTTTCCAAATCCATGTTTGGTACTTCATATGTTTGGCATTCTTTTCTAACTACTCTTTGTTGATTATCTTGTTATGCTCTATTCAGGCTTTCAACCCTATCCTTAGGGAATTTTTCCCGCCAACAAGAAAGGATCCAATAACATGGATACTACAAGTGGAGCATTTCTTTAATCTAAATAATGTGTCGAACACACAAAGGGTACACGTTGTAACTTTATATTTAGAACAAAAACAATTTGTGTGGTATCGATGGCTTTGTTATCATAAATCAATTGTCACTTGGACAATTTTTGCAGAAGAATTGGTAACACATTATGAGGATACAAAGAGAAATACCTTCTTTATCCAATTAATAAATCTCAAGAAAAAGGGTTCAATGATAGAGAAAATTGAGGACTTCCAAAGATTGAATATAAAAAAAATGATATTCCAGAGGACCATATCATTGATGTCTTCATAGGAATTTTAAAGGATAATATCCGACATGAGCTTTGCCTTTGGGAACCTGTTTCACTGGAGAAGGCATTCAAGGTGGAAATAAAATTTGAAAGCAAAGTTATGGAAATAAAGAATTCTACCACTCAAAACTATAAAGAGGGAAGTGTTATTTCTTCTATACTTCCACAACCTACAAGGTTGACACCATAATGATTAGAGGAAAGAAGAGCAAAAGGAATTTGTTATAGTTGTGATAAAAAGACACTAAAGGTCATAAGTGTGTTGAGAAGAAATTTTTTTACATATATTGTGAAGAATAGGAAGAGAATGAACACAAAACATTAAAAGAAGAAGATATACACCAATAACCAACCCCAGAGAAAGTGGAAATGAATCTGACCATATCTTGTAATGCATTCGCGGGAATTACTACTCCTCAAACTCTCAATATAGATGGATATATCATGTAATAGTGTTTATTGATTTAGGTAGTACCCATAATTTTATTCATTGTAAGATAGCCAAGGAATTAAATTTCTTTGTATATCCAACACCAGACTATCAAGTGATGGTTGCAAATGGACGAACTATAAATTTCTCTGGAAAGTGCCATAATATCAAGCTAACCATGGGGGAATATGTATTGAATAGTCCAATGTTTTCCATTCCAATGGGTGGTTCTGATGTTGTACTAGGAGTCCAATGGTTACAATCTTTTGGGACAACATCTTTTAACATTCAAGAAATTTTCATGAAATTTTTTTTGGGCAGGAAAGGAAATTGAACTAATGGGTAACCCAAGGAAAGCAGGGAATATAATTATCACTTATGGCATGACAAATCTTTTGAAGAAAGAGAAACGAGGAATAATTGCACAATTATGCTTACTAGAGGTTCAAACATCGAAATCATCTATTTCTCCAGATTTCCAAAAAGACTTTAGCAATCATTCTAAGCTATTTGTGACTCCCATAGGCCTCCCACCTATTCGTGATTATGGTCATGCTATTCACTTGATTCCAAGAAGTGTTTATCCAAACATCATGCCTTACATATATCCCTATATGCCCAAAAGAGTGAAGTTGAATGTATGGCTGCAGAAATACTAGAGGTTGGTATAATTCAACCTAGTAAAAGTTCTTCCTATGCTCCACTAGTATTAGTGCACATGAAGGATGGATCAAGGCGTATGTGTCTAGATTATATAGAGATTAAAAAGCTAACTATTAAATACAAATTAGCCATTCCTTTCATTTATGAATTTTTGGATGAATTACGTGGAGAAATTTACTTCACCAAGATGGTTCTCCGTTCAGGATATCATCAAATTAGAATGAATACTAAAGAAATTCTTAAAACAACATTCAAAACTCATGAAGGTCATTATGAATTTTCATGCCTTTTGGCCTTACTAATGCACCTTCCACATTTCAAGGTTTGATGAATTCCATTTTCAAACCCTTTCATAGAAAGTTTGTGTTAGTATTTTTTGATGATATACCAATCTAAAACAATTCTTGGAAGGGTCATGTTCAACATGTTTTCAGGGTACTCAAACACTTGGAGGAGAAACAATTATATGCAAATACCTCCAATTGCTTCTTTGGGGCACAAGAGGTGGAATATTTGGGTCATATTGTATCTCATGAGGGTTTTAAGGTAGACCTTAACAAAATTAAATCCATTAAGGAATGGAAAATCCCCACAACCCTAAAGCATATTCGAGGGTTTCTCGGATTGACAGGGTATTATCACAAGTTTGTTAAGAGTTATGGGATAATGACAACACTTCTAACAATATTACTGAAGGAAGATGCATTTTCTTGGACTCCAGAAGAAATTAAGGCCTTTGGATATATTAAAGAGGCAATGTGCCAAGCACTGGTCTTAGCTACGCCATATTTCACAAAAACCTTAATTATAGAATGTGATGCCTTAGGAAATGGAATTTTTGTTGTTTTAATGCAATAAGGAAGAACCATTGCTTTTGAAATTTGTCCAATCAAGGGAAATTATTTGCACAATCCTATTTCTGAGAAGGAAATATTGGCAATACTACATGCACTAAAGAAATGGCGAACTTACTTAATGGGAAGACACTTCAAGGTAAAAATAGAGCATGATAGTCTTAATTACTTTTTGGAACAAAGATTATCTTCAGAAGAGTAGGAAATACCGGCCACCAAGATGTTGGGTTATGACTTTGAAATCCTCTACAAAAAAGGGGAGAAAAATGTTGTTGCAGATGCACTCTCAAAAAAGGATGAAGATGTGGAATCATTTATTTGTGCCATTTCTATTATCCAACCTAATTGGATAAATAAAGCAAGGGATGAATGGAAGAATGATGAAGATGTGTGGACACTCATTCAAAAGTTGTAGAAATATCCCAATACATCTAATATATTTACCTAGAAATATGATTCATTATGGTTCAAAGATCACTTATATCTCCGTAAGAATTCCCAAATCAAACAAAATATTCTTTTAGAATTGCACACCGCCCCCCTAGGAGGGCACTCAGGATTCTTAAAAAATTACAACAAGGTCAATAAAGATTTTTTTTGGGATGGCCTTAAATCTGATATTCAGAAGTTTGTGGTAGAATGTTTGGTTTGCCAACAAAATAAATTTGAGACAATTAAGACCCTAGGTATATTACAACCTTTAGCCATTCCAAGTCAACGTTGGGAGAAGGTCTCAATGAATTTTATCAAAGGTTTACCCAAATCTGGAGGAAAGAGTGTCATCATGGTGGTAGTTGACAGACTTACCAAGTATGCACACTTTTGAGCATTATCTCATCTATTTAAAGCCAATACAATTGCTATTGAATTTATGGAAACAATTCAAAAGATACATGGAAACACAAAGATTATTGTAAGAGACATAGATCCCATTTTCACCGGAATTTTTTGGACGAAATTATTTTCTTATTTGGGTACTCAATTAGCTCATAACTCTACTTATCATCCTCAATCTGATGGGCAAACTGAGATGGTGAACAAATGTTTGGAAGGATATCTTAATTGCATTGTATATGATAAACAAACGCAATGGGTCAAGTGGTTACCGCTGGTTGATGGTGGTATACGCTTCCTTTCATACTGCAGCAAAAATGGCCCCATTTATGGCACTTTGTGTATATCATCCATGATCCATCACACCATTTTAAGGGAAAATTCAAAGGTTCAAGCAGTGAAAGATCACATTGATCATCAACAATAAGTTTTGCAGCTCTTAAAGGATAACCTCACTTTGGTAATTTAATGAAACAACAAGCCGATCAACATCGCAGTGAAAGAAGTTTTGATGTAGGAGACTGGGTATTTTTACGGCTACAACCATACAAACAAATGTCCCTCAAGTAAGCTAAGAAGGAAAATAAATTATCACCCAAGCACTATGGTCCTTACAAGGTATTGCAAAAGATTGGTACTATGGCATACAAATTGGTTCTACCTACATCTTCTCAAGTACACCAAATTTTCCATGTGTCATGCTTAAAGAAGGTTATTTATGACAAGCTGTCAGTTCAATCAATATTGCTAGAACTTAATGAAGAAGGAAATATCATATTGGAGCCTGAATAAGTCATGGAAAAAAGAACCCAATATCTGTAAATCGATCAATTTCAGAGTATCTTATTAAGTGTAAGAACTTACCTGATGAAGATTCCATATGGGAGGATGAGAATTTTATACAAAAGAATCTAGAACTACTCAAGCATTGACGAAAACACTTTTTTGAAGGAGAGGGGTGTGTTAGGTACCTATAATACTAGTGTAGCCCCTATTATTATTTTGATGCCCATGTAGCCTCCATATTATTATTGTTACACCTCATAGAAGCCCAATGTTCTTATTGTTGTGCCCTTACATTATTATATTTATGTAGACTCTAATTATATTGTGACCCCTTAGACTCCTATATATATAAAGGAGGTCTAGTCATTTGTATCATCCACGTATTGTTCATTTATGTAATGTAAAGGAGGTTTTACCCTCAACAAGGCTAATTTTTAAGTTGTTGATCTATCTTTTCTACTATTTTGTGAGCTAGTTGCATAACACATTCGTTTTGTGTGCACTTATTCCATAGATGGCCAAGAGAGATAGGTAGAGAGAACAAAGAGAGGATTTTTTCATTGTAATGACCCATGGGCCATAAGCCTTACTTCTTTGTACTCACAACCATTTTCTATTTAGAGATAGAGAGCAGAGTGGCCTCACCTTTCAGTTGGGTTTTCTCTTGAAAGGGTTTCCCAGGATATATCTTATGTGAAATTATGGTTTGTGAGTTTTTATTTGATTGTTATATATTTTCTACATAATTTTGATTTGCATGCATATAGAATTACAATAATCTGTATATCAAAAAATCTAAAGAGAAATAAAACCCTAATAGTGTAGATTTCATATTTTTTAATAGGGTTTTATGAGTTCTATTCTGATGAACTTTCCAGTGGAATATCCACAGCAGTTTGAGGATCACATTGGTATTTGAGCATGATTTTTTGGGTATATTCTGGATGTATACAATGGATATATATTGCAAAGACAAAATTCATAAATATCTAATCATGGTCGAAAAATTTGTGAATAATCCTCCTGATCTTACAGAGGAGAGGTTTTTATCACTAGAAGTACAAGTTTTAGATATAAGTCATAATCTAAATCTCTTCATGTTGGCCCTCAACAATAAGCTTGGGGTACTTGGAGAAGATGAGGGTTCTAACATAGAATAAATATTAAAAGGGATATCGGGAGATCAAGAAGAAACAAATAACTAACCAAAGAAAGGACCTAAAATAGATCAACCCCGTTCGAGTGTGTTGATGGTGCTGGACCCACCAACATTTAGGGGATCTCCCTAGTATGAAGTCCCAAATAGACCTCACACTGTTTGGGGTGCGAGTCCCATCCGGTATGATGGCCTGTTGTGATTATCTTAGAGGCTTTCCTTAGACCTTGTTGTTCAGCACATGAGATTGTTATGCCTGTATCTTCAAAAAGTGAGGTGAGTATGCCTCGTGAGTGCATAATGTAACTTGTGTTTGTGTTCTTGTACTGTAAAGGGAGAGAGTAAAGTGAGCCTCTAGATGAGAGGTAATAGTACCACCCAAGGAGATACACACATGCGCCAACAAGGGTTTTTCCATCGTCCAGCGGAGTAGTACACAACGGATGTCGCAGTCATTAAAACCAAATTACAAGGGAAAATGTGTACACCATCTAACAAGTAGTCCACACGAAGGTGACATTCATTATAACCAATAAACAAGAATAGTCTTTATAATGGCCTGTAGAGTAGTCCACAAGGACGAGACAATAGTGATAACCAATAAAATACATCTTCAATAAAGTAAGTACTAAAATAACCAAAGTAGTTCAACTATATTAGTACAGGTTAAGAAAAAATTCATTACAAATGTTTAAAGATTAGTCTTACAAGCATCTACAAAAACATGCATGAAAGCATGTTGGCCTTAACAGGTTTCTGAATTAATAAAAAATCCCAGGACACATCTATACACCATTCATCGCTAGTCCTAGTAGTGGGACATTGGAGTTGCTCCTCGCTCCTCAAAGAACAAACTATAGACTATCAAGGCTATGTGGGAGGAGCCAAAGTGAAAAGTCCTTGCTCATACAATGGAAGGGGTATATATAGACAAAGGTGATTCTTGACCCTTGTGACTCTTGGACTACCCTCATGACTCTTCAACTTCCCATGAATTTTCAATTGACATGACTCTCCAACTTCTTGTGTGCGTCCATTGGACTTCCCTTTACATTACATTGAGTTAGAATGGATATGGCCGATAGTGGTGATGTGGCCAAGACATCTCATGACACAAATCAAAATGACACCGCTGACATGTACTGGTTGACTGTGGGGTCCATGTCAAGCTTCTACATTGTTGAGTGATGGATGTACTCTTGATGTGCTTTGTGTTATCCTCCACATGGTATAGTGATGTAGGGTCTTCGATGGTCTCAGTCTTGCTTGATGGTTCCGTGCATATGTTCCTCTTGCTTGTTGCTTAATGTGCTTGGTATGTTTGTCTAGATGCAAGTAAGTCTTCTAGCATGTGCGCTCCTTACTCATTTAGTTCTTCATCTTGCCATGATCTATCAGTGTACCTATTCCTGTAATTCACTCATAACAGGATGACATCAAATCCAAAACTTCCTAGCCTAGCATGATGCATTGTTCTCATGTTTCGGGTGACAAGGAGGGAGGACAATTCACTGAGACATTTTAGAGCGTAGGTCAAGCTTGAATGAGGAAATATGGGAGTACAACCTACATTGTAATGAAAAACTGTGCAATGACCATTGAGAGGTAGAAGTGCACAGTGAAGGACACCGATGGCAGCTACAAGGTGGGACCCTAAATGGAATTTCTATGTAGTTCCTAGAGGGAAGGTAAGACAGGGGTGCAAGGGACCTGCTAGTTAGTTCTGCACAGTTTTCAATAGTAAGGCATGAGAAGGCTACAAGGGACCTGCTAAGCATGACTACGTAGTTTTGGAGAATAGTGCAGGACAAGTAGTAATGGGACTGTTATACATGTATGTATAGTTTCTGAAGGCAATGCAGACCAAGGTAGCAGGGGATTAGCTGGGCATGTGTGTGCAGTTTCTGAAAGGAGTGTAGCATAGGGCTAGATGGGCATGTCTTCACAGTTTCAGAGAACAATGCAAACCTAGGTCTCAGTGCAGTGTAGGCTTCCGGAAGAAAAAAGGAGGCTTGATGACTGTGCTTGAGAAATACATAATTTAGTTTGGACAATGGAGGCAATTTTTTACGCAGTTGTGGGAGGGAGACATGCTTCTCACCTCTGGGATTGCACAGTGTAATTGTCCTAGAGGAAAATCTCAGGCAATTTGCAGTTCAAGGCAGCAGATCAGGGTCACCGAGGGTTGAGACTGCACAGTGCAACTCAATCGGGGTCCAATGGAAGAGGGTTGATCGGTAAGACATATTTTCATGAAAATGGCTAAGTGTTGAAAGTAAGTGAACTTGTGCAGACTTGACATTGTGATCACACACTTAGCATACTTTGATGATGGGATAATGCAAACCACCAGTACAATAAGACAAAACATGCCCTCGGTGAGACTCTCTAGAGTTGAGAGTGACAAGTGCGACACTTGAGAAAGACCTTCAGACGATTGTGATGACACTTGTGCGAAAATGCTTACAAATTTGTGTGAGAGTACGATGGGTGTTCACATAGTGAAGACAACCCAAATACATAAACACAAACCTTAAAACTCGCTAGAAAAAGATCACAAGCATGAAAAATAAAGCAATATGCCAAAAGATGACCGCTAGTCAAACAAGAAAAATGGTGAAAAGAATTCATAAGATCTCATGGGCTAAGCTTGAGTGTTTGCAACCACCAAAGGAAAAACTAAGGAAGGCTCAAAAATTTGGATGGAAGCCAAAATTTTGGAGGGTGTTGCAACCGTTACAACACTTGGCGACACACTGGTTGAATACCATCTTCTCTGTTTTGGTTCATGTTTTAGCATAGGGCCTTGGCCTTTCAGGGAGCATTGATTCATTGTGCACATCACTTTGGCTTCCCCTCTTTCCCCATGGATTTACATGGTTCACCTTGTACCAACTCAGTTGAACACAACACAAGATTCAGCTAGATCATAATGTTTCAAATCAAGAAGGGTAATTTTTCTTGCGAGCTTAAGATTTTCAGACTATAGTTTTTCATCTCTAGTGTTGCTCCGCTTCCAGTAGGCCTAGAAAGTACCACGTCAAAGTCACATAGGAACAAAAAAAATTCTCCACTACTAGCAAGCATAGACAGTACCCTGGTGGAGTTGCTTGCTTCACCTCTCTACATAGGAAGAATTTCTCTTCTTTCACCTTTGTTGTTTTTGAAAGAGGACTATGCATAGGCACTTATTTATTTTTTGGGGCATAAGAGGGATCTCGACTTATTGAGAGCAAAAGAGGTAGTTCCTTCAAAGAAGCATGTAAATACCTCTAATTCAGGTTTTCTCATTTAGATTTTCCCCTTCTCCATTTCTACTAGTGTTTAGTCAATTTAGTGTCCTAAATTGCTTTACATAAATTATCAACCGAGGTTTGTAAGCTGATGAAGTGTAGTGGACTGTATGTGCTTAGTTAACCCTTCTTACTTTGTTGTTTTGTATTTTATATTTTTTTGTGGGTTTCTGTTC
The DNA here is from genome assembly GCA_031772625.1 of Pinus tabuliformis. Lineage (NCBI taxonomy): Eukaryota > Viridiplantae > Streptophyta > Pinopsida > Pinales > Pinaceae > Pinus > Pinus tabuliformis. The sequence continues at coordinate 803,958,474 of CM062804.1, read as the reverse complement.
TTTGATTCCTAATGATGTACAATTTGAACTATGAGATACTGAATCTGAACTTCCTAAAGGTGAACCCAAGAGCTTAAAACTAGTCAAAATCTAAGTTAAAAGAAGGAAAAAAACAAAGAATCTGTCCTATCTTGTCATATAATCCTAATTCATGAATCTAATTCTTAAAACCAAAAGGTAAAGTTGTAAGTCATGTTGAAATAAATACAGTGAATGAAATTAATTTAAGTACTTCTAGTTATTCTAACCTTCAATTTTGAAAGATAACCTCCTTGAGGTGGAATTCAAACAACTTCTATACTTCATGATCTAGAAAAAAAAACTAAATAAAAACATGCAGAAGGTAACTGATTGGTTTCAACCCTTATGTAAAGTGAATGTTTAACCATTTAGTTTAGGATGGATATCAGCTTGAAATGGTGACCAAAAACATTCACTAATATAGTGCATTGACAACCTGAACTAGGAAATAAATAACAAAAATAGTGAGTAAACTAATCAACAATGCATCCTCATTACTTTCAATCTTACTCTGTTTAGAAACAAAGTCGTTTCCTTTATGAAATGGATTGGAGAAACAAGACTACACAATTGAATTCTAACATTATGCTATTGATCAGAACTAAAAGAAATTAAACTACAATATATCAACCTATGTTACAAACACTACTAAAAGCAAATGATGAAATTAAAAATGAACAAACAAAAAAAATGAAAAGAAAACCTCCTTCAGTGCAGGGACCCTCTGCAACTGACTGGGTTGAGCTACTAACTTAATTCAAAATGCTTCTTCAAATGATCATCAATCAACACATGGCTTTGTATTATAAAACAGGAACAAAAGTCCAAAATTATAGAGCTGATAAGTTTAAACTTAATACATCATAAACTGCAAACCATTTGTGGTTTTGTACAGCTGGTATTTCAAAGAATATATTCATAATTGTCTTTTGAGGAAATTAGCTACAGGTGGTCTACATGTATCACAACCGGTCTGTGTAAATGTTTGATTAGCTATAGGTGACTTGAATTTGAACAAGGTGGTTGCACAAAACTGTTGACACAGGTGGTTAATCCGATTTAATGCTTCAACAGAATTGTCGGATTTATTAATTAACCATGAAAGGGTGGACAAAGAGTCTTATTGTTTTCGGGTTTTCATATGTTTGACTCCACCTTTTATTGTGGTCTTGAGCTGGCTTTTATTTCAATCTAGGATGGGTGACTAGGATAGGATCCATGTTGAGATGATTCCAGAGATACCCATGTGGCCGGTTTCTTCATTTGACACATGTAACCTACTAAACCATGGAAGTAGCTACGGAACACACAGTTAGCTGCATAATAGGCTACGTTTTGTAGCTAATTTGCAAAAACTTATTCAAATAGAAAAAACATAAAACTATAACATGTCAATCATTTAATGTCCTCCTTGAGACAAAACCTAACATTTATCAATGATGGGGACCTGTCCTTTTATGGAAAACAAGGGAAAGAAGTGAGAAAAGTTGTCAAGGAGAGGGTAATTCTGAGGTTCAACATTCCCCCACTGCAAAATCATTGCATGTCCCCATGCAACTTTGCCAAAAATGTGAACTCTTCTTTCCTATTACAACTACTCAGACACCTCTACTAGTACATCTAACTTTCTTCTCTTGCTCCTCTTTGAAGTGACTGCCATCCCGGGTTTCTTCATGAAAAGTCTGTATTTTAGGTTGATGAATGTTCTGTTTAAGTTTCTATTCTTCCTCTTCAACGTCCTATTCTTCTTGTACCATAGCCCTATTTGTAGTATTGTATTATCATGAATGGCTTTATCCATTTTTTTTTGTTCCTTCAGGGTTTCATTTTCTTTCTTGGTATGCCTGTTCAATATCTCTAACTCATAGATTTCCTATTTGAGAGAGTCAATTAGAGGTTCTTGTGGAATGTCAGGTTGTTCTGGATTGGCTGAGGATTTTAGATCCATTGAGGCACTTTTCTTCTCCAGTGACTCTATGTAATCATAAATTTGTTGCTGCACTGGGTCTATGCATGTAGATCCTCTGCTGGGGCTGCCTTCGAAACACTGTTTAGGAGAGTTTTGAGGACTATGTGTAAATGGAACATTATCAGGAGATGGTATTGGGGTTTCTTCTTCTAGATTTATGAACTCTGTTCCTTTGATGATCCTTTATTTACCATACCCCGGAGTCTAGAGCTCCTTCTAAGTTGTAGGGGGCTTACGTTCTCCTCCTTTTTACCCTTTTTCTCCTTTCCTATCTTTTCCTTTCTCTTGATCTGTTTCCTAATATCTGTCAATTTTTTAGAGATTAATTGTTCATCATCTTGTTGTAATGAAGATTCAGGTTTTTTTCCAGTAATTCCACTAGCTTTCTTTTTTATCTTCCCTTTTTGGTTGATCTGCTCCCTGATCTCTATCTCAAAGACTGGCTCTTCATCATTTTTTGTGTGTGGAGGACTCAAGTTTTCTTTGAATGGTCATACTAGTCTTTTTCCTCATATTTCTTCTGACATTTCCCTCTTCAGGTGATTCCGGTGCCCCTTGGAAATAGTTTCTTATCAAGAAGTTTTCCCAAGTATCTCCTATTCTTTTCAAATGAAACTCAACCAGTATTTTTACCAACCCATGATGGTACATAGTTATGTCTATGAATTCTATTTTCTTTTGTACATTTGAAGCCATCCTCCTTAAACTATTTATAAGGAAGAAAGGGAGGTTGATGTTTCCATTTTCTAGAAAGTTCATCAATAAACATATATGATAAACATACATGCATCTGAAGCTTCCCTCACAGGTAATAATTTTTTGTAATATCAAAAGCAAGCTTCTCCATATATTTTTAAGTGCTGAAATAGGAATTCCTTTTCTAAACATAGTGACATCCATACCTGGGTTTCTGAGGATTACCTTCCATGATTCATTCTAAAATTCTTTATTTTTAAACCATCTCTCACCAAGTCTTGGCAATTTTGTAGCCTCTACTATGTAAGATTCTATTACTGCAAACTTAATGTCTCCAATTTCTACTTCTGTACCATCAAATGATCTAGCAAATGATTTTGTGATCTCTTTATGATAGCCATCAATTTTTTCAATGAAATTGAGCCATCCAGCCCTCTGTAGCATCTCCTTGAGTTATGGTTATCCTTCCATATATTTTTCCCCTACAGGCTCTGTCCTAACAATGAGTCCCATGGCCTCTATTTCATAGAATTTTCTAACCTTCAGAATTACTCTCCTGGTCTATGAAATGGATTGACTACAGGTATGGTGAAAAAGAACGATGGGTTCATGTGGAATAAGTAGAAAGTGAGGGTTTGGAGAGATGTGAATATGTTGGTCACATCGTAGTTTTGACCATTAACAGATGGAATTATTAGAGACCGTTTAAGTACAAAGTATGGAGAACGTAGCAGAGGTGTGGTATGATGAAATTATTATAGACCGTTTGGTACCGTATGTGGAAGATGTGGCGGAGATGTGGTATCATGAAGTGGTAGTCAAATCAAATGATGACTTGTTAAGGAGACATACGATCATTCATATTATACATGACTTATGTTTGTAACTTGATATTTGAAATAAATTTTTCATTTTACCTTTTTGAACTTAACCTTTTGCTTGATAATTCTTTTGGTGTTGATCTGTAGGTACTTTGAGCATGGTTGATCTCCAAAACTTGATTCTTCAATTTCCCTACATTCATGATATATTTGTGAGTTGTACAATTGTGCCAGAGCTGATAAGTAAGTAGTAGCTACGGAATCAGATTAGCTACGGAATGGAATCAACTACAGAATGTGGAAAGAGGGAAAATTGAAATATGGCTATGGAATATGGGTGTAAAAATAAAATGGAAATGAGTTATGACAGTGAGATGGAATGAGACGTAAGATAAAATGAAAAATAGGTTGGAATGGGGTAAAATTGCAAAAAGATAAAATGTAATTGAAATATGACAGTGAGACGAAGTGGAGCTGTAGAAAAAATGAATACAAAATGAGATGGAATGAGATGATGAATTTTCAGACTCTACACTGCAAATGAATGTAGCTTTTTCTCACTACTTATTACAGAAAGGAAATGGAAAATATAGGATGTCAGAAATCTCTTATTTTGACCCTGTATTTTTTGTATAAGTATGCCAATCAATTATTGATTTTCAACCTCATACATTTATTTATTTATCATTTTTTTTAGGAAAAATAAAGACTAAGTTAGTGGAGAAGAAGAAGAATTCTTCACTAGCTTCATTTTAGAGTTATTCTGGAAAATCTTAATGAACTCCTCTCTTGAAATTGGTTTCTGATATATCTTCAACCGATGACCATTCACAAGAAGAGGTATTTTTCTTCCATCTATCGTCCTTATCTTTACTGCTCCATTATTAAAGACTTCTTCAATCTCATATGGCCTAAGCCAATGAGTTTGAAACTTCCCTTGAAAATCTTTGAACTTTGAATCGAACAACAGTGCCCAATTTCCTGCTTGAAACTTATTCTCCTTAATATATTTATAATGTTATTTAGCCCTCTACTGTTCGACTATACTGGTTCTTTGAACTGCATCTTGCCTGATTTCATCAAGTTCATTGAGTTGCTCCAATCTATGTTTCTATGCCTCTGATAATTCCAGTCCCAATTGGACTGCCATCTTGAAGGTTTTGATTTGAAACTCTATAGGGAACAGGGCTTGTTTCCCATAACCAAGTTCATAGGGTATATGTCCCATTGTGTTCCTCCATGTAGTTCTATAAGCCCATAAGGCTTCAGGAAGCCTTTCTGCCCAATCTCTTCTATGTAGATGCACATTCATAGTGAGAATTCCTTTAATCACCTTATTTGTAGATTCAACTTGACCATTTTCGTGTGGATGATAGGGAGTAGATTTCCTATGTTTGATCTTGTAATATTCCACGAGACCCTTCACCATTTTAGATGTAAATTGAGATCCCTGATCTGTCAAAATTTCTCTTGGAACACCAAAACGAGTGAAGATGTCCTCAAAAAGAAAATTAACTACAGATTTTTCATTAGCAAAAGGTAATGCTTTGGCCTCTACCCATTTAGTGACATAATCAGTGCATACCAATATATACTTCTTTTGCTTAGATGGAGGATTAATTGGTCCAACAAAATCCAAGGCCCATTTTTCAAAAGGTTCAGTGAGTACTTGATTTTGTAGTGGCATTTCATTTGAAGGAGCAGGTTTCCATACGCTCTAGCAACTGCCACACCTCCTAACATATTCTTTGGCATCTTTGAAGATGGATGGCCAATAATATCGTAAAGAAAGGATTTTATAGGCTGTCCTCTTGTCAGCAAAGTGTCCACCACACGGCTCATCATGACATGCCTTAAGAATCTCAGGCATTTCATCTTCCCTAACACATCTTCTAATCATAAGATCTGGGCCTGTTTTATACAATTCATTAGTGATCCATGAGTATCTTGCACTTATCTGAATGATTTTTCATTCCTGTCTAGGAAACAAATGTGAAGGCAATTTCCCTATGACTAAGTAATTAAAAAAATCTGCAAACTAAGGAGTTTGAGTAGTCACTGCAAAAGATATTCACTGGGAAACTTATCTTCAAACAGAGTGTCATCTTTGATATTTTGAATTCTGGACAAGAAATCAGCCATTGTGTTTTGTTTTCCAAGTCTATCTAGCACAATAATATTGAATTCTTGCAAGAGTAAAAGCCATCTTGTAACTCTGCCATTAGTAATATGTTTATTCACTAAGTATCTAATTGTAGAGTGGTCTGTATGAACAAAGGTTTCATAGCCTGTTATATAATCTCTGAACTTGTTGATTGCATGAACAACAACTAAAAATTCCTTTCCAGCTACAGTATAATTCAACTCAGTGGGAGTCAAATTCTTACTTGTATAGGAGATGGCATAGGGAATCAAATCTTTTTGTCCTAATACAACTCCTAGAGCTATATCTGAAGCATCTGTTGAAATGTGAAAAGGTAGTTTCCAATTTGGACCTCTCAAGATGGGTGGTTCAGAAATTTTTGTTTTTAAAGTCTCAAATGCTAAGTGGCAGTCAGGATTCCAATTGAATTCATAATCCTTGGTGAGTAATTTGAAGAGTTGGGATGCTATTTTAGTGAAGTTTTCTATACATCATTTATAGTATCTTATAATTCCTAGAAAACTTCAAACATCATTTTGGAAATTTGGAATTGATAATTTAGAGATGACTTCAACTTTAGATTTATCAACTTTAATCCCATCCCCTGAAATGTGATGCCCTAAAACAATACCTTCTGTAAACATCATAAAACATTTTTCATGGCTTAGTGAAAGGTTTACTTCCTTACATCTTTTAAGAACTTTTTCCAAATTTCCCAAATCTTATTCAAATGTATTCCCATAGACTGTAAAGTCATCCATATATACCTCTACACAATCATGTATTAGATCAAGAAAAGATTCTAGCATTGCTCTTTGGAATGTTGCAGGTGCATTACATAACCCAGAAGGAAGTACTCAGTAGGAATAGCTTCCCCATGGACAAGTAAATGTGGTTTTATCTTGATCTTTTGGTGCCACCTGAATCTGATTATAACCACTAAAACCATCCAAAAATGAGAAATACTTCTTACCTTCTAATGTATCTAACACTTTATCTATAAAGGGCAAAGGAAAATGATGTTTATGGGTAGCTTTATTCAATTCTCAGTAATTAATGCATACCCTCCATTTACCATTCTTTTTAGGCACAATCACTAAAGGGGAAATCCATTGGCTGTTTGAAATTGGGTAAATGAAGTTTACATTCAACAGTTTTTGTAGCTCTTCTTTCACAATTTCCCTAAGATTTGGATTCATCCTTCTCTGAGGTTTTCTGATAGGTCTACAATGATCCTCAATGTAGATGTGATGTATACAAGTCTTAGGACTAATTCCTTTCATGTCAGTATATTCCCATGCATATGCAACAAACTGTTGTTGTAATGCCTTGATTAGCTTTTCCCGTTGTAATTTCTCCAAGTTATTGTTTATGTTACATGTTCTCCCTGGAAAGATTTCAATTGTAGAGCTACCAAATTCTTCCATAGAATAAAGAGACATCTGCCTAGATGACAAATATTCAATGTTAGATTTTCTTGAAATTGATCATGTTCATATTCTGGAGATGATTCAAACTTTTCCATTTTATTTAAGATTTCACTATCTTCACTAATGTCTGAAATAGTAAAGAGAGGCTGAATGTCATTTTCATCATCAATCCATTCATTGTCATCTATTTCTGTGATTGTTCTTTTTTTTTCCAGTGGAAAAATCTGTAACCTTTTATTTAAAAAATGAAAAGTTACAATTGCAGATGCATGATGCATTCCCATAAGCTGCCCAATGGGCTCCAGTGCCATGGCACCCTACGCAACGTTACATGACTAACGTGCAAAAAATGATGAGAAAAGAATAGAGAGAGAGAGAGGGAGAGTAGTGGAAGCAAGAAAAACTGAATTTCATATGTGAGTAAGACTCGCGCTTCAGGTTTTTCTTCCTTTTTTCTTTTCGACCTTGCGCCACTCTCCTTGGGTGGGCTCGATCGAGGCTATGACTAACTGTGTTTCAGCTTTCTGCGAGCCTGATTCCTTGTCTGAATCTGATGTGTCTGATTGGTGGTGCCGCTTTATCCCTCCCATGTTCTGGTCATCGTTTATCTTCTCTGCCTGATTTGGGTGGAGCTGTGGAGCCTTTGACGACATGTGAACTTGATTAGGTGCTATGGGAGAGGATACCGCGGCTTCGCCTCCAATTGGGTCATCGTCATGTGCAGGTGGAGGATTGTCTTCCTCCTCGTCTTCTGTTTCTTCTTCTGGATTCACTGTATTTTGCCAGCCTCTTGGTTTTTTTGCTTGTTTCTTGTTCCTTCTGTTTTCCTTTTTGGCTTGAGGACAGTTATTACGGAGATGACCTGTCTGTTGACATCCTCGGCATCTGAAGGCCGTGTTTTCGTAATCTAGTGGTTGTTTCCACTGGGAGTTGTTATGGATCAAGATGATGCTGTCAGGAAGCCCTTGACTGAGGTCAACTTCGACACAGATTCTGGCAAAAGTGTGAATGCATCTAGCAATTCTTTCGACATCTTGCTTGATGTATTTGCCTATTGCATTCCCCATTGCTTCAAATACTTTGGGAAGCCAAAAGTGAAGCGGGAGATTATGTAACCTTACCCAGACCGGCATTTTGGAGACCACCATAGAGGAGGGGTCAAATCCCGGAAACCAGGGGGTCGTAAAGAGCCCTGCATTGCCCCAGAACCATGGCCCCTCATGGAGGGCATGGTCTTTTTCCTCAACTGTGTCGAATTTTACAATAAAAAAACCCTTTGTGCATAAAAGGATGTCACAATTTGGTGTCCATGTGGAATGGATCCAATGCCGTAAAGCATCTGTTTTTGGCCAAAAGCCATTGAATCTACAAATGACTGCCAAAGAAGAGAGATCATCATGAAAGTTGTTTACCTCCGGCAAATCGATTGTCAGAACTGGGTTCTGCTTACTTTGCTCCACTATATAAGGACCAGGCAGATCTTGTGGTGGCGCTGGCTTGTTGGTGGCTTCCCCTTTTCCTTTGACAGCATCCTTGAACGAACCTGTGCCCTTTGAGCTAGATCCAAAGCTTCCTCCTCTCAGCCTCATACTTAGAAAAATTGTTGAATCTCTCACTATTCCATAATGCTGCACTGTAAATTCTTCCTGTAAAATGTGTCCTGCATAGACCAAGCTCAGCAGACTTGCTGATATGCCTGATAATTCTTGAATTTCGTCCTTTATGTTTTTTATCAGCATCCCTGTTCTTATTTGCATGCAGATTGTATTCCCTGACAGGGTTCTGATGAAAATTTGAATCGCTTCTAGACCGTCTGGCTCTGTCCCTCCAAGCGTTGTTCGCCCTTTCGATCGTTTGATGCCGCCCCTCGTTGGATCGGTGGGAGGCAGAGGATCTGTACCCATGCGTAGGCTTTTCTTTTGTTTTTTGGCCAGATCGGTTAGATCCGGGCCAGATCTGCAGTATTTGTGGACAGGGGAGAGCGGATCTGTACCATGCAGCCCCCCTTTCTTTCCTTCAACAGCAGATTCGATGGGTATGCCTGCAGATCCAAAAACCGCTGCCGTCCAGTTCATGCATCTGACAGAGTCGGTTTGGCAGGGGTCGATAGGGAAGGTTGAAGCAGCTGGGCCCCTAACAGCCAGTCTACCAATCCCCTTTCCATCACGGCTTCCAGATATCAGAGGACAAAAATCATTGTTGGGCCGCTTGATCGCAGAGGCAAGGGCCGTAGCTGCGTCTCTATTCCTGTAGATTTCGTGGCCTGCGGATCCAATAAGCCGAGAGACATCGGCCCTCGCAGTAGGATCACTGGCTACGAGCTTTGCCATGCGATCTGAGATTTGCAAATCATGTTGATAACCAGCCCGTACTACCTTCAGGGTACCCGCATCGTATTGGGCCTTCTTCCTCTCGTGAGCTAGCTGATCCGCCTTCGCCATTCTCTGGTTTCTTCTGCAGATCTCAAGTGTAAACCTCCGGAATCCACAACCCAACACGTTGTTCATCTGTGATTGTTCTTGATGGAGGATATAGAATGAATTTCTTTTTTGAATTCCCATCAGAAATATACATATCACCAGATCTACAGCTAATGAAAGCATCAGTTGTGGCTAGCGAAGGTCTTCCTAATATGAGTGGATGTCCTCCTAGATTGTTCTTGGGGGTTAATATCATAAAATCAACAGGATATTCCCAAGAATCTAAGGATACTGAAATATCTTCTAACACTCCATCTGGTTTGATTACAGATTTGTCCGCTAATTGCAGTAATGTAGGTGTGTAAGGAAGATTAGGAAGCTTGAGCTATTCCATGGTTTGATTGCTCATGATGTTTATTGCTGCTCCTAAATCAATCAATGTATTTGGAATTTCAACTACATTGATATGTGTTTTCACAATTGGACTTCCTGGATCTACATATTTTTGTATGGCAATTTTTCCCATCATTATATTTGCTATTTTTCCTACCAGCTGAATTCTTTCTGTTTCCTTTGCTTTTCTTCCTGGTTTCTTTATGCTCAACTCCTTTATTGTTTTAGCTAGGATTGGAATCTTCTTGATGGCTTGTAACAAAGATATTTTGATATAGATATTTTTTAATTCATCTAGAAAATCATAATTAGGCAACATGATATGCTTTTCTACTCCTTTATCAACTTGTAATCTTTCAAGAAAAGGAGGTGCAAAAGTAGATACTGGTTGCTCAATGATGGGAGTTGAGTTTACTGGTTCTTTCTGTTTTTCATTTTCATTATTTTGGTTTTGGAGAGATGTTCCCTCAAAACTTTTATTGGGCTATAAAGAATCTTCCTTAGAATTATATTGCTCCTGAATAACTAGAGAAGGCCTTTCCTTTTATAATATCCTACTAGATCGTATTTAAACATCATTGAGATCTAGAGGAGTGATCACATAAGTTGGAAATTGTTGTCCTTCCACCATGTAAGTATTCAAAGGATTTTTATTATTGGGGTTTGGTAATGGTTGGGCAGGTAGCTGATTTGGTCTCTACTGAAATGGCAGTAAGAGTTGAGGATTTTGGTTTTGTTGTGGAATTTCTTGTGGATTTTTTTGTGGAAATGGTAATGAAAGTTGAGGGTTTTGATTTTGAAGTTGTGGCTACTGATTTTGTTATGGAATGTGTGGGGGAGGATAATTTTAATATGATGGAGGATATTGATAATATTGAGAAAATCTACCATAATGATTTTGTACTCCTTGAGCCCAAGGTTGAGATTGAGATTGAGGTTGAGGTTGAGGCCAAATTTTCTGCCAAGAATTCCAATTTAGTGGGGGCTGAAGATACATTTGATTGTTAAATCCCTTGTTTTGTGGCCCCTGCCAAGGTCTTCTCGAGACAAAGCAAATAGGTTCTTTTGAATTTGGAACTATTTCTTCTTGAAAAACAGCCTTACAACCTGGAATCGAAGGGCAACACTTGGTCTCATGCTTTTTTGAGCAAATCATACAAGTCTCTATAATTTTTGCATCCAAAGGGCATTCTCTTAGAGCATGTTTTTTCTGCATTTCAGATAGAAAATAGCTAAAGCATCGGCATTGGTTTTTTGCTTGTTTTGCAACTTAAGGGTGTCTATTTGCTCACTAAGGCTCCCTAGAATATCTGTTTTGAATTCATCAATAATATTACCAATTTCTACCCTACTCATTGACCTAGTAGCAGATTTATTTACTCTAACAAGAGAAGGATCTCTTGGACCTTTCCCAGTTTTGGATTTCCCTCTTGAAAGATGAACACATAATTATCCTATGTCATTTAATGGAAGTTGAGAGTATCTCCCTTACCCATCATGTTAAGGATATCTATCCACTCATCTCTAATCGTTGTTAATAAAATAGCTTTAAAGGTATCTTCATCTAAATTGTCCATCTTTGCTCTTTTCAAATTATAGTTGAATCTCTCAATTAAATCCTCTAAATTGTCATCCTCTCTTTACATCATTTTGAACACCTCATCTTTGTGATTGGTAGGCATGCAATAATCCAAATACCTATCCAAAAACACTTTTTTCATGTCATTCCATGTTCTAATGGACTGAGTTACTAACCCCATAAACCACTTCAAAGCAGCTCCTTTCAGTGTTGAAGGGAACAACTTAAGTTTTTGAGAGTCTTATAAATAATCATAGGTTCTGCACAAGACTTCAAACTCAAATAAAAATGTTTTAGGATCCTCACTTTTTAACCCATGGAAATTTGGGAGGACAGAAGGTGATATATTTTTCATTGTGGCATTTGTTTCTTCATCCAATATAGGGAATCCAAAATAATTATCTATTTCCTTATTTCCTCAGCCTCCTCCATTATTTCCTCTACCTCTTCCTCTACTGCCTCCTCTAAATAGTGTGAATTCTCCATCCTCTCCTTCTTCTGCCATTATAGTTTCTTCAGAGTCAGTATAAGGTTCAACTTGCAAGGTTACTTTCTCTTCCTCTGGCTCTTCTATTAATGGGATATGGGAGAGAGGTTCTACTTATTCTTCCTCACCAGGTATTCCTAATTCTTCAACTAAAATATGCTCTCCTGTGGAGGTGAAAAATGTTACTCCTTTTGTTGGAGACCCAAGATTTTTCTCCTCTATGACTACCTTGATAGATGAAGTATGAGATTCTTTTGATTGGATTTCTAACCTTAGAATTTTAGGGGTTCTATGGTTGGGAGTATGAGCTTGAGATGGAGGTGTATCTCTTCTTGTTCTTGGTGGAGTAGGTGGTGTTGTAGGAATTGAACACCTGCCTCTAGCTATAAATCTACCCCTGGAGTCTCTTTCTCTATGCATATCATTTTTTTTTTCGAATGTAAGAGATAAGGTTACCTAGTTACACTTCCCCGACAATGGTGCCAAAATGTTTAGTCAATTTAGTGTCCTAAATTGCTTTGGATAAATTATCAACCGATGTTCGTAAGTCGATGAAGTGTAGTGCATTGTATGTGCTTAGTTAACCCTTCTTACTTTGTTGTTTTGTATTTTATATTGTTTTGGGGGTTTCTGTTCTTTGATTCCTAATGATTTACAATTTGAACTATGAGAAACTGAATCTAAACTTCCTAAAGGTGAACCCAAGAGCTTAAAACTAGTCAAAATCTAAGTTAAAAGAAGGAAAAAAATAGAGCATCTATCCTACCTTGTCATCTAATCCTAATTCATGAATCTAATTCTTAAAACCAAAAGGTAAATTTGCAACTCATGTTGAAATAAATACAGGGAATGAAATTAATTGAAGTACTTCTAGTTACTCTAGCCTTCAATTTTGAAAGATAACCTCCTTGAGATGGAATTCAAGCAACTTCTATACTTCATGATCTAGAAAAAAAAAAACTAAATAAAAACATGCAGAAGGTAATTGATTGGTTTCAACCCTTATGTAAAGTGAATTTTTAACCATTTGGTTTAGGATGGATATCAGCTTGAAATGGTGACCAAAAATATTCACTAATACAGTGCATTGACAACCTGAACTAGGAAATAAACAACAAAATCAGTGAGTAAACTAATCAAAAATGCATCCTCATTACTTTCATTCTTACTCTATTTAGAAAAAAAAGTTGTCTCCTTTATTAAATGGATTGGAGAAACAAGACTACACAATTGAATTCTAACATTATGCTACTGATCAGAACTTAAATAAATTAAACTACAAGAAATTAACCTAAGTTACAAACACTGGTAAAAGCAAATGATGAAATTGAAACTGAACAAACAAAACAAATGAAAAGAAAACCTCCTTCAGTGCAGGGCCCTCTACAACTGACTGGGTTGAGTTGCTAACTTAATTCAAAATGCTCCTTCAAATGATAATCAGTCAACACATGGCTTTGTATTATAAAATAGGAACAAAATTCCAAAATTACAGAGCTAATAAGTTTAAATTGAATACATCAAAAACTTCAAACCCTTTCTGGTTCTATACAATTGCTATTTAAAATAAAATATTAATAACTGTCTTTTGAGGAAAATCAACTACAGGTGGTCTACAGATATCACAACCTGTCTGCATAAATTTTTGATCAGTTACATGTGACTTGAATTCGAACAAGGTGGTTGCACAGAATCGTTGACATAGGTGGCTGATTTGAGTTAATGCTTCAACAAAATTGTTGGATTTATTAATTAACCACGAAAGGGTGGACAAAGAGTCCTATTGCTTCCGGGTTTTCATATGTTTGACTCCACCTTTGACTGTGGTCTTGAGATAGCTTTTTTATCGATCTGGGCTAGGTGACTAGGATAGGATCCATGTCGAGATGATTCCAGAGATGCCCATGTGTATGGTTTCTTCTTTTGACACCTGTAACTTGCTAAACCATGGAAGTAGCTACGGAACACACAGTTAGCTATAGAATAGGCTATGTTCTATAGCTAATTTGCAAAAACTTATTCAAATAGAAAAAAAATAAAAGTATAACATGTCAATCATTTAATGTCCTCCTTGAGACAAAATCTATCATTTATCAGCGATGGGGATCTGTCCTATTATGGAAAACAAGGGAAAGAAGTGAGAAACGTTTTCAAGGAGAGGGTAATTCTGAGGTTCAACAACTAGTTAGATAAGCTTGACCACATAGAGAAAAAAATTGAGTATAGGCATCTGATTTCCTAGACTGGACATGATTCATGATTTGACCAAAACTTTCCTTACAGACAGATTGTATTTTATGTCAAGACTTCATCAGCAAAATGTTACAACCAAGCATAAACAATATGGACAGAATACTAGCCAAGCACTGCAGTGTGACAAGTCTCTTTGAACTTCAATCAGATACAAATTTAAAAGTCAGAACATAGTGCAAGACAACACTTATTTACCAAAAAAAGAAACAAAAAAGAAAAGCAAAGTGAAATAATAAAGAAGAGAAAAAAACAATGAAATGACTATGTACATAGTGCGGGGCATGGCCCTAGATCATTTAAAATAATATTTTAAGTCTTAGCCATTTACAGGTAGAGTGTCAATCTTCTCATCAAGTGATTATAAATGATACGTGTATTGGCAAAGCTTCTCGTGAATGGTGAATGGGCTAATCCATAGGGACTAAAGCTTCATTTGTTTGCATTTGTCTTCATGGGGTTTATCTCACTTCAAGACTACATCACCCACACTGAAGATGGTACCCCCTACAGACTTTCTATCGAACCATCTCTTAGTACACTTTTGGTGAAGTGTAAACCTTTATTTTTCTTTCATCCTTTCTTCCTATAGCTTGTACAATGTGTCCATCCTACATTGAAATAATAGCCATGGCTTGTCTTAGGATTCTTGCGACAAATGGAGAGCAAACAAGTAGATGGTTTGCAGGAGGATGGCTTCTTTTCCTTATACCAAGAAGTAGGTGGAGGTATTTAGAGAGGGCTTAGGTGTGACTCAGTTAGCCCATAGAGCATTCACCAGAGTAGAGTGCTAGCTTTTCTATTCAGAGTAAATGGTCTTTTTCATGATGTGGATAAGGTTCTTTTTCATGGACTTGGAAAGACCATTTCCCTGTGGGTAGTAGTTAGCAGAATGCTTTAACACGATACAATTTTTCAATGCAAATTCATAAATATTTAACGAAGAAAAGTACGTTGCATTGTCAAAAACAAGCGATACAGGAATGCAAAACCTGGAGATGGTGTTTTTCCTTAGGAAGTTGATGACTTCTCGATCATTCGCTTGTTTCAGCGGAACTACTTCTATCCACCATGTAAAATCATCTGTAGTAGTTAAGATGTAGTG
This sequence comes from Pinus tabuliformis, assembly GCA_031772625.1. Lineage (NCBI taxonomy): Eukaryota > Viridiplantae > Streptophyta > Pinopsida > Pinales > Pinaceae > Pinus > Pinus tabuliformis. The sequence continues at coordinate 803,943,160 of CM062804.1, read as the reverse complement.
GTGCGACTTTGACGAATGTGGGAAAATCTCCCTAATGATGTCCAAGCCCCACTATTGGAATGGTTCGTCCACTGCAACAGGTTGTAGCGGGGCTGTAGACTTTCATTTTTTGTCAGCACATCTATCACAGACTGGACACTTGTGGGAATATGCATGTGCATATTTGAATAATGTAGGCCAATAGAAACTGACCCACATCACCTTGTGCACTATTGTGCTACCTGCAAAGTGAACCCCAGCTATTCCAACATGGAGATCATGTAACACCCTTTCCGAATCTTATGCCTCCAGGCACCTGAGAAAAATGTCGTTGTGGTGCTTTATGTAAATAACTTTGTGCACCAACTGGTAAGATAGAGCTTTGATTCAAAGTGCCCTCTTATACCGCATAGAGAAGTGAGAGGGTATGGCGCCATGCTCAAGGTACTGGTGCACGTCTGCGTACCAAGAGCTTCCGTGCAAAGTTGCGGGCGGGGGGGGGCGCTTGCTCAACATTATGTTGGAAATAATACTAAGAGGGGGGTGAATCAATATTATCAGAACAATAATTTTATTTCCCAAATAGATTTATATATGCTACTTCAGTGAAGTGAACTAGCATGTATATGCAAATGTGCTTAAAGAAACCAACATATATGCAGAGAACTTGTGATTTAGACAATTTAGCATGTGTTTATCTTAAACCAGTATATCATAGATTTATTAGACAGCGAAGTAAAAGCAAAATAAAGCATCACACATAAGAAACACACATGAATACCAAGATTTAAGGTGGAAACCCAATGTGTGTAAAAACCACCTGCTGATGTCATCTCTGTCTTCTTTTAATAATATGAAAATCTGTTTACAATCTTGTACTAGTGCAGACTCATACCAGTACGCAGGCTTCTACTTGCAGAAGGTTACAACCTTCTCTCATTCTCTAGCTTCTACTGGAAGGGATCTACAACCCCCTAGCTCTTGTACTAGCCAATATGTTTACTAGTACGTAGGTGCCAGCCTACAGAAAACTCCATTCTTCCACCAGGGACCACGTTTCATGAATTTTCAGACTAGATACTCCTAGATCACAACACCACAAACTGAAGGCCACGTTTCATCAAATTTTCACACTCGACCCATCAAAGATTTTAAACTTAAAATCCATCAACCAATATTCAGTTGATATGAACATTTAGATCACTAACACCAGAACGTTGTGCTGAACCCAGAACCCTGCATCATCATTCAGAATTATCTGTAACCTAAAAAATCATGCATTAGAGTGTATACGCTACTTAGCTAAACCCAACCTACGTGTATGCACTACTTGTGTGAATTAATCATGTGTATACCTTCAAAACTACTGCAAACATAAAGTCTTGAATAAAGTCTGTACCAACCATCAATATAATGAATATCTTCAGATCTTTAGATAGGTAGGGATAGAGATCACTTCTTCTCACTTATACAATCAAAAAATAAAATGCCAGCCTCCTTATGCATTCAATTTTACATTCAGATCTAAGAAGACTTCATTGACAGACAACAGTAAACAACAAAATTTGATTAGATAGATTAGTTAGATCTGAAATCTTTTGTATACGCTACTTGAATGAACCGAACTTGCATGGACACGCTCTTTGGCCGAGACGAACCTACGTACAAATATGAAAATATTGACTCAGAACTTTGTTGCAATTCCAGACTTCAGACAAACCTAGATCATGATAGATAACAAATAGAATAGGTGCAAAACATCAAATCTGGTCTCAACCAATATCAAATCATTCAAGAATAAGTCAAGAAAGTCTCATGATTCCTAATCCAATATTGAACTCAAGGTGCACATGAATATTTCAGATCCAGTCCCAAACACAACCCTACAACATAAAATATACTTCAGATAAAAGTATTCTTTAGAATCGTATTACTTGCCCCAGGCCAAATGATATTCTCTTCCTTATATACTCTTAGGCCTTTCTCAATACCTTGGACCAAAACCACTCAGGACCAATACCTTGGACCGAATACCTAGGGTCAATTGCTTGGACCAAATACCTCAAACTAAATACCTTGTATCAATACCTTGGATCAAAATACCTTGGACCAAAAACATGGTTTTCCAACATGTACACGCTTTTCCTCCTGTGAAAGTGTGTGTATACGTTATACGCTACCTTTGTTTTGTTAACCTGTGTGTATACGCTTCTTGGACAAAGTGAACCACTGTATACCTCTCTTTCTTCATTCTTTGGAGTCTAATCTGTAATCCTTTGTTGTTGACCTGCTGTACTGTGAATTTTCATTTGAGTGAGTTGCCATCAAGGAAAACACCTGTATCATAATGCCAACAATCTCCCCCTTTGGACTTGATGGCAACAACAACACCAATACACTCTCCTCCTTTGACATCAAGGGCAAAGGGCAGACGAAGATGTTCTCTCCCTTTGATATACATTATGTTGTTCATGCTCCCCCTGAGTACATGTTGAATTCTCTAAATGAGATTCCCTTTGTACATGTTGAGATGCATTGAAATCGTCTATGCTCCCCCTAAGCACATACAGAGTGCAAAAATATTCTCCAAAATAATAACATGACTCTATAACTCAACTATGTGCGTATGACCTTCCTATCACCAAAGGCTCATACATACATCCATCTCCCAACCAATTAGGGATAAACCAAATTTGACTCATCCACCCAACCAAGTGGGGATATACCAATTGTTTATACATGACAGAAATAATAAATATTACATCATCCATCCCATGCAAAGTGGGGATACAAATTACATCATTTTTCCAAGAGGACTCATTCAAATGTATGAGAAGACATATCACAACCTAGACTTTTACATGACTTAAGCAACAAATGGTATAAATATCTGAAGCCATAGCTGGACTCAGCAACCATAATGCCAACAATGTTGAATGTACGTGAAGGCTAATGATTCCCCTGAACCTGAACTACCTGTGCATTGTTAACAAGTAAATGATCAAGGCATCTTTGTCAGTCAAATAAAAATTAATGAACAAATCATATCGATAGACAGTAATCATAAACATCAGTTAGAGCACCCATATCAGAGCCTGCATCACTGTTTTTCTAGTCTGAAAAACATACACGCTCCTTGACCCATAGAAACCTGCGTGCGTATGCGACTATACTTCATGAAACACACATATAATAACCTTTCTTTGAAAAGGATGGATTTAACAGCAGGATGATGCGGCAATTACTCCCAACTTTTGTCTGAGATATTCAAATGTTTCTCTAGGAAGTGGTTTAGTGAATATATAAGTAACCTATTCTTTGGAGGGAACATGCTCCAATTTGACCTTTTGTTCAAGCACCTTTTCACATAGAAAATGGTACTTGATGGGTATGTGCTTGGTCTTAGAGTGCATGACTGGATTCTTTGAAATACTGATGGCACTTGTATTGTCACATAGAATGGAGATAGGTGGAGTACATGTGATCTAAATGTCTTGCAAAGTTTACATCATCCAAAGTAGTTGTGTGCAGCAAGATGCAACAACCACATATTCTGCTTCAGCTATAGATAAAGCAATTGAACTTTGTTTCTTGCTAAACCAAGACACTAACCTAGAACCCATATACAATGAACCACCACTAGTGCTTTTCTATCATCAACACTTCCTGCCCAATTTGCATCTATATATGCATGAAGAGTAAGATTTATATCTCTAGGATACCATAAACCAAAATCTTGAGTTCCTTGAAGATATTTGAAAATTATTTTGACTGCTTAAAGGTGTGATTCCTTCAGAATTGCTTGGAATCTTCCAACTATTCCTACTGCATGCATCATGTCAGGTCGGGTACCTATTAGATAAAGCGGAATGCCAATCATGGATCTATAAGTTGGTTGATGTACTACTGTTGATTCATCATTTGAGCTGAGATTACATCTTTTTACCATTGGGGTACGTACAGGTTTAGAATCTTCCATTCTATACCTTTTCAAGATTTGTTTGAGATATTTGGTTTGTGACAGAAAAATACCATCTTTAGTTTGTTGAATTTGTAGACCAAGAAAATAGGTAAGTTCACCAAGCAAGGACATTTCAAATTCTTGCTACATTACTAAAGCAAAATTCTGACTCATGGATTCTTCATTTCTACCAAAAATTATATCATCAACATAAACAATAATAATTAGCAATTTATCAGTTTCAATCTTTGTATATAGATTGCTCTCTGCAGAACCTTTTGTAAAACCTTGTTGGTGTAGATATTTGTCAAGGCAGTAATACCAGTCCTTGGAGCCTGTTTCAGACCATAGAGAGCCTTTTTGAGTCTACATATAAGTTTTGCATCATTTCCAAGAATGAATCCTTCCAGCTATTCAAGATAAAATTCTTCTTCTAAATCTCCATTAAGGAAGGCTGATTTTACATCCATTTGGTATACTTTGAATTTTTGAAAGCTAGAAAGAGCAAGAAAAATCCTTATGGCTTCAAGTCTAGCAACAGGTGTAAAGATTTCTTCAAAATCTATACATTCTTGTTGAGCATACCCTTTACAAACAAGTTTGGCCTTGTTTCTAATGCTTCTCCATTTTCATTCAGCTTGTTTTTGAATATCCATTTACTTCATATAATAATTTTATCATGAGGTCTAGGAACTAATTGCCAAGTATCATTCTTTTCAATTTGCTCAAGTTCTTCATCCATGGCCTTGACCCAACATTCATCTTTGCATGATTCATTTACATTTTGAGATTTGGTGGAGGATAGTAATGCTAGATAGCTTGAGGTCCCTGTAATAGTTCTTCTTGTCAGTACACTTGCCTCCTTTTCCCCTAAAATTTGAGTTTCTGGATGATTTTTCTCAACATACCTGGACAAAGTCTTTTCTTCTACCATTATCTCTTCTTCTGGTGCTTCATTGGTTTCTTCTTCAATATCATTTTTATTTGATGTGGGAAAATAATCCCCATCTTCTTCATTGTCATAATCTTCTGTTGATTTTATCTGTTTTGGATTTTTGCATGCTTCATCAACTACAACATTAATGCTTTCAACAATTTTCCCAAGTCTTTTATTATAACATTTATATCCTTTACTTCTAGAAGAATAACCAAGAAAAATACCTTCATCTTCTTTGGGTTCAAACTTACCAAGTTTTTCATCATTCCTTTTTATAAAACATTTTCTTCCAAAAACTTTAAAGTATTTTACAGTACAAGTCTTGCCATACCAAATTTCATGTGGAGTTTGAGTGCTATTTACCCGAACATTTTCTTTGTTGAGAATAGTTACGACAGTGAATGAAGCTACACCCCAGAAGGTTGCAGGAGTTCCAGATTCATCTAGCATAGCTTGAGCCATTTGCTGAACTGTTCTATTCATTATTTCTACCAAACCATTTTGATGAGGAGTCCTTGCGGTGGAGAATTGCCTTTTTATTCCATGTTGTTCACAAAAGTAAAAGAATTCATCTAATGTAAATTCCCATCCTTGACCATATCTGAGGCATTTGATTTTTCGATCTGATTCATTTTCAACCAAAACTTTGAAGGCTTGGAACTTTTCAAATGCTTCATCTTTATGTTTTAGAAGACCTAGCCAACACATTCTAGAAAAATCATGAATGAAAAAAATAAAGTATTCTTCTCCACGAGGTGAATTTTTCCTTGATAGTCCACATAAATTAGTATGGACAAGTTCAAGAGGCTTACTATCTAACCCTTATTTTCCATGAATTTGACTCTGGTTTTCTTACCGATTTGACATGGTTTGCATATTGTATTTTCTGGGATGCTGATATTTGGAAGATCATGAACAGCCTTGAGTCTGCATGTTTTTATTATTTGAGAAAAGCTTAGATGTCCCAATCTTCTATGCCACAGCCAATTTTCATAAAAAAAATTTAGATAGCACTATTGTTGTCCTTGTAGAAATTCCCACCTATAGATCACCTGATAACGCAATATACTAAAGAAAAATACTTGATCTACTTCTAGAAACAATTATGTGGAAGCTTAATCGAATATGAGTAAGATCAATTGAACACATATAACTGATAAGAATAAATCAAGCACACATAACACAGAAGAAATAACCAAGGGAAAGCACCAACCTAGAACCCCAACTCTATATTATCATACAAGTGGAAATCTTGTCCAAGTTATAGAAAGAATTAGCTCAAAAGCTATCCTGCTCCCTCTGCAATCAAACAATACTGCTCAAAGACCAAATAGACACTAGAAATGTCCTCCTCAAGCCCTCCAAGCCTCCTATTTCCTTGTACAGTTTTTTCTGGGGTCCAGTGCTTCCACTTGTGTGAATTCCCACCTCACACTGCTCACTTGGCTCAGAAATAACTGCACAAACCTGTAGGTGATAATTCCTTCTTCTTTGATGAGTTTCCTATATAGAAAAAATCATCCAACTAATAGTACATTGTCCCTTCCTTTGATCTCAACTGGGTCTCTATCTGAACTGACATGCATGAGTTATTTATGAGAGAATATTCAGTTATCTGAAGTGCAACAGTTACATGCATGCATGCATTAACTAATTGAACTCATAATTAATTCAAAAAACTGTTTGAATTAATCTAACTGAACTTGACTCAGTTAACTGAGCCAACTAATTACAACTCAATATTACAACTCATCCTTATCTCTTTAACTGATGGATAAATTCCTCAATTAATGGAGAAACTGTTGCATGTCCCCACATAGACTTCATGTTTGATTTTCTACAACTAATTAACTCATGGTGAATTAATTAATTATTTTACAAACAACTGCTAAGATCAAATTCGAATTTTACTTCTCAATTTTAGTTCAGGGACTAAGTAAAATTGGAATCCATCCCAAAATGCTATTTATAGCAATGCTATTTTTAGCACTTCCATTTTTCATTCCTTGTTTCTATGTCCAACATTGGTACTTGAACTACTATTTATAGCAATGTTATTTTAAGCATTTATTGTCGCCATTTTCAATACTCCCTCTCAACAAGAAAGGCATTCAACTCGAACCCAATCATGAACCTTTGGAATGTTCTGCATGCAACACTTCTCCCAGGTGTTATTTCTCCAACAACTCTAGAAACAAAAAAAAAAATCCCAACTGACCTCTCTATTGGGCTAGAAACATCCTCTAATGTTGAAGCTCCATCTACCACTGACAAATGCTCCCTCTCTGACCTCTAAGCTGATGCAACACTCCATGCATCTCAAACCATTGCACACCTCTCTGTGTCATCCTGCACTGGTGCAACACTCATGTGCCTCTTGCATTGTTGCAGCTTGATAGCTCTACACTGTCTTGCGATTCTTGCACTATAGATCTCTCTGTTGCTCCATCCGCATCTATCTCTACCCACTCAGCCAATCTTGCTACTCCTCGTCGGGGCTCCTGTAGCAAGGTCTAATTAAAGAGGTTGGGTACCTCAATGAAACTGCCCCTATTCCAGCCTTCTTGGGACTATCACTCCACATCGCCCCACCTCCTACCTGGAGGTATGGATGCATGTGATATCTTTTCCCACTTGGCTCAAAATTTCCCCCTACTGTAGGTCTCTACATGAGTGGATGCCTCCACTTGATCTCCTCTCGGCTTCTCCAGTTGTGGCTACTCCACAACCTCCTGAAGCTGCTTCACCAATTGTGGCTCATCCAGAATTGTCTAAGACTTCTCCTGGTGCTACATGTTGAGAGGTAATGTACTCTCCCTCTCAACCACCAGGTCTCTAACAGTTGCCTTCCTCCTCAAGGCTTTGCATGCATCTTGAACCTCAAGAGCATACAGGTTCTTGAATCATGAACCGATCTGCTTCACCAATCTAGTGGTGACGTGTCGAAGGAAAACCTTTCCCTTACTAAAGACTACATCATAGCCTTTGTCTTCCAGCATTGGGATCAATACCAAATTTTTCTTCAATCCTGGTACATACTTGACATCAGTCAAGGTAATGCGAGCTCCATGCTCCCTTTGAAAAAAAATCGTGCCTACACTTGAGACACTATACTTTTCATCATTACCCATCGCTATGAGTATCTAGAGATATTTCTCCTCCAAGGTATTGAACAAACTCTTGTCTTTGTTCATGTGGAAAGAAGCTCCATTGTCAAGAAACCAACCACATCCCACCATGGATGAAACCATGCATGTGAAGAGGGTGAAATCCAACTCAAACTGTGAGGCCAATGCCTCACCTTCTGATCCTTCCAGGGATCCCTTCTTGGATTTCTTCAGTGGACAGTTTGTAACAAAATGGCCCACCTCATGACAACAAAAGCATCACACTTTCGATTTGTCAAACTTCTCCCCACCATAGGAAGAACTCGATTTGGGATGAGAATCCTTCTCCTTCCTCTTCTTCACCTTACTCACTAAGGTGCAATTTTCTTCATCCTCCTTGGATGAAGAACCATCTCTGGTGCTTCTTCTTATCTCCTCCTGCATCAAATACGACCAAAGTCATTCCCAATCTGGTAGTTTTTATCTTCCATTAACCGAGTCTTAGTAGCTATTCCAGCTCTTAGGAAGACCGAGGAGTGCAAGACTTACCATGTTATCATCGGCTATCATGATCCCTACACTTCCAAGATCATCCCTGCAGGCGGTGTCACCCTTTTCACACTTGATTTTCTGAAGCTTGTCTTTCAGTACCAGCTTCCTCTGCTCGCTATTGTTCTGATATAGATCGTTCAATGTTTTCCACATCGAAAATGGTGTCTCCTTCCCATGGAGACTCAAGACTATGTGGTCTCGAACTCCCTCCAGAAGGATTCTCCTTGCTCTAGCCACACATTTCTTAAATTTCACTAATTCTGTAGCATCAGATGCTGAGGGCTTGGGGACTTCTTGATCAATGAAGTCTTTTAGACCGTTATCCTCTAATACTGCTTCCATGCGATCCTTCTAGGCTATATAATTCGAGCTGCCATCAAGGGAATACTTGAGTCTTAAACTGTTGAATGCCATTGGTGAAATTGATATGTGATAGGAACTCGATTTCTAAATTTAGGAACCTCAAAATTCAAACTTCTCCCTTCTTGTATATTGTTCTTCACCTTTGATCACCTTTTCTCTAATACCATGTAGAAATTTGCACCTGTAGATCACCTGATAATGCAATATACTAAAGCAAAATACTTGATCTACTTCTACAAACAATTATGCGGAAGCTTAATCAAATATGAGCAAGATCAATTGAACACATATAACTGATAAGAAGAAATAACCAAGGGAAAGCACCAGCCTAAAACCCCAACTCTGTATTATCATACAAGTGGAAATCTTGTCCAAGTTACAAAAATAATTAGCTCAAAAGCTATCCTACTCTCTCTGCAATCAAATAATATTTCTCACAGACTGAATAGACACTAGATATGTCCTCCTCAATCCATCCAAGCCTCCTATTTCCTTGCACAGTTCTTCCTGGGGTCCAGTGCTTCCACTTGTGTGAATTCCCACCTCACACTGCTCACTTGGCTCAGAAATAAATGCATAAACCTGAAGGAGATAATTCCTTCTACTTTGATGAGTTTCCTATATGGGAAAAATCATCCAACTGATAGTACATTGTCCCTTCCTCTAATCTCAACTGGGTCTCTGTCTGAACTGAAATGCATGAGTTATTTATGAGAGAATATTTAGTTATCTGAAGTGCAGCAATTACATGCATGCATGCATTAACTAACTGAACTCACAATTAATTCAACAAACTGTTTGAATTAATCTAACTGGACTTGAATCAGTTAACTGAGCCAACTAATTATAACTCAATATTACAACTCATCCTTATCTCTTTAACTGATGGATAAATTCCTCATTTAATGAAGAAACTGTTGCATGTCCCCACATACACTTCATGTTTGAATTTCTACAACTAATTAACTTATTGTGAATTAATTAATTATTTTACAAACAGCTGCTAAGATCAAATTCAAATTTTACTTCTCAATTTTAGTTCAAGGATTAACTAAAATTGGAATCCATCCCGAAATGCTATTTTTAGCACTTTCATTTTTCATTCCTTGTTGCTATGTCCAAGACTGGTACGCAAACTGCTATTTATAGCAGTGCTATTTTTAGCATTTCTCATTGCCATTTTCAACAGTCCTCCCTTGAGTATGTATAAGTTGTTTGGATTTCTTGTACCTTTGATCACGGTCTCTCCTGTATCAAGCTCACAAACAAGACATCTGTTTGATCAAAACACCACTTCATTTCCTTGATCACACATTTGAATGACACTCAATAGGTTATGCTTTAAACCATCTACATACATAACATTTCCAACTTTAACCTTTTCTTTCAAGAAAACAGAGCCTTTACCTTTTATGACAGCAGGAGTGTCATTTCCAAATGAGACATTCTTTTCCTTTTCTAAGGCATTATATGAGTGAAGTTTTTCTTTGTCACCTATCATGTGTTTTGAGCATCCACCATCAATGTACCATTGATTTTCTTGTCCTTCTGCATACAAGGCTATACCACATCTTTCTGTTTGAGATTCTTTCTTTCTCCATATCTTGGGATTTAATGGCATTTTCTCCTTTTGAGATGTTTGCCAAAATTTGCTCCTGCATTCAGATTCTTCATGACCAAAGTTGTTACAGATTGAGCATTCTATTTCATTTTCAAGAGGAGAAAAGTTATTATAGGAACTTCTCTTGATCCCTATTACATTCCTTTGATTTCGTGCTTCTCTAGTCATGATGGTTTTCTAAGAAATGCATTGAGAATATTTGTGCCCAAAATTATGACATGAAAAACATTGCCCCTTAAAGAAGTTCCTGCGACTATCGAATCTATTAACCTGGTGATTGCAGTTTTGATTGATATTCATCTTTGGAGAAAACAGAGTATGATTTTCCTGAGGTTGGTTGTGGCTTCTATTCATCCTTGGAGTAAATTTAGCATGATTTACCTGGTGATGTCCTTTATGCCTTCGCTAATGATTGTCATATTTCTCATTGGTCTTTGCTGCACCAAGATAGATTTTGGTGGAGGTTGACGGCTTCTGTGATTGAGATGCTTCTTCAGTATATCCAAGACCTGTCTTTATCAGAGGAGAATGTTGAACTTTGATAATTTCATTTAAAGTTTCTAATCCTTTAGAAAATCTAAGATTGATAGATTTCGTTTTCTCAAGATCCTTTCTTAGACCCACAATTTCACATTCTAGTTTTTCATTGTGTTTTTCCTTTTCAACAAGTTGGTATATCAAGGTATCTATAATCATATTCTTTTATTCCAAACAGATTTTGAGTTTAGATATTTCTTCATGAAGGTCTTCCTCTTCTAAAGCATCCAAAAAATTATCATTGTCATAAGCCATGAGAAGTCTATAATCATCACTATTAGATAAACCATCACTACCCTCTTCTAAACTATCCCAAAAATCATTACTATCATAAGCCATGAGAAGTTTGTAATCTTGTCCAGTTTCATCTTCATCACTATTAGATAAACCATTGCTAGCTTCATGAGTATAGTAACTCCTTTTATTCACAACTTGTTTTCTATTCCCTTTTGCATATTCCTTTCCTTTTTCATATTTATCTTTATGAGGACATCTGGTAGCATAATGACCGACTCTGCCACAAGCAAAGCATTTGAAGGGTAGCTTACCTCTAAACCTTCCAGAACCTTGTTGAAGCTTCTTGAAAAATTTTACCTCATCTTCTTCTTCTGAAATATGTCCTAATTCATTGTGTTCTTCCTTTCCTTTTGCTGAAGCTATAAATGATGCTTCTCTCATATTTGATGGTCCTCCTTTTCTCATCTTGAAGGCAATTAAGATTCTGTGAAGCTATGTCATAGTGATATTTTGTAGATCCTATTTTTCTTTTATGGCACACTTTGGATTCAAATTTAGTAGAAAAGGATCTCAAAACTTTCTCAACTAAGGTAACTTACTTTATTTCTTCACCCGGATTCTTCATACAATTAACAACCTCATCTATACGTAAGAAGTAACTAGCTATATTTTCATCACTATGCATCTTAAGAGTTTCATACTGAATTCTAAGAGTTTGAAGCTTAGCATGTTTTACCTGAAAGTCTCCTTCGTATCTCAAAACGATTTTGTCCCATATTTCTTTGGTTGGTTTGAGCTACATGACTTTGACAAACTCTGATTGTGACAGACTTCCAATAAAGTATTGACAGCTTTGGCATTGGTCTCATATTGCTTTTTACCTACCGCATCTATAGGAATTGCTGTTGGAAATGTATATCCACCTTCCACAATTTCCCAGACATCCATTCCAAGCGATTGTAGATAGGTTCTGGTTCTTATTTTCCAATAAAAAAAGTTTCTTCCATTGAATATTGGTGGTTTGATGGATCCCATGCTTTCTTGATTATTCATGTTGATGGATCTCCCTTCAAGCGATCAAGCTTCTTTTGAAGGACTTGCTTTGATACCAATTGTTGGAAACAATATTGATAGGGGGTGAATCAGTGTTATCAGATCAATAATTTTATTTCCTAAACAAATTTATATACACTACTTCAGTGAAGTGAACTAGCATTTATACATGACTGTGCTTAAAGAAACCATCGTATATGCAGAGAACTTGTGATTTAGACAATTTATCATGTGTTGAGCTTAAACCAGTATATCAGAGATTTATTAGACAGTGCAGTAAAAGTAGAATAAAGCATCACACATAAGAAACACACATGAACACCAAGATTTAAGGTGGAAACCCAATGTGGGTAAAAACCACCTACTGTTGTCATCTTTGTCTTCTTTTAATAATAAGAAAATCTATTTACAATATTGTACTGGTGCAGACTCATACCAGTATGCAGGATTCTACCTGCAGAAGGTTACAACCTTCACTCATTCTCCAGCTTCTACTAGAAGGGAGCTATAACCCCCTGGCTCTTGTACTAGCCAATATGTTTACTAGTACGTAGGTGCCAGCCTACATAAAAATCCACTCTTCCACCAGGGACCACATTTCATGAATTTTCAGACTAGATACTCCTGGATCACAACACCACAAACTAAAAGCCACGTTTCATCAAATTTTCACACTAGACCCATCAAAGTTTTTAAACTTAAACTATATCAACCAATATTCAGTTGATCTAAACAATCAGATCACTGACACCAGAACACTGTACTGAACCCAGAACCCTGCATCATCATTCAGAACTAGTTGTAACCTAAAAAATCATGCATTAGAGTGTATATGCTATTTAGCTGAACCCAACATGCATGTATATGCTACTTCTGTGAATTAAACATGCGTATACCTTCAAAACTACTTCAAACATAAACTTTTGAATCAAGTCTGTACCAACCATCAATATACTGAATATCTACAAAGATTTACACAAGTAGGGACAAAGATCACTTCTTCTCACTTATACAATCAATCAATCAAATTCCATCCTCCTTATGCATTCAATTTTACATTCAGATATAAGAAGACTTCATTGACACGCAGCAGTAAAACAACAAAATTTGATCAGATAGATCAGTCAGATCTGAAAATAATCTTTTCTTTTGTATATGCTACTTGAATGAACCAAACCTGTGTGTACATGCTCTTTGGCTGAGATGAACCTGCATACAAATCTGCAAATATTGACTCAGAACTTTGCTACAATTCCAGACTTCAGACAAATGTAGATCATGATAGATAACAAATAGAATAGGCACAAAACATCAATTCTAGTCTCAACCAATATCAGATCATTCAAGAATAAGTCATTTCAGGTCTCATGATTCCTGATCCAATATTGAAGTCAAGGTGCACATGAATATTTTAGATCTATTCCCAAACACAACCCTGCAACATAAAATATACTTCAGATAGAAGTATTCTTAGAATCTTATTACTTGCCCCTGGTCAAATGATCTTTTCTTCCATATAAACTCTTAGGCCTTTCTCAATACCTTGGACCAAAACCACTTAGGATGAATACCTTGGACTGAATACCTAGGGTCAATAGCTTGGACCAAATACCTTGGATCAATACCTTAGATCAAAATACCTTGGACCAAAAACTTGGTTTTCGAACATGTATGCACTTTTCCTCCTATGAAAGTGCGTGTATATGTTATACGCTATTTTTTTTCTGCTAACCCGCGTGTATACGCTTCTTGGACAAAGTGAACCAACGTATACCTCTCTTTCTTCATTCTTTGGAGTCTAATCTGTAATCCTTTGTTGTTGACCTATTGTACTGTGAACTATCATTTGAGTGAGTTGCCATTAAGGACAACACCTGTATCATAATGCCAACACATTATACATTTCAATTTCTTGCTCCTAGCCGGCGAGCTCTTCTTCTTCCTCTTGCTCATGTACTGCTTCCGCTACTAGTCTGAAAAGACTGTGATGCTTGATGGTGTGAACTACCTTGATGTAAAGATCATATTCTTGCAGTCCTGTCATCTGGTTCACCCTTCTCTCACCCAGATCTTGATGAAGAAACAATGACCTTGAAGAAAAATTAATCGGAGAGCATTAACTATTTGCAGAGAGGAACAATAAAAATAACCACAACAACAATAATAAAACATACACATAATATTTATCCAAGAAAACCCCAAATCCGATGAAAAACCCATCCCAATGAGATCTCATTAGCATTAGCCAAAACCCTCACTAATCCGACCAAGTGAGCCTTCACCGCTCACCTCTAGGCCTACATTACAATGAAGTATTCCCAGTCTTTTATAGGCTCCATTACATGAAATACCATGGATACACTATACCATGTGCCCAAAACCACTACTATTTAACTAGGTCAACCTTGACTCAAACCCCGAGTCAATTTTACCTAACAATTCCCCCCTTAAACTTGACTTGGGGTTCCTTGACTAAATCTAACCAAAACCTACTAAGTGAGACAATCCTGCTCACTTTAGCCCTTATCCCCTTCAAAGTTTTTACCCAGGATTTGTTAACTCAAAATCCCCCCTATCACCAAGGTCTAACCCAGAATTTACCAGTGATTACCCAGGGGTACGCATGCCATACCAGGTCTTACAACCATATGCCCATTTACATGCAAAAAATTGACTTCATTATAATTTAATAATTTTTATTTTTTAAATTCATTGTTGTTGTCCTGATATTCTAACCCATCCTCTCTCGCTTTAACATACTTGATGCTCCCCTCCATTGTTTTATTTACTTTATGACCCTATCACGATGCCCAATACCCTAGACATTGATGCTTATTGATTTTCACCATCATGCACTACCCTTGTATATTGTATGATCAAGGCACGAAGGAAAACATCAAAATTACTGCTATCTTTATACAGTAATCTAGAACACATATGCACATGGTCCACTCAATCACCTCATCCTTATTCTCTTCCTCGAACACACTCTTTTAAATGCAACGAGCACTCATTTTCTATTTAATCAATCCTTTTTCTTCACACCCATTACTCTTGCAAAAATCCTTCGTTAGCATTTCCACCCATTCTACTCTCCTTCATGTTCTCCCCAGTGTACTTTTCAAGGGTTTCAACAATACCAATTGTTGAGAAAAGCCATCATGATTCTGCCACAAATCCTTCACATGGGTTCCTTCATTACACCACGGGCTCCACACCTTTATTTTCGTTACGGCACTGGTCAATACCTCAGCTACTCCAAACTTCATCTTGTTCGCTCTCTTGCCAGTGGTTTGAAAAATGAAATTCACATCAATTAATTTCTCTCCTTCCGCAACTCCATCTTATCTCTTTTGATGATCTCAACCACAGGGACCCATTCCACCCTCGATTTTCTTATGTCATCAAGGACTACAATGTTTAGGAACTCCTCGATCTTGTCCCTACAAGTCTCATAATATCCAAGCAAGGATTCCCATGCAACTATATATGGTGCATTAATTTTTCCAACCACACCTACATTATAACTATAGCTCCATTATGTTCCAGTTGCTCCTTCACATGAGTCATGGATCTCACCCAAGTAGCGACTTCTTTCTTGTCACTTTCGCTCGAGTCAAGGTGATTGGTAGCCACCTCCTCTTCCCCTTCAGAAGATTCTCGATCACAAATCTAATATAAAGCCTTGTGGGTATTCACCAATGCTCACCAGATGTCCCCTATGACCTATGCCCTTGATCAAGCTTGATCCCTCAAAATACTCTTGATAAAGGGCCAAAGAAGCTTCCCTTTCCATGAATACCATCCATACGTTGACCCTATTTTCATCACTACCAACAATTGGAACACATAGGCCGCTCCTTTTCAAGTGTAGTCATTTCTCTCCAGCAAGTCGACCACTGCATTGCACAAGGGACTCTTCCAAGGTTCCTTAGAATCCTCTTCTTAGCCCTGCGCATAGAATTTTATCCACTCTACAACAATGGATTTGAGTGCTAATGATTGTATGCCTCCACCATGGGCATTGTTATTCTCTCTATAGTGCATCGACCAACATTGATATCAGAATCACGCCTCCCATTTATTCATGCTACCTTTTCTTGTGGAATGGATACATTTTCCATCTCTTCTAACCATTATGTTCCAGATCCATATTTGGATCAGCAAATTAGATCTCCTTCATTCACCAGGCCAAATAACCCTTGGCAACAAAAGCGTCCTTTTGAAGCCAAAACACAACCTTTGACTCTGATACCAAATGAAGAAAAATTAACCGAAGAACATTAACTATTTACGAAGAGGAACACTAAAAATAACCACAGCAACAATAATAACACATACACATAATATTTATCTATGAAAACCCAAAATCCATGGAAAAACCCAACCCAATGAGATCTCATTAGCACTGGCCAAAACCCTAACTAATCTAGCCAAGTGAACCTTCGCCACTCACCTCTAGGCCTACATTACAATTAAGTATTCCAAGCCTTTTATAGGTTCCCTTACATGCAATACCATGGTCCATAATACCATGGTCACACTATACCATGTGCCCAAAACCACTACTATTTAACTAGGTCATCCTTGACATAAACCCCAAGTCAATTTTACCTAACAGACTTGACTGCTGGGTGCGGCACAAAGATAATGCAATGATTTTTCAAGAGGTAGGGTCTAAAGGGTTTAACCACCTTGTATACTGTGTATGCTTGTCCATGGAAAAATAGTTTAGTTCAAGTCCTTGCAAGCTCACACTCTTGAAAGAGATAGGTCATTCATCATTCAGCTCATCTTTTTGAGTGAGCACAATAGTGAGTGAAATGTCAGAAGCAAAAGTGTAGAGAAAGAAATCCTTGTTGAAGTTTGGGTTGTACAATGGAGGCATCTTTGTTATATCTTTCTTAATTCAGGTGAATGCTCCCTTTTATTTTTACCCCCAATTGTACACTGCATCCTTCCTTGTCATCTCTTCAATGGGTTTGACAATCTGCGCATAATCAGAGATTAACATTTTGAGGAAGTTGATCTTCCCCAGGAAGGATTGCATAGCTTTCTTGTTCACAGGGTAAGGAATATTTATGATGGTCCAAAATTTGTCCAGTTCTACCTTGATCCCACTCTTGGCAATGATGTGCCCAAGGAGTTTACCCTTAGACACTAGGAAGACTCTCTTCTTTGGATTCAAGGATATCCCATATTTTCGGCATCACTCAAATATTTTCTTAAGATGGCACAACCATTCTAACTGTTAACTAGAGAAGACTCTCATGTTGTCAAGGTAGACCACTACCCTCTGTCTGATGAGCCCATAGAAATTGATATCCATTGTGCACTAAAATGTAACTCCTCCATTTACCAACCCAAACAACATTTTATGGTAAGAGAACATACCCCACTTGGTACAGAATGTTGTCTTAAGTCTGTCATACTCTGCTACCAGAACCTGATTATATCTTGAGAAACCATCTAGCAAATAAAAAAACTCTGCTCCAGATACTATCTGCAATATGTTTTCCATTAACAACACTGGATAGTTATCCTTGTCCAAGGCACGGTTAAGATTTCATAAATCAATGCACTGGCTGATCTCCACATACTTCTTCCTAACAAGGACTGGATTTGAAACCCATGTGAAATGAACAACCTTGTAGATGATCTGAGCATCCAGCAACTTAGTCAATTATTTTTGTATTATTATCTTAAGTGATGGATGAACTTTCTTTAGCTTATGCTGAAAAGGCTTGGCCCCTTCTTTGATTGGAATACCATGCTAGATTATTCGCATGTCATATGTTTTCAAGTCATCATACATCCATGCAAACACATCACGACACTGTCTAAACAGGTATACAAAATCATGTCGCTCTTATGGTGTGCAACATGTACCAAGATTCAAAAACTTCAGATCTTTGTCTATTCCCAGATTGATTTGTTCATACAACATTGTGGAACTGTGGGTTTTGGCATTCATGGGCCCATGAAAGTGGTTTTGTAGGTCATACAAATTCTTGAGTGATACCACACCCTTGGGTATAAGGTTGTCTTTACTATCATCAGATGCATCCTGTAGTGAGAACTTGTGATCATCTTTGTCTATCACTGCATGCTTGAAATATTTCACATTATCCATGAAATGTAGTATTTTTTGGTCATCATAAAAAACACGTAAATTAGTGATGTTATCAGGAATAGAATGCTTATACAAAATTTCAACTAAAAATCTATCCCTTAATAGTGTCATCCTAGAAACTGCATTCACAAGAGTGTCTGTAGCTGCATTACACATTCTTTGTACTGAAATAATATTCAAAGCTTGGAAGTTAGTCACCATACCTCTTTATGATAACCCTTAAGATAGGTTGACACACAATGTATAGTGTTACATACCTGACACACCACAATCTCTGAGTCACCTACCACTTTTAGCACAACAACATTGAGGTTGATGGCTTTTCGTAAGCCCAAGACATGTTTTCATACTTGATGGTGTTGTTCGTTGATGCAAACTTCAAGTGACTTGAGAGTAAATTTTTCCTTTACAACGGGTCTATTAAGACACAACTGACTCCAGAGCCCTCCCACGTCTTTGATCCGCCAAAACATAAGGTCCTCATATTATCTGTACAAGGACCACTCACTGCACTAATACTTCTATCTATTGTACATGTTTCATTTTTGCTAGTTGGGCAAGGAAGGAGACCCAACTGTGTGTCTAGTTGGGTGGGAGCTAGGTATGCGAGATAACACCCCAGCTATGTTTCCAGAAAGAAATTTCCGAACATAAGTTCTGTGAAAGCCAATGATTCATTTTCACCATTCATGGGAGTAATGTTGTGTTTCATGTATCTTTCTGACAACACCCAAATTTGGTTGTTTTTGCCCTTGTGCAGAAGCCATAAGTGTGACCAGTCTATGGCAAAGTATCCTTACAACTTGCTAGACCAGTCTCAACTGAGCAGTAAGCCATATGCTTCCGAGATTTCCACAATCACAATGTCAATGCACTAATGAACTCATCCTTCAGATGATAACCAGATGATCACATCTCGGAGTTCACCAATGGTTGGCACACATGTTTTGTCAAGTTGGATGATCTGCACAGTTGTTCTACTCCATTGAGCATTGATCCTCTTAGCAATGGAGAGTGGCATGACATTGACTAATGCACCAGAGTCAACCAAACAATTGTGAACATTGAAGTTGAATGTTTTTAATGACAACAAAAATGGTTGGTAGGGTGAGTTTGCTTCCTTCATATGGAGCACATTGAGAATAAATGCATGTGAGTCAGGAGACTTACTTGGTCCCTTGTTGGAAGAGGTAACACTGTCTGTGGAGGTTTGCCCCAGTGTGCACAAAAGAATATCCCGTTGACCTGTGATCTTTGTTAACTCATACAGAGATATGTTTACACGGGCCATTTTCATATCTTTGACAATGTTGTAGTCTAGAGTAGGAAGACTCACCGAGATGTCTGGGGTAAACTTGTGTTCGTGTTGTCCAGTGGGATGTTCTTGTATTTGCTATCATAGGTGTACTTTTTGATGTTGTTGTCTTCCCGGAATTTCTTTGAGTTTTATGTGTTGAGTTGACCGGTGGATCAATTTCTTTGAGAAAGTGTTGGCTTACCTTTTATTTTGGTATTTCAAACACAATGGGGACCCCTTGGCTTCTCAAGTTTTATCAATTATTTTGCTTTGGGGCTAGACGGTCGCTCAGAGGCTCCTTCTCAGTGGTCATCTTCTAGGAAGTGTGAGCACATTGATACATGTTGATTACGTGCCCAACACTTGGAGCTTCATTAGATTCAACAACTTCTTATTCATCTTAATCTTCATGCCAATCCTACTCACTAGCCAAGAATTGGTTGGACAACTGTGTAGCTAGGGCGCTCAATCCTTGGTTCCAACCTGGGAAATTCTTCTCTGAATGTTGTTCGCTATGGAACTTGCAGTAATGATCTTTCACGATTTGATCTAGGTTGAGCACAAGGTTAGACCTATGCGAAGATTTGGCTGGGGGGATACTACTGCTGCCTAAAGTCATATTCTTCCTTTGCACGAACTTGGGGGGCTTACTTCTCACGGTTATCTTACTCATCCATTGTTTGAGTTCGTAAAATTTGGTTGTCAAGGATTTGATGAGACGAGTAAGGCTCTCAATTTAACTTGTGTTATTTTCCTTTTCCTTTCTCATAGTGGTCTAAGACCTCCTACAGGTGTCTTTGGAGTCCTTAGCTAATTTGTCATCTATAATGACTACAATAGCGCACAAGTCTTTCTCCACAAAAATTGCATCCTAGACATTTTCCAATACTGTTGGTTTTACTACTTGATTGATGAACTATGCAATGTTGGTCGAAAGTGAATACGTGTAGTAGCCAATAGTGATGGAGTCGTGAAGTTTGGTGTTTGTTGTGAACTTGTTCAAGATATGGTTAAACCTCTGGTTGAAATCTTTGAGTTTTCTTTCTGCTCCATCTTAAGACTACCCAACTCTTTTCGCAACATGGTGGGGGTTTTTTTCTTCAACAAACTTCTCAAGGAAAATTCTCTTGAACACCCCTTAGTTATGAATGGATTTCACAGAAAGGTTGTGGTACCATACAATTGCTCTGCCATCGAAGGTACATGGAAATAGTCTACATGCAATGTTGTCATAACGTACCTCGAGTGTCTATAGATGTAGTTAGAATGTTTCTAAGTGATCTTCTGCCTTCACCATCTTGTCAGGGTCATACTTCGTTAACAACCTCTCTACATGTCTTAAAATCTTGTGTAAGACACTGTGGAGTTCCAATGGGCTCTACGTCATCCATTCCAGGTTATTCTTAGTCCATTGTTCCCTTCTTCATCATCCTCCTCTTCTTCTAAATCTATTGGTTTGTCTCTGCCTCTGCCACCTCTCCTACCTTCCCCTCTACCTCCTATGTTGGAACCTAAGCCCAAGACTAAGAGCTTGTCTTCTTCTCCCTCTCAGAACACTGGAGGTTCCTCTTCATCTTCAACAACTTCGACTAGATCTTCAAGATTGGTGAATATTTCTTCTTCCACATATGAGACTACCACTCCTATGGGAGTAGTCCTTTTCTTCTTCTACAAATAAGGAAGAGCTTACACTCTTAGAATTAGTCTAACAACTTTACAAAATTTATGGGTGATGGGACAAACAATACGGATGTGTTGATACGAGATTTCTTGTTTAGGTCTAGGAGGTGAGGAATAACCAACTTTAGATTTGCACATAGGGGAGAGGGAGTCTGTTTTATTGCCTTGACCAAATTATAGATGAGTGGGGTTGGTAGGACATTCAACAATAAATTGTTATTGGCCCTCCTTCTAGCGCCAGAAATGTTGATGGTCCTGGACCCACCAACATTCATGGGATCTCCCTGGTATGAAGTCTAAACTAAACCTCACACCATTTGGTGTGGGAGTCCCATCCGCTACATTGGCCCGGTTTCCATTATCTTAAATATTTTCCTTAGCTCTTGGTGTTCAACACATGAGAGTGTTATGCTTGTATCTTCAAAAAGTGAGGTGAGTATGCCTAGTGAGTGCGTAATGTAACTTGTGTCCAAGTTCTCTTAATGTAAAGGGAGAGAGTAAAGTGAGCCTATAGATGCGAGGTAATAGTACCACCTAGGGATAGACACATGCAAGCCAACAATGGTCTGTCTAGCATCTAGTGGAGTAGTCCAAAAGGACAAGATAACGGTGATAAACAATACAACTATTCAAAAATGTAAGTACTAAAATAACCAAAGTAGTTCAACTATCTTAGTACAAGTTAAGAAAACATGTGTTACAAATTTTTAAAGAGTAGTCTTACAAAGATCTACAAAAACATGTGTGAAAATGTGCTAGCCTTAACAAGCTTCTGAATTAGGAGAAATTCCTAAGACACATCTGTAAACCATACATCACTAGTCCCAGTAGTGGGACATTGGAGCCACTCCTTGCTGCTCAAAGAACAGACTATAGAATCTCAAGGCTATGTGGGAGGAGCCAATGTGAAAATTCCTTGCTCATACAACGGGAGGGGTATATATAGCTGAGGCTGACGCTTAATCCTTGTGACTCTTGGACTACCCTCGTGACTGTTCAACTTCCCATGACTTTTCAATTGACACGACTCTTTAACTTCCTGTGTGTGTCCATTGGACTTCACTTTACATTACATTGAGTTACAACAGATATGTCCCATAGTGGTGATGTGGCCAAGACAACCCATGACACAAATCGACATGACACTGCTAACATGTATTGGCTGACTATGGTGTCCATGTCAAGATATTACACTATGGAATGATGGATGTACTCTTGGCGTGCTTTGTCTTATCCTCCACATGGCATAGTGTTATGGGGTCTTCGATGGTCTAGATCTTGCTTGATGGTTCCATGCATGTGTTCCTCTCGCTTGTTGCTTGATGTGATTGGTACATCCGTATAGCTACAAGCAAGTATTCTAGCATGTGCAGTCCTTCTTCATCCCTTTTGTCATCTTGCCATGATCTATCAGTGTACATGTTCCTACAATTCACTCATGATAGGACGACATCAAATCCAAAACCTCCTAGTCTAGCATGATGCATTATTCTTGTGTTCTGGGTGATAGGGAGGGAGTACAACTCACTTATAAAGAACAAAGCACAACTTAGGTTGGAATGAGGAACTCCAGGAGTACAACCTGCACTGTCGGGAAAAACTGTGCAGTGACCACTAGGAGGCAGAATGGTGTAGCGAAGGACACCAGTGGCAGCTGCAAGGTGGGATCTTGAGGGGAATTTCTATGCAGTTCTTGGAGGGAAGGCAAGACAAGACCCCAAGGGACCTACTGGGTAGTTCTGCATAGTTTTCAAGAGCAAGGCATGATTGGGCTGCAAGGGACTTGGTGATCATGACTACACATTTTTATAGAATAGTGCAAGATAGGTAGCAGGGGGCCTGCTAGACATTTCTATGTAATTTTTGAAGGCAATATAGAGAAAGGCAATAGGGGATCAATTGGGCATGTCTACGCAATTTCTGAAAGAAGTGCTAGAAAAGGTAGCAGAGGGCCAGATGGGCATGTCTGCGTAGTTTTGAGAACAATGTAGATCCAGATCTCAGTGTAGTGCATGCTCCTGGCAGGCAAAACAAGGCTTGATGACTGTGCTTGGGAAGTCCACAGTTTAGTTTAGACACGGAGGCAGTTTTCTACACAGTTTTGGGAGGAAAACATGCTTCTCACCTTCAGGATTATGTAGTGCAGCTATCTTGGGGGACAACCTCGAGCACTCTACAGTTCAGGGTTGTAGAGTAGGGTAACTGAGGGATGAGATTGCACAGTGAAGCTAAGTCGGGGTCCGGTGGAAGAGGGTTTATCGGTCATACAAATGTTTAGGGAAATGGCTAAGTGTTGAAAGCAAGTGAACTTATGTAGGCTTGACATTGTGATCACACACTTAGCATACTTCAATGACGAGACAACATAGACCACTAGTACAACAAGATAAGACATGCCCTCAATGAGATTTTCTTAGAGATGAGAGCAACAAGCGTGACACTTGAGGTAAACCTTTGGATAACCGTAGTGACACTTGTGCGACAATTCTTACAACTTTGTGTGTGGGTACAGCGTGTGTTCACATAGTGAAGACAACCCAAACATACAAATACAAACCTTTGAACTCACTAGAACAAGATTGCAAGCATGACAAAGCAATCAATATGCCGAAAGATGACCATTGGTCAAACAAGCAAAAGGGTGAAAATACTTCGTAAGATCTCATGGGGTGAGCTCGAGTGTTTGTAGCCATTAAAGGAAAAACCAAGGAAGGCTCTAGAATTTGGATGCAAGCCAAAATTTTGGAGCATATTGTAGCCGGTACAATAGAGTTTTGTGAAGAATTCATAATCCTTGTTCAAAATGGAAGTGAAGGTCAATATCAAGCCATATCAAGGTGAGATTGATTCTATGAAGCTAAATCATTGGTTGTAGCAATAAGAAGTGTCTTTCAATGTCCATCATATTGAGGAAGAATAGAATATTTCATTTTTATGACTAAAATTGGAAGACCATACCCTGAATTGGTGAGAAGGCCACATAAATAGTTTGAGGTTGGAGGGAGATCCTCAAGGGACTAAGTGGAAGGAGTTTAAAACCATCATAAAGTCACAATTTTACCTTATCATGTATGAATGAACCAGTGTATCTACTGACACTACTTCAAGTATAAGAAGGGGCAAAGTGTATAGGAGTACACCACATGATTTAGAAAGGTTTCCATAATGTTGGGTATCTCCCCAAAAAACCCAGATTTACTCCTCAAGTGTATAGGGTGTCTACAAAACCTTCTATAGAAGCGAGTGATCTTGTTTAAGCCCAGATATGTGGATGTGACTTGTATATAGGCACAATAACTAGAGAACATATGCCTGAATAAAGGGCAATCAAATGGATTGAAGTAAGGAACAATATGCTTCTAAGGAGGGGAAGAATAAGTGGAAAGGGGAAAAAATAAAAATATGGCGGCCACAACACACTAATGCAAAGATCCCAATAACCACTACAACCACAACAACATTAATAGTCATACAGAGAAGAATTGTTCGAAGTTTCATCCATAAATTAACCCAAAGAAGAAAAACAAAGATGATAAGAAGAATAATCTCATGGCCACTAATTTAGGAAACCAGGTTGAAATAAGCTCAAAAATGGATGAGAAGATCGTTTGTACATCAATGTAGAAGCAGATGAATATGCGTAGCCTCTAGTGCAGGAAGAGAAAAAAAATCACCAAACTCTTCCACATAAAGATATAGGTCAAGAAGACAAATATTGATGTTCTCATTGATTCAAGATGGTAGGAGAGTCTCATTGTCATGGGCCTAGTCAACAAATTGGGATTAGAATTTTGTAATCATCCAAGCCCATATCCATTAGGATGGGTAAATAAGGATGTAAAGTAGAAGGTAAGAAAAAAATGCAAAATTATATTTTCTATTAGTGCTGACTTTATTTATGAAGTATAACTAGATGAGGTTCCTCTTGAAGTATGTAGATTGGTGTTTGGAATTCCATATATGTAAATTTGAGATGCAATATTCATGCAGAGAGCCAACTAGTAATAGCTCGTTAAGGATGAAAAATCATTCAACATCAACATGCGAAAATGAAAGTAGAACATTTCATTGCTAAGTGCTAACCAAGCCAAGAGATTGATCAGTTCGAATAAGAAGTATGTTTTACTATTTTTAAGAGAAAACCAGTCTTTAGAAGAGTTAGTAAGAGGCAAGGAATCCTTACAGGGGTGTACTAAGAAACATAATAAGAAAATAAAAGAGTTGCTACAAGAATATAGGGATTTGTTACAAGAGCCTAAAGGGTTACCACCGAAGAGGGAAGTGGAGAATGATATGTAGCTATTCCTAGACCCCTAATTGACAAACATTGGGTTGTATAGGAAGTCTATTATAGCAGCAAGTGAGGTGAAGCAATAGTTGCAATAACTATTGGAACAAGGTGTCATTCGATCAAGTACATCACCAATCATCATTGTAACAAAGAAGGATGGGAATTGGTGAATGTGTATTGATTACAGGGAATCGAATAAAATCATGCTCAAGAACAGGTAACCCCAATTGGGATCCATGATTATTGTTACACCAAAACCTGCAAGTGTTACTCAATAATCGCATCATGAGAAATAAGGATCCATGAGAGGAATTATTCCATGTCATGAAGCACAAGAGGAGCATTGGCTTATCCAATGTCCAACAATATCCCCCCCAATGTGAGTCAAGTGTGTATCTATCTCATGACCTACGCTTGGATACCACTTGTTAGGAATCATGATTGTTGTTAGACCAAAACCTGTAGGTGTTAGTTAATGATTGCATCACTAGAGGTAAGGATCCACGGGAGGTAGTTAGTCCATGTCACGAAGCACATGAGGAGTGTTGGTTTATACAATTTCCAACACCCCCTACCCATAATAGATGATTTTTTGGATCAATTGCAGTAGGTGAAATACTTCATCAAGATGGACTTCAAGTCTGGATATCCCTAGGTTTGAGCCAGAGAAGAAGATACCTGGAAGACTGCATTCAAAACTAGGTAAGGTTTGTATATGTGTAGTCATTCCATTAGGCTATCTAATGCACCCACTACATTTATGAGGTTAATGAATGATATATTGCACCATTTTATAGATTCATTTGTTATTTTCTATTTGGATGGTATACTAGAGTAAAATTTGAAATGGGAGGAGCACATCTCACATTTGACACATGTGCTAGATACTTTAAAGAAGCACCAACTGCTAGCAAATCTCAAGAAGTGTGAGTTTGCACATCAATCCTTGATGTATCTAGGGTAAGAGATAGGTGGAGGAGAGCTTCATATAGATCCTACCAAGATGGAGGCCATCATGAAATGGATAATTCCTACTGATTTTTTTGAGGTTAGGAGTTTTATTGGGACAACACAATACTTGAGGAAATTCATAGCCTCATTTTCAGTGACAGTAGTTCCACTATACACCATAACAAAAAGGAGTAATAGTTTATATTGGGGAAAGGGTTCGGCGTAGTGCCTTTAAGGAGTTAAGTAAGAATATCATTCAAACATGTAAGATAGATCAAGTGGGTATGCTATGGGAGCAGTCTTGATGAAAAGTGCAAGGCATGTATGCTACCAATCTGAAGTATTTCATGGGGAAGTTCTTAACTTCCCTACCTATTACAAGGATCTCTATGTCATGGTGTAACCTCTGAAGAAGTGGAAGAACTATCCACATATATCACCATCCATTATAGTACCTGTAGGCCCATAGTTAGCTACAACAAATTAATCATTATAAGTGGATGGGGTTTCTACAACAATTTCATTTCGTGATCAAGTACAGGAAGGGAAACAAAAATAATTTGGTCGACATGCTTTCAAGGAATCCCACATGAAATATCAAATCTTTAGGAACTCTGTCGTGCATTGAGCTATTCACCCATGATGCATATACAAAGGCATATTCAAAGGATGAGGACTTCAAGGAGGTGTTTCAGTAGATGCAGAGTTAGAGTCATGTGCACAATGGAGACACTGCCATTGACTACCATCTCTACGATGGGTTAATTTATAGGCTAGATAAGTTATATGTTCCTAAAGGTGATAATTTGTGGCTGATCAGAGAGGCTCATACATCCAAGGTTGTAGGGAAATTTGGTGCAAGGAAGACAATCACTAACTTGTAGAGGTATGTGTATTAGCCCAAGATGCAAGAACAATTAGCTATGTTTAGGAGAGGATGCATTCTTTGTCATACTAGAAAGTCTAGTAATAGGAAACATGGTCTATATCATCCCTTACTTGTAATCCACTCCCATATAGTTATTTATAGAAAACCCTAATGAAATGATACTTAAATAAAAGAGAAGGAAAAGAGATCTTAGCTAATGGTGACAAAATTTTGATTAGTGGTGCTATGCTTCTAAGATTTGAAGTGCAAGTTCTATAAAGAAGTGGTTTCGCCAAAATAATCTCCTCTTTTTAATAAGCTATGTGAAAAATGTCAATATTTTGTCTTTATACATGAGGAAAGTAGTTACAAAATAACCCTATTCACATCTTCCTTTTATTTTCTTTGCTATAATCTTAACTTTTTTGGATATTTTCATGTTTATCCATTATTTCTTTGGGCTACTAAAACTTATGTAAAGTTCCATTAATAAATATTTTGTTAGGGACATCAACAATTTATTTTTGCATATAGGGAAATAATCACATGAATCTTTCCACTACATCATTGACTTTCTCTATACCTTTTCATATTTCCTTAGGTCCACACTTATGAATTTGTGACACTTCCCATGCCTTTTTTCATGTTGTAACTTGCACGATACAACCTACCCTTCATGGGCACCATAGAGTAGCATCCAATTTACATTTTGGCACCCATGATAACTTATTTTGTAGGCCTAGGAACCCTCTTTAGATCCCACCATGAAATATAAATTGAGCTTCATTGACTTCTCTTCTCATTATTTCTATCCACATTCATCCAAAAGAAGGGGTTACCAGTCATTTTTATATTACTTTTTGGTCGCTTATACCTACAATAGTTAATGTATTTTTGCACACTGCTACATTCTTACTTTACTTCACCTTAATTACCACCTCTGTATTCATACTTGACTTGTTGTATTCAAATTGTTATTTCCTTGATTTTGCAACCCACCTTCACCTTCTAGAGTGACCACTATGATGAGTGGACTTTTCTTACTAGAAACTTTGTCTTTGCTTTATGATTTTCTTATGTTGGTTCTATCATCTTGAAACCTAGATGCATATAATTGTGCCACTTATCTCTATAGAATGATATTTATTTTGATCATATTTTCATGCTCATTCAACAATGAAAATATTGAGCTTTTTTTTGTTAATATTTTTAAGGTTTGTTAAACCTACAAAACTGCCAAATTCTTTCTGTTATTTCCTACTTGAAAGTTGGTAAGGAGAATATTTTCCTTTCTCAAACTCACTAAAGCATGGGAATGAAATGAAAAAACTTTTACCTCTTTTTGGGCTTGTTGAAAACTTTTAATAAGAAAACACAATACTGAGAATAATTTTATCTATTTCTTAGTGTTGTTAGAACTGAATGAAAAAGACACTATTAAACCCACATTTTTTTCTCCTGCGATCATCAAATGATGAATGGTATCAACCACATAAAAATGGGAATGCAGAAGTATTTTTCATCTTCATTCTATAAAGGAAACCATCAACCACCCTTGGACATGGAAATTTTTGAGTCACTCTCTTACAATTAGCTTTAGTCTAGCTTGTTAGCTAAATCATTAGCAAAAGTCAATTAACTCACCCAAATTCAATATATTTCTTGATTTGCTACCCTTCTAGTCATATATACTATGATGGTACCTCATATGCCATAATTAAGTTTAACATTATGTTACTTAGTCCAAACTACTAAGTTCACATTTGTGTCTTCTCATTCTATGTTCAAGGGAAGTCTTAGCTAAAGTTGACCATTGGAAGTCTCATTTTTCCTCTTTTGTTGGCCATATCTATGTTAATTGTCTATCAAAATTATTCAATTATAGTGATCATTCACATGTTGCTGTCAATTTGGTGTTAAATTATAGGGGATACGCCAAGTCCCTCATTCAAAATATCTCCTGCCATCAATACCAACTCATTGTCTAGGAGTTTGATCTAAAAACATGCTAGTACCTTAGAGCTTCCAATCCTTAGTGACAAAATTCATTTTAATTGATAGTGGATTTACCTCATGGCCCACATTAACTAATTTTATGGGTGTTCTATATCATCTAACTCATTCATGTTTGTTAGGTTGTACTAGGTACCTTGGGAACCATCATCATCAATGGTATCCCTTGCATATGTTAATAATATCATTCAATTCTTGGTAATTAGATGGTCTTTTGCATGATTAACATTAGCTCATTCATTCACATGTAGTTAGATTTTACAATCAAGACAGGTTAAATATCTTGGATATTAGGGATACCTTGCTCATGTATCTTTCATCAACCAAGTTGTGAAGGAGAATGTACTATGTACTTTGAGGACCACATTTTGGTACTTATCAATGTCCATCATCCTCCTGATATATCTATGATAGAGATCCACATTGTAACTATTTCATGTCTAAAATCAATATTTGATGGCATGTATTCATAATATATGACATTGTTATCCATGCACTCTTTCTTTGTCACCAATTATTGTTATTCCTGCCTTGGGGATGCATGTCATATGCATCTAATTGCTAGCTTTTGTATGAACTAATAGGTTTTGTGATCACTGGCTCCCTCCATCTATCACACTCACTATATTTATTTAATGTGTTTTGGACATCAACTTCTCCTTTAAGCTCATACATTAGGGGGCATTTTTTATACATCAAAATGACATTCCCTAAATTCCATTAGAGAATCAACATGGAAAGAAGCCTAGAATGAAACATTTTACTCATGAAAACCATAAACAAAATCATGTTTTCATCCTCCAACTCTTATAGACACTAAAAGAAGGCATTGTAATGCTCCAAGTGGCCTAATAAAAGGTGTTGAAGGCCTCAAAATCTCATACAAAGAGAGTTGAATTATATATGGCTCTAGAGCGAGCTGATAACAATTTGACAAGAAACAATAATCATCTTTAAGATAAGGATGAAATTATTGAATCAAATAAAGTAAAAAAGGTGCATAGATTCATCCAATCACCTTGTGAACTCAAGTATAAAATAAAATATGTTCCATGAAGCTAAGGAGAGAACACATAAAAAGTGATGAAATTTTGTTGCATGGACAAGATATTAGCCTTAAGATACTCAAGTTTCAATAGTGAGCTTGATACTGGGTGCTTGGTTAGAGGAGGAGCCCTAGGTTAAAGAGCTTTGAGGTGCTGCAAAGGTTGTAAATGCCTATTTTTTTATGAAAAGGAATATTATTTCCCCCATGTTAAATTATTATTCTTTTTTTATGATTACATGATCATGATGGCATTTTTTTGCTAACACTAATGGTATATAGGATTTGATATTCAAACATTGTGATGTTTGTTTGTAGGTGAAGGTTTGGAATATTGGCATAAGACCTAAAGAATACTATATCAACAAAGGATGAAGTTAGGATCAACCTCCAAGGAAAGGTGGGTCTTCTATCCTTCTTTCTAAATTTATGTCAATTTTCATGCATGAATCATTAGGGTTAGAATTTAGTTACATACATGTATCTATGATAGGCCTTGGGAAAGATTGTGGGATGAATTCTTTGGAAATAGAGGTGAAATCCACATAAGTAAATGGTCGTGGATGGTTCTTCTCCTTACAGTTCAACACCAAGCTTGTTCCAAAGAGTGCTCCCTAATTCAAACTACAATTTCCATGCTTCCATTTTTCTGAAACATTACAAGTTGACTTCCCTACCATATCCAAAGGGTAATCTTCTTTCCGTATAACCCCTAATTTGAAAGTTGTTGCATGAAGGTGTGTATAGAATAATGTGCATGTCCATGCATTTTTTGGATCCATTCAAGTATACATTGTAAATCTGGTCATGAGGTATAAAATACAAATCAAGTAGCATAATTTAGCTCCTTAATATTTGAAAAGTCCGTTTAGCCAAGTCCTGTGTGCATATGTGACCTATAATTTCTTGAGATAGGGTTTCAAAAATCGACCCCTTTGTGAAATTTTTTTCGATGGTCTTTAGAAATTTTGAATAATGTGACACTTATTCACAGAGATTATCCCGATTATACACTATTGCAGAATACATGCATAATACATAACCTCCTCTACGTTGATCATCAATTTAGCAGCATTTAAAAACAATGAAACATCAATCGCATGTGCACATTAACACAGTATGTAACCTGGGGAAAGCATACAGTTGAAAACCCCACACTATTTGTATATTATAATGATTGAGAACATGTAACAATACATAGTACAATACTCCTCACAAGTACTCAGTACTATCTCCACCTGTTACACACAAAACTAGCTTAGATCTGAATCAATCACAGGTTCAAATCTCCTCCACTACTTTGCCTGCCTCCACTACGCAATCCTGCAAGAGAATAATGATGAATGGCTGAAGAAAAATCATATTTCCTTGGCTGAACCACGCAATCCTCATTGGCATTACTCAATCCCACTGATTGTGTAAGATCTCATGCACAACTATAGTCACAACTGATAGCAATCTCAACCTCTAACACCTGTCTCCACTGAACTGTCCATGCACTGAGTTAACTGATGTATTCTTTAGTTGCTTTATAAGTTAATAATTAGTGAATTAATTTAACAATTAATTCACATCACTCATCACTAGTGTATTCTGCAGTTAAACTAAATACAACTAGTTCAACCAAGTCAAACTGAACACAACTCCATCAACTCCTCAATCAACTCCCCAAACTCAATCACTTGAGTTCTAACTAAAGTCCTTCATGCAATAGCTCAACTGACTCACAAGAAAAGTGTATTTCCTTCTGACAGCTGCATGTGCCACATATGTAGCTCAAACTGGAGTGATCTAAGAGGATAATATAATGTTTATAGTCCAAATATTATTATGAGCTAATAATATTCGACTATTCTATTTTTAGCCTGGCGGTCTAAAAATAGACTCCGCCCATATGTCTAAAAATAGAAGTCCATATATTTTTACCAACATGACCAATCATCCACAAATAGCATCTTGCAACTCATAGACCATGATCCATATGTCTAAAAATAGACATAGTCTAAAAATAGACTTTGTGCCAAAAATAGCCTGCGGGCCCACTTAATGAAGGCGATTCCTTTCCACTAAGCTCCATCATCTTGTTGCATTTTCAAAACTCCCTCTCAACAAGATATGGATTATCTGCAACCCTTATCCTGCCTCTGTAATGTTCTGCATGCAACACATTTTCCCGGTCCACTTGCTCCAACAACACTTGGAACAAAAACACTCCCAACTGACCACTCTGTTGGGCTAGGAACATACTCTGATGTTGAAGCTCTACCTGCTACTGACAAGTGCTCCCTCTCTAACATCTACACTACTGCAACATCTCCATGCATCTTGCACCATTGCACACCTCTCTGTGCCACCTAGCACTGTGCAAAACACTTGTGCCTCTCGCATTGTTGCAACCTGCTAGCTATGCACTGTCTTGGGATTCCCTACACTGTCACTCTCTCTGCCGCTCCATCCGCATCTGTCTCTACCCAATCAGTAAGTTCCTGCTACTCCCAATTGGGGCTCCCGTAGCAAGGTCTCATCCAAGAGGTTGGATACCTCGAGGATCCTGCCCCTCCTCCTTGGGACGATCAATCCACATCACCCCACCTCCTACCTAGAGGTATGGCTGCATGCGATCCCTCAGCCCACCTGGCTTGAAGTTTCCCCCTACTGGAGGTCTTTGCATGAGTAGATGTCTCTACCTAATCTCCTCTCAGCTTCCCTTGTTGTGCCTACTCCACAACCTCTTGAAGCTGCTGCACCAATCGTGGTTCCTCCACAATCGTCTGAGACTTCTTCTGGCTCTGCATGTTGAGAGGTAATATACGCTCCCTCTCAACCACCAAGTCTCCATCAGTTGCCTCGCTGCTTAAGGCTTTGCATGCATCTTGAACTTCAAGAGCATATAGGTTCTTGACCCATGAACCAATCTGCTTCACCTGTCTAGTGATGATGTGTCTAAGGAAAACCTTTCCCTTACTGAAGAATACATCACAACCTCTGTCTTCCAGCATCACGATCAACACCAAGTTTCTCTTCAATACTCGTACATACTTGACATCAGTCAAGGTAAGGCGAGCTCCATGCTCCCTCTGAAAAATAATCGTGCCTACACCTGAGACACTATACTTCTCATCATTACCCATCGCTATGAGTATCTGGAGATCTTTCTCCTCCAAAGTACTGAACAAACTCTTGTCACCAGTCATGTGGAAAGAAGCTCCACTGTCAAGAAACCAACCACTTCCCACCATGGATGAAAACATGCATGCGAAGAGTGTGAAATCCAACTCAAACTGTGAAGCAAGTGCCTCACCTTCAGATCCTTCCCCGAATCCCTTCTTGGACTTCTTCTTTGGGCAATTAGTAGCATAATGGCCCAACTCATGACAACGAAAGCATCTCACCTTCGACTTGTCAACCTTCTTCCCATAATTGGAAGAACTGGATTCGGAAAGAGAACCCTTCACCTTCCCCTTCTTCACCTTACTCGCTAAGGCACAGTTCTCCTCATCATGCATGGATGAAGAACTGTCTCTAGTGCTCTCTCTGATCTCCTCTTCCACAAGATCCGACCAAAGTCTCTCCCATCCTGGCAATTTCTCCCGACCATTGACAGAGTCCTGATAGGAATGCCAACTCTTCAGAAAACCAAGGAGAGCCAAGCTCACCAAGTCCTCATCATCGACAGTCACCCCCACACTTCCCAGCTCATCCCGACATTGGGTGAACTTCGTGAGATACTTGGGCATACTATCTCCATTCTCACACTTAATGTTTCTAAGTTTATCCTTGAGCGCTAGCTTCCTCTTATCGCTCTTGCTTTGGAATAGATCTATCAACGCTTTCCACATCAAGTATGGAGAAGCCTTTCCATGCAGGCTGGACACAATGTGATCCTTCACGCCCTCCAACAGAATCCTTTGACACTTTGTTGTCTTCTTTTACCAAGCCACAGCTTCAGAAGCATCAGTAGGTTTTGGGACCTCAGCCTCTATGAAATCCTTCAACCCATTATCATCTAACACCGTCTCCATCCTATCTTTCCATGCAATATAGTTCGAGCTGCCTTCAAGAGCATACTCCAATCGCAATCCGTTGAAAGACATTTCAACTTTGACACTAAGAAAACACTGCTGCAAATTCGAATTCCACCAGCTAAAAACTCAACCGCTTCTGATCTAAAATTCATGAGAACAAAGTATTTCTCGTATAGAGATTGACTGTATGGGCTTTTATCAGATATCTCACCTTCCAAAAGAAGGATGAATCCAGAGGCTACCTAGCCCGATTACAGACTCTGCCTGAAGAAATAAAATGTAAACACTTTCTGAATAATAGATCTAATGATCAATAGCTCCGATATCATGTAGAAATTTTGAATAATGTGACACTTATTCATAGAGATTATCCCGATTATACACTATTTCAGAATACATGCATAATACATAACCTCCTCTACGTTGATCATCAATTTAGCAGCATTTAAAAACAATGAAACATCAATCACATGCGCACATTAACACAGTATGTAACCCAGGGAAAGCATACAACTGAAAACCCCACACTATCTATATATTATATTGATTGAGAACATGTAACAATACATAGTACAATACTCCTCACAAGTACTCAGTACTATCTCCACCTGTTACACACAAAACTAACTCAGATTTGAATCAATCACAGGTTCAAATCTCCTCCATTGCTTTGCCTACCTCCACTGTGCAATCCTGCAAGAGAATAATGATGAATGGCTGAAGCAAACTCATATTTTTCTTGGCTAAACCACACAATCCTCATTGGCATTACTCAATCCCACTGATTGTGCAAGATCTCATGCACAACTATAGTCACAACTGATAGCAATCTCAACCTCTAACACCTGTCTCCACTGAACTGTCCATGCACTGAGTTAACTGATGTATTCTTTAGTTGCTTTATGAGTTAATAATTAGTGAATTAATTTAACAATTAATTCACATCACTCATCACTAGTGTATTCTGTAGTTAAACTAAATACAACTAGTTCAACCAAGTCAAACTAAACACAACTCCATCAACTCCTCAATAAACTCCACCAAACTCAATCACTTGAGTTCTAACTGAAGTCCTTCATGCAATAGCTCAACTGACTCACAAGAAAAGTGTATTTCCTTCTGACAGCTGCATGTGCCACATCTGTAGCTCAAACTGAAGTGCTCCAAGAGGATAATATAATGTTTATAGTCCAAATATTATTATGAGCTAATAATATTCGAATGTTCTATTTTTAGCCTAGCAGTCTAAAAATAGACTCCGCCCATATGTCTAAAAATAGAAGTCCATCTATTTTTACCAACATGACCAATCATCCAAAAATAGCATCCTACAACTCATAGACCTGATCCATATGTCTAAAAATAGACATAGTCAAAAAATAGACTTTGCGCCAAAAATAGCCTGCGGGCCCACTTAGTGAAGGCAACTCCTTTCCACTAAGCTCCATCATCTTGTTGCATTTTCAACAGGTCTATACTGAGTACAACTTTGGCTCTACTAATCCTCAAAATAAATCGATTTATATGAAATGGAATCATAAGAGAGGCATGCTTCTAGTTGTAACCCATTGTTAGGATTCCAATAATAAATTGACTCACCCATTCGAGTTAAGGTTAAAGTTTTATGGGAAGTTTTACAACTTTCTTCCTCAATCCATTTAAGGACACATTGTGAATTTGGTATCGGGATATGTCGAGTCTGAAGATTGTCCTACCATGACATCCTTTTTGCCTAAAGATCCTCTCCTTTTTATATATATTTACCACTTAAATAAAGCCATATCTACCAGGTTTTGATGAAGCTATGCATTAGTATGTCTTATTGTTCATATTCAACTATATATCCTATTATTTTAATTAAAGTTACAATTGGCTACCGAATCAGTCTGTTTCCACAGCTGGTCTAGGATTTCGTAGCTGTCTTCATTGTTCACAAGGTTCTAGAGCTCCAGGTCAGTAGCGAGAGGTGCAGATGGATAGAGGATGACTCCCTCATGAATACCTTCCTATCCACTTGAAACTATTGGCCAAAAGAAGCACAAGAGATCGTGGTCAAACTCCAACTCAACCGTCGGATTAACACAGAACAGAACCTAAGATCAACTGAAACCTTATCATTTTGCTTTCGAAATAGAAAAACGATAGTTTAACGATATAGGTTTAGATAGGATTAAGAGATATTAGGCTTAAAATATTCATACAGTTATGCCAAGAGACCTGTTATAAAGCTAATGGCAGCACTGTTATTTGGGTGTGCGCTGAATGATATGTTTATCAACAATTTGTGAATTTCATGTGAATGAAATTGGTTTTTTGGTGCAATATTTGTGTTGATTTGAAGCTCTGAACTGCTATGTGGAGGGCCCCTACAAACAGTGGCATGTTTTTAATCAAATACAATCTGATTTCATTTAATTCTTCAATTTCTCTGTTTGTGTGACAATGTTGTATAATGATCTCGCCAGCGAATTTTTATCTGCATAAGAAATTTAATTTTCTTTATACCTACTTTAGACTGTTATCTAATTTTCTTTATACTTGGTACTGCACAATTCTTCCTTTGCTTATTATCCAGTGTAATTTAAGTGTGCTCAATTCACAATATAGATGTTGCTTGCATTACTTTGAGCAGAAATTGAACAAGCGACAGGACCTCTCTTAAAACAATTGAGTTCAACGGTATTCCGTCATAGCTGATAAAGTATGTTTCTTTTTGCACTTAGAAAATTATGAGCTGCAACATAAAGATTTAAGGTCAAAAATCCCAAACAATCTAACATAAGAAAAATACTCTCACATCATCTACGAACTAATTGGATAGAGATTAATTCCTAGGAACCTTAATCAACATCCCTAAGAATTACAACACTATTACAATTGACAAACACCACCCTCATCTTGAGTTTAGATCCTAAAAAATACATAACGACCTAATGAATAACTTCTAAGCACATATTGTGCACTCGTACTTCATCAGTCTACGCACCTTAGTTGACAATTTATGATTGCCAATTCAAGGACATTAAATTGACCAAACATTTTGGTGCCGTTACTGGGGAAGTACAATTAGAAGTAAAAAAAAACAAAAGCATCATTAATTTAAAACATGACATGCGTAGGGATAGAGACTCTAGGGGTAGATTTGTAAGATGAGGAAGAAGTTTAATTCCCACAAATCCATTCACTCCACGATTTCGTGATTCCACACCACCTACTCAAACCTGAATTCCATTTAGAGGTCAACAAAGACTTCCTGAAGTATCAAGATCATAAATTCAATCTAGAACTTCACCTACTTCTTCTACTGAAGCTATAATTGAAGAAAATCCTACATCCTTAACCATAGGAGTAATCTTTCTATCCCCCACTAGTGAAGAAAATGTGGGAGAAGAATTGGAAATTCCTAGCGAAGACGAGGAATTGGAAACTTATTCTGAACAACCATTGATAGAGGAACCAGAAAGATTAGAAGAACACTATCTTAGCTTCGAAGAACCTATCATAGCTGAAGAAGGTGAAGGAGAAGTACATAATGTCCATGGCGAAGAAAATAGGGTTGGAGGTAGAGGGGGAGGAAGAGGTATAGGTAGAGGAGGGGGTAGAGGCAAAGGAAATTAAGATCCTTCGGGATTCCCTATTCTTGATGAAGATGCAACCCTAACAATGAAAAATATATCACCCTTGATTCTTCCTAATTTCCATGGTAAAAGAAACAAATATCTAGAGACACTTATCTTTGAATTTGAAGTATTATGAAAATCATATGACTATCTGCGTGATGCTCAAAAGTTGAAATTGTTCCCCTCCACATTAAAAGTCTCAGCATTAAAATGGTTCATGATTCTAGGAGTGCATTCGATAACAACATGGGCATAGATGAAAGATGCTTTCTTAGGAAAGTATAGAGATTATTGTATGCCTAGTAACCTTAAATATGAAGTCTTCAAAATGACACAAAAAGAAGATGAGAATCTTGAAGACTTGGTAGAAAGGTTTGTTTATAATGTTAAAAGAGAAAAAATGGATAATTTGGATGAAGAAACCTTGAAAGCTCTTTTACTTAGAGTTGTTAAAGATGAATGGATCGATCTCCTTAACCTAACTGGAAAAGGAGATATTTCCCAACTACCATTTGAAGATATTTTTTATTTGTGTGTACATATATCAAGGGGCAAAGCAAGAGTTGGAAAGAGTGCTAGGGACCCTCTTTTATCAAGACTAAACAAGTCTACAGCTGGGATAGTTAGTAGGGCAAAAATAGGAAATCTTCTTGACACCTTTAAAACAGATATTTTTGGGAGCCTAAGTGAACAAATAGACACCCTTAAAATACAAAATAAGCAAAATTCTGAAAACGTTGCATTATCCATCTTCTGTCCGAAATGTTGAAAGAAACGTGCTCTGAGAGAGCATCCCTTAGACTTAAAACCCATAGAAACCTGTGTCATATGTGTAGATAATCATGATACAAAGGAATGTCCATCCTTACTAGGTCTTAAGGCTGTATTCAATGAGGAAGGAATCTCAGAACCAGTAGACCCTCTCTACTTTATATCTAAAAGACCATGGCAAAACCCCCAACCAAATCAATCACAAGGATTTAGAACACAAAAATTTGCCCAGTCTTCACAAAGTAATTGGAATTCAGCCTAGTAGCCTTGGGCTCTGCCACAATCATCACCTTGGAATCAAGGATGGAAAAATCCTTATGGAGCCTATGCTCAATATCAACAATACTTGCTGTAGAAATTTTGAATAATATGACACATATTCAACAGAGATTATCCTGATCATACAATTTAAGCAGAACATGTATAATACATAATCTCCTCTACGTTGATCATCAAATTACAGAAGTAGAAACATCCACAGGCACACATAGAAGCATCAATCAAACTCATAAACACAGTATGTATCCCGGGGAAAGCATCTCGCTAAAAACCCCACACTATCTGTATATTATATTGATTGAATCATGTAACAATACAAAGCATAATACTTCTCACAAGTATCTCCACCTGTTACACACAATACAGCTCAGATTTGATCTCCAAATCTCTCCCGCTGCTTGCCTGCCTCCACTGCTCAAACCTGCTCGAGAACTGATGAGAATAGCTTCCCAAACTCGATTTTACACTGCAAAATAGTCACCCACACTATGTTGGACGTGAGCAACAACTATAATATCATGAAGATACGTGAGCAAACTCATTGGCATACTCAATCCTTTGATTGTGCAAATCATCATGCACAGCTATAGTCACAACTGATAGCAATCTGATCCTCTAACACCTGTCCCTGCTGAACTGAACATGCACTGACATGCAACTGAGTTAACTGATGTATTCTATAGTTGCATTATGAGTTAATAACTTGTGAATTAATTAATAACTAATTCACCCAACTCATCTTTAGTCTATTGATCAGTTAGACTAAATACAACCAGTTTAACAAAGCTAAACTGAACACAACTCCATCAACTGTACCTCCAGTCCACTAAACTCAACTCACTTGAGTTCTAACTGAAGTCATGCATGCAACAACTCAACTGACTCATAAGAAAAACGAATTTCCTTCTGACAGCTGCATGTGCCACTTCCGTAGCTCAAACTGAAGTGCTCCAAGAGAATAAGATTAAGTTTATAGTCCAAATATTATTGTGAGATAATAATATTTGACTTTTCTATTTTTGACTTTGATCACTCACACTGTGATCACTCACAATGTAATCACTCACACTGTGATCACTCACACTTTCATCAAAAATAGAAGTCCATCTATTTTTCCCAACTTGATCAATCATCCATAGACATGATCCATATGTCTAAAAATAGACATAGTCTAAAAATAGACTTGCGCCAAAAATAGCCTGCGGGCCCACTTAGTGAAGGCGACTCTTTTCACTAAGCTCCATCATCTTGTTGCACTCTCAACAAGCATTTCTTGTTGCACACTTTTCAACACTCCCTCTCAACAAGAAAGGCTTCCTCTCAAACCCGATCCTGTAACTCTAGAATGTTCTCCATGCAACACATCTGGCTGGTCCACTTGCTCTGTCATCAAAGTCTCTGACTGCTATTGCCTCTATCGACTGAAACTCTGCATCTCTGTGCTCTTCAGTATCTGACTACTCTAGCCTCTGTCACTTTGATCTCTGACTGCATCCATACTGCTGCTGGTTCTATCTCCCAGCATTGCATCCGCACTGCACCTCCCAACTGACCTCCCTGTTGGGATAGAAACATCCTCTGATGCTGAAGCTCTACCTGCTGCTGACAAGTGCTCCCTCTCTGACATCTGCGCTACTGCAACATCTCCATGCATCTCGCACCATTGCACACCTCTCTATGCCACCTAACACTGTGCAAAACACTTGTGCCTCTCGCATTGCTACAGCCTGCTAGCTATGCGCTGTCCTGGGATTCCCTGCACTGTCGCTCTCTCTGCCGCTCCATCCGCATCTGTCTCTACCCAATCAGTCAGTTCCTGCTACTACACATCGGGGCTCCTGTAGCAAGGTCTCATCCAAGAGGTTGGGTACCTCAAGGATCTTGCCCCTCCTCCTTGGGACAATCAATCCACATCACCCCACCTCCTACCTGGAGGTATGGCTGCATGTGATCCCTCAGCCCACCTGGCTTGAAGTTTCCCCCTACTAGAGGTCTCTGGATGAGTAGATGTCTCTACTCTATCTCCTCTTAGCTTCCCCTGTTGTGGCTCCTCCACAACCTCCTGAAGCTGCTGCACCAATCGTGGCTCCTCCACAATCGTCTGAGACTTCTTCTGGCTCTGCATGTTGAGAGGTAATATACGCTCCCTCTCAACCACCAAGTCTCCATCAGTTGCCTCGCTGCTCAAGGCTTTGCATGCATCTTGAACCTCAAGAGCATACAGGTTCCTGACCCATGAACCAATCTCATGACAACGAAAGCATCTCACCTTCGACTTGTCAACCTTCTTCCCATCATTGGAAGAACAAGATTCGGAAAGAGAAACCTTCTCCATCCCCTTCTTCACCTTACTCGCTAAGGCACAGTTCTCCTCATCATGCATAGATGAAGAACTGTCTCTGGTGCTCTGTCTAATCTCCTCCTGCATCAAATCCGACCATGGTCGTTCCCAATTTGGCAGTTTCTCCCTTCCATTCACTGAGTCCTGGTAGCTATGCCAACTCTTAGGAAGGTCAAGGTGTCCTAGACTCACCATCCTCATCATCAACAGTAACCCCCACACTTCCCAGCTCATCTCGACACTGAGTGAACCTCGTGAGATACTGGGGCATACTATCTCCATTCTCGAACTGAATGTTTCTGAGTTTTATCTCTTGCTTTGGAATTAAATTCGAATTCCACCAGCATAAAACTCAACTGCTTCCGATCTAGAATTCGTGAGAACAAATTATTTCTTGTACAGAGATTGACTGTATGGGCATTCACCGGATATCTCACCTTCCAAAGGAAGGATGAATCCAGAGGCTACCTGGCCCGATTACAGACTCTGCCTGAAGAAATAAAATGTAAACACTTCCTGAATAATAGATCTGATGATCAATCCTCGCTTGATATCCTGTAAAAATCTCTTCTACAAATCAAGCAGCTTCGATACCATGTAGAAACTTTTTCTACAATTATCTAGCTCTGATACCATGTAGAAATTTTGAATAATATGACACATATTCAACAGAGATTATCCTGATCATACAATTTAAGCGGAACATGTATAATACATAATCTCCTCTACGTTGATCATCAAATTACAGAAGCAGAAACATCCACAGGCACACATAGAAGCATCAATCAAACTCATAAACACAGTATGTATCCCGGGGAAAGCATCTCGCTAAAAACCCCACACTATCTGTATATTATATTGATTGAATCATGTAACAATACAAAGCATAATACTTCTCACAAGTATCTCCACCTGTTACACACAATACAGCTCAGATTTGATCTCCAAATCTCTCCCGCTACTTGCCTGCCTCCACTGCTCAAACCTGCTCGAGAACTGATGAGAATAGCTTCCCAAACTCGATTTTACACTGCAAAATAGTCACCCACACTATGTTGGACGTGAGCAACAGCTATAATATCATGAAGATACGTGAGCAAACTCATTGGCATACTCAATCCTTTGATTGTGCAAATCATCATGCACAGCTATAGTCACAACTGATAGCAATCTGATCCTCTAACACCTGTCCCTGCTGAACTGAACATGCACTGACATGCAACTGAGTTAACTGATGTATTCTATAGTTGCATCATGAGTTAATAACTTGTGAATTAATTAATAACTAATTCACCCAACTCATCTTTAGTCTATTGATCAGTTAGACTAAATACAACCAGTTTAACAAAGCTAAACTGAACACAACTCCATCAACTGTACCTCCAGTCCACTAAACT
Organism: Pinus tabuliformis; assembly: GCA_031772625.1. Taxonomy (NCBI): domain Eukaryota; kingdom Viridiplantae; phylum Streptophyta; class Pinopsida; order Pinales; family Pinaceae; genus Pinus; species Pinus tabuliformis. The sequence continues at coordinate 803,900,102 of CM062804.1, read as the reverse complement.
CAACTCACTTGAGTTCTAACTGAAGTCATGCATGCAACAACTCAACTGACTCATAAGAAAAACGAATTTCCTTCTGACAGCTGCATGTGCCACTTCCGTAGCTCAAACTGAAGTGCTCCAAGAGAATAAGATTAAGTTTATAGTCCAAATATTATTGTGAGATAATAATATTTGACTTTTCTATTTTTGACTTTGATCACTCACACTGTGATCACTCACACTTTCATCAAAAATAGAAGTCCATCTATTTTTCCCAACTTGATCAATCATCCATAGACATGATCCATATGTCTAAAAATAGACATAGTCTAAAAATAGACTTGCGCCAAAAATAGCCTGCGGGCCCACTTAGTGAAGGCGACTCTTTTCACTAAGCTCCATCATCTTGTTGCACTCTCAACAAGCATTTCTTGTTGCACACTTTTCAACACTTGCCATCCTACCTTCCACCACAATTCTTAATCCCATCCAATCAAATGCCTCAAGCTAATTAATTGCCACAAGTCCTAGTATAGAATCAAAACCTGCAACTTTCCCAACCATTTCCACAAAAATCAAATCAATTACCCACTCAACCACTTCCAAATCCTAATAATAAGATACCACAACAACCAGTAGACAACATGGAGGGTCAAAATCCTCAAACTTATGTGATAACCCCACTAGACCTAAAAAATGTCCAATTAAGTTCTGGAAGAGTATTACCAAAAAAACCTCCTGTTGTCATTCAAAAACAAAATCTAATCTTCAAAAACATAAGAATCAATCAGAAGAAGGGGAGACTTCTCTCCCTAAAAAAGAAACTAAACAAATAGAATAAATTCCAATATATGCTCCTATCATAGAACAACCTTCAATATCAGTTAAACTACCTTTCCCAGAAAGGCTGAAAATCGATGAAGGAGTAGAGAAACAAATTATCTTACTGGATTACAATATGATGGATGAATTGAGAGATGTTTGTATTAAGATTCCTTTATTGCAAGACATAAAAGAAATACCAATTTTTGCAAAAACAGTTAAGGAATTAAGTACGCAACGATCAGGGAGAAGAAGAAAATATATAAAAAGAATTCAATTACTCAGAAAAATTGTAGACATTATGATGGGGAAGACAAGAATTCAAAAATACTTAGACCTAGGAAGCCCCATTGTAAAAATTCACATCAATGGAACTGAAATACCAAACACACTGATTGACCTAGGAGCAGCCATAAACATAATGAGGAAACAAGTTATGGACACACTTAGGCTTCCTAACCTTCAATACACACAAACCTTGTTGCAATTAGCAGATATATCTGTTATTAAACTAGATGGTGTGTTAGAAGATGTTTGTGCATCTTTAGATTCTTGGGAATATCATGTTGATTTCATGGTCTTAACACCCAATAACAATCTAGGAGGATATCCATTAATTCTAGGAAGGCCTTGGTTGGCTACAGCAGATGCTTTTATTCGCTATAGTTCAAGTGATATGTTTATCTCAGATGGAAATTGTACAAAGAAATTTACATTATACCTCGCTGCAATAACAATAATAGATACAGAAACTGAAGAATGGATAGAAGATGGATAAGATATACAACCTATTTTTTTCACTGAACAAGTAAAAGAGGAAGACAAACTTTTGAATTTATTAGAAAGTAATGAATCTTCCTCACATTATGAGTGTAGTCGAAATGAATATCTCTCCTATAAACAAGTATCATTGTTGTCCATGGAAAAAATTGGGAATTCCTTGATAGAAATCTTTCCAGGAAAAACCTTAAATGTCAATGAAAATTTGGAAGACATGCAAAAGAAACAATTGATATAAATTTTACAAAAACATTCTTATGCTTTTACATGGGAATACATTGACATGAGAGGGAATGATCCTAAAACTTGCATGCATCATATCTACATTGAACAAAATGCAAGACTAGTTAGACAACCTCAACGAAGAATGCACCCAAATCTAAAAGAAATTGTTAAGGAAGACTTGCAGAAATTATTAAATGTAAATTTCATTTATCCAATATTTGATAGCCAGTGGGTTTCACCCCTAGTAATCCTCCCTAAAAATAATGGAAAATGGAGAGTATGCATTGATTACGGGGACTTGAATAAAGAAACATTAAAGGACCACTTTCTGTTACCTTTCATAGACTAGGTTTTAGATACTTTAGCAAGGAAAAAATATTTTTCCTTCTTGGATGGGTTCGGTGGATACAACCAGATTCAGGTGGCCCCTGAAGATTAGGATAAAACAACATTCACTTGTCCATGGGGAACTTATGCTTACCGGGTACTTCCCTTTGGGTTATGTAATGCTCCAACAACATTCCAAAGGGAAATCCTTAGCATTTTCTCTAACCTTATCCATGATTGTGTGGAAGTGTACATGGATGATTTCACAGTCTATGGGGATTCTTTCAATGAAGCACTAGAAAACCTAGAGAAAGTCTTAATAAGATTTCAAGAAACAAACCTCTCATTAAGCCATGAAAACTATTTCATGATGTTTAACGAGGGAATTGTTTTAGGTCACCATATTTCCAGAGATGGAATTAAGGTAGACTCATCTAAGGTGGAAGTCATTTCCAAGTTACCAGTACCAAGTTGTCAAGAGGATGTTAGAAGTTTTCTTGGTCTTACCAGATACTATAGAAGATTTATAGAAAACTTCACAAAAATTGCATCCCCAGTCTTTAAATTACTCACCAAAGATTGTGAATTCAGTTGGGATTCTGAATGTCCAGTTGCCTTTGAAACATTGAAAAAGAGAATTTCTGAAGCACCCATCTTAAAAGGACCTAACTGGATTTTTCCTTTCCATATCTCAACAAATGCTTCGGATTCAGCCTTAGGAGCTATTTTATGACAAAAAAATCTCAATCTTTATGCCATTTATTATACTAGTAAAATTTTATCCCCTGTAGAGTTAAATTATACTGTAACCAAAAAGGAGTCCTTAGCTGTAATTCATGCCATTAATAAATTCAAAAATTATATAACTGGCTATGAAACCTTTGTCCACACAGACCATTTTGGCATTAGATACCTAATGAATAAACCAATCACTAATGGAAGAATAACTATATGGCTCCTACTTTTACAATAATTCAATATAAACATTCTAGATAGACCCAGAAAGCAGAACACAATTGCCGATATTCTATCTAGAATAAAAAATGAAAACAATGATCAACCCATAGAAGATAAATTTCCTGATGAATACCTCTTTGCAGTATCTAATAAATCACTTTGGTATGCAGATATTGCTAACTATTTGGCCACAGGAAAAATGCCATTTATCTCCTAGAGAAAAAAGAAGAATAGTCCATAATAGCACATCCTACTCATGGATAAATCAGGAATTATATAAGATAGGACCAGAGCTCATCATCAGAAGATGTGTTCAGGAGGACTAACTACCAAAGATACTAAAAGCTTGTCACGATGAGCCATGTGGAGAAAATTCTTATGACAAGAGAAGAGCTTACAAAATCCTGCTTTTAGGATATTATTAGCCTTCCATTTTCAGGGACACCAAGGAATATGTTAAGAGATGCGATAGTTGTCAGAGAATGGGAAAACCTACTCTTTCAAATGAGATGCCACTACAACCATAGGTACTTATCGAACCATGTGAAAAATGGGCACTGGATTTTGTTGGACCAATTAGCCACCTTCAAAGCAAAAGAAATATATTATAATATGTACTGATTATGTCACTAAATGGGTAGAAGCTAAAGCACTTCCTTTTGCTACTGAAAATACTGTAGTTTCATTTCTTTTTTAGGATATTTTTACTCATTTTGGTGTTCCAAGAGAAATTGTAATAGATCAAGGGACACAGTTCACATCCAAACTAGTGCAGAAGCTTATGGATCAATACAAGATAAAACATCGGAAGTCAACTCCATACCATCCACAAGCCAATGGACAAGTTGAGTCCACAAATAAGGTGATCGAGGCTATCCTTACAAACATTGTACATATACACAGGAAAGACTGGGTGGAAAAGCTTCCAGAAGCCTTATGGGCCTATAGGACCACATGGAGGAATACTACAGGACATACTCCCTATGAACTTGTTTATAGGAAGCAAGTCTTACTTCCAATAGAATTCCAGATCCAAACCTATAAGACAGTAGTCTAATTAGATCTTGACTTGTCAGAAGCCCAGAAGCAAAGGATGACATAATTAAATGAGCTCCATGAAATCATATAAGAGGCCTTCCAAAGGACCACCTTAGTGCAAGAATAGAGGTAAAGATGGCATGATAAGTACATTAAAGAAAGGAAGTTTCATCCAAGAGATTGGGCATTGCTCTTTGATTCAAAATTGAAAATTTTGAAGGAAAATTCCAAACCCATTGGCTTGGACCTTATGAGGTTGAGAATGTCTTTGACAATGTTGTAGTTAGAATCAAGACTATTGACGAAGAAAGAACTCCTCTATTAGTAAATGGAAATCAACTCAAGATTTTCCATAAACCATTAACAAGAGAGGAATTTATTAAAATATTTCAGGATAATTCAGAACTAAAGCTTTCTTAAGCTGTAGAAACAACAACTTTATGTAGCTTGGACAAGTTTCTGCAGCTAAAGAAATTTCTGCAGCCTAAAAATTTTGAAGTTTACAAGAGTACTTGGTGATCTAGATTAAAGGACAGTTGATAACAAGGCACCTGCAGGAGATTAAAGGACAACAAATAAGGTTAGCAACAAAAAATTAAAAGGTACATGCTACTTTAATTTAACAATAGGGAAGGTTATATATCATGTATGAGTAAGAAAATATAGTATTAAAGTGCAATCATTATAACCTAAGGGTAATGGCCGCCTAACGAAATATCATATGCCACAAATCTAAAAGACATGTCATGACCTTGTGCCAAATCTGCCAAATTAATTACCAAATCATAAGTTTGAGTGCGCCTAACAGTTCAATTCGTTCCATAATCCTTTTGATAAATCCATCTGTTCTTCCCTATTCTTACACTCCTTTGTTCTTTCATAGTCATTCCATCTTTCCGCCAGCTAGAAAACCCTACCAGTCCCATTTTCCTATCAAGGTATCCAATCTTCAAGGCAAAGCATCCTTCGGCATGGGGGTAATTGTTCGAACTAAGCCAGCAGGGAAGAAATTCCTAGAGGGGTACCCACAAACTAGGGAGTTGCTGCAAAGAAGACAATGGCTGCAGTTCATTGAGAAATTTAACGGCTTCCACAAAGAGGTAACCAAGACATTTGCATGGTCATTCGATGGAATGGAGGCCGAAATTGGGGACATAAAACTCATAGTAACGGAGTCTATGATCGCTGAGGCCACCGAGTTTCCAAGACATGGAGAAAAATGGTTTAAAAATAGAGGGATTGACAGCGATGACTAGAAGGTTTTCCTCAAGAATCCAAACATGGACACCACGTTCTACAAAAAAGGTATTCCAAGCTCTTCTCTTAAAAACAAATGGAGAAACTTATTACTTGTGCTTCAAAAGTTTATCACTTGTGAGGGTAGGTTTGGGTAGATGTATTTTTATCATGTTAGAACGATGATGCATTTTCTTGAGGATCATCAAATGAACCTCCCCTATTTCCTCTTGAATAGCCTCAAGAAAATGGCTACAAATGTTCAGAAGAAAATTCAATGCATAGAAAACATCATGTATCATCATGGTTTGGTAAAAATATTGGTTGAATTTCATCTCCAAATTATAAGGGATGTCTGGGAGAGTTTCCTGATAAGAAACCATTTTGAGGAAAAACCCCCAGAAAAACCAAGTAGCAGCAGAGCCCTTAGAGGGAGAAAGAGAACCATAGAAATGATAAAGGAACATGCACCTCAAACTCAGACAGAGGTAACAGAAGAAGAGCTTCTTATAGTAAAAAAATTGCAGAGAATGAAGAGGGGAAACCCTAGAAGAAAGAAGGCTAGCCCAGGTAAACAAGAATTCTCACAAACTAAAACCTCTTCTCTAGAAAAAAAATCAAAGAATAAGAGGAGGAAAGTGCAAAAAACACAAACCCCAGGGTTGAGAAGGAGCACGAGGTTGAGCACGATTCCATAAACAACCTCAAAGACTACAAACTACATTAACCTTGAGGAAAATGAGCCAAATAAAAAGGAGCCAACTGAAGAGGAGCCAATAGAGAACACTCCAATAAAGATTGAGCCAACAAAGAACACTCCAACAGATATTGAGCCAATAGAGGATGAGTCAATTGAAAGCCCTGGGAATTCTCCAAAAGGGTCACCAAGATCATCACCACAGCCTTACAACTCACCTCTAGCTAGCCCGATACATAATCCAGGAATTGGCCCCACACAGAAGGAAATCTATGACTACATAGAGTCACTAGAAAGGAAGGTGAAAAAAACAAAGGAAACAATATAGAGCCTTGGAGAAGGAAGCAACGAGGTGAATGAACAATCAACCTCAAACATCTTGAAGCAGGAAATATTTGAACTAGAAACACTGAATCGGTATCTTAAAAATGAAAATCAAGCCCTGAAGACACAGAGTGAGATACAGATTGCCAAGAGTGATAATCTGATCCTACATCTAAGTTTGTGGTATAAGAAAAACAAGAAGATGAAGAAAGAGAAAAAAATTATGCAGAAAGAGATAATCAGTTTAAAGTACAAAATTCTAATGAGGAAGTCTAGAATGCCAATCTCTGCCAAAAAGAAGAAAGCAATGAAATAAGGAGATGGCAAACAAGAGGCACAAGAAAAAGACAAGGAAGAAGTGTATGAGGACATACAACATCTCCAGTCTGGGGGAATGTAGAGTCTGAAGATTTTCCTACCATGATATCCTTTTTGCCCTAAGATCCTCCCTTTTTCATATATATTTACCACTTAAATAAAGCCATATCTACCAGGTTTTGATGAAGGTATGCATTAGTATGTTTTCTTGTTCATATTCAATTGTATACCCTATTGTTTTAATTAAAATTACAATTGGTTACCGAATCAGTCTATTTCCAAAGCTAGTCCAGGATTTCGTACCTGTCTTCATTGTTCACAAGGTTCCAGAGCTCCAAGTCAGTAGTGAAAGGTGCATATGGATAGAGGATGACTCGCTTATGGATACATTCCTATCCACTCGAAATTGTTTACCAAAAGAAGCACAGGAGATCATGGTCAAACTCCAAGTGAATCGTCGGATTAACATAGAACAAAACCCGAGATCAGCTGAAACCTTATCATTTTTCTTTCATAATAAAAAAAAACGATGGTTTAACAATATAAGTATAGATAGGATTAGGATATATTAGGCTTAAAATCTTCATATAGTTATGCCAAAAGACCTGTTATAAAGCTAATGGCCACACTGTTATTTAGGTGTGTGCCAAATGGTATATTTATCAATAGTTTGTGAATTTCATGTGAATGAAATTGGTTTTTGTGTGCAAGCATTGTGTTGATTTGAAGCTCTGAACTACTATGTGGAGGGACCCTGCAAATAGTGGTAGGTTTTTCATCAAATACATTTAATTTCCTTTAATTCTTCAATTGTTTTGTTTTGTGTGACAATGCTGCATAATGATCTCGCCAGCGAATTGTTTTTTTTTCTAAATAAGATTAATCTATTAACATAAAGGGACTAAAATTACAATCGTGATCGAAGTCAAAGTCACTACCCTGAAGAGAGGCAAAGTTGTCAAGATAAGCATAGAATGAGACTGCCCCATGTCAGGGAGCTCAATCTTGAACCATTTATCAAATCCCACGTAGGGGAACAACTTATGAGCTTCTTGATATTATGTTTACAAAAATTCAAAAAAGAACTAAAATTCCACATAACACTCTGAACAAAAACTTGCCCAATAGTATGGGCGCATGGCACGATAACAAGGTAACAGTGAGCAAACTAATCATCTGGAGGTTCTTCAATTATCTGGCACCAACCTGTATCCGGCATATCCCCTACAAGAGCTGCTTCAGAATTGGAAGGGCCAGGATCAGCCGGCGCCATCACCACCGCCTGAGCACTGCGAGCTTGAGCATCTGGAACCTACAAAGATGCGCTACCAATTCCCATCTGGAGGTTCAAAGACGGAACAGTGACAGAGCCCAGGCCCTCCTGATGAGAGCTAGACTCTCCCTCCTAGGCTTCCTCATGGAAGACCACCGAAATGTGAGCGGTAATTCTTGGACAGTTCAAAGAGCAGTTGAAGGTGAAGAGCGCAGAGCCAGAGGAGGGAGAAGGCACTGGATAGTGGTTGGCAGCAAGAAGACGCCCTCTCCCACTTCAAGTGCGAGGGTAGTGTCGACAGAGAAATTGCTTGAAAGGGAAGGCAACTCGGAGGAAGGGTTGGAAGGCATGCGCCGAGGATGGCCTCTGCGAGACTGCATTCTATGGCGACAGCGAGGCATTGGGGAGACAGAAGCAGTGGGAGGAAAGCGAGGCGGGGCAGCAGCAATGACAGGGCCAGAGCAAATCAGAAAAACTACAAAGCGAAGGCCAGAGGCCCAAGAGTATAACCAGGGGAATGATGGAGGCGGCTCCATTAAAAGACCAGAGCACAGCTTCAGAGCAGCCTCCCCTTTCAAGCTACAAGAGGCATCAGAGATGACGGAGCCCACATTATATAAACAGAAACCATAGCTGAGACCAGAAGCGGGATAGTTCTGCGGATGAATCGACGGAAGCTGCTCCTCAGCAAGCTCATAGCTGAGCCTTAAAGTGACAACCTCCTTCATGCCTCGAGAAGCATCCACCATAACTATAGCAATGAATAGAGCTGAGGTCTGAGACGAGCCAGAGCGTGCGAAGGCGTTAACCAGAGCATTGGATACGATGGGAGATCTAGAGCCGCTTAACATGAACCAAATGAACACTGCACATTCCAAATACCGAGAGCCTCCATTCATAAACCAAGTTACCATTCTGTAGTGGGTGGGCAGGTGTCGTCCCACCTCGCACCACCCATGTCCCATCAGAATTGAAACCTGTCTATACACCCGCATCCGGGGCTCGCTAGCGAATTGTTATATGCATAAGAATTTTAATTTTCTTTATACCTAGTTTAGAGTGTTATCTAATTTTCTTTATACCTAGTACTACACAATTCTTTCCTTTGCTTATTATCCAGCATAATTTAAGTGTGCTCAATTCACAATATAGATGTTGCTTGCGTTACTTTGTTTGAGCAGAAATTGAACAAGCAAGAGGACCTTTCCTAAAACAATGGAGGGCAACAGTATTCCTTCATCACTGATAAAATAGGTTTCTTTTTGCACTTAGACAATTAGGAGTTGCAGCATAGAGATTTAAGGTCAAAAATCCCAAACAATCTAACATAAGAAAAACCACTCTCACATCATCTACGAACTAATTGGATAGAGATGAATTCCTAGGAAACTTAATCAACATCCCTAGGAATTAAAACACTAATACATTTCACAAACACCAACCCCATCTTGAGTTTAGATCCTAACAAATACATAACGACCTAATGAATAACTTCTAAGAACATATTGTGCACCCATAATTCATTAGTCTACTCACCATGGCTAATGATTTATGATTGCCAATTCAAGGACATTGAATTGACTAAACAGGATATAATAACCAAATTTATAAGTAGAAAAATAAAGTTCAACAAGCTATTCCAAGTGTGTTTGGCTGAAGGAAAATTTTAAGAATTAAAGTTTATCTTAAATATTAGAAACCTTGGCGAATATTACTACTTCCTATATGCAAACTATAAAATGTCTTGTGATATGTTTGTACAAATATTTAGATTTCTAGTGATTTTATGTTACTCTATACAAAATTTTGGTGATTGTTAAGGTATAATAATTTTTTACTTTAAAATATGGACGAGTCATTTTTAAAATAAATGGAAATTGGTGAATCGCTTTTTTGGAAAAAGGGTGGGAAATTAGCCCACCTATGAATATTAGCCCCTAAAATTTCCCCTGGAACTTTGTCTAAGGTCCATGTGAGTACATTACACATAATCATTGGTTTCACAAAATTTACCACTTGAGAAATAATTACGTTGGTCCTTATTTATAAAAATTGTAGCTTTGAAGATCCCCAAATAAATTAATTTATATCCAATGGAATCAATTTAGAGTGGATCCGTTGTTGGATTTAGTTGCCAATTAAGAAGCAAGGGGCACAAAGAATTTAGACTTATGAAACCCCCAAAGAGAAAATTATTTTAAATAATCATTCATGTGTGTAACTCTATTGTATAAATGGTCCCTTTATATAACTATAGGTAACCATAACAATTATGTCATAATTGGACATTTAATTCAACCATCTCCATAACTATGTCCCATAATATCTTCTTAAATGTTTGCATGAATCTTTCAACCCATTCATCCCTAAAATCCCTCTTTTATTTTCATCTCTAATTCTTACACAAAATACTATAATTCGTATACATCATTAATACATTACAAATCCATCATTTTAATATATGAAACATCAAAAGTAGGAGCTATTTATTCATACTATCCCTTAACGAATATGTGTAATTTCAACATTAATCTTCAAGTTTGATTGAAATAGTCCCTTCTTTGTCTTCATCTTCTATGATCTTCTCCTTCACTACTCTTTATTTTCAACTTTGATCTTTTTCAATCTTTGGTATTTGTCGTTCTTTAACCTTGATATTCTTAAATTTCCATCTTGTACCTACAAAAAACATAGATGATTTCTCTCCCCCCTCCATCATGATCAATCATAATCTTGGGTTTTCTTTGGATAACCCATAATCACATCCTAGGTTCTCTTCGGATGACCTATAAACATACTCTAGGTTTTCTTGGATTTCCCTCAACCATTACACTTATGGATTTTTATGGGTGACCCTAAATCATCACACCTCTAGGTTTTGTAGATGACCCTTAACCATTGCATCCTTTAGTTTGTATATTGGCTTACCTTTAACCATTAAAATATTCAAGTGGTTTTAGCTTAACACAAACATTGCATCAAGTGGCTTTGGATGATCATGAACCATAAACATCAGTGGTTTCATATTACCACAAACATATATTTCATCAAGTATTTTTAGATGACCATCACCCATACATATAGGTGGTTTGATATTACCACAAGAATTCCTTTTCCATGAGAAGTGTTTTTAGCTTAGCACATATATTCTGCCAAAATATGGCTTTTGTAGCAACATGAGCTTTTCAATATAAAATATTATGGGGTTATACATGCCTTATCATACTTACATTAACATAATTTGAATTAGGTACATAAAAAATCAAGATTGAGTTTAATCTATCATTTTATACAAACACTATATCAAAACCATTTCCTTTCCACAATAAAATATTATTTAAATAGGACCATTAAACTACTTAGATAAGTTATCTTTCATGGATTAACTACATCTCAATTTTAAACACACAATATTGTTATTGTTACCTTAATTTTCTTCTTTCTTCTTCATTCTTTCATGTTCACCACCTTTCTCTCTTCTTTCTCTTTTTCTTGCTCAACCTCATCCATATAAATTTCCTTTAATATTCAAACATATTACAGTGGGTATATCTATTCAAAATATTCAATCCCTTTTTTCAAAGGAATTACTTGAATTGAACACTTGAAGGAAAAATAAAAAATAATATATAAGCAAAATACCTCCTTATGTCAAACTCTTATGATTTCTTAAAAATAATATATAATCAAAATACCTCCTTATGTCAAACTCTTATGATTTCTTAAGAGATTGAATGATCAATTTTATTTTACCTTCTTCTTCTTAGCTATATTTACCTTTTTTAAAACCTAATGCTTTTATTTGAACTCAATCTTAGCTTGAACTGCCACCCCTTGCTAGGATACTTCCACATCATTGCCGAAAAGGTGAGTTAAAACAAAAAATTATCAATCATTCTCTTTCCAAATAGTATCATGTGCCTTTCATATACATTATCTTTGGAAAACTTATCACTAGAACAATTATATATATGATTTTGAGGGCCCTTGTCCTCCTTATATGGTGACATAGGTTCTTTAGGTATTTTTCACAGAACATAAGGACATCATCAACTAGAACAAAGTATATTATTCCACCGATACAACTTGGAATAATAGTATCCACCTCTACATTGTTTGATTAGAAATCCACATTGGACTTTTTGTTATTGAGGACATTCTTTATAATGTATGTAAAACATTGTATGCCATAGTTTGTAGAAAAATATTCCTTTTCTGAATTACTCGCACCAGTAGGCATGGCCATCAAAGATGATTCAAAAAATTAATCATCATGAATGCATTAGAAATGAGGTTGATGAGATGAGTCGTGGTTAGAATGTTACGGAAAGTTGAAATTGACTTCTAGGAGACATTTAGAGACACATTGTATGTATGTGTATATATATTTTTATCCCAAAGAAAAACTTTGTGTGTATGTATGACTTTCAATTAAGTGGAATTATTTTGGATAAAGGTGGAAAACATCATTTCGGTATGCATTGTACAATGCTAATGTGATATTTACACCTAATGTGAGACTAGCATTTGATAATGTGATAATATCACATGAGTAAATTGAAAATAAGGTTTGCTAATTTGATGCTAAGGTTTCGACTACTGATTCAAGGACATTCTAATGTAACTTCCTAAGGTTTGATAATATGATAAACTTTCTTACCTTATATGAAATTATGACAAAACTAAGCTCAATTTTTATGGGGAAATAAGATAAAGCCCTAACTTAAAATGACTAAGCCTATAAAATCTATAGCATAACATTTCTCAAATGATCCTAGTTTTGATAATGTTGGTACCAAGATGTCATATGTATGTAAATCCTAGCATTGAAAGATAGAAATGTCCTTCAATGTTTTTTAAATGGAATTTGAAAATCCCTAGTTTTGTGGAATTCGAAAACCCTATTATTATGCAATTTCAAAACCCTAGCTGGGGGCTATGACATGTTATTTTGGTGGATGCCCTATATAGTGTTTGGAGAGTCTAAATTTTTCCAACTTGTTGTAAGTTATGGTGTGTATTTTTAGTTTATATTATACATACGCATGAAGTGGTCATAGTACCCAAAAAAATTTCACTCACATATTTCAATTCTAACTTACATTATTATCATGTTTGATTTGTTTTGAGCATTAGTTATGCATGATTATTTAAAATGTTGGTTATTCCTATGAATTGAATTGAGGCTCAAAAACGTAAATTTTATGTCTTATTTTAGAACAATACTTTTCATACGAATTTTACTTTACATAGGTCTAGATTTTTGGATGAAGGTTAAAATAAGTTCATGGTGTGGAGAATATAGGAGATTATTTTGCATAGATGCTAGTGAAGGTGCCAAAGGGGAGCTTTTGGTATGGTATAGTGTCTTGTTGTGGACCTTTCATTAACAAAAAATCTTTATTCGACAAATATTCTTTGCTAGGAGGGGTTATAAGATGAGGTTAATTGTATCACTATAAGATGAAGTGTATCTTCCCACATCACAAGTTGGCATCATCCTTATTGAAGAAAATCTTGAAAACCTTAGTTTTGGGGAATTTTAAAACCGTAGTTGGTAGATATGTTTTAAAGAAAATTAAATAAACAGAAATAAAATATGAGAGACAGAAAACTAGTGGAACAGACTTCACAACCTTAATGTATTGTATTCCTCACATGCTCTTTGTACAAAATAATGAGAATGATACAAATATAAATACATGAGGAGAATATCTCAAGATAATGCATCTAGCTTGGACACAATCGCTTTGGTTGAGTGAATATCTCAACCACACACTAATCTAGGAGCCTAACTAGTTGGAGAGAATCTCCCAACCAACTAGGCCTAAACAAACTCCTTAGCTTTGAGGAACAAACCCAATCTATAAAAGTAGGAATAAATCCAACTTTTACAATTTTAATTATTTTGAATATTTTGGACTTATTATTGTTTTTATGAGAGTGTGAGGCTAACATTCCCCCCCCCCCAATCATAAGTCCAAAATAAGAACCAGGAACCATCTCCAAGTTCTCATGCTGAAATTGCTGAGTTGATCCTCAATGAAAAAACTACTAGAAAAATTGCTAAACCTGGATGCCGAAAAAACTCCAATATGAAGAGAACATGAATAAACTACAAGTCTGATACATCTTTGAAAGTTTCTTGACAACTCCATCAAGTGTCAAGCTGTAATGCAAAAGGATCCATCTGTCCTTTACTTGGTCCACTTACCATCAAAGTTAACAAAAGAATGTCCACAAATTCTCTCAGTTAGCATCCTAATCGCTTATCCACTAACAAAATTTTGATGACGCCCATTGGCAAGTTTGATGATGTCGAAACTGCCCACTAGCTACTTTGATGTTGACCTCCCACTCAAGAATTTGTTGATGATGATCGCCCACTAGCTACTTTAATGTTGACTTCCCACTGGCTAATTTGATGATGCCCACTGGTTAATTTGTTGATGATGCCCACTAGCTGATTTGATGATGAGGCCCATTAGCTAATTTTTTTGATGTTGTTGAAACTTTCAGTTTAACAACCACCTTCAATACCATTATCATTTCCCCCCTTTGTTAGATGAAAGGAGAGACAATCACCTACATTTGATTTCTAAACTCCCCCTCTTCAAGTGTAGGAGAGTTTCATTGTTGTACTCCCTCTTTCTGGTGAATGAGAGTACCATTTGTTCACTATTGGCTGCAGAATTTGTCTTCATGTGAGACTGGATCCTTCGGTAACACATAGACAATTCTTTGATCGTAGATGATTGATTCCAAGGATTGATCCATGCATAATTGATCTTCAATACGGTTGATTGGTTTTGTTTACAAAATTTCTCTGATTAGTGATTTTTCTTGCCATAATGGTGACAAGGGTGAAGATCAAAACAATGATCTTCCATATGACCCGTTCTTTGACAATGTTTGCATTTGGGTATTCAACTTTTGCATGGCTTGCTGATGTTACCTGATCAAGAAATCCTGCACTAATGAAGTTGATTGGCTTTGAATAATCTGGAATATGCAAGTTGTTTTCATCTTTTTTCATATCTTAAGCCACGTTGATTTTTGTTCCATTGGATTTCTTCCCATGGCTTGATGATTGGCTTGTAAGAAGAAAGTTGAACATGATCACTCACAACTTCTACACTTGAAGTTGTATGCCTGAGTGAATTTAAATCATCTTTATCTTCACTTGTATGGTTTAATGGCCCAGAAATGTCATTCTTTTTTTGCAACTCATCTCGTCGTAGTTGTGACTCTAGTTGAAGAAACTCAATCCTCTCATGTGCATGATGTGGATGCATTTTATTATCAAAAAGAGTTTCTTTGCTGATTTTCACCTTTTCTTCAGCACTGGATAAAATCAAATTGTTAAGAACTTGTAAAATTTGAATTTTTTTTCCATGTGAACTCGCTCAATTGAACTCACGCTCGCTTGATTTTAACACTTGCTGGATTTTTCAAACTCGCTCACTTGATTCCAGCTTGATCATCACTTGAATGTCACAATCGCTTGAATTTGTGTTAACAATTTAATGCTTGAACTCACACTTGCTTTTACTTCAATCAATTTCAAGCTCGCTTGATGTCTTGAACTTGTTCACTTGCACTTTGC
The DNA here is from genome assembly GCA_031772625.1 of Pinus tabuliformis. Classification (NCBI taxonomy): domain Eukaryota; kingdom Viridiplantae; phylum Streptophyta; class Pinopsida; order Pinales; family Pinaceae; genus Pinus; species Pinus tabuliformis. Next base: position 803,884,520 of record CM062804.1, on the reverse strand, counting down.
ACTTGCTTGAACTCACTCACTTGATTTAGCTTCTTTGCAAAATAAGGGTGTCGAATAGTATCGAAAATGCACCCAAGATAATACAATGATTTAATGATAAGTTTGATGACTCAGTTGAAAATAATTGACTCACTTGAATTAATTTACCCCTTATCAATTCAAATCTATGGTGTCGGGTTCAACCGAGAATGCACCCTTAATTTTATTTGAATTTGATTACAAGTTAACTTACAAAAAATAATATTATTTCCAAGTTACACAAATACCTAATGTTGTTGATGTGGATGACCTCTTTATTAGTTTTATTATGTGTTGTAGTTGCTCAATTTCTTTTGATTTGCCTATTTTTTCTTGATTATCCTTCCTTGAATGTTTTTTGCAGCTACTTAATTACAAGTGCTTTGATTAATGTGCTTGCTTTCATTCAATTGCTTTGAACTTCATGTGTGAGTTACATGAGAGAATTGTAGTGTCAAAACTAGACACAAAACATGCACAATCATTCAGTACACAAGGTGTACCTAAGATCCCCTTATTCAAATTTCGGGCAGATCTAGGATACTTCAGCACCACAAAAAAAGACATGTTTTTATTAAATATTGGAGTACATCAACCTTCACCTTCAGAAAATTGTTATTTAAACTTATCAAGAAATGATAATTCCAAGATCACAACCCCTTAAAGCAACTTATCTTCAAATTTGAATATACATTGACTCAACCTCCTAGAAGTAAAAACATTACTTCAAAATACAACAATGAGCTTCCCTTAAAAAATATTCACTTATTGCGCCATATTACATAATATACCCTACTTCCCAAAAGAAAAACTTTCATGTACCTTATCCCTCAAAAAAAATTAAAAACATCAACCTTATTATAAAATTAATCACAACGAAGAATATCAAAATAAACATAAATGAAATATCGAAGATAGGAAACTGGCAGAAAAGGCTTCATAGCCTTAATGTATTGTATTTCTCACATGCTCTCTGTACAAAAAAATGAAAATGATACAAATATAAATACACAAGGAGAATGTGTCAAGATAATACATCTATCTTGGACACAATCACTTTGGCTAAGTGAATGTCTCAACCACACACTAAGCTAGGGGCCTCATTAGTTGGAGAGAACCTCTCAACCAACTAGACCTAAAAAAACTCCCTAGATTTGAGGGACAAACCCAATCTAGAAAAGTAGGAATAAATCCAACTTTTACAATTTTAATTATTTTTAAATATTTTGGACTTATTATTGTTGTTATGAGAGTGTGCGGCTAATAAATTTTGTATCAAGTTATGGTGGATAAGGTTAAGTGTGAAGAACCTAGTTTGTGGGTATGGATAAGTGTGGAAAACCTCATTTTGTCCTAAGAAGTCAACATAATCTAGACTAGTACTATATTTTTGGAGAATAGTGCTACTGTGAAAAATTAAGTGGCTTTGCATAGGGCTAGTTTTTTAGATTACTTCGGGTAAGTGTGGGGATTTTGTATAATGGTGGAAAACATCATTTTTTTCTCATCATAAAAAATTGTTTTTCCCTAAGATATCAACATAAGGTAGAGTTTTGGAGAAGCATTAGAGGATTAAGTAAGTACTTGATCTTAATAATGTTTTATGGAAATTGAAATCACTAATTGGTGGCTAATGTTTTTTATTGATTTTGGTGGATGCCATATCTATGGTTTAGAGAGTATTGGCATGCAGGAGGCAAACCCAAATTTAGAGTGAAAAAACTTTAAAAAGCCCTCAGAAACTAGACCTTTGGGCATCACCCGTGAGTAGGTGAAGTCTCACCTGAGGAATCTTATGAGGGATTGTGGGAACCCATATAGTTATATTGTGATGAAGGATACATGGAGCTTGTAATATTTCCATCAATCTCAACATAAATATTTTTTTACGTACACCCCTCATTCTCGTAGTAAATAAATCATTAACATAGTAGAATAGATAAATCAGATCATTCACAGCATAATCTGAAATAATAGATATTGATCCTAAACAAACATTTGTATTACTTCTAAAAATACTTCATTATATTGCAACTCTCATTATGGCTCACTAGCCCTATCCATCAAGTTGCAACATTAAATCCTTACAAAACATATTATATCTCTAAGTCTATGTGTAATTACATACAATTATATCTAAGCGTATCTACTACATCGGGGATTTAAAAATTTATAAGTTTACATTGGGGCATAAAGGCGATAAAAAACATACTTTTACTATGGGAAATTCCTATTACTATGGGAAAAAACCCAAAAACTAGCCTAAAGTCATTCCCTCTGTTGGGTCTCTATAATACTAGTGATTACCCCATTACTATTGTAGTTATACCCCTTATTAATATTGTTGTGCCCCTATTTCCCCCATATTGTTATTACTGTGCCCCATAGAATCCCTCTATTGTTATTTTTGTGGCTTTATATTATTATTGTTAGGTCGGTTGGGTTATATTGTGACTCCTTAGACTCCTATATATAGAAAGGAGGTTTTGTCATTTGAATTATCCAAGAATTGTTCATTTATGTAATGTAAAGGAGGTTGCCCCCTCGAAGAGGCTGAATTCTAAGGCGTTGATCTGTCTTTTCTATATTTTCTTGAGCTGGTTTCATAACATTTGGTATCAAAGCTTTGGATTCTAGGGTTTCGCTACTCCAAACAGGTAATCGTGGCATTTTCGCTATAACTTTCTTTTATGTGACGTTTTAGAAGTTGAAAAAAAACCCATTTGAGAAGAAATCGCGCTGAACGTCGGGTCTGAATTTCAGAGCTTTTCGCGTATATTTGCGGAGATATGATCTAAGGAAGTTGGTCTTTTTGCAGACTCCTGAATTACATTCCAAACAGGTGACCTGGGGAAAATAGTCATATCTTTCTCTCTGGGGATCGGATTGAAATTTCATAAGAAGATACAGAAAGAGGACAGACTATAGTTTCTTGTATGCATTTTTCAGATCCAAAGGTCGAAACAGTGACTCATGGCATGTCGTACAAGTTCGCTCTACTGAACTAGTCTATAATCAAGTCACTGTGGGAGATTTCGCATAACTCTTCCTTGGAGAATCCAAATTGGGTCAGACTTGTGGCATTGGAAAGAGGACACGGAGGGCTACTGCAGGTCACAAATTCAAAACTAGATGATTGGAAAGTACAGAGATACATCAGAGGCAATATCGAGCTCCTACAAAGTTAAAAAAGGTGTGTAGATTTTCTTAAATTTTTGCTTAAGCTTGGTTTGAAAATTTATTTTGAAGGAATTCAAAGGGCATAGTAGAGAATTATTATCGGTAACTGATGACCTGAGGAAAGAAAATGCAAACACCTAGTAAGGAACCTAAAAGCTCGAGCATGACTCATGAAGAAGAGGAAGAAATGCTACATGATATATCAAAATTACAAGAACAAGTGCAACAAATGTCACTGTCACAAAAGCTAACAGAAGCTCAGATAAATGGCGTGGAAGCTAATATGAATGGCATGAAAGCAAAATTATGGCAACCAGGAAGCACACCACTCACAACTATAAAGATGGAAGTGTTGTTGCCCCTAGTCTTCCACAACCTATAAGGTTGACACCACAACAATTGGAAGAAAAAAGAGCAAAAGGGCTTTGTTACAGTTGTGATAGCAAATACACTAAAGGTCATAAGTGAGCTAAGAAGAAATTATTCTACATAGATTTTGAAGAGGAAGAAGAAAAGGAGCAAGAAAGGTCAAAAGAAGAGGATATACTCCAACAACAAAGCCTAGATGAAGAACAAATAAATCCGACCATATCTTGTAATGCATTGGCGGGAATTACCACTCCTCAAACCATCAAGATAGAAGGACAAATCAAGAAGAAAAAGGTAATAGTGTTGATTGATTCAGGAAGCACCCACAATTTTATTCATTGTAAGGTAGCAAAAGAATTGAATTGCTTCCTATATCTAGCACCAAAGTGTCAAGTGATGATTGCAAATGGAGGAACAATAAATTGCTTTGGAAAGTGCCATAATATCAAGCTATCCATGGGAGAATATGTATTGACTAGCCCAATGCTTTCCATTCCAATGGGAGGTGTTGATGTTGTACTAGGAGTCCAATGGCTACAATCCTTGGGTACAATAGATTTTAATTTTCAAGAACTTTTCATCAAATTTTCTACGGAAGGAAAGGAAGTTGAATTAAGGGGTATTGCAGGGAAACCAGCAAAGATAATCAGTTCTAATGGTATGACAAAGCTTCTAAAAAAGGAACAAAGAGGTGTAATTGCACAATTATGTTCGCTAGATGTTGCCACATCGGAATCATCTATTTCTCCAGATCTCCAAAAGTCCTGGACAATCATTCCAAGGTATTTGAGACTCCCAAAGGTCTCCCACCTATGCGTGATCATGATCATGCTATTCATCTGATTCCAGGAAGTGTTCCTCCAAACATCAGTTCATACAAATATCCCTATGTCCAAAAGAGTGAAATTGAATGTATGGTTGCAGAAATGCTAAAGGTTGGTATAATTCAACCAAGTCAAAGTCCTTTCTCTTCTCCAGTAGTATTGGTGCACAAGAAGGATGGATCATGGCACATGTCTCCGGATTATAGGGAGCTCAACAAGCTCACTATTAAAGATAAGTTCCCCATTCCTATCATTGATGAATTACTAGATGAATTGCATGGATCAATTTACTTCACTAAGTTGGATCTTTGTTCAGGATATCATCAAATCAGAATGAAGAATGAAGACATTCCAAAAACAGCAATTAGAACTCATGAGGGTCATTATGAATTTTTTGTCATGCCTTTTGGCCTTACCAATGCACCTTCAACATTTCAAGGTTTGATGAATTCAATTTTCAAACCATTCCTTAGAAAATTTGTGTTAGTATTTTTTGATGATATACTAATCTACAGCAAGTCTTGGAAGGATCATGTTGAACATGTTGACAGGGTGCTACAACTATTAGAGGAGAAACAATTATATGCAAAAAGATCCAAATGTTTCTTTGGAGTCTAAGAGGTGGAATATCTGGGTCATATTGTATCTCATGAAGGAGTTAAGGTAGACCCTAGCAAAATTAAAGCCATTAAGGAATGGAAAATCCCCACATCCATAAAGCATTTGCGAGGATTTCTTGGGTTGACAGGGTATTATCGCAAGTTTGTTAAGAATTATGGGAGAATGGCAGCACCTCTAACAACATTATTGAAGAAAGATGCATTTTCATGGACTCTGGAAGCAACAAAGGCCTTTGAACATCTAAAAGAGGCAATGTGCCAAGCACTGGTCTTAGCTACATTGGACTTCACAAAAACCTTTATTGTGGAATGTGATGCTTCAAGAAATGGAATTGGTGTTGTTCTAATGCAAGATGAAAGACCCATTGCTTTTGAAAGTCGTCCAATCAAGGGAAAGTTTTTAAGCAAAGCTATTTATGAGAAGGAAATGTTGGCAATACTCCATGCACTTAAGAAATGGCGACCCTACCTAATGGGAAGACACTTCAAGGTAAAAATAGATCATGATAGCCTTAAATACTTTTTAGAACAAAGATTATCCTCTGAAGAGCAACAAAAGTGGGTCACAAAGATGTTGGGTTATGACTTTGAAATCATCTACAAAAAAGGGAAGCAAAATGTGGTGGTAGATGCACTCTCAAGAAAGGATGAGGATGTGGAAGCATTGTTGTGCGCCATTTCTATTATCCAACCAGATTGGATAAACGAAGCAAGGGAGGAATGGAAGAATGACGAAGAAGTGTGGGAACTTATTCGAAAGTTACAACAAGATTCTAGTACGTCTGATACATTTAGCTGGAAAAACGATTCGTTATGGTACAAAGATCGCTTATACCTCTGTAAGAATTCCCAGCTAAAACAAAAGATTCTTATGGAATTGCACACTTCTCCCTTAGGAGGGAACTCAAGATTTTTAAAAACTTACCACATCGTTAAGAAGGAATGTTTTTGGGATGGCCTTAAATCATATATTCAAAAGTTTGTGGTGGAATGTTTGGTTTGCCAACAAAATAAAGTTGAAACAATTAAGAAACCGAGTCTATTACAACCTTTATCCATTCCAAGCCAACGTTGGGAGGAGGTTTCAATGGATTTTATCACAGGTTTACCCAAGTCTGAGGGAAAGAGTGTCATCATGGTGGTAGTTGACAGACGTACCGAGTATGCACACTTTTGTGCATTATCACATCCATTTAAAGCCAGTACAGTTTCTACTGCATTTATGGAAACAATTAAAAAGCTACATGGAAACCCAAATATTATTGTAAGTGACAGAGATCCCATTTTCACTGGAAACTTTTGGACAGAATTATTTTCTTGTCTTGGTACTCAGTTAGCTCATAGCTCATCTTATCATCCTCAATCCAATGGGAAAACTGAGATAGTAAACAAATGTCTGGAAGGATATCTTCTTTTCTTTGTATTTGATAAACAGACACAATGGGTCAAATGGTTGCCTCTGGCTGAATGGTGGTATAACACTTCCTTCCATACATCATCAAAAATGACCCCATTTATTGAACTTTATGGGTATCAACCACCATCCATCACATCATATTTAAGAGAAAATTCTAAGGTTCAAGCAGTGGAACATCACATCGAACATCAACAACAAGTCCTCCAACTCTTAAAGGATAACCTCGTGTTGGCACAAAATAGAATGAAACAACAGGCAGATCAACATCGCAGTGAAAGAAGTTTTGATGTAGGTGATAGGGTATTCCTACAGCTACAACCATATAAGAAAATGTCCCTCAAGCAAGCTAAGAAGGATAATAAATTATCACCAAAGTATTATGGTCTGTACAAGGTGTTGCAAAAGATTGATACTATGGCATACAAATTGGAGCTTCCTGCAGCTTCTCGATTGCACCCAGTTTTCCGTGTTCATGTTTAAAGAAGGTTATAGGCGACAAGCTCCTAGTTCAAAAAATATTGCCAGAACTTGACAAGGAAGGAAAAATTATATTGGAACCAGAAGCAGTCACAGAAACAAGAACTCGACAGCTACGAAATCGATCAATTTCAGAGTATCTTATCAAGTGGAAGAACTTATCCGCTGAAGATTCCACATGGGAGGATGATAATCTTATACAGAAGTATCCAGAACTACTCAAGCATTGAGGACAACACTTTTTTGAAGGAGAGGGGCATGTTGGGTCCCTATAATACTAGTGATTACCCCATTAATATTGTAGTTATACCCCTTATTAATATTGTTGTGCCCCTATTGCCCCCATATTGTTATTATTGTGCCCCATAGAATCCCTCTATTGTTATTTTTGTGGCTTTATATTATTATTGTTAGGTCGGCTGGGTTATATTGTGACTCCTTAGACTCCTATATATAGAAATGAGGTTTTGTCATTTGAATCATCCAAGAATTGTTCATTTATGTAATGTAAAGGAGTTTTCCCCCTCGAAGAGGCTGAATTCTAAGGCGTTGATCTATATTTTCTATCTTTTCTTGAGCTGGTTTCATAACACCCTCTTTCCCACGTTCCACGCACTAACCCTTAACTGACTTTTTATGTGTAATTATTCAGTGTGATGATCCTTTGCACCAATCCAAAAAATCCTTCCTTAAAATTGTTTCTCTAACATGCCCAAAACACTCACTTGTGGTTTTTCCTAGGCCACTCAGTCCTTCCGCTATTCCATCTCACTTCCTCGGTCACAATAATTCTATCTCACAATCTCCATGTTACTTCAAAATTTGGTGCACTACCCCTCCTTCTACTACTTTCTATTTGTGCAACACATTCCCTCAAGGTTGCAAGTACTAGTTCTTGTACCTCTATTTTCTAAAAATATCTACAAGCCACCTCTCAGCGCATGCAGGTATGACTCCTAAATGTTGTAGTCTATGAAAATTTGACCATCGCAATGTTGCTTGTCGATAACAATACTCCATTGTAGGTTAGGTTCAAAGTCTCCATGACCTCTTTGACCTATATTTTTTATGGCCAGCTTCCTTGACCATATATATACCTTTGAAAACTTTCCCTATGCTACATTGTTTGATGGGTATTTTTAATAGATTTTCCACATACCGTATGCAAAGTCTACAACTACCCTTGATGGCTTAGTTATGTCATTATTCTTTGATATTCTTCTCCTAATGAATTCTACTCGAAATTTCTAGTGCTCTCTCACCCTACAAGCCCTAACCACTCTAGCTTCCTCGCATCACTCTTTATTCTCCTTTATTTGTCGACACAATGGACTCATTCAACTATTTCGCTCAAAAATTTAAACTGCTTACTATGTTGTCATATAATTTGAAATATGTTTTATCTAATTTAATCTTCCATCACATTTAAAGTCCTTGATATGTATAGCTTTAGTGTGCATACTTGGGTCAACATATGTCCTATCCACAACCTATTTTTTAAAATTTGCTACTTTGAATGCATTTTTTTCATTATAATTTACTCATTGGACCATTAATGAAGTGGGTTTTTATTCCAACCACAACTATGGTGTTAATCTAACATGGATTAATGTGATGTTTCTTGGTACTTACTCTATTTTATTCTGCCTGGATTTAGTCATGCTGAAAAATAATATATCATATTAATGCATGTCTATGATGTGCTAATGCCTCTGTACATATGGATAATTCCATGTTTCCTCATAAAAATACCCTCCTCGCCCCCTATTATTTTTAACTCTATTGTATGGATCCATTTATTTCACAATGGGTCGATTTCTCCTATAGAAATTCAATCAGCTCCCATTGATGAATCCTTCAATAGGTTCCCCACTGAGTTTCTTTAACTCAACAACTCCTTCCTTTGTCACACACCGGATCATATAAGGACCCAACCAATGCATCTGAAATTTCCCTAGAGCCTTTAGAAATTTACTATTATAGAGTAGAACCAATTCTCTTTGATAAAATTTCTTCTACTTTATGCACCTATCATGCCAATATTTCTCATGTTCCTTCTAAACATTCAGATGGAATCATGTTGCTATTGTGTTTTCTCCTCGAATGTGTATGAAAAGAAACCACTTTAGGTTGTGGATGACAAACAACCCTAACAATGAAAATGGCTGCTAAACATTGTACATCTGTAGTAAATGATAGAAATAAAACCCACCAAAGCCTTGATCCATGCCACAATAATACCTAAACAACAAAATGAAATAGTAAAATAAGCGCAAGTAACTCCAATAATCCAATGGAAACCATATATATAAAGAATATATTTTATTAAAAAACACCTGTGAAGGGAAAAAATAATGTTACTAGTCCCTCTCTATGGGGTGGGTTCTTGGTTATCCTCAAATATTTTCATCTTTTGTAGAGTCTCTCTCCCCTATAATGTGTAAAACCCAGCAAATACAATGTTTGAGCTAAGTGAGAACTCAATTGGAAAAGAAAAATGGTATGCGACAGTGATAGAGTTACAAGAGTGAGTACAACAATGAAAATAATAGAAAGTGAAGAATGAATGGAAAACCATTCTATTTATAAAAAAAATATTAGGTTATCCTTGAATAATAAGAAATAATAAAATATTATTAATCCCGTTCTAGAATTACCCATTTTGAATATTTTATTATATTTGGTTTGGAGGGAAAAAAGTATTTAAACTTTTATTTAAAAATAATAAATAAATAAATGATTTATTTATCATCTCAAGAAATATGGTTAAGGAATAATAAAAAAATAATGATTTATTTCATTATTCCTAAGGGATTTGGTCAAACTTGACAAGGAATAATAACTAATTAGTGATTAATTAATTATTCCTAAAGAAAACTAAGATAATTAATGATTTGTCTATTTATTTTTCATAACAGGGTCAAATGTGAAAATGAATATTAATTAAATAATTGTTTAATTAATTATTCCCAGAAGATAATTAAATAAACAGTGATTTATTTAATTATTCTTCACGAGTTTAATTATAAATGGCTTAACAAATGTGGTTTATTAAGTAGTTTCTCACAGTGAAAGAAATTTTACTACGGTAAAATTGGCCTTACATGGTGTACTTCGATCCATCTAGTAAATTAAGGTGTTGTAGAGGCTATAACAACCCTCCAAAATTTTTCCTTAGCTTCGCTTTGGAGCCTCCCTACCAACCTTTCACAACAGCATGTCTTACTTCGTCAAATTACACAAGCTTTAGTGTCTTTCTTGTAGAATGAAAGCCTACCCATAAAATCTTGTTGCATTCCCCTCACAAGTTGTTCTTCCAGACTTGGTCCAGTTGTAGGATGAGCAGCTCCCTCAAGAAATTATTCAATTCTGGAGGGAAACTAGCCTCCCCTCTAGAAATTGCGCAATTCTGTCTAGCAGCCTGCTCAGTTCTAGAATTACACAGATCTACCAATCAGGCTTCATCTAGAAAATTACGCAATTCCTCCCAGTAGGGCTGCTCAGCCCAGGAATTACGCAATCCTAGGTAGCAGTTAGCTACTCTGCCTAGAAATTGCACAAATCTCCGGGGCATCCATCCCAGCTCCCATCCATAAATGTGCATTTTCTCCTAGCAGTTGAGTAGCCTCTTGCATGCGCAGTTAGGTTGAGTGGTTCCCTCTGGGACCGAGAAAAACTGATTTGCATGCATAAGCTACTTTTCCCAAGGCAGCATGCAAAGGTCCCTTGATTTAGGGATCTACTTTTAGCAGTTATAGGTTGCATGCAAAGATCATTTCGGAAACCTCCCACCAAGTGTCGCTCTTCCTAGATTTGTGGCATGCGTGTCACATCTTCGATTTATCAAAACTCATGAACTAGATGTTGCAGAGCTCATTACTCACAACAACCTTATAGCCCTGACATCCCACATCACATCTAGGAGTCGTTGGCACATTCAGTTCAGCTGTTTTTGGGTATGCCCAACTTCCATGTCCTGTGTTGTATTTCTGGCGCTTTTTGTGTTTCTCTTCATATGAATGTTGTCTGCTTGATTTTTGTGAGTGCTTGTTGTCATTTTGATACATACTAGCTTATGTTAGCACCATTTCAGTTTTCCTTAACATCTCACTGTTATCGCATGCATGAAACTGCTTTTCACAAATGGTCGTCGATTCGGTGACTCGCCTCACCCACATGCATGTTGTTCCATTTTCTGAATCTGTCATTCACCATTTGCATGCACGATCATTCACTTATGCTTACACTCAGTATCTCCATGCATTCTCTTTCACATTTTCTTTTAGTTGCCCATCGGCAAGCCTCGGTAGCCTTAGCTTGAACTCTGCCTCACCAAGACAACATTGTGCAATATTGAGAGTGAAGGCTCTGTCTTCCTCTCAGGAAACGTGCATTTTTTCCTAGTGACTGTCCTCCAGTATTACATTGTGTAATTATGAGGGATAGTGATTGTTGGCCCAGAAAATTGCGCAATGCAGGAACTGAGCTTGCAACCATTGCCAGTGGAGATTGCGTATTTCATAATTCCAGTAGTCAGCAGCTAGACTAGATTGTGCATTGCATAGTTCCTGCAGTCAGTCAGCCTCCCAACAGCCCAGACTAAGCCTTGCGCAGTCTTGGTAGTCAGTCTCTCGACCTCCCGATGGAAATTGAGCAACCTTCATGATCAGTCACACACATATGTTGCAAGTTAGTTCTCAAGTTCATTTTGGTTTTTGACTGATAGATTACTTTCCATGAGTGTTGACATGTCTCTAGGTATTGTAGGTGTTCATCTAACTCTCAGTAGTACAAGTACAATGGTTTCCAAGAGAGCAGAGTTGAAGACACCGTTCAAAGCACACTTGGGGATCCAGTCGATCAAGTGTCTATGGACTTGCCTACCCATGAAGACATCAAGTTGTTCGTAAACAAGAACATCAAGATATGACGGCAGTGGGATCATAGTGAGCAACATCTTGAATAGCAGCTGAAGGCAACATACTAGATGCAATGAATGCAAGGGGAAGGTTGTTGAAAACACAGAGGAGGAACAAAGTTGCAAGCTTAAGAAGATCCACTTGTGGTGAAAGAAACTTTGGAGACTTAAGCTATGAGGTGATGGTGCAACTTGAAGACCACGCGAAGGCGGAGAATAGAACAGAGAAGGAGTTGCATGTGCTCAAGAAACAACTCAAGGAAGAACAAGAGATACATAGACAAGAATGAGTTGCAGCAAGAACATGTAAAACAGTGGGTGCAACACGCACTCATAGATGAAACTGCGCCTGTACAAGTTAAATATCCATCCCAACATTTGGCACAGAGAAGACATGGTGAGTAGTTTTTTTGATCGCATGTAAGGGAATTCAGTAGCATGCATGTCACCATGCGCACGCATGAAATCCCACCCATTCAGCACACTCACCAAGGCAAATACAAGAAGCAAGTCCAACTGGAGCTAAACATGTAGTTGACAGTTGATGTGCATGACCACAAGCACACACTTGAATATCAACATGGACACTATGCATCAGAGTGTTTCCAGTTTGGCCGCACACAAGAAGACCATGCGCATGCTAGAAGATGAGTTGGATGAAGGATCCATACCAAGGCACTCAGATACAATAGAGCCAAGAGTTCACTTCAGCAAGATGTCACCATTGAGCGCATGCACACCATAACAGACAACCAAGCCTAGCATCAGCTTACTGTTACACAACATTTTGTCACTGTCCCTATACTCCCCGTTCCTTGATCCTGGAGGACCTATATAGTGAACCTCACATGCTTTTCCTTCATGAAGAAACTCCCATTTGTCCCTCTTCATGAGCAGATCATTTCCCTTTTGCACCATTTCTCCTGAAACTTCTGTTTTTCCCAGTTTACAAGACCGACACTAATGGCCTTTGTCTTTCCCGTGCTGATGTGCAGAGATTAGAACTACTCCTTGCATCGACAGGAGTGACTAAGCTATGTTTTAGTCATGCCAGTCTTGTTATGGAAAGTTTTTTAAATTAGGGTTGAATCTTCCAGCTCTAAAAGATCCATAACGAAAGTCTGGTAAATGGTTTGGCTAGATGGGGTCGAGGATGATAGTTTGGGCTCCTTTCCCCTATAATGATGGAACTACATCAAGTGATAAGTCCTTCTCCCATTAGAAGAGGATCCATCTCCCATCCATATTTCCTATATAAACCTCCGTTTTTCCTAAGCACAAACTAGTGTGAGTGTTATAGTTGCAAACCTTTGATGCTATTTTGGTTTGGAGTAGACAAGCAAGATATTAATAGTTGTAGCTATCTAGTTGTGTGAGGGAGAAGTGTGTTTTGGTTTGGAGTGAAGCCTAAAGGGAAGAGTTTTAAAACTATTGTTATTTGAAGCCATCATGGAATGGTAGTAGAAGTGTGTGGGAACCTGGTCTTGTCAGAGGAAGATTGCAACATCAAGATGAATGATTGTAATCTCTCTTTGATATTAATATATGCAACTATCGATTGGTTTCCTACATGTTTTGTAATATTACATATTCATGTCTTAATGTTTCTTGACTGGTTAAGTAGGTTGAATTGAAATTTGTCTATTATTATGTTTGTGTGTTGTTGTTGTTTACTTGTTTCAGGAGCTTGAAGAAGGAATCAAGAGATTTCTAGAGCGAGCAACTGAGGACATCATCAAGCAGGATAAGAGACCAAGAGGTAGGCCCTCTTGATTGATTCTAACCTAAGGAAATATTCCATATAATGTATTTGTTGTGGCTAGATCCATTATCGGGGTAGAGGAATTCGTTCATGTCTGCAATTATAATTTTACTTCACCACAAATTGGTGACTCCGCTGGGGGTCCCAATCCTTTTGTATGTTTTGGATTTCATGATTTCATGAGAAATTTTCTAGTTTCACTTTTTCCCTTTGGTTCTGTTTCTTTTCTCTTGTTTACCAGTCTGAGTCTAAAATTTATAGTAGCAGATATGGTCCCTATTTTCAATTTTTTTAAATTTTTCTTTAACTACCTCTACCAACATGCTTAATCCGCTGACAATCGCGTTGACCAGTGTAGATTGCTGAGGAACAGTCGCGCCAACTAGCCTCTGGCACTTGTTGTTAGTTAGGAAGTCATGTTGATGCATGTAAGTGAATATTAGGGCTTAACCCCAATCTTGGCCACTGTTTTTTGCTCTTGTGATTTTGACCCAGTAGGCCTTTTTGACCATTTTCTCCCTGATTAGAAAGCTACTTTTCATTTGATTTTGTTTGATTGAGTCATTGAGTGGCCAACAACACTAGGGCATCTAGTTGATTGCCCATTCAGCAGTTTTTGAACTCACTAAGTCAGGTTGTAGGTGTGTTTTCTCTTTGCAATTTTTTTTGGTCCTTTTTACGACATTGACCTCTTTTGCACAAGTTTGAAAGAGTTTGGCTTACTTGCCTAAATGTTTCTTTTCCAACATAGATTACATTGTTGGCCTTGTGTTTGGTGAAGTCAGTGTTTCATTGATCTGAATGAACTTCTCTTTTCATGTTTTCATCTACTTGAAGAGCTTATTGTCTTGAAATATTTTTCACTAAAATATTGTATGTGAAAGTTTGTTTCGTTGTTTCATGAAAAAGTATGAAATTCTAGCTTGTTGCATCATTATGTTACAATAATTTGCATCTTTTGAAAGACTAGAATTGCATCAGCATTTGAAAAAGGAAGAGATTTTTTTTGTTTTGTTTTTGAAAGGACTAATAAATAAGTGCTTGTCAGGAAATTAGGAATTGGAATGCATTTTTCATTGGTTTTTTTTGAAAAAGTAAGGTAGTGAAAGATCATTTTGTTTTCAGTTGCTTGATTTTTTGCATTTGATTGAGTAGTTTCTACCCTCTCTAGTGTAAGCATTTCATCGAATTGAAAGGGTCTTGTCTCATTCAGTTGCATTTAAGATTTTTTTAAGTAACATCACTAAGACCTGAAAACTAAAACTTAACTCAAGATCAACTTTAAAATGAATTCAATTAACCTAAGGTGCATTTGACATTACTGATCATATCTAGAAGGTCTAGGCTAGAGACGTGTTCCGGCGTCTTTAAACCTAGTAGTTGTCGTTAGCTTTAGCATTATACAACGCTATTATGGATTTGTACTCCCCATATCATTCGAGTATATGATGGGAGACCCCACTAGGATGCAATCCTTTTATCCTTAGGAAGCCGAGTCGGTTGCCTTGCAAACGTGATACACCGAACACAACATTGAGGGAGATTTCCTGCTCATACTTCTTGGTTCGCTGAGAGGTATTCTAGAATTCATGGTTGCCTAGTAATCATGTTTACCTAGATCATCCACAACAGTCATTTGATATTTTTGACTCATTAAACTTAAAATATCATTTGAGAGCTTTTCCTTTCGAGCTCATTTCTAATCGAAAATGATAAAGTCATATTTGTTTCTTTCTCGACTCTTAAAAAATGAAAGAGAATCAATCTTTTATGCATCTTAATAATTGATTGCCCATTATCCAAAACATCCTATTAGTATTTTTGACCAAATCGTGAGTTCCATTAAAAGGAAATTTTAAAGCCTTGAAGTTATTTTTTCTGTCGACTAAGACAAGGTCATCATGGTTGAACCATCTGGTTCACCCAATTCCTCTTCCTCTCCTCTGTTTGAAAGCTTGTCTGAGGAGCCATTTCTTGAGTTATCAGAGTCACTTGAGGACCAAAATGTTGAACTCACAATTGTTTTGAGTGTTCAACTATTTTCATCTCGCCCTCCGCCTACTTTTGATACAGGGTCATCTGCTGATCTTGGTCCGGAATCTCCAGACAATCCTCTTCAAACTCTAGAGAACTCGCCGACCACTGATGGTCAGCTTGGACTGGTTATCTATCCTTTGAACCCTCTGTTTGACATTTTTGAGATATCACCACAGTGTCCTTATAGTTTGTACCACCAGCCGGGTGTTCCTTTGGAACTATCCCCCAGTAAATGTTCAGCTACTCATCGTTGTTTGTTTTGAAACATCGAACCTGAAGGCAATGCTCTAGTCACATCTTCGGATGAGTCTGAAGTTTCTACTCCACACACTATTGAAGGGGAAGAATTGCAATTGCAATTTCCTCCTAAGGGTTTCCCTTTTTCGGAAGGTATTCCAGCCATTTTTCCACCCAAATATGTGTCTTTGGCGCACTTGGTTTCATGTATGCCTGGTGCGTCATCACTTTACCATAATCCTGTATGGGCATCAGGCATCAGGCCTGTTTCAGGTCCATTCATTATGAATAATACCTCCCAATAGATTGTTACTTCAGTCTCAGTGCAACCCACCATTCTGAATACTCTTGTATCATCGATCCCTGTTACAAGCTAGTCACAACCGATAGTTTCGAAAATTGTCTCTATCAGTTCCTCTATCCCATTAGTCAGTGGCCAAATTGTGCCACCACCTGGGGGTAGAACCTGAATGTTTCTATGGTGTTAGGTGCCACTAATGTGAGTAGCTCATAAGCTCACATGCTTGGTATAAACTAGCCCTCTTCTGGTATTATTTACAACCCCGCTGATCTGTCTGGATCGAACAATGTCCAGTACCAATAGGTTCATAATCCTGTTGGTCCATTTGGATTGAGAAATGTTCAGTATCATCAGCCCTATGGAGCTTAGGTCCAATAAAAAAATCCTTACATTCCATATGGTTCTCAAGGATTGGTTAATCAACCTTACACCCTCCAATCTGGGTAGTACATCCAACTTGGCTACGACCAAATTTAGTTCGGTAATTTCCCAAGTACTGTTCAAGTACCCTTGCAACAGCAAGGATAGCCTTTATAACAACCAGGGTAGCCTTTGTTACTACAAGGGAATCCTTTGTTGCAGCAAAGGTTCTCCTTGCAATAGCAAGGGAAAATTATCCCATATAAAGGTCACCTACAACAACCGCAAGGTCAATCCTTACAACAATTGTAGCAATCCACACAACAGCAGATGCAATATGCTCTGCACACCTCTCAACCCATACCCTTGCAGGGCCAACCTCTGCAGACCCATGGACAAATTTTGCAACCACAAGGTCAACCCTTGTAACAGAAAAACCAACGAGGGCAGTAGCAACCCTTGTATACATACCAACAAGGTCAACTCTTGCAGGGGTAGGTTCAAGGTCAAGTCCTGCAAAATCAGGCCTAAAACCCTCATATCATAGGTTAACCGGTTCAAAATCCTGTTGGCCAAGGGCACTAGGTACAAAAACCCTACATCCAAGGGCAACAAGTGTATCAAACTTATGCCCAAGGACTGTAGGTCTAGAATCCTCTTGTTCAGGGACAACAAGTTCATCAGTCCTATGTTCCAAGACAATAGGTCTCATATCCATATGTCCAAGGTTAATAGGCTCAACAACCTTTTAACCCGTACGTTGCTTATCAACAACCTATTCCTGGACAGTTTCAAGGTAGTCAAGGTTAAAATCCTCCCTATGGTCAAGGTAATTCGTAATGGGGCCAGCCTCAGATGCCATATGGCCAAAATCCCCCACTGTGGGGCCAAAATCCTTACCAGCAGGGGTGGGCTCCTCCCTATGGGCCCGCTTATCGGCCTCCCATGCCCTTTAACACTCAATTACCTTTCATGGATACACTCAAGTTGACGAATGTATCGCGCCTTATGAATGATCTGATCCTTCATTCATTGTACTAGCCTCCAATGTTGTCCAAGATACCAAGTGATTGCCCAAAGTTTGATGGAAAAGCTAAAGAAGATCATTAGGCCCATGTGATGACATATCACCTTTGGTGCTCGTCGAACTCGTACGTGGATGATTCCATTCATCTTCTTCTTTTCCAATGAACCCTCACAGGTGTTGCAGTGCAATGGTACATCGAGCTAATTCAAAGTACTTACCATGAATTTAACTCTTTAGCCATGGCTTTCCTCACGCATTTTCAGTTGTTGGTTCGCTATGAAATTGGCACCTATTTGCTCACATCGCTTAAGCAAGATAGTGCAATGCACATCTATGATCACATCCATGAATGGAGATGTAGACGTTTCCTGATCAAATTTGAGATTGCTGTTCAGTTGCTCACTGAATGGTTTACCAAAATCATTCATAGCCCCAATTGCTTGTGATATAGCTATGGGTGGATGTGTTACTGAAGGACAGGCCATTTCTCGTGCCCAGTACTCAGATCTAGTTTAGTCTTAGTTTGGCACTTTAAACGAGTTATTACCCAATGGTCTGCGTCCATCATCCGATCCCACAGCATCAAAGTCACTAGTTGTTCCCCCCGTTGATGGAGTTATTGGTTTAGTATCCCAAACCCCTGCTAAAACTTCTTCCAAACATAAGTCACTCTCGAATGCTGCTCCTAATAGTTCATCTCAAAATCCACCTGGCCCTGGTAAAACCTCAGAGGTCCACACTATCCAGTCTACCACAGTGGACAAATCCTCGAAAGGGAAAAAGAAAGGCAAAAGAAAAGCTAAAGCCGATGCCCCAAAATAGGGTCCTCCCAAATCGTCTGCTGGCAAATCTTCGCAACGGAAACCAAAGTATCCCTATCTCATTAGCGAGGAGGATCACTACACTAAGGATTGTCCTCGACGATCCAAAGTTAGTCACCTGCTCAAAGGGACCCCTGTTGTCCTCAAAGAGGCATTTCCGTCTGAGCAGACCCAAATGGTAAACCAACCCTGATCTAATTCCTCTAGATCTCAATTGTTCATGATGATCACGCCTATTAATGTGGCTACCCGATCGAAATACTATCAAACTCCAGCTCCAATAGCTAAGAAAGAGAAAGAAGTTACACCTTCTTCTTCTAACCTGAGTTCTAGCCCTTTGCAGATTGAGCGCGCTAACCCTGATTCCACTACGTGGCCACCCTCTCAAGGTGTGCTACAGAAATCCTCATATAATCCCAACGCTCAAGTCGCTCAGCACTACAATATTGTTGAGGATTTGGCTTAGGCGCTGTCAGCCATGTCAACCCTCGAGGTACTCCAAAGCTGCCCATCATAACAGAAATATTTGTTGTCAACTATCGGGGGCATCGATCCCACCGATTCCAATTTGATATGTTTTGATCTGGAGAACCATGTTCCATGACTCCCTCATCAGATTTCCTTTCTTATTTAGGTAATCATTAATGAGAAGACCATCCACCACACGGTCATCGATGAAGGTGCTTCCACCTGTATCATGTCAACTACATGTTGGAAGGCTAGTGGTTCCCCTGCACTGAACCAGTCTCCGAACACTTTGGAAGCTTTCCATGGGCGTGATTCACGACCCCTCGATGTCTTACCTAACCTTGCCATCACCCAGGAAGGCAAGGTGCAAGTAAATGTAGAAATTGTCAACACCAATCTCAATTACAATATTCTACTCGACCGAAGTTGGACTCATTCCATGCATGCCATGCCCTCCTCCTTGTTTCACGTGATTTGTTTTCCCCATCAAGGGAAAATTGTCACTGTCGATCAGTTGTCTTTGTCTTCCTCTTCCTCCTCAAATGGTAATGTTAGATATGTCAAGCACTTTGGTGCTCCCTATGAGAGTGTGGGGGTAGGTCTCTTCAAAGATTTTACCTTAATGGGAATCTTTCCACTCCCACCTCCTCATGTTGCCTATGTCAACATGATCTCGGTCAAATATGATCCCTGGGTCATACCTGCACCAGATCTTTCTGATACTTGGGGCGAGGTTATGCGCTTAGTCCCACTAAAGTCTATTACATGGAAATTGTTTCTGTTTCAAACTCTACATCCTCTGATTCTCATTTGTCGAATACCTCTCTCGATATGTACTCTCAATCCCCCTATCTTGGCACTTTGGAATCATCTGATCCCTTAGCCAAGACCTTCCTTGTTGATGAAGCTATCATGGAAATCATGTCTCTCGAGGAACCACCATGGATCGATACTCATCATCGCTTCTCATTCTGGCCTCGCCCAACGGCCATGTCTACCACTTTCGAAGAGTCCTATTCTCCTTTTCTGCCACTGACTGTTACTCATGAAGTATGGTCAGAAGGAAATTTGGGTAAATTACCCAACGATGCCGATTGAAATTTCTAACAAACACGGTATCGTTCAACAAGTTCATATTGGGGTATCCTATTCTCCGAATGAAATCAAGATGTATACTCATCTATTTCAAGAATTTCATGATGTGTTTGGATGGTCTTATGAAGAAATGCTTGGCATTGATCCTAGCATTGTGGTGCATGAAATACCAATGTATCTGCACACAAAGCCTACTCACCAATAGCTTCACCCAGTGCACTCTAGGAAGGCTGCTGCTATTAAGGGTGAAGTTGAAAATCTTCTCAAGGCTGTGTTCATCTATCCCATCCCCCTGACAGAGTGGGTGTCTAATATTGTCCTGGTGACTAAAAAACAAGTCACTATCCACATTTGTGTGGATTATCGAGATCTTAATCGTGCATGTCCTAAAGACAACTATCCTACTCCCTTCATTGATCAAATCATTGATGAATGTGCCAAGAGCGAGATCTTTTCCATTACGGATGGTTTTTCTGGTTGTAACCAGATTAATATCGTAGTGGCCAACCAAGAAAAGACAGCCTTTATCTTCCCATGGGGTATGTTCGCATACATGAAGCTCCCTTTCGGCCTCAAAAATGCTAGAGCTACATTTCAATAGGCAATGTCCTATGCATTTCGTGATATTCGTAACATTGTCCAACCTTACATGGATGACCTTCCTACCCATTATCATAAGCACCAAGACCACCCAGACCATCTGCGGTAGATTTTTCTATGCTGTGGACACTATAACATTTAGTTAAATCCACACAAATGTGTTTTCTGCATGGAATCAGGACAACTCCTCGGCTTCATCGTTTCCAAGGATGCTATTTGCTTGGATCTGCTAAAAGTTGAGGAATTCCCTTTGCATGGACGAGGTCGCCCAAAAATATTTTGACGATCTTAAGGCTAGCCTCATAAATGCTCCTTTGTTGCATCTGCTAAACTATTATCAAGATTACTTCCTTTACCTAGCTGTCGCCCCTAGCACCATTGCTATGGTTTTGGTCCAAGATGAGGATGAAGGCAATGAACATGTAATCTACTACCTTAGTCAGAATCTCCTCGACACTGAAATGCGTTATGAACATGTTGAGAAGTTGCCTTTGGCTGTCATTCAAGTTGTTCAACATTTTCAGCACTATATCATTACAACTACAGTGATTTCTAAGTGCAACGCTATGACCTATATCCTAAATCGTCAGTTGTTGGGGGGAAAGTACTCTAAATGGATTTTTATCCTGCAAGAATTTGATTTGGTCTTCACTACGACCAAATCTAAGAAGACACTTGCTTTTGCTGAATTGATTTGTTCCCTTCCCTCCAAGGCTCTCCCTGCTGGTGCAGAGGAACAGCTTCCAGATGAAACCCTTTTCCTGATTAGCACCCTTCTTCCATGGTTCGGTGATATCATCGTGTATCTCCAAACATCCACGTTTCAGTCCATGTTGACCAAGGATGATCGTTGAAGGATTCGGCATCATTCCCAACCCTACCATATTATTGGCCATACTTTATACTGTGTTGGTGTCGATTCAGTTCTTCGTAGATTCCTTACAATCGAGGAAGCTAAAAGAGCTCTCAATGATTGGTACTCTAGGTCATGTGGTCGTCATATGTCTGGTTATGCTACAACTAAAAAAATCCTTCGCGCTGGTTATTTCTTTCCGTCTATGTTTAAGAACTACATTTTTGTTGTCTGTAAGTGCAACAAATGCCAAATTTACCAATGCAAGATGCGCACCTCACCCACTCACCTACACCCCGTCATTATCATTGGTCCCTTTGCCAAATGGGGCATCGATTATATGACATGTAACCCTCGTTTGGCTGGGGGGCATGACTATACTATCGTCATTGTGGATTATTTCACCAAATGGGCCAAAGCGATGCCTACATATTCTGCAGATGGTAAGACAGCAGCTCAATTCCATTTTAACCATTTTATTTCTAGGTTTGACGTACCCCAAGCCATTGTCACATACCATGGCTCCCATTTTAGAGATTACATGATGGCAGAGCTGACATCTGCATTGGGCTTGCGCCACAATGGCTCGACCCCATATTACCCTCACGCCAACAGCCAAGTTGAAGACGTGAACAAGGTTTTGGTGACAACGCTTTAGCGTACTATTGGGATGCACAAGTCAAATTGTCATCTCATGCTATTTTCAGCTCTGTGGGCCTACCGAACCTCAACCAAAGACGCAACTAGTTTCACACCATTCCAGCGGGTCTATGGTTTGGAAGCAACATTGCCAATTGAATGCGATATTCCTTCACTCAAGTTAGTTGTTGAATTCCTCCCCAAAATATCACCTCAAGAGGAATTCCTCTTATATTTAGAATGGATGGATGAGACACGCCATCGCGCTTCCTTGGTCATCGTTGCATAAAATAAATGGGTCAAATCCCATTTCGATAAGTCAATCTCCCCCCGCGCATTCTCTGAGAGTGATTTGGTCTTATTATACGACCAAGCTAACGATAAGCTAGGGGTAGGCAAGTTCAAACCTATGTGGGATGGGCCCTATATCGTGAAATTCATTTTGCAGAAAGGAGCCTATGAGCTTATTGATTATGAAGGAAATACTCTTGATAAGCCCCGAAATGGGCTTTACCTCAAAAATTACTATGCTTAAGTCATCTTGCATGGTTACTTATGTACATTAGTGTGTGATTCATTTTTGTACAGCGTGGTTTTGTGTGATAGTTTTCAAATAGCTTTCCTGTTTACTATGCTTTTCTTGCTTTGCAGATGTTTGCGACTCCTCATGTTGGTTTTTTATGGTGCTTGCCGTAATACCCGAAACCTATCATCCGCGGCATGGGCTATCTATGACCCTAATGGTGAATTGATTGACCTTCAAGGTATCTACGTAGATTGCACAACTAGAAACATTGTTGAATACAGTGCGGTCATTGAACTGTTGTCAGAAGCCATCGCTCTGGGCATCAGAGAATTGGTTGTCAACCTAGATTCATAGCTTGTCATCCTTCAACTCAACATGCAATATTCTGTCAGGAACCCTCAAATATTGAGAATGTATCTCTGTATCTGTCTATTGGAAAGGCATTTTGATTATATTACGCATCATCATATTCCTAGATGCATGAATACATTGATAGATGCATTAGCTAATTACGTGTTGGATAGACATTTACGAAACATGTAAAAGATAAGACAAACCATTTGTACCATAATAGAAAGGAAAATACAACATATCTATATATCTATATCTATATCTATATCTATATCTATATCTATATCTATATATATATATATATATATATATATATATATATATAGATATATATATATATATATATATATATATATATATAGATATATATATATATATATATATATATATATTGTGAGAATGTTTCATACATCAGAACCCCCAAAAAAAATGTGTGTATCTAAAATAACATTAGTGGCTCGAAAGCCTCATACATCCATGGCACGCAGCCTCAAAAACTATGTAAGTGATGGACCTAGGAACTAATCAGCATGGTGGTCATGGTAGCATGAGACAACTCGTGCAACACGACTAAGAAATCAACGAACCCGATCTGAGACTCCCACCATGTGCCTTTGGTACTGACGGGGCATGTCTCCTATTCGAGCATACTCCGGGATACCATGAGTTAACCCCTGAAGGTTCCTCGCAATATCCTCCTCGTTGTTGCTCCCTCCCTAGTAAGGGGAAACAACATCAATAGGGCGAGGGATGCACCTAGATATCGTGGACATCCCGGCTGGCTGCTCTGGTCCAACATCTGCATAAACAAGAGAAATGATATAAGCACGTATATGCCAAAAACAATTAAAAATATAAAAATTAAAAATTTGATTTTTTACCTTCGTCATCGAAGTTCTCTCCATCTAGTAAGGACATATCTAGATCTCCACAAAAATGAGTGCCACTGTATGGCCAGTCCTCCACGATGATCTTCTATCATCGTAACCATGAAAAGAATGTAGGTCGGTATGACATATGTTTATCCCCAGTGATCTTAGGCATGAAAGGACTCCAGCGGGCCATCTGCGGATCGTGTGGAATAGGAGGATCTACCTCAGTCAGCTGATACTAGAACAGTGGTACTTGTTCTAGGAAGAAGGTCACCAGTACAGATCCAAAGCCAAATTTCTTTAGATTCCTCGCCTTGGCCTTGGACAACTCGTGCTTCATGTTAATCTTCATGGCCTCTGCCCAGTTGAAGATTGTAGGAGTTGTGCAGTCAATAGCTGTTGGAATTTTGGCACAGGTGTGGTGTTATGATACAGGTGTTGTCCTTGATGGCAACTTTCTTTGATGACAGATCTCCGTTCAGACTACAGAATGAAGAGAAATCTCATATACGCAGGTTAATTAAGTCCAAGTTGCGTATACACGCTGGTGATCTGCATACTAAGTTGCGTATATGCAGGAGAGCTATATACGAAGGCGCGTATACATGCAGATGCATGAACAGAAAAGGGCGTATATGTCGGGAAGCTTCCTTTTGGTCCAAGGTAGTTAGTCCTCGGTACTTGAGCCTATGTCTCTGGACCAAAGTATCTCGACAAACGTGTTGATCCCTAGTTTTTAAGTTGATGGTATTGGATCTTTATGGTTTTGGCTCTTGGTATTGAGCAAGGCCTAAGGCTATATAAGGAGAAGAAGATCATTAGGCAAGGATATCTTTTCGAAAAGGCTTGAATATCTGAAAGAGAAAGAGATCTGGTATGCAGGTTCTGGGTTGCTTGATCTAAGCTAAGGAGAGATCACTTCGGTTGATGGAAGACTAGATCTAAGGATAGATCGGGATCTAATGATTTGAAATGCACTATTATGATATGGTTGATTATGCGTATTTCTAGATCTGCATACTGACGCAATGTTATGTTCTGGGTCTAACTGATGTCTGGTACAGCTGCAAGTTGAGAGAATTTATTTTTAGATCTGTACGCAGGTTGTCTTCGGTAAAAGCGCGTGTATACGTGGGTTGCTCTCATTGAAGTAGCGTATATCTTTTGAAGCTTGATTTTTGGGTTTACAGTTGGATCTGACTATTATTGCAGACTTCTGTAGTCTTCTCTGTGTTCTGGTAACTGGTGATTGACAGGGTTTCAGTGGTTCAGTAATTCAAAGATTGATGATGCTAGTACTGGTTGTTTTGTGCTTCAATGATCTATTGTGAAAGTTGAATGAATTGTGGTCTTCAGATTGTAATGTTGTGCTTCAGGAATATCCAGTCTGAAAATGTATGAAAGGTGGTACCTGAAAGAAAGAAGATTGTAGGCCAGCACCTACAAGAGCAAAGGGGGTTGGAGCTCCCTTCCAAGGAAGTTTGGAGAACGAGAGAAGGTTGTAGCCGTCTGCAGGTTGTAGCCTGCGTACTGGTATAAGGTTGCACTAGTACAAAAAGATTGTAAACTGAAGTTTCATATTAAAGAAAGATAGAGACGACTTGCAGCAGGTGGTTTTCACCCACATTGGGTTTCCACCTTATATCATGGTGTTCATGTGTGTGGTTTTTGTGTGATCTGTTCTACTGCATCTGTTTACTCTTAATATGGTGAATAATGTCCTTATGCACTTAACTGAAGATAAACTAACTGAATTATAAGATTTCTGGTTATACGCCGTTTTCTTTAGACACAGTTGCGTGTACACGCTGGTTCACTTAACGAAAGTAGCGTATATGTTTCTAAGCATTGAAAAATTTTATAGTTCTGATAATACTGATTCACCCCCCCTCTCAGTATTATTTCCAACAATTGGTATCAAAGCAGGTCCTTCAGAGAAGCTTGACCGCTCGAAGGTAGATCGTTCATCATGAGCAACTACGAGAAAGAAGCATCAATCAGGCCACCGGTTTTTGATGGGACAAACTTCAATTATTGGAAGGTAAGAGTTACTGCCTATCTTCAATCTCTTGGTACAGAAGTTTGGAACATCGTAGAGACAGGCTACACTTTTCCTTCAGCTACTCCTATAGATGCAGCCGAGAAAAAGAAATATGAAACAAATGCGAAAGCAGTCAATACTCTATTGGGATGCATCTCTCAATCAGAATTCATGAAGGTAATGCACTATAAATCTGCAAAAGAAATATGGGATAAAATGGTCACGAGCTATGAAGGAGACGATCAGGTAAAGCGTGCTAAACTTCAAACTCTCAGGATTAAGTATGAGACTCTCAAAATGTATAATGATGAAAGTGTGGCTAAATACTTCCTTAGGGTAGATGAGATTGTCAATTGCATGCAAAACTTGGGTGAGGAAATAAAAGAGGCTATTGTGGTTGAAAAGGTTCTAAGATCTTTGTCCCCCAAGTTTGAATCTAAAGTGTCTGCCATAGAAGAAAAGGAAAATTTGCAAATTCTTACTATGTCTCAGCTACACGGAATTCTAACAGCTTATGAAATGAGAAAGGGAGGTCCATCAGACAGAAGAGAAGCTACCTTCAAGGCTTCAGGCAAAGAAGATTATTATGAAGCAAGTCACCTGCCAGAAGATGAAGAAGAGGAATCAAATTTTGTCAGAAATCTTCAAAGGGGTTCTGGAAGGTTCAGAGGTAAGTTACCTTTTAAATGCTTTGCTTGTGGAAGAGTAGGTCATTATGCTGCCAAATGTCCTCACAAAGATAAGAATGACAAGGGAAAGGAACCTGTTAAATGGAACAAGAAACAATATGAAAAGAAGAAAAGCTATTACACTCATGAAGATAGTGATGGACTTTCAAATAGTGATGAAGATGAACAAGGTAATAGATATAAACTTTTAATGGCTTTTGAAGATGATGACTACATGGATGCTATAGATGTAGAAGGCTTTTATGAAGAAATGAAAGATCTCAAAGTTTGTTTAGAAGAGAAGAGTGCTATTATTGATTCTCTACAATGTCAACTAGCTGAAAAGGAAAAACATCTTGAAAAATTGGAATGTGAGATTGTTTGTCTTAGAAAGGAGATTGAGAAAACCAAAGCAATTAATCTTAAGTTTGTTAAAGGATCTGAAACCTTGGATGAGATTATCAATGTGCAGCGATCTCCTCTGATCAAGACAGGTCTTGGATATAATGGAGAAACATCTCAAGCCTCTACCTCTAAAAGTTATCTTGATGCAGCAAGGAGAAGTGAGCAAAGGCCAAATAAAAGTCATCAGGTGAATCAGGGACAGTTTACCTCAAGAACAAATAAAGACCATCAAGAAATTCGGGGACAAACTGCCTTAAGGACAAACAGAAGCTACAATCAGCCACAGGTAAAATCTTCCCAATTTGCTCCAAGAATGAATAGAAGCTACAATCGGTTGGATGATAGATCTGATTATCGCAGAAGTTTCTTTAATGGCCAATGCTTTTCTTGCCATAACTTCGGTCACAAAGCAGCTCAATGTGTTGCCTACAAAACAATCATGACTAGAGAAGCTCAAAAGCAAGGGAGAATGATTGGAACCATGAAAAGGACTTATAACAATTTTTCGGTTCTTGAAAATGAAGTTGAATGCTCTATTTGTAATAACTTTGGTCATGAAGACTCTGAATGCAGGAGCAGGTTCCGGAAGACAACTCAGAAGGAACAAACCTCAAATGTTAGAACATGGAGAATAAAAGAATCACAACTAGAAAGATGTGGGATAGCCTTTTATGCAGAAGGTCAAGAAAGTCTATGGTACATTGACAGCGGATGTTCGAAGCATATGACAGGGGACAAAGAAAAGCTTGAGTCATATACCGCATTAGAAAAGGGGAAGAAAGTTTCTTTTGGGAACGATATCTCTGCAGCCATAAAAGGAAAAGGTGTTGCTCCGTTGAAAGAGAAGGTCAAAGCAGGAAATGTTTTATATGTTGATGGATTGAAGCATAATCTTCTGAGTGTCAGTCAGATGTGTGATCAAGGAACTGGGGTAATATTTAGATCAAATGGATGTTGTGTTCGCGATCTTGATACAGGTAAAACAATGATCAAAGGAAGAAGGACTCCAAATAATCTATATATCTTTGAGGAAAGACAACAATGCTACTTAAGCAAGGATGATGAACATTGGCTATGGCATCGGAGGTTGGGGCATCTAAGCTTTTCACAAATAAGGAAAGCATGCAAATATCAGGCAGTTCGTGGTCTTCCAGATATCAAAATTCCAGACAATACCATATGCAAATCTTGTCAGTTTGGAAAGCAAACCAGAACTAACTTTCCAGAGAAGGAAGGATCAGCTAGCATGCCTCTCGAGCTAGTCCATACAGATGTATGTGGTCCATTTAGGAAGAGGACACCTCGAGGAGAAGAATATCTGATATTATTCATTGATGACTTCTCCAGATTTGTTTGGTTAGGGCTCATGAAGCACAAAGATGAAGCATTCGAAAAATTCAAATCCTTCAAAGCCTTGGTTGAAAATGAATCAGGACACAAAATTAAGTGCCTCAGATCTGACAGAGGTGGGGAGTTTACCTCAAATGAATTTTTCGATTTCTGTGAAGAACATGGGATAAGAAGAGAATTCTCTACAGCTAGAACTCCTCAGCAAAATGGGGTTGTGGAAAGAATGAACAGAACAATCCAACAAATGGCTCGTGCTATGCTTGATGAATCAGGTACTCCCGCAACCTTCTGGGGTGAAGCTGCACATGCTGCGGTTATTATTCTTTACAAAACAAATGTCCGAGTAAACAGCACTCAAACACCTCATGAGCTCTGGAGTGGTGAGACTCCTTCGGTGAAGCACTTCAAAATCTTTGGGAGCAAATGTTATATTAAGAATACTGATGAGCAACTTGGCAAACTTGAACCAAGAGTAGATGAGGGCATTCTTCTTGGTTATTCTCCACATAGCAAAGCATACAAGTGCTACAATAAAATACTTGGCAGAATTGTTGACAGCATTGATGTAGTGGTTGATGAGAAGGGATATATTCCTAGGCAAGTTCATCATGAAGACATTGAAGAAGATGAAGGCTACCCTCAAAGGTGGAATGATGAAGAAGAAGAACCTCAAGAAGAAGAAGAACCTCAAGAAGAACCAGAGGAGCAAACAAGAATAGAAGAGAAGACTCCATCCAGATATGTTCAAAAGAATCATCCAGAATCTCAGATTGTGGGGCAGAAAGAAGCAGGAGTACAAACAAGAAGGACACTTGCAGAAGCTTCAAGCTATTTGGCATTACTCTCCGCCACTAAACCACAAAATGTGAAAGAGGCATGCAAAGATGAATTTTGGGTCAAAGCAATGGATGAAGAACTTGAGCAGATCGAAAAGAACAACACTTGGGAATTAGTTCCTAGACCAAAAGATAAGAATGTAATAGGAACAAAATGGGTCTTCAAGAATAAATTGAATGAAAATGGAGAAGTAATTAGAAACAAGGCCAGACTTGTTTGTAAAGGGTATGCGCAGCAAGAAGGAATAGATTTTGAAGAGACCTTTGCTCCTGTGGCAAGACTTGAGGCCATCCGAATGTTCCTTGCTCTCTCAAGCTTTCAAAACTTCAAGGTATTTCAAATGGACGTGAAATCAACCTTTCTGAATGGAGACTTAGAAGAAGAAGTATATATTGAGCAGCCAGATGGTTTCATTCTTGGGAATGATCCAAACCTTGTATGCAGATTGAAAAAGGCTCTCTATGGACTCAAACAAGCTCCAAGGGCTTGGTACTATCGGTTGGACAAATATCTTCACCAACAAGGTTTTTCAAAAGGATCAGCAGATAGCAATCTCTATATAAAAGTTGAAAATAACAAATTGCTAATTCTTTTTGTTTATGTAGATGATATTATCTTTGGCAGCAATGAAGAGACTATGAGTCAAAACTTTGCCTTGGTTATGCAGAAAGAATTCGAAATGTCACTACTTGGAGAATTGACATATTTTCTTGGATTGCAAATCCAACAAAATGAAGGAGGTATCTTCTTGTCTCAAACCAAATACCTCAAGCAGATCTTGAAGAAGTATGGCATGGAAGAGTCAAAGCCAGTATGTACACCCATGGTTACAGGATGCAGCCTCAGTACAAATGATGAATCAGCAGCAGTTCACCAACCCACTTATAGATCCATGATTGGGAGTTTGCTTTATTTGACAGGTACCCGACCAGATATTACACATGCAGTAGGAATTGTTGGAAGATTTCAAGCCAACCCAAAGGAAACTCATCTTCAGGCAGTCAAAAGAATCTTCAAGTATCTTCAAGGGACCCAAAACTATGGCTTATGGTATCCTAGAAATACAGATCTCACTCTTCATGCTTACACAGATGCAGATTGGGCTGGAAGTATGGATGATAGGAAAAGCACAAGTGGTGGTGCTTTCTTCATGGGTTCCAGATTAGTATCTTGGTTCAGCAAGAAACAGAGTTCGATTGCCTTATCTACAGCTGAAGCAGAATATGTGGCTGCGGCATCTTGTTGCACACAACTTCTTTGGATGATGCAGACCTTGCAGGACTTTCAAATCACTTGCACTCCACCAGTCTCTATCTTATGTGATAATACAAGTGCAATCATCATTTCAAAGAATCCAGTCATGCACTCAAAGACCAAGCACATACCAATCAAGTACCATTTTCTTCGGGAACAAGTGCTTGAGCAGAAGGTCAAGTTGGAGTATGTTCCTTCTAAGGAACAAGTTGCTGATATTCTCACAAAACCACTGCCCAGGGAAACTTTTGAATATCTCAGACAAAAGCTGGGAGTAGTTGATGCTTCATCCTGCTGTTAAAGCTTGTCTGTTCTACAGAAAAGTTGGTATACGCAAGTTACGTAAGGGATATCTGTGTATATACGCCGATTTATGCGGGGTAAGTCGCGTGTATGTTGTACGCTTGTTGTAGAAAGTATATCCGCGTACATACGCTGGTTTATGCAGGAGAAATCGCGTATATAGAGTTCTTAACAGCAAGGGAAAACTCTAGTCTGAGATGGGTATGTCAGAATTCTTCAGGCACAGTTTCAGGGAGTGCAGCAGGCACAGGTTTAGGGGGAGCAGCTTAAAAGTCTCATAAAGCATTGTTGGCATTTAGATGTTTTGGTTGTTGGTTTCAGGAGAAGGAGCTCAGAAAGAAATCCTGGTTGCTGATCTAAAAGATGTTTATCAGATGTTGCTGTTGACTTTCATAAGTCTTGGTCTAGATCTGTTGTCTCTATGTCATGTATCTCTTTTGTGATATCTCTTTTATGGTGTCAAGGTCATGTAACGGCCTATGTTGGTTTCCCCACTATGCCTGGGATAAATGATGTAATATAATTGGTTGTTTCTGATATGTCCCCTCTTGGTAGGGAGTATGGATGTATGTATTGAGTCCTTTGGTGATAGGAAGGTCCCTTATGGTGTATAAGTCTTGGTTCTTGTTGAAGAACATCTTTTGCAGATCTGGCCTACAGTCAGGGGGAGCATGATTCAGCACAGCCAAGCAGAGGTATCAGCATGTCCTCCGGGGGAGCACAGCCCTTTGCCCTTGATGACAAAGGGGGAGAATGATTCTAAGGATCTGAAGGTTGCCATCAAGTCCAAAGGGGGAGATTGTTGGCATTTTGGCACAGGTGTGGTGTTATGATACAGGTGTTGTCCTTGATGGCAACTTTCTTTGATGACAGATCTCCGTTCAGACTACAGAATGAAGAGAAATCTCATATACGCAGGTTAATTAAGTCCAAGTTGCGTATACACGTTGGTGATCTGCATACTAAGTCGCGTATACGCAGGAGAGCTATATACGAAGGCGCATATACACGCAGATGCATGAACAGAAAAGGGTGTATATGTCGGGAAGCTTCCTTTTGGTCCGAGGTAGTTAGTCCTCGGTACTTGAGCCTATGTCTCTGGACCAAAGTATCTCGACAGACGTGTTGATCCCTAGTTTTTAAGTTGATGGTATTGGATCTCTATGGTTTTGGCTCTTGGTATTGAGCAAGGCCTAAGGCTATATAAGGAGAAGAAGATCATTAGGCAAGGATATCTTTTCGAAAAGGCTTGAATATCTGAAAGAGAAAGAGATCTGGTATGCAGGTTCTGGGTTGCTTGATCTAAGCTAAGGAGAGATCACTTCGGTTGATGGAAGACTAGATCTAAGGATAGATCGGGATCTAATGATTTGAAATGCACTATAATGATATGGTTGATTATGCGTATTTCTAGATCTGCATACTGACACAATGTTATGTTCTGGGTCTAACTGATGTCTGGTACAGCTGCAAGTTGAGAGAATTTATTTTTAGATCTGTACGCAGGTTGTCTTCGGTAAAAGCGCGTGTATACGCGGGTTGCTCTCATTGAAGTAGCGTATATATTTTGAAGCTTGATTTTTGGGTTTACAGTTGGATCTGACTGTTATTGCAGAGTTCTGTAGTCTGCTCTGTGTTCTGGTAACTGGGGATTGACAGGGTTTCAGTGGTTCAGTAATTCAAAGATTGATGATGCTAGTACTGGTTGTTTTGTGCTTCAATGATCTGTTGTGAAAGTTGAATGAATTGTGGTCTTCAGATTGTAATGTTGTGCTTCAGGAATATCCAGTCTGAAAATGTATGAAAGGTGGTACCTGAAAGAAAGAAGATTTTAGGCCAGCACCTACAAGAGCAAAGGGGGTTGGAGCTCCCTTCCAAGGAAGTTTGGAGAACGAGAGAAGGTTGTAGCCGTCTGCAGGTTGTAGCCTGCGTACTGGTATAAGGCTGCACCAGTACAAAAAGATTGTAAACTGAAGTTTCATATTAAAGAAAGATAGAGACGACTTGCAGCAGGTGGTTTTCACCCACATTGGGTTTCCACCTTATATCATGGTGTTCATGTGTGTGGTTTTTGTGTGATCTGTTCTACTGCATCTGTTTACTCTTAATATGGTGAATAATGTCCTTATGCACTTAACTGAAGATAAACTAACTGAATTATAAGATTTCTGGTTATACGCCATTTTCTTTAGACACAGTTGCGTGTACACGCTGGTTCACTTAACGAAAGTAGCGTATATGTTTCTGAGCATTGAAAAATTTTATAGTTCTGATAATACTGATTCACCCCCCCTCTCAGTATTATTTCCAACAATAGCATAAAGGAACTTCAACTTTTTAATCTAATGTTCTGCCTAGGACCCCACCACTCTATTCATAGTCAACAGAATCACCCTCAGTGTCAAATCCCGCACACTGGAAATCTCTATCTTCCCACTCTTGGATTTTAGGGCCTCAGTGAAGTGTCTTGCAAGTAGGGAAGATATGCTTGCCCTAATCAGGCGTAACCCATACAAGTTCACTGGCTCACCTCTGCAAGACAGTCCAGTGATAAATTAAATATTTGAAGTTGTCAACTCCAGCTCCTGGTCGCCAATGAGAAAAATCTCAAGATTAACGTCCCAAAGTCTTATCAGGTATCGAAGCAACTCAGGCTGGGCCCACATCCCTGGTGTAAGGAAGAATTTGAGGAGCCTGCAAGCCCTCAAAGCCTCTATGAAATTTGGGTCATTCATTGCTTGGATGTCAACATCTTCATGTTCCCGTTCCTTCCAATCCACCATTTTCGACGATTCTCTCCTACAAAAGCCATTAATTTGATTCAATAATCATCCTTGGCACATAAAATTAAAGATTAAATGGTCAGTTTTTGAGAACATAGGATTTTCCCCCATCAACGACACCAACGCGACTATTTTAAAAATAGTTGCGCCGATCAGTGTAGATGGCTTTGCTAATAACCCTCGGCCGACGTGATTCTGTGCCCAGAAATCCTGTTGACTGAGGGCAAAGAATATTTTCAAAAACCTCCCAAAAAATCAAAAAGAATGGCTAAAAGAAGAAATACATAGCATGAAAATGGAGCACAGGGCTTCAGCAATTACCTAGAACTGGCAGCTTGTCAATTGACCTCCTGGATCTCCCGCAATCTTCTTTGGAACAACTAGGGAAAAAGTGGGTAAAAAGTCTTCACAGCAAAGGTAAAATGGTAAATGGTAAAAATATATTTACTTTTCCCCTTTTTATTCATTTTTTCATGAAAGTATCATGTTTTGTAAATATTTTGACCAATTTTACCTCAAGGACTCTATAATATACTTTACCTTACTTGTGCAGTGACAAGTGATGGATGTTCGACGATGATGATGAGTCATGTTTTAGTGTTTTCTCAACTCATTAGAATTATATGAAAAGATCGCCAAGTGTTTTTTCCCTTTTTGACTCATTAAAGAGAATAAAAATGGGGGGTCTACTTTCAGCTCTTTTCTGACCCTTTAAAAGCGAAAATATGGCCAAGCCCTTTTCATTTCAAACTCGTTAATGGATGCGAAACATTGTGCTCCCAGTATAAGTTTACCCCTTTTTCGGGCTGGGAGGAACTATTTATGAAAAAGGTACTCCTTGATTGAAATGGTCAAGTGGTTCTCTCAAGTATTGTTTTCTACCTTTTCGAGCTCAAGAAACACAAATGTACGAAAAGGGACCATGTCAAGTTTTATTTTATGTTTCTTTTTCAAACTCTCTAAACATGAAAAATATACCAAGTTACACCTCTGTTGGACTCGTTAAACTTTTAAATGACATTGAATTTGTCACTATGATGGACATGAGCTTCTCCTTCCTAGGGCTCGTTAACTTACTAGGTCATATTCATCCGAAGGATGAACTTACAGTGCAAGCATATTCTATCCCCTTCAAAATTGTGATTAAAAAATAATTGGGATACCTGCCAAAAATGGTGGGGGAAAATTTGGAAATCTAGTAGTCGTGCTGGTAGCTCACTCTTGAACATGACACTCTTTGCTTCATGGCAGTTTGGGACATCCTCCTTTGTATTTTTGACCTTCTTGGGTTTGGGCCATTCATTTTTCCTTCCATCTAATCTCTGCTACGTCATCATGACCACTGATCCTATGGATCCAAAAGCTGCCAAACTTCCAGTTGTGTAGCCGATATGTTTGATAGTTGTCCTTCTACAGTTACACTTACCTCTGATTCCTTGTATCATCCAAAATCATTTTGCATCCTTTCATCTCACATCGATGATGTGGGATTCATTATGGCCCTCCTTTGACGCAGTCGCTTTTCGTTGACTTCAACTCATTATCCAAGAAGTTGACCGAGAGACTCCCTTCAAGTACCTTAGAGCTTCCATGCCCTAATGACAAGTTCTTCATGCTCAACGATAAGTTCACATCATTGGCTTTCGATCGAGAGATTTCATGGGTGTTCGACCTCAGTTCCTCTATTCACATTTCGTGGATTGTGGTAATAGTACCTTGAGGACCATTGTCATTATTGGTGGTTTCTCTCACATTTGTTAATGGTTTACATCATTGACTAGTAATCAAGCGACTTTCTAGCATGTTCGACATCAACACATCTATTAGCATGCTAGGATCTATACTCTGATCGGGTCGTGTTGGAGCGCAAGACCCTAGACTCAGATCACAAAATTCCAGGTTGCAAAGTTGTGTGAAATGATTATGATGATATGCATGTCTCTATCAGATGGCTGCCTCTGACCAGACCATGGGTTATCAAATGTGATCCTTCTCATTATTGGATGGCTATGACCACACTTTGGTTTTTTTATGATCCTCCTTGATGGATGGTTGCGCCCATACTTGGATCCATTTACATGATCATTCTCTAGATGGTTGTGTCCATACCACGATTCATGTATCATTTGACAAAGATCTAAGTTTATGTATATGTACATGTACTTTCTTGCAGGTTTTTCGACAACAAACTGGTTCCCCGCACTGATTTATAAAGCATTTCATCCCTCACTATAGCTCGGTCTTCACGCTTTAGGGGGCATCTATTACACAGTATTTTGTCATTGTCCATGTACTTCCTGTTCCTTGATCCTGGAGGACCTCTACAGTGAACCCCGCATGATTTTCCTTCATGAAGAAACTCACATTATGTCCCTCTTCATGAGCAGATCATTTCCCTTTTGTACCATTTCCCCTAAAACTTCTGTTTTGCCCAGTTTACAAGACCGACGCTAATGGCCTTTGTCTTCCCCACGCTGATGTGTAAAGATTAGCACTACTCCTCACACCGACCGGAGCAACTAAGCTATGTTTCAGTTGCACCAGTCCTATTATGGAAAGTTTTTTAAATTAAAGCCGAAGCTTCCAGCTCTAGAAGCTCCATAATGAAAGTCTGGTAAATGGTTTGGCCAGATGGGGTCGCGGATGATAGTTTGGGCTCCTTTCCCCTATAATGATGGAACTACCTCAAGGGATAATCTTTTATCCCATGAGAAGAGGATCCATCTCCCATCCATATTTCCTATATAAACCTCCCTTTTCCCAAGCACAAACTAGTGTGAGTGTTATAGTTGCAAAGTTTTGATGCTATTTTGGTTTGGAGTGAAGCCTAAAGGGAAGAGCTTTAAAACTATTGTTGTTTGAAGCCATCATGGAATGCTAGCAGAAGTGTGTGGGAATCTAGTCTTGTTAGAGGAAGACTACAACGTCAAGATGAATGGTTGTAATCTCTCTTTGATATTAATATATGCAACTATCGATTGATTTCATACATGTTTTGTAATATTACATATTCATGTATTAATGTTTCTTGACTTGTTAAGTAGGTTGAATTGCAATTTTTCTATTATTATGTGTGTGTGTTGTTGTTGTTTACTTGTTTTAGGAGCTTGAAGAAGTAAGTGAGAGATTGATGGAGCGAGCAAGCGAGGACATGATCAAGCAGGATAAGCAACCAAGAGGTAGGCCCTCTTGATTGATTCTAAACTAAGGAAATATTCCTCATAATGTATCTGTTGTGGCTAGACCCATTATCGGGTTAGAGGAATTTGTTTGTGTCCGCACTTATAATTTTACTTCACCACAGTCACCACCTTCACCATCACAAGAATGTCAAAGAGTTGGTCTCACCACAACAGGACTGAGTGCTAGTGATGTTTTGCATGGCTTTCTTAAGCCATTTTATCTCACATGAGCACATGTGCATTGTAATTTAACATCTTGTCAAGTGGAAGTTCAAGTGTCGATAGTTGGATGTAACATTCATAGAGTAGATGAAGAGTCATGAGGGTATATGAATTGTCACAAAGGGGAATGTCAAGGGTCACCCAACCCTTTACTATAAATAGAACCTCATAACTCATTGTAAAGGATTTTGGTCAGCCGAGCTTCGAATAAGACTATCTTGGGGAGAGCTTGGATAGTATTGTAATGAGCCTTGGCTTCTCCAGTATGCAGAGCTAGTACATCTCTTTGGAGGAGTAGGTGGTTGTGGTTGTAACGTTCCGTTATCGAAACTAGTGGTTGGACATGGATGTATTGTATGAATGGAAATTACACTCCTTAATATAAGAAGAGTGATTGTTACACAGTAATTTTTCACCGTCCCTGTTACCCCTTCTCCCGCACATTGGAGGACCCATTCCGGGACCTGTGAGAAGTGACATAACCTAAAAACACTTGCATTGTATCCCCTTGAGTATGTACTTCATATGCCCTAAAGACACCTTCTGCAAAATACCCATAAAAATAGCCCTTTTTCCATTGGCACGGTTCCACTGTGTATCACTCGTGCCAATGGGGGAAATCCTCCAAAGAGGGCGCACCAGTTGGCGCTCTGTCTCAGAGTCGCACTCACGCTAGCCCAGTTGGGTAAAGTTTTTAACAAACAAACTTACGAAGGTTCTTCCTAACCCACTCATGAACTGAATCTATATTGAGTTGGATCAGTTTGGCTTCGAATCTCCATAGAAGGGAAGTAGTTCTCCACCTCTCATGGAAGCTTCTTAGTGATAAAGCCAATCCCATGAATCTTTTGGATGACCCTAACTCCTTCTCCTCTATCTATAAAAGCTTGTCCTTTTGCCTTTGACAAGTTAGAGTCTCCAAGTTCCAAATTCTAAGTCTCAAAGTCTGAGGGTTGCCAAGTTCATACTATAAGGAGCCTTATTCATTCCCATGAGGCTAAATCTAAAGTGAGGAGATTCTTGTCCAAGTAACCAAGGAGAGAGAGGCTTGTTCCCCATTCCCAACAAGCTTTGCAAGGCATGTGCTGCTGATCACCCAGCCAAAGGAGGATTTGACGTCAGAACTATGGTTGTATTCTTCTTTGTTGTTTATCAATAATAGACGACTATCATTATGGTTCCACTCTTATTGTCTTTGTAATGATGATTGAGTTATATCCTTTCTGACTGATATATAGTTGCATCTATTGGATTTTATGCTTGTGTTTGTGTCGTTCTTTGCATGTGCAGGTGTCCGTTCACGAGGATCGTGGGGATTGTGACCAGCCGGAGCAAAGGAACGGGAGTGACGACTCTTCTACAAATACTAGCATTGGAATCCAGGTAGGCCCTCATCATCAGTCTTTGATTTGAAATTAGGAACCTGCGTGTTAGTGTTGTTTGATTGTTGCTAGACCCCATTTGGGCTAGTAGGGATCGCCTCTGTCCGCAGAGGGGATTTACCTCCACAACAATTTGGCGACTCCACTGGGGAGACCCCACAAGATCAACTTCAAAATGAACTAAATGAATCTAACAACGCATTGGAACATAACGCACACTGTTTAGAGGTCTAGGCTAGAGACATGCTCCGACATCGTTAAACCTAGTCACTTTTGTTTCACTCAAGGTTAGGTGATTCCTCCTTCCGTGATGCAATAGTGGTCTAGCACGGATTTGAGCTCCTACGTACCGTTGAGTATATGGGGAGACCCCACTAGGTTATCATCCTTTATCCATAGGAAGCCGTGTCTGCCGCCTTACAAGTCGTAACGCACCGAACACAACATTCGGGAAGATTGATTGTCGTACGGAAAGTCCTTGGTTTTCATACGATTGCCAAGGTGTATATGCAGTTTTATGGATTGTCTGGTAACCCTTTTTCCTAGCTCTCCAGAGTAGTCACTTTCGTTCCTTTTCGAACTCCCTAAAAGAAAAGGTCCATCTGAGCACTTGTCACTTCAGGCTCATTAAACATTTGAAGGCGACTAGAGTCATCTTTTTGTCCTTTTCTCGACTCTTTAAAGATGAAAAGGTCAAGTTATGTCCTGGTGTCTTAAAATTTATTCAGCCACGTTCACACTTACCTGGTTAGATCTTGTTTACGTTAGCTTGAGTAGGGTTCTTTCTCATTTTCGATGGAAACTTTTCTGGAGTTTACCAACCCAGGCATCCCCTCTGATGGGAATCCTGGTCATTTCCCTCCTTTTGGAAATGTTGGTGTTCCTTACATGGCAACGTTGTCCCTTCCTGGGTTAACTGTTGGGTCGCATGTTTGGTTGTTCTCAACCTCTCTGGTCCCTATCGTCTCAACTGCTGGTCAATCAGTTCCTCCACCCGAACAACATCATGTTGATTCTAAGGTGGACCTCTCCCCTTCTTCGCCTGTTTCTGCGTCCTCATCTTCTACTTTGCCTGGTGAAAGTCTGGATTCAAGTAACCAGGTGGCTAAGAAGAAGAAGAAGAAGACGAAGAAGAAGAAGTCTCCTAAGCGAGAGGTTAAAAGTACAATTCAAGTCGAGCCACCTTCTGCTCCTCCACGGAAGGTCAAATTTCCTTGTAGATTGTGCAAGGATGACCACCTTCTTCGTGATTGTCCTGGTATTTCCAGGATCCTTGAAGTATGGTCTCATGATCCGACTCGTCCCTCATCATCCTATAAATCTCATGGTGATGCCACCCTATCAACTAACAACATTTAGAGGAAAGGGAAGATTCGAATCCCCTGTAGACTATGTGAAGGCAATCATCCCCTTCACCTTTGTCCGCTCATGGATAAAGCTTTCGCTGTTTTGGAAAGTCTTACAGCTTCTTCACCCCAACTTCCCATTGGTTATTAGAGGCTCTCTTTAGACCCTATCCCTGTTGACAAAGAGATTGACTTAGATTCTTCTCTTGTCCAGGCTCCTCTTCCTGAACCCGGCTGTGCCAAGCCTGCTCCAGACCAACCATTGATCGGAGAGAGTGTCGACTTGGGTTCACCACCTGTTGATTACTCTGTTCCAGAGGAACATTATGATTCTACTGCTCATGTTCTTCTCGTCTCGTCAGATTCTCCTGAGTCCGAGAACGACCCTCCTATCCTCGCTGATCAAGGGGGTCATCCTTCGGCTCCTGTAGAGCAGGGGGGAAATCATACGATTCCCCCACCAAGTAGTTTGGTCGTTTCCTTCAACTGGAGTCATTTGAATACGTTTCGCCTTCCATCCCATGTTCCTTTCCAGATTACAGTACATGCCTATGATAAGGCAGTACCTGGCACTGTCTTGGATGAGGGTGTGTCAGTTAGTCTCATGCCTTTCACTACTTGGCAAGCTTTGGGCTCCCCACAGCTTGTGCCAATCGCACAGAATCTGTTGGCATTTGACGGAGGAACCAGTCAACCATTAGGGATCCTCCTGAAGTTTCCTGTTACTTTGGGAGGCAAAACCGTCTATATAGACGTACTGGTTACCCAAGGTGCTCTAGATTTCAGTATTCTCCTTGGTCGTGACTATGTTTATGCCATGGGGGCCCTTGTCTCTTCGCTTTTCCGTGTGGTTTGCTTTCCACACGGCAGAAGAATCGTGACTATAGATCAATTATCGTTATTTAGTCCCCCGGTTCCTCCTACGCAGTTGGCATCCCCTCCTGTTTTTTATCCACCAGTTGTATCTGCCCCACCACAGATCAACTACGTGGCCACTTACCCTGTTCCTATATCCAGTGATGTCGTCGTCATCCGTATTGTCCTGGGGGCATTGGGTTCTGACTTTCGAGATTTTTTCCTTCCACTAGAAGTGGCATTCTTGGAAGCCCCGACTTCCTATTCATTATGATGAAGTTCAGGCGGAGCATAGTTCCTTCCCTGTGTCAATCTCCTTAACAAATGAAACTAGGTGTCCTGAGGATAGTTTTGATCTTGTGGCGACCTCGTTAAAAAATGACACAAGGTATTCGAGGATAGTTTTGATCTTGTGTCGACCTCTCTAAAAAACGAAACAAGGTGTTGGAGCACAGTTCCTTGTCTTGTGTCAAGCTCGTTAAAAAATGAAACAAGGAGTCTCGGAGCATAGTTCCTTCCCTATGTCAAGCTCCTTAAAAAATGAAACTAGGTCTGGTCGAGCATAGTTCCTGATCTTGTGTCAAGCTCATTAAAAAAATGAAACAAGGGTTATGAGGATAGTCCTTTTACTGTGTCAACCTCATTAAAAAATGAAACAACTCCCTTTCCCACTCGAGTCTTTTGATTAAGATCTCGTAAATACCAGTCGAGTCTTTCCAAGATCTCGAAAGTGAACCTTCATTCCATCCACTTTGTTGAATGTAATGAAGCTTGGGGGGCATGTACCTCATTTTGCGTCATTATGCTGGGGGCATGCGAACTCATAACAAGCATAGTTTTTTGTTTCAAGCTTGTGTAAACATGAAACCGAATCCAAGCAGAGTTCTCCATGGTTCAAGCTTGTGTAAAAATGAACCCATACCCATTTTACATCTCGTGACTGCTGTCTTTATCTGATAAATTCTGCTAGATGAGCCCTGGTTGTTTTCATTCCATCGCCACCATCTCTTTGGCCGATCATATGCTTTCACTTGGTTGTTTTACCTTTCCTAACGAATTGCAGTGATGAGTGGTTTTCTTAGCCAGCCTCTTCACCATTATATGTTTTGAGCGGTTCCACCATTGCCGAAACCAGTTGCTACCCTTTATACTACTCATTCCTCCAGGACGAGTCACCTTTAAGCTCTTTTCTAACTCGTAAAATATGAAAAGATTGCTGAGTGTTTTCCCTTTTTGACTCGTTAAAGAGAATAAAAATGGAGGTCTGATTTCATCTCTTTTCCGA
Source organism: Pinus tabuliformis (assembly GCA_031772625.1). Lineage (NCBI taxonomy): Eukaryota > Viridiplantae > Streptophyta > Pinopsida > Pinales > Pinaceae > Pinus > Pinus tabuliformis. The sequence continues at coordinate 803,842,835 of CM062804.1, read as the reverse complement.
CCGTTTAAAGACGAAAAGATTGCCGAGTTCTTCCTCTTGACTCGTTAAATGTAAATAAGAGGCGATCATCTTTAAACTCTTTTTCCGACCGTGTAAAAACGAAAAGATCGTCAGACCCTTGTCATTTCAGGTTCGTTAACGGTTACGAAGCGACGTGGTTTCGATAGCTTTTTTACTTTTTCAGATCGAAATCACTACTTATGAAAAGTACTCCTCGATCGTAATGGTCGGGCGGTTCTTTCGAGCATTATTTTATACTTTTCCGGGCTCGAAAGACACAACTTTACGAAAAAGGACACCCCTAGAGTTTACTTTTTGTTGTCTTTTCAAACTCTCTAAACATGAAAAGACGTCGAGTTTTTCCTTTGTCAGGCTTGTTAAAACTTGATGGCATTGGATTCCATCGAAATGACGCTCACAAGCATATGCTATCACTGTCAAGCTTGTTGATAAAAATAACTGGGATACTCGACAGAAACGGTGGGGAAAATGGAACCACAATTATTGTCGTGTCGTCAATATGTCGCTCTTGAACATGGCACTTGTCTGCATTCGTGTCTGGGTGGGGACATCTCATCTTGTTTTTACACTTGCCTCCGTGGGTCTGGGTTATCCTGTTTGACCTCTCATCTGCTCATTGCCTTGTCACCATGACCCCTGATCATTTGATGTCAAATACTGCCAAGTCCACTGTCGTGCCACCAATATGTTCAAGAGAAGTTGACCTCTGCAGAATACTCAACCTCCCTCTGATACCTCACACAAAACATCTTATCCTTCTCTGTTTCATGTCGATTATGTGGGAAACATTATGGCCCACCTCCGATCAAGGTCACTTCCCGTCGACTTCAGCTCATTATCCAGGAAGTTGACCTAGAGACTCCCTTCAGGTGCCTTGGAGCCTACATGCCTCAATGGCAGGTTCTTCGTGTTTAACGCGAGGTTTTCATCATTGGCCTCCGATCGAATGGTTCTACAGGTGTTCGACGCCAGCTCACTGATTCGCATGCTGTAGATTGTACCTATAGTGCCTTGAGGACCATTCTCATTATTGGTGGTACCTCTCACGTCTGTTAACAGTTTTCATTATTGACTGGTAATCAGACGATGTTCTTTCATGTTCGACTTCGACTCTCATATTCGCATGCTTGAACTTGTACTTTGTTTGGGTCGAGATGGAGCGCAAGACCCTAGATTTTGTCTGTTGAGATCCAGGTTGCAATTTTGTGGATTATTATGATCATTACATGACTCATTCACTGGATGGCTGCGACCATGCCTGAGTCTACTTATCAATCCTTACTGGATGGTTGCGCCCATACCTTGGATCTGGATTTTTATGTACTCTGCTATGGATTTCTACGCCCATACCACATACATCATGTACTTGAGATATCAGTTGTACTTCTTCATGCAGGTTCTCCAGCGGTAGTGTTTTCAGTTGGCCATGTTCTTGTAAAGCATTTCACCCCTCTCTCTCGGGCTTCATGCTTTAGGGGGCACCTGTTACACAGTAATTTGTCACCATCCCTGTTACGCCTTCTCCCGCACATTGGAGGACCCATTCTGGGACCTGTGAGAAGTGACATAACCTAAAAACACTTGCATTGTATCCCCTTGAGTATGTACTTCATATGCCCTGAAGACACCTTCTGCAAAATACCCATAAAAATAGCCCTTTTTCCATTGGCGCGGTTCCACTGTGTATCACTCGCGCCAATGGGGGAAATCCTCCAAAGAGGGCGCGCCAGCTGGCACTCTGTCTCAGAGTCGCACTCGCGCCAGCCCAGTTGGGTAAAGTTTTTAACAAACAAACTTACGAAGGTTCTTCCTAACCCACTCATGAACTGAATCTATATTGAGTTGGATCAGTTTGGCTTCGAATCTCCATAGAAGGGAAGTAGTTCTTCACCTCTCATGGAAGCTTCTTAGTGATAAAGCCAATCCCATGAATCTTGTGGATGAACCTAACTCCTTCTCCTCTATCTATAAAAGCTTGTCCTTTTGCCTTTGACAAGTTAGAGTCTCCAAGTTCCAAATTCTAAGTCTCAAAGTCTGAGGGTTGCCAAGTTCATACTATAAGGAGCCTTATTCATTCCCATGAGGCTAAATCTAAAGTGAGGAGATTCTTGTCCAAGTAACCAAGGAGAGAGAGGCTTGTTCCCCATTCCCAACAAGCTTTGCAAGGCATGTGCTGCTGATCACCTAACCAAAGGAGGATTTGACGTCAGAACTATGGTTGTATTCTTCTTTGTTGTTTATCAATAATAGACGACTATCATTATGGTTCCACTCTTATTGTCTTTGTAATGATGATTGAGTTATATCCTTTCTGACTGATATATAGTTGCATCTATTGGATTTTATGCTTGTGTTTGTGTCATTCTTTGCATGTGCAGGTGTCCGTTCACGAGGATCGTGGGGATTGTGACAAGCCGGAGCAAAGGAACGGGAGCAACGACTCTTCTACAAATACTAGCGTTGGAATCCAGGTAGGCCCTCATCATCGGTCTTTGATTTGCAATTAGGAACCTGCGTGTTAGCGTTGTTTGATTGTTGCTAGACCCCATTTGGGCTAGTAGGGATCGCCTTTGTCCGCAAAGGGGATTTACCTCCACAACAACCATCATGTTTCATGCATATGCTGTATTATATTCTATTCTATCTTGTTTACTCTAAATGATATATGTATAGGTTTGCTTATGCATGCATGTATATATATTTGTGTATGTATGTATGAATATTTATGAAATGTGATGTTGGTTTAACCATCACTTTGGATTGCTTGCTAACCTGCCTTCCATTTTGTGATTCATCTTCGCTTGTATGTTCCCTTTTTAACTGCGTGCTATCACAGGTTTCAAAGGGGCACACTCATCTCAACCCCCGTGTGTTAGAACCTCTCATGCACCTTCCTTGGCTCACTACAACTGTCACACCCTTGCTACCAACATATTTATCTTTCTTAACTCTGTGCAAAATCACAGTCAAGGCATTACCGAAAGACCCACTGTTGGGACTCCTACACCAACTGGTCTGAGGTCTAATTGGGACTTCTTACCGAGGAGATCACCTTACATGTTGGCGGGTCTAGCACCATCAACATAAGGCTAGATGATCAATTTTTTTTGATAACAGATTATCCCTCAATGTACGAGTGTTAGGAGAAAAATGTATGACTAAAGTACGTTGTAAGGACAAAATCAGTATACAACTAAGTGGAGTCAGAGAAAGAGAGAGAGACCAATGGAGCTGAAGTGAAAGAGGATAGTGACAAAGGGGGTGAGACCAATGCAAGTATCATTTTATGTTATGGTACCAGATCTCAATGAGGTGGGATAGGCATACCTATACCCATCGAGATAACTTAGTACAAAAAATAATGATGCCCCTAGAAACATGAAACTGAGCAATAAAATACATTATGAATGGTACATGACATGCTGGTATAACTGAGCTAGAAAATAATACAATGTGTCCCACATACATAGTGTGCCTGGAAAAAGCATGAGGCAAGACTCAATATGATAACATATGAGTACATGAGATATCCCTTCCCTCAAAAAATGGGTGGGAGGGAGCGTAGAACAACCAAAGAATTCCTTTTGAATAGGAAGGGGCTCTGCAAAAGTGAATTGATCATATGAAGGAGACATGCATGTTGTGAATGCTGCAAGCATCAAGAATCGAACCCATCAAATATGTAGAATTTCATCTGAGGCTGTAGTATAATATGAAGCCATCCAGGCATGTCTAGGGCTACCTAAAGGGCCACCCCCTCATGAGGTCTTAAACATCTCACACACACCCGAGAATCATTGGTACAATTTTCTCCATCATTGGACCATCAAGTTTATGAATCATGAGCATGAAACAATCAATTCAAAGGGTAATAACAAGTCCCTTTGCTTGATTTAAGGCAATGAACAAGAGTGGAAGTTGGAACCAAGATACGTTACCCTTTAGGTCGTTCTTCTAGAATAAATGTGTTGATGTCGATAGAATAGGGCCCGCCATAGGTGAGGCAACAAGGATCCTCAACTAAGCCATGTTGGCTTGTTGGGGCCTAACCCAGGTTTGGAGTTAATTAGCCAAACAAATCCCCTTTACTACTGGCCCTTTCGGAAACAATCCGTGGAGCACAGACTGAGGTCCCACCCGAAGTAGTATGGGGGGATGCTGGAACTAGGTTTCCGTACCCTTGAGATGTCTGAGGGGTTGATTTAGTCGAACTGCGAATACCTTCACGCAGGTTACTTCATGCACCTCCCTGACCTCTAGGGCCTTTACACCCTATTATATTCACTTTCATGCAGCCCTAACCAGGGGTTGTGGGGCTTTCATGCTACTGGAGCAGCAATCTACACTATTTCCTGAAGTCACACTATGGATCTTACTTATCTTCTTATAATAGTTAGTTATCTTTGCATAAATAGATGCCTTATATTATATTAACTTACTCAGCACATTTATATAAGTTCACGTAGTAAATAAATAGTAAACTTGCCATTCATACCCAATATACTTCAATGCATAAAACACGAAAAGATACAAAAAAATATGGTAAAAATTATCTTTATTAATGCTTCCAACGGTTACAGACTCAACCTACCCTGCGCACTTAGCTGCAAGGGTCTGCACACTCACCTGCAAACTACTAGCCCTCTGCGCACTCAGCTGTAGAGCCTTCTCCTACTCTACGACCTAAAGACACAACTCTACCCTTTGACTCAATGCTTCATGGATTGATTTACTTCTATACTTGTCCAGAAGTCTCTTTACACTTAGAGCCTCACTCTATTTATACAATCCCATGGTCTACAGACCATGGGTAGATCCCTCAAACTGACACTACATTTAAAAAAGTAAGGGCGGACAACCCTATGACTCTATTACAACTTGGCACCCCGTGCCCACAAATCGTGGAGTTTTTACAATGGACTTAGTCAAAACTTGGGCTTTAAGCCCAAAAACTTTCCTTGGGGAGGATCCCATGCCCAATAGGCCCCCAACACAAATATCGTGACTTGCCCTCAAGTCACTCTGTCGGTGCATAGATCTTCGCGTGGATACCTCCCAACTCTGCTCGAATGGCTATAAGGTTGACAACGCACTGAGCAGTTGCCTGCTATATCTCTTGTATGCATTGTTCCAAGACCGCGGTGTCAGAACTACTCCCCTATATTTGTTCCTGTGTCCCCTGCATCTGCGTGAGCTTACCTTCAATTGTCGTTTTGATTACAAATGCCTCATCGATCCAAGGCTGAACACACGCCTTCAAAATTGCTTCTGTGTGTCACGCTGTGTCTACTTTCTCTTTAAGCGCTTTAGCCTGTTGCATTCACATGAGCGTCTAAGTGAGGGCCACCATCTGCACGGTCCCTTTGACATTGTCGTACTGCTAATGTAGCTCACACACCTCTTTTTCTAAGTGTTGTATGTTTGGGTCCTCCTACACATTTGTGAGGACCTCGAATGATTCTTCCAACATTCTGGTGCAGTCCCTTACTGCACTGCTGATCTCCTCCAGCCTTGATGTAATGGCACTGGCCCCACTAGCCCACTATTCCCTTACCTCTGGAGGAGTTAAAGGTTGCGCCTTCAACCGCGGCTTTGCGATATGAAGGTTCAACTCCAGCTAAACCTTAGTCATTTCTTCTCGTGCCTCACGCAACCCTACTGCTAATCTCCCAATGTGCGCCTCTACTGGTGCTTTTTTTGGGATGGCCAGCTCAAGGACCATCTAGCAGGCTTCTTCAATTACTTGTACCATCTGCCTCTTTTGAGACATGACCTCATCGCGCTGCAAGCTCAACTACTCCATGTTGATCTTCTACTCACTCAACACCTTCAGTGCATGGCTCTCCCTAGCTCGTAGTTATGTAGTAATCCCATCCTACAGAACATAGAGTGTCTCCCGAGGGATTGCAACCATGTTGATCCCTATCCCCTTCAATGTACTAACTATAGGCTAGTTGGACTCATTTTCTATAACCAGTGCCCCTTCTGGCAGCAATATTGTGTTGGTTGTACGAGCGTGCAACAATTCCTCAGCTGTGACTGTTCCTACTGCGAGGCTGGTCGAGAGGGTACTAGCCTGAGGAGGGCGCACTTGCAACTCTTGAATCTGTGCTTGGAGGTCCCCCAACACAATCTGATTCTCCTCTGCAAAGTTCAGGAGGGCCTCTTAGGTGATGTCATGCACCGTCTCTCCTATATCATGCAGATCTCCCTAAATAAGGATGATCAGGCCGATGGAAAGCTTAGACAGTTTTACCTTCTTCCACAGCCCCATCCGATCGCTCGAGCACTAATGCTTCAATTGTGTTAACGCTTATTGGGGATCCATGCTTCCCTCCTCTACCTCTGTTTCCATCTGTTGCTCCTGCTCAGGTACGCTCCTTTGTTTTTGCCTTCTACGTTGCTGTTGCGGCCTTTTTCTGTTCTGTTACTATCTGCGTAGCATCCCACGCCTCTTGTGCCTTTGCTAATGCTGCTTCTTTCCTTCTCTTTTTTGCCAACTGTGCCATGCGCAATTTTTCCTCCTTCTCCTTTTTCTGCACAGTAGACTTTTCCAGCTCAGAGATGTCTGGAGTGCTCCACTCTAGTGGCCACGTCTCAAGTACGTTGAAGATCACATCATCTGTGGCTATATAAGGTAGTTCGTTCCACTTCTTTACAGGGTCCTTGCACACCCTGAGGTAGATGTGATGAAATTTCGCTTTAAACTCTGTGAAACTTTGTAGGTTGTTGTAGACAGTGGATGATAATGTGGCTTATGGTTAATCCCCATTCTAATGTTCATCTCCATGAACACCTAGAATATTTTACTGTCGTAGATCTGGTTTGCGTCCTTAGTGGCCCACGCCGAAGAAACTTCGCAGCCTCCGGGAGATCCCTTGCAATTGTGGGGTACTGGTTGTCCTCTGACAATTCTATAGCCACCAACACTATGGACAGTAAAAGCCAAGCATAGTGGAAAGTTTTTCCTTGTTCTTGTGCCTTACGGAAATTCTCCATGAACTCCTTGCACAAGAATTCATACCAATTAAACTGGACCCCTTCTGCGCACTGTTCAGCAAATGCCACCACCAGCGTGAGCACCTCATCTGCGCAACACTTTCACATGACCTTACCTGCCAGTATCTGAGTCGCCACTCTGACTACCTTGTTGTTGATACTGGAGATTGCATAGCCCCTCTTTTTCTTCTCCATCTTGTATTTTCTTTTCATGACCTTTGCATTAGGCAAATCACTGCTCTTCCCCTCCAAAATGTTTGTGGGGTCTTCGCCTTTACACGAGAGTCAGGTAACTCGATGGATTAGGTGGTCCGTGATGGGGATTGGCTCCTCCAGCCATAAACACCCATCATGCACTAGGCAGAGCAGCTGCCTGATGATGAAGATAGTCATTGGGGCACGATGGTAATGCAGCACCCAGAGTAGGTTCAACAACCTTGCCTTTTTTACTCCACGTAACCACTTGTGCGGCTCTAGCTCTATGACTCCCACCACGGTGTGTTTCTTTGGCTTCATGAGGTGCGTGGTCAGTGAGATCCTAGTCATCGAATTTTAATCTCGGCACCCTTCCCAAGTGCATTCCTTTAAAGATGATATCGTCTGGGAGGAGCAGAGTCTGTAGAGAGCTCTTTCTCTCATCGAGGTCCTTGGTCACCTTCGTCTTCCCCTTCCATGGAGGGACATACTCTAGCAGCTTAGTTAGAGGGACCACACCCTCGGTTTCTTCCTCCATGCCCTTGTCGTCATCCTCTTCAATTATGATATCCTCTAGGTCTTCTTCCTCCACATCGGTTTCCAGGTTATCCGCTTTCCCTTTTTCCTCCATTGTTAATCTGGTTTGCAATGGGTTTTGGGGGGACACATGCACTAGAATCATTGGTTGTTTGTCTTTCTTCAATTTCAGCATGCACGGTGATTTAGGGATTTTCACAAAAATACCAGCACTCTCAGGGGCATCTTCTATGGTCATGGCTTATGTGACTTCTTCAGTGGTCATCTCTGCGATTTCCCTGGCTTATTGAGTCACTGCCATCTTGTTCGTCTAGAAACCTCTCAACCATTCAATCAGGGGCTCAACCAACGCTCTCCATAGAACAAACAGGTCTCAGTTCCAAATACTTAGGGCGCACAATAGCTCAATTCGCAAATGACCAAGTGTTGTTTGCTGGGCATCCCTTGGTATTTTATAGCACCTTTTGAATTTAAATTCGACCATTCCCCCCAAATCCAATTCATTAATGCTCCTTCAGCAGCATACTTTCCCAAATCTTGCCCAAAGCTTGTCTTAAATGCCTGCCACCTGTTCCATTTGGTCTCAAGTCAAGCATCACATCGTGAATAGTGACTACAACAGTCACTTTCCAGCCAACCCGTGTGGCAGCACAACCCCCATTGCACTTTCGCGGACCTTGTGACACCATGCTTTTGCACGCACCCCTAACATCGTGCAACTCTCGGGTAGAGTATTTTATAGTCCAACACCTCCTTTCAACTACCGAGAGTGCTAAGACTGTACTTCCCATGGCTACTTAGGTGGTCGCGCCACCTGTATAGGGTTCCAACTAGTCATTCTTCACTTAGAGAAAATCTGCCTTTTATTTTTAGTGTCCATGTCATGCACTTTACCCTTTGCATCGCACCACCATGGATGATCCTTCTAGTAATATTCAGTCCAATCCAAGGCATCAAACTTATCAACTCTCAGCAGTAGTCCCCAAATTTTTCAACGTAATCATGTGCACCTTGTTTTATCACCCTGGTTTTCTTATTAAGAAAATCCTTCTTTATTTCTTCCTTAATATTCTTGACTTCCGCTTCTATCAGAACTCTTTTCTCCCTTAATTGCACCCTTTCTTTCATGAGTTCTTAGAGCCTAAGATCACCATGTTGGATTTCTTCCTCAAGTCCCAAGCATTCTAATTCGGTCAGCTACATGATCCCTTCTTCCAAGGCTCTGTGAATCGTCATATCTACTAGTGCTGCTATGCGCAGACTAGGCATATTATGATCTATTCGAACTACAGTGTTTGCTCCATAGGCCAGTGTAGAAGGTGTCTGCCCCATCAGTTTCTTACACATTGTACTATAAGCCCATAGAAATGATGGTACACATAGGTCCCAATCACTCTGTCGCGCATTATATACCATGTTTAGTGCTTCGCACACTTCATTAAAGGATTTTGCGTGGATAGACTTCTGCACACTCGTTATTTCCACACTTCGTCATCCCAACTTGAGGGACCATTCACACAATTGCCTCACCACCACCTGCTTATTGACTGTGTTCCTGAACATGAAGTCCATGTGCATCCACACAGGTTGTTTACCATATGCCTATACCCATCTAGACAGATGCCTGCACGGATCATCCCATCCATCATTCTTGTTTGCTAGTCACATCTGAGGCTTCCCAAAATGCATGGGCATCGTCCTCCTGCATTCGCACCAATCCTCAAAGATTCCTTAGTGTGTACCCCACCACCTCATGGGTGTAGCGCGTAGTACCCATTTCAAAGCCTCGAAACGTTGCTATTCTGACATCTCTCTTTCAAATATGTTCAACAAGGCATCTACCTCGCTTAACCCATCATAGGTAGGCAGATCCCTTACTTCCATTGATACGCAGCACAATGATCTTGTCATCATGTTTCAGTTCAGCGTGGTTACCTCATGTAACCGATTCTGCCATCACTCTATCTCTTCATCCAAATCTGATGTACAAGAGCTTTCACGCTCCCATGAGATCTATCCATCCGCGGTGGGATTTACCCAATCTTTCTCTCACGTGGTTATCTTATAAATGCAGTCTAAGTCGTCGTCACTTTCATAGTCACGCACTGGATCTATGTAGCGTGATCCTTTTGTAGGGTCCAAAGGTACGACTACGCCCAAATAATTTTTCCCAAAAATCATCTTACACTTCTTCAAATTTATCACCCCGTTCATGTCAATGGCCTAATCTATTCCTAATAGTTCGGGGTAGGGATTGTTGTCATCAACAATCTCTATCACTTCAAAGTCTGCTAGTGTGCTTTCTCCTTCAATATCCATAGTGATTCCCTGCAATCTCCCTATAGGTATAATCTTTTGTTGGTTCGCCATTCGTAGCTGGATAGGAGACCATTGTGGCATAGGCCTTCCCATGCACTCCCATGTCTGCTTCGGCAGAAAGTTCACATCTGATCCTAAATCCACAATCACTTGGCCCATCTCACATTCTCCAATCTGCGTAGTCAATCTCATTTCTCTTCCCATCCTCGTCGCATTCTTCCCAATCTTCCAGACTACACAGGGTTCTCCTGGCATGGTCCCAGCACCTCCATTTATGAGTTCCTACAATCCCTTTACAGCCTTATTGTCACGTAGTAGCTTCATGCATGTTTCTAGGAACGCTGTGAGCATTGATTGGTCCATTGTTGGCTCCGGTCTATCTTTGCTTCCTGAAGTGGAGGCATCAGCAAAGCTATTCCTAGCTTCCATGAAGGTTTCCTTAGTGCGCTCCAAATCAAACTCTAGTTCTTTCATTGGAGCCTTCCTAACCCAAGTACTATCTTCAAGTTGCTTACCTTTATCATCCCCTATCGTAATTCCACTTCTGATCACAATGTTCACGTTAGGGTCTTCCTCACACGGCTTAGACCTCATCATTTTCAGGTTCTGAGTCGGGGGAGGTTGGACCACTCCCTTGTCATGTAGCCTTGCTATCAGTGTCGGACAATCCTCTGTCTCATGATCAAACAAGGTATAATACAAGCATGATGGGCGCATTGGATTCATACAATCATGGGCATAATGTCTTGGCCCCCCACAATCATAACATATCAGCTGTCTGCGACCTCTTCCATGTCCTCCTCCACCTCAGCCTCGTTCACACCCCTGAAATATGGTTCGCGCCACTCCTCCATTCTGGTCAAGGGGCCGTGTTTTGGCTTGAACTCTGTAGGTGGAAGTCCTATCCATCATCAACTCATAGCTTCTATAGGTGTGCTCATCATGTCCCACTGATCTATAGAAATTATAGAACTATTACGAATTTTGTGTGTACTTCCGCAACAAATGGCAGTTATTCGTAGCATGCTTTCCTCCTATTTGACAAATCACGTACCACAACACAGGTGCTGTACTAGGTCCTATTTGGGCCTCTAGTCTTAATGGCATCAGTCCTCCTCTCGGGAGGTAATTCGTGAACACGCCATACCTCTTCGCACACTTCCGGGTGAGCTGTCCTTTCCTCTTTCAAACTCTGCATATCAAGGCATAAGTTTTTCAATTACACATGGATCTGCTGAACTCCCAAGTTAGGATCCTATATCGGGGTCTCATGTAGCCTTATTTATATCTCCAAGGCCTCTGCCTAAGTTGTTAAACTTTGTTGTGAGAGCACGTTCCTCAAATGTGGTGTTAGCAATGCTACAAACCATTCGCGGTGTTGTCCATCTGTCAAAGTCATATTAGCTTCACGAATCATGCACTTTAGTCTCTGATATAATTCCCATGGGGTCTCGCCTAGTAGCATCATGATATCCTTGAACCCAATGATCAACTGCACCTTTGAATTCAGCCTACTAAATTATATGCTCAATGCAATTAGGATATCCGCAATCCCTGCATTTGGATTGTCATTAGAATTCTTAATATACCAGGTCAACGCGTAATCCTGTAGAGCACTGACCAATGTTGCTTTCTTTATATTGTCATCTGTAACTCCTTGTGCTTCCCATACAACTTTTATCACGAACCAAAGCTGGTCCGAATCTTCATTTTTTACTCCCTTGAACACCGACAACTTTATCATGCTTGCCATATTGACTCGTGGTGGTGGCAGAGGTGGTACGGGCGAAGATGGGGGTGAAGTAAGTGAAACTGGAAGTGGTGTGGGTAGGGGTGGTATGCACAGAATCCTCTGCCTTATCAAATTGATCACACTTCTTGGTGAGACCTTTGCAAGCTCTTCCTCATCCCCTTGCGGAGGTGAAATCAAAGGGCTAGTTTCTAGTTCTGCACTACCTTCTTTTTTGTAAATTATCCCACTTTGCATAGCCCTAAACATCAATGTATTCACATAATCTACTTTTCACACAGTAGTATTTTAATCCAAGTGTTCAGAGACTTAACGTACTTACCTCACGGTCCTTTGAGGAAGTGTCACTCTGCCTCTCTATAGCTGACTGAAGTATCTACTGTGAACTCAGTAATGAATCCTCCTATAATTTGATCGAGCCAGTGATAAATAATGTGCACGATCTTATACTTCAATGCTTCCAATTTGCACACCATCTCTGGGGTCCACACAATAGGACTGTTGAGCTTCCACCTTCCTTGGCTATTTGCTAACTTCACGATCCACTTGTACAGATCAGTATGGAAATATGCGAAGAAATGTTCATGGATCTCTGTGTATAAGTAGCAGTCTAACCACTCTTCTTTTGATAGTTGCAGATTCCTATTCTCCTGCGCCATGAACTCATGGATTCTCCTGTCGAACAAACCTTTAATTTAGATTCCGATCTCAAAAATAGAACCATTTGTTGGCTTGTTAGGGCCTAATCTAGGTTTGGAGTTAATTAGCAAAAAAAATACATGTACTACTAGCCCTTTCGGCAACATTCTGTGGAGCGCAGACTGAGGTCTCACTCAGAGTAGTATGGGGGGATATTGGAACTAGGTTTCCGCACCCTTGAGATGTCTGAGGGGTTGATTTAGTCCAACTATGAATACCTTCACACAGGTTACTTCATGCACTTCCCTAACCTGTGGGGCCTTCGCTCCCTATTATATTCATGTTTGCGCAGCCCTAACCAAGGGCTGTGGGGCTTTCGCACTGCTGGAGCAGCGATCTACACTATTTCCCCAAGTCACACCATGGATCTTACTTATATTACTATAACAATTAGTTATCTTTAAATAAACAGGTATTATATTCACTTACTCAACACATTTATATAAGTTTGCCTAGTAAATAAACAATAAAATTACAATTCATACCCAATATACTTCAATGCATAAAACAGGAAAAGATACATAGAAACATGGTAAAACTTCTCTTTATTAATGCTTCCAATGGTTACAGACTCAACCTGCCCTGCGCACTCAGTTGCGGACTACTAGGCCTATGTGCACTCAGATGCAAAGCCTTATCCTACTCTACAACCCAAAGACACAACTCTACCCTTTGACTCAATGCTTCATGGATTGATTTCCTTCCATCCTTCTCCAAATGTATCTTTACACTTAGAGCCTCTCTCTATTTATACAATCCCATTCTCCGTGGACCATGGGTAGATCCCTCAAATCGACACTACATTTATAAAAGTAAGGGCAGACAACCCTATGACTCTATTACAACTTTGCGCTCCGTGCCCACAAATCGTGGAGTCTTTACAATGGACTTAGTCAAAACTTGTGCTTTAAGCCCCAAAACTTGCCTTGGGGGGATCCCATGGCCAACAAGGCATGACGGAAAATAGTAATGTGACTGATGGACTGACACTAGGGACAATAGAGGAAATGGGACTGAGGGACAAAAAGATGACTTGCCTTGTCAGAGCATAAAGTACATGGTTGACTTGGTAGCGACTAACTTGACTCTGGAGGGGATGGTGGACAATATGATTGAACGCCAAAATGAGAAAAAGGATGAATGGTATGAAAATATGTATGGAATATTGTGATATGATATAATGGGACGTGAAACAGACTCCATGGATGCAAAGGTGACTCATCACAGATGCTCTGAACCAGGGTGACTCGATGACATTGCCACACAAAATAGGTTCGGTGGGGATCATGAAAGCATGAGAAAATGATCGTTTCTCATGAAAAAAATGAACACGTGAGATGAAAAGCACCAAGGGAAGGTGGTCCCCAAATTATGAGTGTCGCATATGAAGAAATTCGATTTTGAGAGGCGACGAACTGGCCCTTCTTGGAAAAATGGCTTCCCAATGAAGTGTCAAATCATCAAAAACTAATTGTTATAGCTCCAAATCTCACTCTTGAGGTTTGTGATGCTGCACTCATGGCTAAGGGCAACCCCTCCTTCTAGACCTGGTCCAAAATTTAAAAAACAGTGTTTTATTCCCTATATGCGACATTGCCCTGAGCTAAACGCGTGTGTATGTGGGTCTGTGTATACCCAACCTGCATGTATGTCTTAAAACACTTAAAAAAAAAAAAATCTCCTTAATTTTGGGCGGAGATCGTGGGTTTTACCTGCTGATCACCTATTAGTGCCCGTGGCCCAACTGTTCCCAACGAATTCCCAAATAAAAAACTACCTTGGGAGAAGTATAAAAAGGCTTCAATTGGAAGGCCTAAGGGAGGAGAGAAGAGAGAGAAAGGTTATTATGCTAAGATTTCCCTGACCAGGTCTGAAGATCTTAGTGCCTCCTGCACTTCCCCCATTTACAGGAAACCCTTGTTTCCTTGTGTGATGATGTCTATCTACTACTTGAGATATCATGGAGTAAGTCATGGAAGGAGTTTGTTAAAGGCTTGAGACTAAACGAATCCAGAGGACGGTTCCACTTGGAGCCTATGAAAGGACGAATCAGGTGAAATTATTCCTTTCTGTACTTTATTTGTCTATAATAAAAGAAACACTTGTCTTTGTTCCTGATATAAATCTTCTTCATGTTTATGATATCCATGTTATGATTCACATATGAATGGTTGTTTAAATTGCATAACTAACTACCTTTCACTATATTATGAAGATGATTTCTTTATGATGTTTAGTCCACATACTACTGTACTTTCTTGAATTGATCGTTTTGCAGGTTGAAGGAGCAAAAGGAACTCTAAGAGGGTTTGGACCCTGGAAGGATCCTCATGAACGTAGGACTCCCAGGTATGCCCCTTATCATATAGTTTGCTTATCTTAGCATTATGGCTATATGGAATGTGTGTTTCTCTGTATAGACAACCTCTCATCTGCTAGGGTTTCAACCCAAAGACCCTAGGGGAATTTGTCCCTTAACAAAATTGGCGACTCCACTGGGGACAACAGTATTGTTGTTCCTAGTTTGGGTTTATTCAAGCCAATCAGGGCTTAGCTATCTGTTTGCTTGCTGTTACTGTGTAGTCTGTTCCTGTAGGAACTTGAATTGTAAGTTTGGTCAGTTTCTTCAGACTGTTTTTTGTTTTTTCTTGAAATCTTTTATATACGTTGTTTTTCTTGTTTACAGAAGCGTATATATGCATGTTTCCTTAAGTAAACCCGCGTATACGCAGGTTTCCTTAGGCTCAGTCACGTATACACGCAGCTGTACATCAATACAGTCACGTATATCTTGCAATTTTCAAGATTTTTCAAATCTTTTTGTTTCTGAAGGTCTGTTTGCCAGTCTGGTTTAGTCCTGAACAGTTACTTTTTTGTGTCAGTTTTTAGTTTTACAGCAAGTATCTGATTTCAAATTCTCTCTGATTTTGGAAAGTGTTGGTCTTATTGGTTTTATTGCAAGTGTCATCGTTTTTTATTAAGAACACAAGATTTCTTGATAGTAATCTTGGCTGCTCTGATCCTTCAGGGCAGAAAGATTGATCTCAATCTTTGTGTCAAATCTTGTCTTGATGACCTTTTGTGCTTGCTTGTCAAAACTACATTTTTGTGACCATCTACTTTTCATTATTTTCGAAAGTTTTTGATTGACACTTTCTTGAAAATTGTCTTTTTGATCTTTTGGTCTTTGTTGCCAAAGCTCTCATTGCTGCTTTTGATGGTTAAAAGCGTCTCGAAACACATTTTTTTGTTGAGTTTTTATCCATTTTGTGTTGTCAGCTTGCAAAGTGTTTGGTGCTGATTTTTCAATCATAAAGTTTCAGTCTTATTGAGAGCACTTTTCGAAAGACGTTTTTGCTTTTGCTTTTGAAGAAATTTTTTTGAAAAACTTAGTTTTGCTTTCTTGAACTTTATTTTGATTTAGTTTCCTTTTAGTGAATGAAAGTGCATTTTTGTTTGTCTTGAAACTTGTTTTTAGTGTTTAGACGAAATGAACGATTAGCAACTCATATTCCATCTAAAAATTTTAAGTGGCAAATTAAAACTTGATAAACAAGTAACTTTCATTTCTTGATTTAGAGTAGTCTTAAGTCTTGCATCAGCATGTACTCATTGCATTATAGAGTTGCACATATTTTTAGGCATCCATAGTTTTGTTAATTTTTGTGAGTGTGAAGCGTGGGTAAAAGAAAAGAAAAGAAAAGAAAAATGTATTGTTTTTTTGAAGTTCCTCTGAACCCAGTAGAAATTTCTTTCATCGAAAAACAAAAAAAAGTGCATTTTCATGTAGTTTGGTTTTTATTAATTTCTTTTGCGTCAAAACACCACTAGCTTCACTTCCGCTTATCCCTTGACTTAAATAACAACCCATTTAAAAACAAGTGCTAATTAAAATATACTAGAACTTTTTATAATTGTCAAGTTAGACACACCAACAAGTTTTAGGATATTTTAGGGCCTTGGATTAGGCGAGTGGAGAGATAACTCTCCAAGGCCATTTAAACTGTCAAACATAGGAGTCTGAATAGTGAGTGAAAATCCAATAGTGTTAGGGAGACCAGGAAAGCTCCAGATCTGGGAGTTAAGCACGAGGGTTTTTGAAGACAGGGAAGAGAGATACCCCCTCTCCTACTTGTCGGATCTAACCTCAAGACTATTCCACCTGGCTTCTGATACGATTTGGTAACCTTAGTTGCTACTCCTAGGGATCTACACAGGTGGATGCGGAGGGGAATCCCGTGGCACCTGAGGTTTACGTTGTATCACTCTCAATGGTACTACTGGAGGGCAGCCTTGTGAAGCTTGGGGGCTTGCACCGGCGCAGGCTATTGTTAGGAGGTCAGCATAACTTCCTATGTTACCTTCACTGATAAGACTAGGTCGTCATTATCCCAGACTATCTTTGGAAGGCCCCTTACTTCACTTTCTTGTATTTTGGTGTCCGGTCCTCATCACCTGGAGCGAAAATACTCTAAAGTTGTTTGACTGGCTGATATATTTTAGGGACTTTTTAGTGTGTGCGTGGTGCTCCTAGTTGGCCTAGCTTTCAATTTTTTTAGTCTTTATCTAGATCTTAATAAAAAATTCAAAGTGGCTGACCGATCACCTAGACGGTCTTGAAGACTTCGTGGTCTTTTACCACCAAGTTTAGAGCCTTCTCATAGAAGGCGCAGAGGTAGCTGACACATCAAGGATTGATCCTCCTCTCGGGGCCATTAGTGTTCAAAATAGGCCTGGTACTTCCACAGAACAAGAGAGGAACACTCCAGTTCTTTCTCGAGTTCTCTTTCAGATGGAAGATAACATAGAAGTAGAAGAATTTCAAGAGTCGTTAGCGGCTCCGAATTCTCCCTTACCTTCTAGCTATCCAAAAGTATTATGATATGTTGGGACTCCGACGCATAGACCATCAAGTCCAGGTCACACTACGCACTTACCATCGATGACCACTACTAGAAGCATGGCTTCTACTACAAGTGCTACAACTATGCAGACTCCAACATCAGTACAAGGGGGAGGAACTATTTCCATCCCCTCTGCATCTTTATTTGGGTCTTTTGCTAGCACATATTTTGTTGGGTCTACCTCCATTCCTTCTACGAGTGGAAATTCCCAAGCCAATGCTTTTAGTACTGGATTTTTCCCATTTGGCACCCATTCACAGGGTATTCCGTCAGTTCCATTTAGTGCCTCCACATCCATGATGGGTGGATCAACTTCATTCCAAGGTTTTCCTTTCGGAAGTGGTCATATACCACATTCCAACCTAACAGTAGGATCTATGCCTTTTTCTTCTACAGGACAAAGTAGCAATCCTTTCCAAGGTTGGACTAACCCTGCAGTTAGTGGCATGGGAACTGGGAATCCATTTTTTGGCCAACAAGGGAATGGGTCGTACTCAACAGTTAGTTTGTTTCAAAGTATTCCTCCCTTAGCTTCTGCATGTGATCCTTATCAGGGGTTATCCACTCCTTATAATCCTTTAGGAGGAAGCTTTGCCGGTTACATAGGTTTTGCTGTCAGAGTTGGTCAAACTCCAAGTTTTGCTAGATCACAAGGCTTGCCTTTTGGTTCAGCTGGTTCTGTTGGATACTTCAGGTAGCCTGGTGCCTTTCAAAATCCAGGCCAATCTTTATAGAACTTTGGGAGCTCCGCCCAGAGGGTGGAACCCCCAAGGTCCTCCTAAGCTTCCTTTTCTGGCAACTTTGAACTTGCCAGATCTCACGAAATTAACAAATGATCCAATCAAATACAACCCGAACTAGCCTCCGGTCCCAACCAAACTCCCTTCAGACATTCCAAAATTCGAAGGGAAGGGCGGTGAAGACCCAGGCGACCATGTAACCACATTCCATTTGTGGTGCTCATCAAACTCCCTTATTGATGACTCGATTAGGTTGAGACTTTTTCAACGCACCTTGACTATTAATGCGGCCAAGTGGTATATAGAGTTGCCAAGGGGCAGCTTTACATCTTTTGTTGACTTAGCTAATATTTTCTTAAATCATTTCTAGTTGCCCGTCCGTTATGATGTCGGAACTAAACTTCTGGCCAATTTCCGTCAGGACACGGAAACTCACATTTTTTACCATATTCCGGAATGGAGACAGAGAAAGAGTCTCATTAAAGTCGAAATCCCTCTGGAATACCGTCTCAAATGGTTTTTGAAATCTTTACAACCTAAAATCTCTAAGGATGTATCCATGTCCGGAGTCTATTCTGAGGAGCAAGCTATTTTGAGGGCCCAGCAATTAGAATTGCTTTACTCTCAATCTAGGATCCTACAAAAAATCTTGCCAGATGCTCCTAGGTCTAAGGTTGATATAACCAAGTCGAAGCCAAGTCCCCATGCGGATGGTATCGTTGGATCGGTAGATACAAATGCGATGAACTTGTTGAGCCAATTGCATCAGTTGTCTTTGCAAACTGCTCCTAACAACCAAGTCACATCGTTTAACCCTTCGTCTTCCCAACCCTCTTCAGTCAATGCCGTCCAATCTACCAACCCCAAAGGAAATCAAAATTCCAATGGGAAGAAGAAAGGACGAGGTAAGAAAAAGAGTCAAGATGGTAAGACTAATGCAAATAATCCTGGCAATAATGTTGGTAGCAGTAGAAATGAGTCTAAAAAGAAAGTCAAGTTTCCATGCAAGTTATGCGGTGGAGACCATTTAACTCATCTCTGCCCCAAGATTGAAGACGCTCAGCGCTTGTTAGGGCAGCAAGGGACTTTTAGTTCTCAAGTTGTGTTAACCAACCCTTTTCCCCAAGGGCAGCAACTTCTTGCTGGCGCGAGTTCAAACCCTGGTACCTTCGCAGGGGGCAACCAGGAAGGGGAAAAGTCATCAAATTTTCTCATGATGGATTCTAATGTCCATGTGGCCACTCGTTCACATGATTACGTGAAGCCGAAACTTCCAAGGAAAAAATTGTTCCCAGAAATACCGACCTTCATATTGAGCGACCCCCTGTCGAGACTATACCATGGATACCGAAAGGTTCCGCTAAACGCACAACTATTAATCCTAATGCTAGGGCCGCCCAGAATTACTCCATTGTTGAGGATCTAGCTCAGAGTCCATGCACCATGTCCGCTTTAGAGGTTCTCCAATTGTGTCTAGCTCAATGAAGCGCTTTACTTTCGGCAATTGGGGCAGTTGATCCAACTAACTCTTTAGTGCTCACTTTCGACATGTTAAATGTCAAAAAGCAACTCCCTCATCATATGGCTTTCCAAATAAAGTCTACATACCGGAAAATTAACATTTTTTGTACCATTATTGATGAAGGAGCTTCCACGTGCGTCATGTCGATGTCATGCTGGAAGGCTATTAGATCGCCTTCGACTGTTCCTTCACCTACCCTCCTGACTGCATTTGATGGGCATTCTCATAAGCCACATGGGATTATCCTATCCTTTCCCATATGTGTTGGGGGGAAGGTTGTCAATATTGAAGTAGAAGTCATTGATGCTAACCTGGACTACAATCTCCTCTTAGGAAGGAAATGGGTATACGAAATGGATGCTATTGTTTCGACTCCGTTTTGGGTCATTTCCTTTCCTCATGAAGGGAAAATCATTAAGGTTGATCAATTGGATTATTGTCCAGTCGATCCTCAAGCAATCTCTGACTCTATCATTCCTTTAGTGGATAGCCCTAGTCCACCTATTGAGAATCTAGGAGTTGGGATGTATTCCTCATTGATGGGTACCTTTGATTTTCCCTCTCCTATCGCTAGAATCAATGTCGGTTCATCATCCAAAGAGTCTCCTTGAAAAGAGTTCTTCCGAACTCATTATTTTTCAAACCCTTGGACCTTGCCTTCACCTACGACCACATTAGCTGAAGGACAAGTTAATGGAATGGCATTCCCTATGTCTGCAGCTGAGCTTAGATATTAGTTTATCGTTAACTCTGCAGACGACCACTCTACTCCTTTTTCTGAGGAGGAGCTAGATGGTGATGTGGCCCCGGCCTAGACCATTGATTCTACCTCTGCTCTGGACTGCTTAGATATGATTTTACCTTCTGAAGAAGCAATCCGAGAAGCAATGATGGGTATAGATTGACCTTGGGAAGACTTACACCATCATTCGTATTTTCTTCCTCCATTGCAAGAAGTAGAATCTAGGTTCTCCGAGCTCTTTACTAGTGATGTTTGTACGGTATCAAATCCTTTGGCTCCAGCACACTTTCGTGCCGAAGGTAATATGTCAGTGATTTCAAAAAAAATACCTATAAACATCTCTACGAACCCTAACGTGATCGAGAATCTCTTCATCGGAATTGAATGTTCCTCTGAAGAAATTCAAGTTTACACCGACCTTTTCAAGGAATTTCGAGATGTATTCGCTTGGTCTTATAAAGAAACGATTGCCATTGATCCATCTATAGTTCAACATGAGATCAAGATGTATGAAAATGCCAAACCGGTTCGTCAAAGGCTTCAGCCGGTTAATCCTAGGAAAGCAACAACTATTAAAGCTAAAGTAGAGAAGTTGCTCAAGGCAGGTTTTATATACCCTGTTCCTCTTACCGATTGGGTTTCTAATCCAGTCCCTGTGGATAAAAAGCAAGGAACAATCCAAGTATGCATCGACTTTAGAGACCTAAATAAGGCCTGTCGAAAAGATAATTACCCCACACCATTCATCGATCAGATTATTGACGAGTGTGCAGGTAATGATATTTTTTCCTTTATGGATGGTTTTTCCGGTTATAATCAGATCTCTATCCGTCTTGAAGATCAATGTAAGACAGCTTTTATATGTCCCTGGGGTACCTTTGCATACAGAAAGATGCCTTTTGGTCTTAAAAATGTTGGAGCCACCTTCCAGCGGGCCATGTCATATGCTTTCCACAACATTAAACATATCATCGAAGCATACTTGGACAATCTCGCTGCTCGTTCTCGAAAGAGAACTGATCACCCTAGTCATCTTCGATTGGTTTTTGAGCGATGTCATTTTTATAAAATCCGGTTGAATCCCAACAAGTTCATTTTCGCGGTTACATCCGGTCGGTTATTAGGGTTCATCATTTGTAATGAATGGATTCGGGTTGATCCCTTCAAGGTTGAGGCAATAATTCAGTTGCCTCCCCCATCCT
Source organism: Pinus tabuliformis (assembly GCA_031772625.1). Lineage (NCBI taxonomy): Eukaryota > Viridiplantae > Streptophyta > Pinopsida > Pinales > Pinaceae > Pinus > Pinus tabuliformis. The sequence continues at coordinate 803,821,205 of CM062804.1, read as the reverse complement.
CAATTCGACAACTTCAAAGTCTTCAAGGGAAGTTTAATTTCCTAAGATGGTTTATAGCAAACTATGCGAGATCACTAAAGGGTTTATGCGTTTGCTATGCAAAGGAGTTCCATTCGTATGGGACAACTTTGCGCAGCGGTTGTTCGATGCTTTGAAAATAGCATTAGTCTCTGCCCCGCTTTTGAGTCCACCGGATTATGGTAGGGACTTCCTTTTATATCTCGCTGCAGCAGAATCAACCATTGGTATGGTTCTCGTTCAAGAAGACGATGCTCTCACGAAGCATGTGATTTATTATTTGAACCGAGGTTTAATAGGTCCTAAACTTCGCTATTCTCTGGTTGAGAAGTTGGCTTTGGTAGTTGTCCATGCTATCGAGCGGCTCCATCATTATATCTTGCTACCCAAAAAAAATTTCTTAGCGACGGTCAATCCATTTCAATTTGTCCTCAATAGGTGAGTGGTTAGGGGCAAATATAACCGATGGATTGTCATTTTACAAGAATTTGATCTCGAATTCTTGTCTGCCAAGTCTAAGAAATCCATGGTTTTTTTTGAGCTAATTTCCGAGCTACCTTGTGGAGAGGATACTATTTATGAGGAAAGTTTTCCCGACGAACATTTATTCCTCATCTCTTCACTCGACCCTTGGTATGGAGATATCATTGTTTATCTCCAGACTTCGAAGTTTCCCTCTACTTTCTCTAAGGATGAACACCGAAAGTTACGTCACCTGGCTAAAAATTATGTTATCATTAGTGATACATTATATCGTCGAGGGGTTGATTCAATCCTTCGGCGTTGTTTAACCTTAGAGAAAGTAGAGTCAATGCTCAATGACTACCATAGTGGAGCTTGTGGTGGTCATCTATCAGGGCTTGCTACAGCCCAGCATATCTTACGTGCTGGCTATTTTTGGCCTTTGCTCTTCAAAGACTATGTTGAAGTGGTCAAACGCTGTCACCCCTGTCAAATTTATACTCGGAAAATGCGCGCACATCCAGCTCCTCTTTTTCTCGTTGTCACTATTGATCCTTTTACTAAGTGGGGTATCGATTTTACGACTTGTAATCTGCCTTCAGCGACGAATCACAAGTACATTATTGTGGCTATAGACTACTTTATGAAGTGGTCTGAGCCCATGCCCACTTATAAAAATGATAGTGAAACGACAACATTGTTCCTTTTTAATCAGATTATCTCAAGATTCATTATCTTGAGAGAGATTGTCACCGACCATGGCAGTCATTTCCAGAACCAACTAATGTCCAAATTGTCTCTTAAATTGGGTTTCTGGCAGGAACATTCGTCTTCTTATTATCCTCAGGCCAATGGACAAGTCGAGGCAGTCAACAAAACTCTTAAGACGATCCTGCAACGACAATTGACAAAAATCAGTCCAATTGGCATCTTATGTTGTATCCGGCTCTTTGGGCATACCGAACCTCCGTGAAGACTGCTACTGGTTTTACACCTTTTCAGTTAGTTTATGGGATGGAATCTATCTTTCCTATCGAATGTGAAATTCCATCTCTTAAGTTAGTCGTTGAGCTCCTTCCATAGACTTCTAGTCTCGAAGAGCACCTCCTTCATTTGGAACACCTCGATGAGCAGCGTCGAGATGCTGCCACGGTGAATGAGGCTCATAAGAAAAGGGTTAAAACGTAGTATGATAAAGCTATCCGTCCTTGAGTCTTTTCTGAAGGTGACCTTGTCTTGGTCTATGACCAAGATAAGGACACCTTGGGGGCAGGCAAGTTTAAGCCTATGTGGTACGGTCCCTTCATTATTAAATGAGTTTTAGGAAAAGGGTCGTATGAGTTAATCGATTTTGAAGGAAACAAGTTGGCGGAGCCCTGAAACGGGCTCTACCTCAAGAAGTACTTTGCTTAAGTAGTAACTAGGCAATGGATTCTTTGTACATTATGTATATTTGTACATATCTCATCGAGAGTTTTTGATATCGGCACTTTTTGGTCTTCTGTGGCAGGTGTTGATGGATGACTTGGTCTATTTTGGATTCGCTGATGGTGCTAGTCGACACACTCGAACCTCGCTTCCACAGCTTGGGTACTCTATTATCCAACTGGTCAGTTGATGGTATCAAGGGGAGTATGCATTGGTCATGCTTCAAATAATATGGCTGAGTATACTGCCATCATTAATTTACTATCTGAGGCAATTTCTCACAAAATCGACTCGTTAGTAGTTTGTCTTGATTCACAATTGATAGTGTCACAATTGAATAACATTTATCGAGTAAGGGATCCATGTTTATATCGCCAGTATCTAAGGGTGAGGTTGTTGCAAAGATCATTTACTTATATTAATTATTTGCACATTCCAAGATCTCATATTTGGTTAGCTGATTCTATCGCTAATCAAGCATTATACTGGCACATTAATCATTCATCACAATAAAATCAAGCATCAAAAAGTTGAACTGTATATATATATATATACCATAAAACATCTCAAGTGTACATAAGTCTGTCCAGAAATAACATACAAAATTGGGACTCAAATGCCCATAATCATGTCTAGTACATCTAATTCCTCGGCTCAGGATGAGCGGCTAAGTAGGTAGCTATCGCATTGGCCACATGCCTAAAAGTGCGAACCCAGTCACGTGGCATGCCAACCACATGACGCTGCATATCCTCAGGAAGATCCTCTACTGCCGCCATCGGTACTCCGTGAGTGAGTCTCACCAAGTGTCGCTGGACTGTGTGAAGTAGTCACTCTGTGTCTGCAGCTGCCTCTTCGGCCCCTCAGCCACGACGTCTGTGCTGTGGGAACTCATCTGGTCGTACCAGCCCAATATCTGGAACATGATCATCATATTAGTCATTTGAATCCTATCAAAAACATTTTTCAAAATTCATTATTATATTTGAAAAATCACAAAAAAAAAATCATAAAATCAAAAAACACTTACCAATGTCGCCCCATGCTGCGGTTGGTGGTAATACTAGATCAGGATCTCCTCAGAAATCCAGCCCAGCGTAAGGGTAGTCGTCTATGGGGATGATCTGTTGATCCCACCAGGAAAAGAAGTCATCATCAAATGCAGTCCGTGGGACGTCCCCACCTCCTAGACGTTTCATCAGGTCAGCCTGCCTGCCCATGTGTGGATCTTGTGGGTTGCTGATGGAAACCGCTACTCTAGGGCGGAGTGAAGGGACCCTCTCAAAAAAGAAAGAACACAAAATAGTCCCATATCCGAAGCTTTTTGTCTGCCCTCTCTTGATGGAAGTGAGCTGGATTTTCAAGCTGGCCAGAAGAGGAGTACACCAGTCAAATACAATGGTCAGACAGTCTACCGCCAAGCTCATGGTTAGCTGTGATACCTGATGAAGAGAAGCTGATCCATTCACTCTATCTATGGTGAACAGGATTATCCTTAGTGATAAACACTCCACATGTGTGATTGAAATATGACTTCCAACCTTTTTTGGATGTCTCGGGCAATATATATGTACGTAGTCCTCGATCGAGAGACTGCCTCGTGTCCTGCCCCTGGAATGTACTACCTCTCCCCTTCGGGAAAGGCCTGTGATGAAATAAATGACGTCCACTTCTATCCTGAGTGCATCTGGTCAATCATAAATGAATCATCATCGATACTCCAGTAATCAATGAGAATCTCAAGCAAACGTGTGTTTGCTTTCATATTTGGCAATTTGAAAAAATTTAGCAAACCACATCCCTGTAAGGCATCCAAAGCATTAGGATCGTTCATGACCTCATCATCCACTGAGGTATGCTCTCTTTCTCGCCAAGTGATTGGCATCCGGAAGAAAAAATGATTTTAAACCGTTAGTTTTTTTGTTTGAAATGTTTGCAGCGTACATGCGGGTCCATTTGCACACAGCCGCATGTAGGGCCCACGTTTACGCGGGTTTCATATTTCCAACCCGCATATACACCTCGATGAAATTTTTGACAAAAAATTCAACGGTAAAACTTAAAATAAAAATTCTAAAACTAGTCACAATTGATTCCAAGACAAGTATAAGAGTTACCTGGGGATTTTAGAAGAATCTGAACGGTTGAATTTGGTGTATGAAAAGTTTGCTCCTTTTGCTCCACCTCTCTGCTCTCAAACTCAAATGGTGAAAATGGTGAGTCCAAAAACTCTTTTATAGGTTTTGAAAATGAAAATTTTTTTCAAAATTTTATTTTGTTTGGCCTCATGTAACTTTTAACTTGGGAGCTTGGAATGTCGAGAATGGTTTGATTTTCAGGACATTTTGGACGTTTTTCGACGATTTCGAGACGGTTCCATGACTGATGGCCCGTCATGGCAGGTATCGTTTTCTCACTAGCATATAGGTTAGGGAAGCCATTTTTTCCATTGCATTATGCATACTAGCCTCCATCTGTCGATACATTTGCCATAGGGTCGATCCCATCATGTTATTGTTCATAAACCATGTTCACTCGCCAATTCTTTAAATCATGACACGATGGTAGAAGCCATCCTTTACATGGGCATCATAGTTAGCACCTCACTGACATTTGTTGCCCATGCTGCTCCGATTTGAGTAGGCTTGGGAGTCCTCTGTAGCCCCGCCATGACTTATGCAATGAAGACTAATTCCTCTTTGCTTCTTCGCTTCGTTCTGGACTTATACCCTAGAGGCTCCTTTGTGTTGAGTTGTACTGCTGCATTGCATGTTGACCATTTGCACCTTTTGGCCTTGAGCCGACTTCACTTGGACTCATGTTTAAGCCAACTTTTGACCATGACAACTGCAAAATCAAACTTTCATATCTTTGACTTCTGCAACTTGACACACCTTGACCTGTGGAAGGAACATACCTTTGAGTGTCATTGACCAGTTTTCGCCTCCTTGCATTGAGCATAGGAATGTTCCAATCCCAGGAACTAGATCATCTGTTTCACCGACACTCTGAGAGCAGAAGAGGTCTTATCTGAGAGCAGAAGAGGTCTTATCTGATCAGCGCACCTACAACATAGGGAAAGTGCGATGCAGTGCACCTACTACACATGGGAGGTGCGATGCATCCAGATTCCTAAGAGGAGAAAGTGCGATGGTCCAGGGAAGAGACTTCAACTTGGTTCTTGGTCACAATTGGCAGCTTAGTTCAGGGATTTAGGCTGACCTAATGATAGTCAATAAATAGAAATCACAGGGGCTGATCTAATGAGGTTACTAGAGCCACCACTAGGGCAATTAGGATGTTTGCAAATCAATTGTTCAGTTTATAAACAAAACCTAGAGATAGACTTAAGCAGCATTGATCTACTTTGCACTTGCATAGAAAATGCAGTTCGAAGGCTAGCTGGCTTAACTTCAGGCTCCATCTGTAAGTTTATAAAACAAACAAATATAGACAAGCAAACAATCTATTCGCTCCCCAGTGGAGTCACCATTTTGTTATCGGGAAATCTAGTGTCTATGCAGAGCTGCTAGTCCCACTAAGATGGTTAGCTATCTTAGAAACAAACAAATTAAAATTACTCTCATTTTCCTTTATGAGAAGTAGATAGGAGAAGATCAAAGAATACCAACCCCAATCCTTTGCTCGGTTCTTTGCTTGTTCCTTCTCCTCACCAACCAGTCTTTGTCGCTTCTCCCTTGACCACTCCGCTTCAAAGAGTACCTGTAAAGTCAAAGCAGCATAATACCTTCAAAGTGCAGAGATCTACAATCATAAATAATATAGGACCAGATATATATTGACCACACAAATGCATATACTATCAGGCATACAAGAATGTGGAGGAAAACTTGAATAGCTTTATTAATATGAAGATTAGAAGAGAGGATTACAACCCATTGTTCTGACCCAGTGTCATCCTCCCAGCATGAAAGCCCTTCTTCACCTCATGAAAAGTTTAGATCACCCAACACTATGATATTCCACCAGGAAACCAACAGCACTTCCTTACAAGTTACAAAATTCCAGCCTCTGGATCTCTGGGATGAGGGATCCATATATAGATGATTGCAGGGGGTGAGTCAGCGTCTAGGATTTTGATTAGTGTCTTCTCTCTAATAGTTCTTGATTCCACTTGGATATTGATGACCTCTTACTCATCCCTGGGTGAATTCAGAGAGGCAAGTGTCACAGGAGAAGTTTCTGGAAGATTCTATGATCATCCACCTCGCAAATTGTCTCTGCCATTTTTCCACTCTCGCCCATCATACCCTACAGAAGGGCTTTTCAATATGCATCGCACCTTTTACACTGGGCAGGTGGGATGCATTGCACCCTTAGCACTGAGCAACCTGTATGGTCCAGCTTTGACCAGTTCTGAGCAGTTTCCTGTGGAGAACTTCTAGGAGATGATGTAATCAGCCGAACTTGTCCCTTTAGGGCATGAAACAACACTTTTAAGGACTCAGGAGCCCTTGGTTTATGGACATATATGATTGGGGTTGCAATTCCCAAAAATGTCTATAACAGTTGCCCCCTAAATCATAAGGTCGTTAATCTTTTGATGTTGGGTGAAATGCTTTATCATGAGGATCCGAGGTTTTTCGAACTGGAAGGTGACCTGTAATAAGATACAATACAATACATTATCTTCATAATATTTTCATGATCTAGCTGAGGTGGGCATTCCCATGCTCAGCTTTATAAATTCATTTTCATGTACATAGGACAGACAACCGTCTGTGTAGCAGACTGATGATTCTGATAGAGCCGTCAACCTTTGATTCAGATGATTATCTGTGCAGCAATTATGTACATTTGATGTCTTTATTTTCCTGAATATATCGCAGCCTAGATGGATGAAACTAGATCTGTGGTCTTCAAACTCGTCCAATCTTCACCCGAAGTACAAGTCGATCCATGTGAAAAAATTTCTAGAGTCGAACATGGAAAGACCTCGCCTGATCACCAGCTAATGATGTAAGCTGTTAACAGGCGCGAGAGGAATCACCAATAATGATGATGACCCTCAAGGTACGGCAGTACAATTCACGTGGTGTTAGGATGGGACTTGGCGTCGAACACCACGCAAAATCTCTCGGTCGAAGGCCATTGATGTAAACCTATCGCTGAAAGCAAGAAAACTTGCCATTGAGGTATGCAAGCTTCAAAGTACTGGAAGGGTTGTTCCTAGGTCGACTTCTTGGATAATGAGCTGATGTCGACAAGAAGTGACCCGTCATAGGAGGGCCTTAATGAATCCCACATCTATGACACGGAATAGAGCAAATGATTTTTGGAGGTGAAAATGATCTGATGATACAGGGTTCAAGGTGGCGGTCATGAAAGAATGAAGCGTAAAGGTATTGCAGTGGATGAGACACAAGATGGGTTGGTGAATTCTCTGATCGACTTCTCTTGAACATATCGGCGACACTTTGAATGGATTGGTAGTGTTAACCCTAAAGATGGATGGTATGATGGACCAATGGTAATATGACCGGTGAACGGAATAACCCAACCCGACTCAGACATGGAGTGAAAGTGTCATGTTCAAGAGCGACTTTGCTACCAATAAAGTTGCTTCAAGTTTTCTTCCCAATTTTTCCCCAGTCATTGCTGACTAGTACCTCTTTATTTTTATCAAGCTTGAGGAGAATAACATATGCTTGTTCTATAATTTTTCCTTTGGGCAAACCCGTCGCTATGTTTTAATGAGCCTAGCGACAGTGAAACTCATTCTTGTCTATATGGACAAGTTTGTCGCTATTGGTTTTAACGAGTTTAACAACAAAGATAACTCAGTCCTTAAAGAGTCTGAAAGGGATGTAAAGGAAACTCCAATAATCCTTTTTCATCATATAATCCCTTAAGTTTGAAAAAGTATAAAATAATATGAAAGGGATGAATTTTCGATAATTTTAACGAGCCGAACAAAACAAGCGCTCGATCTTTTTGTGTAATAATCCCTCAGGTCCAAAAAGATTAAAATCTAAGGCAGGGATAGCACTCCCAGTAGCTTTAACGAGCTGGAGAGGCCAACTGCTCGGCAATATTTTCATATTTTACAAGTCAGACGAAAAGAGCTTAAAGGAGACTCGTTTTTTGAGGAACAAGTGATATTTCGGGTAGCAACTGATTCCAGGTAAGGTTTGGAATTTTCCAATCATGGCAGTGTCACAAGGATGGCTAACCGGATCACTCTTCGCAGCTGTTCCTAAAAAAAGGGTAAGCAATCAAGTGAAGGTGAATGATCGGCTAAAATAGAGTGGAGGTGATGATGAGAATATGACCAAGGCTCAAGAGCTGATGATAATGCATTCACAATGGTTATTTACCAGAGATTGGTTCATTTTTTAATGAACTTAAACTCTGGGGAAGCATTTGCTCATTGCTTAGGTTTAATTTTTAACGAGCTTGAACTTCACATAAAAACTGCTCGTGCCAGTCGTCTAATAAGGATGTCTCATCGATAGATTCCACTTTTATGGAGCTTGCACCTGTCGAAGCTTTGCTCCATATCCTTCCTTTATGTAAGCTAGGAACGACCAATCCTATGAGTTTAAAGGGTTTGAGAACCTACAAACTAAGAAAAATAAATGGTCGCTCTTCACTTACACGCAAAAAGGTTTGCATGCCTCTAGGTATAGTGAAGTAGAGTTTTGAGGCTACCCCTCAATTTGCAAACAAAACGTTTGCTTCGTCAGGAAAGGCCTACCTTATACATGTTACCCCTCAATTTGCAAACAAAACATTCATTCTATTAGGAAAGGCATGCCTTCTAACGGAGGTATCTTATCCAGTCCAATCCCATTTTCCTATATGGACGGGTGTCAAACTAGTCATATATCCTTCACCGAAACCTACTATATACCCAGAGTTTTCCTATCAGAGCAGACTAGGGTGCATGCCCCCTGGGTTTCAGTCACGACCCCCCGAATTACTTGCGTTCTTCAAGTTGACAAACTGGAGATTGATGAGACATTCCTTGCATGAAACGACCATTTAGGGATGGCATTTGACTATTAGCTATGTGTGAGCCAGGGAACGAAAGCTGATCTATGAGTTGGACCACTCGGCCTTCATGCGGAAAACACATTACTCGAAAGAGTGAGGAGACAATGGCTCCCATGCAATAAATATAGTCACACCCAAGGAGTAGATTATAGTCTAGAGGTCCTTGGACTACCATTACGTTCATATAAATGGTTTTCCTTCTCAACATTATAGGCACATTGGGGAGGATCCCTAATGGTCGATTGGTTCCTTTGTCGAAGCCTGTCAGATTTCTCATCTCAGGCAGAAGCGATGGCGAACCAAGTGATTTCCAAGTAGTTGAGGAAAGGATACTCACAGAAGCCCCTTCATCCATGATGGTACCGACCATGACCATTTTGTAAGCTTGTACAATGATTCGAAATGGTACATTAGCTGGTAAACAGGGTCTGCCTAGTAGATTCCAATCGAAGGAAACGACTAGGTTGCTTGGAGGTGGGATGGAATAGACGGTCGGATATGACTCTGACGAACTTCCTTCCTACAGTAAAGGAATGGGTAGATTGCCCCCATGTTCATCGGAGTCTGTGTTTACAAAAAGAATTTGAATGGTGTCGTTCTCATTCTCTTCGGTGATTGTATCATCTGAAGATGGACCTTCTGAAGACAAGACCGGGTCGAGTGTCGCCTCAACCTTTTGACTTTCGTCTGTTATGGATTCAACGGGTTTATCTTCAATGATAGATGCTTCGACCGACCACAATAGTGTCACTCATATTTTCAACTAGTGATGGACTCGGCAAGAGTTTCTTGTATCCAGGAGGAAGTCGTAGCGGTGAAGCAGGACGGTTATCCAAGACTCTTTTAGCTTCATCTAGGAAGGTACAATGGTGGACGACGTGATCACCTTCACACAGCTTACAAGGAAATTTACATTTCCTTTTCTATCCAAATGCTTCGCTTTCACTAGTTGATGGTGTACTTTCAACATGATCTTCAGAGGTTGACGACACCAGATTGTGCAAAATAGGAGACCAGCCCCTTAAGATCTGAGGGATGCAAGGACAATATCGATGATAGTGGTCTCCTTTGCAAATGACACATGGAGATTTAGGCTTGGATGGTGCAATGTGTGGATTTTCACTAGATGATGCACGGTTACCCCTTTTTGCCTTTGGCTCCTTCTTCTTCTTCTCTTTCTTCTCTTTCCCCTTCTTCTCCTTCTTAGTTACTTGATTTTTGGCTTTACCAGCATCATCAAGCGAAGAGGAAGGAGGAGAGGGAGAATCGAACAAAGTAGAAGGTTGGGGGGTAACTTTAGTATCATCTAGTTGCTGAATTGATTGTTCAGGAATCACGGTGTTCTGAACGACAGAGGTCGAGAAGAGCCATATTGGCAAGCCAATCATCAATCCTGGAAGTGACAATGTGGCCATATGAGGTGCACCAACATTTCCCCAAGAGGAGAAAGGACTAGGATTTCCTCCAAGGGGAAATCCTTGGTTGGTGGACTCCATTTTCCTCAACCTGAGACCAACACGGGAATAGTGATATTGTTCTGATTAAAATAAATTGTAGACACTTTGACACAACTTGTTTTTTCAATTTTTAAGAGTCGAGAAAAAACAAAAGATGACTCTAGTCACCTTCGATTTTTAATGAGCCTGAAGTGACAAGTGCTCAGATGGACCTTTTCCTTTAAGGAGTCTGAAAAGGAACGAAAGAGACTACTCTGGAAATCTAGACAGAGGGATTACCAAACCAATCGCAAAATTGCATAATAATTTTTATGGTACGGCAGTCAATCTTCCCGAATGTTGTGTTCAGTGCATTGCGATCGATAGGGCGGCAGACACGGCTTCCTATGGATAAAGGATATAGCCTATTGTGGTCTCCCAATATATACTCGACGGTACGTGGGAGCACAAGTCCGTACTGGCACTTGTCATCTCAAAGAGGAGGAATCACCCAACCAACAATGAAAGCGATAGTTACCAGGCTTTACGACGCTGGAATACGTCTCTAGCCTAGACTTCTAGATGTTGTGCATTAGGTTCCAAAGCGTTTTTATGTTCATTGAATTTATTTTACAGTTGATCTTTCTTAAGAAATTTTCCTTTCAGGTTCACCGCGTGATGTAGATATACAATTCCTAAAATGCAATCTAAGATGATAAACAATCATTTAATCTTCTTTTTGCAATGAAAATCCTAGCTACTAAGGAAAGAGAGATGATATTCTTTTAACATAGAGCAAAGAGCACACACTAGATGCACTGTCCTAAATCAAACCAACAAGCAGTCTAAATGCAAATGCACATGCATGTATTTGTTTTCAGCTTTCTTAATGTGTGAATGACAAGAATAATGCTAAGTACAAATCTGAAGTATCTTTTCAAAGCGACAGTACTAACAAATTTCTCTTCAAAAATGAAAGGAAGATAATGACGACACTTTGCTATTTTGAATTCAAAACTGCTTTCGACACTTGAAAAACTAATAATTCAAATCAAATGCAAGATTAACTGTATAATTGACCATCCAGAACAATAGAATTCTTTTCTTTGACTGAAAACGACACTTGCGACACTTCCAAATCAAAAGACGACAGTTTGATTACGTTACTTTTTGTAAAAGAGAACTGTAAATGGCGCACAATCCATAAAAACATTCACAATTCTTTGTACTATGGAGGCGGAATCATGCAAAGGAAGGGAGTTTTCACAGTGGTATACTAATCACAGACAGCAAAACTCCTGAATAAAGCTGAAGAGAGTGAACATAAAACCAAAATCTGATAGTACAAGAGGTCTTATCTAATCAGTGCACTTGCAACACAGGGAAAGTGCGATGGTCCAAGGACGAGACTTCAACTTGGTTCTTGGTCACAGTTTGTAGCTTAGTTTAGGGATTTAGGCCAAGCTAATGATAATCAGTAAATAGAAATCATAGGGGCTGATCTAATGAGGTTACTAGAGCCACCACTAGAGCAATGAGGATGTTTGCAAATCAATTGTTCAGTTTATAAACAAAACCCGGAGATAGACTGAAGCAGCATTGATCTACTTTGCACTTGCATAGCAAATGTAGTTCGAAGGCTAGCTGGCTTAACTTCAGGCTCTGTCTGTAAGTTTATAAAACAAACAAATATAGAGAAGCAAGCAATCTATTCGCTCCCCAGTGGAGTCGCCATTTTGTTATCAGGAAATCTAGTGTCTATGCAGAGTTGTTAGTCCCACTAAGACGAGTAGCTATCTTAGAAACAAACAGATTAAAATTACTCTCGTTTTCCTTTATGAGAAGTAGATAGGAGAAGATCAAAGAATACCAACCTCAATCCTTCGCTCGGTTCTTTGCTTGTTCCTTCTCCTCATCAAACAATCTTTGTCGCTTCTCCCTTAACCACTCTGCTTCAAAGAGTACCTATAAAGTCAAAGCAGCATAATACCTTCAAAGGGGAGAGATATACAATCATAAACAATATAGGATCAGATATATATTGACCACACAAATGCATATACTATCAGGAATACAAGAATGTGGAGGAAAACTTGAATAGCTTTATTAATATGAAGATTAGAAGAGAGGATTACAACCCATTGTTTTGACCCAGCATCATCCTCCCAGCATGAAAGCCCTTCTTCACCTCATGAAAAGTTTAGATCACCCAACACTATGATATTCCACCAGGAAACCAACAGCGCTTCCTTACAAGATACAACATTCCAGCCTCTGGATCTCTGGGATGAGGGATCTATATATAGATGATTGCAGGGAGGTGAGTCAGCTTCTGGGATTTTGATTAGTTTCTTCTCTCTGATAGTTCTTGATTCCACTTGGAGATTGATGATCTCTTACTCATCCCTAGGCGAATTTAGAGAGGCAAGTGTCACAGGAGAAGTTTTTGGAAGATTCTATGATCATCCACCTCGCAAATTATCTCTGCCATTTGTCCACTCTCGCCCATCACACCCTACAGAAGGGCTTTTCAGTATGCATCACACCTTTTACACTGGGCAGGTGGGATGCATCGCACCCTTAGCACTGAGCAACCTGTATGTTCCAGCTTTGACCAGTTCTGAGCAATTTACAATGGATAACATCTAGGAGATGATGTAATCAGCCGACCTTGTCCCTTTAGGGCATGAAACAACACTTTTAGGGACTCGGGAGCCCTTAGTTTATGGACATATATGATTGGGGTTGCAGTGCCCAAAAATGTCTATAACAGTTAGCCATCCCTGGTTGTCAGTATCATGTCTATCATCACATCAGCTATATTGGTCCTTTACTTATGTTGGTTTGAGAAGGTCTCCATTGACTTCTTGCTGGCGGGTCTTGTCCTTATCGACGACGACATCTTGCTCTGAGGACAGGCCTAGAGCTACACCCTGGCCCTATTTTCATTATTGATAGGTCACCTTGTGCTCAACATCGATCAATATCATGGGTCTTTGACTGAGTGTTTTCCCTTGTATTTGACATCAAATTACATTATCACACATTGGGATTCATGCAGTACCTTGGTTTCCATTTGACCCTATTGGTGGATACCTCACCTCTGTGTCAACTTTCATTATTTGTTGGGTCAGAGGGTTTTTCTCATGCACTAGCTACATCTTATGTACCCCAGAAACGTGCTTCGGTCGGGTTAATACATCTTTTTTGTCCGATTCCTTCCACATTATTGGCCTAAGGGTTACACTCGAACTAGATTGATGAAGGATTCCTTAATGCCTTCCTTCTAGCGGATCTTTCCCCATCGACTATGACTCATTATTCTAGGGCAGAGATCTAGAGTCCATTTGGTAGTACCTTGGGGTTTGCATTCATTAGTGGCAGATCCTTCGCTATCGACAATGGGAAACCATCATTGTCTCCTGATTGATAGATTCTTACAGGTGTTTGACTCCAGCTCATCTATTCACACTTATTAGATTGTACTGGGTACCTTGATGCTCATTATCATTATCGGTGAGTAGTCTCGCGTTTGTTAATGGTATACATCAATGACCAGTAATCAAATGATTTCTCACATGGTCGACTCCAGATCATTTATTCCCATTGTGTAGAAATGTACCACGGTGGTCAGTGAAGACCTCAAGTTGCATCAGCATTCATTGGGTCACTTGACAGTTGCTCCTGTTGCTACTAGTTGATACCACCCCACCTTATATGTTGCAGTCATTCATGGTGACATTCTATATGCTAGCACCTGAGTTTGCAGTGTAGTACCATCCTATTCCATCATTTTCATTTGGTACCTTTTGTGATCAGTCTTTGATATCAGTGATCCGGTATATTCTTCAGCATCATTGACATTCTTATATGTGATATTCAGACATGTACTTGTTCGATCATGATCAGATGATCCATTATGTATTTTCCAGTTCTTTATACTTGTATACTTAGTGGATCCGCTTATACTTGATATGTAGACATGCATTACTTTCTCTGAGCATGGGTATGCCCGCCTCAGACAGTGTTTCTTTCTGATCTCCTTTTGTGGCTTGACAGGCTGAACTCTGGTGAGTCCTTCTCAGTTCTTGACAGATTTCCTTTCCATGAACTTGCTTAATAAATTTCGGCCATCATGTACCCCTTCTGACCTCATATATTAGGGGGCATCTGTTATAACTCCAAATCTTACTCTTGAGGTTTGTGATGCTGCACTCATGGCCAAGGGCAACCCCTCCTTCCAGACCTGGTCCAAAATTTTAAAAACAGTGTTTTATTCCCTATACGCAACATTTCCCTGAGCTAAACGCATGTGTACACGGGTCTGTGTATACCCAACCTAAGTATATGTCTTAAACTTAAAAAAAAAAAAAAAAAAAAAAAAAAAAAAAAAAAAAAAAAATCTCCTTAATTTCGGGTGGAGATAGCGGGTTTTACCTGCTGATTACCTATTAGTGTCCGTGGCCCAACTATTCCCAACAAATTCCTAGCTAAAAAACTACCTTGGGAGAGGTATAAAAAGGCTTCAATGGGAAGGCCTAAGGGAGGAGAGAAGAGAGAGAAAGCTTATTATGCTGAAATTTCCCTGACCAGGTCTGAAGATCCTAGTGCCTCCTGCACTTCCCCCATTTACAGGAAACCCTTGTTTCCTTGTGTGATGATGTCTATCTACTACTTGAGATATCATGGAGTAAGTCATGGAAGGAGTTTGTTAAAGGCTTGAGACTAGACGAATCCGGAGGATGGTTCCGCTTGGAGCCTGCGAAAGGATGAATCAGGTGAAATTATTCCTTTCTGTACTTTATTTGTCTATAATAAAAGAAACACTTGTCTTTGTTCCTGATATAAATCTTCTTCATGTTTATGATATCCATGTTATGATTCATATATGAATGGTTGTTTAAATTGCATAACTAACTACCTTTCACTATATTATGAAGATGATTTCTTTATGATGTTTAGTCCATATACTACTGTACTTTCTTGAATTGATTGTTTTTCAAGTTGAAGGAGCAAAAGGAACTCTAAGAGGGTTTGGACCCTGGAAGGATCTTCTCGAACGTAGGACCCCCAGGTACACCCCTTATCGTATAGTTTGCTTATCTTAGCATTATGGCTGTATGGAATGTGTGTTTATCTGTATAGACAACCTCTGATCTGCTAGGGTTTCAACCCAAATACCCTAGGGGAATTTGTCCCTTAACACTAATAAAGAACCATTATGGTACTTGATGAGAGATTTCCAATGGTTCTGATGGTTTGTTAAACTGAGCTATGGTTTAGTCTCAATGTGTGACAACAAAATTATGGGCTTTCCTATAATCAGGCATTTTCCCTCCCATTTGAAAGGAGGAGAAGGCCCTAAATCTTGTGGAGATCATAGCAGAAAAACTAACCATTGGTATTGGGATCTGCAACTTTAAGAAAGTGGCCTTACTTATCTAAACATGGCCTTAATTCCTGTTGGAATGATGGTTTCTGGTGAAGAATTAATGGAAGATGAAAACGAGAATGAATTAATAGAGGAGGTCTAGAATCATCCTCACCCACTAAGTCAAACATGGGGACTATGTGGTAAAGGTGGTATGAAATAGAGTAGAATATTTGAAGATATGGTATTAAACATCTATGATATGCGATATGAATATGGCTCATTGGAAAAGATGGTAGGACAAACCATCCAAGGAATGGGAGGATAATTGACCATACCTAGAATCGGTGGGATCTAGGCCGAGACTTACGTTAATCAATTGAGAAGATGGCTAGGGGAAAAACATCATGCCCCCAAGCATTGGATACTTCCCGTGAACATTTGTGATGGAGGGGACTAATCTAGTATGCAAAGGTGGGAATGATGACCCCTAGCAGGAGGAGTTTATGGAGCGTCATTGTGTTCTGAGTGCTTGAAAAAAGGATTCAAGTATCTAAACCTAGCATGGCATGAGATCCTCCAAAGGATGATAAGGAGATGTAGAGGCATATGTTCCCCCTAGTATGTTATGGGTGTACTAGATGTATTTAGAGTGGTGGGCTCCAAATATGGAAGGAAGTGGGCTCAATGGTGCATATTGTCCCAAGGATAATCAAGAGTAGTCATGGCTTCAATGATGTTCTCATTAGAATGGAAGATGGGTGGATGGGAGGAAGATCGACTACATGATGTAGCGATGGTACCTGTTGCATCATCTTGAGAAATAAGGTTCACATACGCATCATCTAGAATGGTAGACGATGAGCTAGTAGATGGAAAATCTAACAATGTTGAGACTTGGGCTTCCAACAAAGGAGTTTCGATAGAATAACGTGAACAAAACCTCAAAGAGGTTTTCCTATGAGAAACTCATGGATAATGATAGGTAAAGGATATGTACCATGGAGTCTGTCATCTTGACATCAGGGAGAGGGATAACGATGGTGGGACCAGAGCCCCCGTGTTCCAATGTACTAGTGGTACCAGAATCCATGGGTAGAGGAATAGGTGATCCACTATGAGTGGCCTCATCTTCACAAAGCGTGTGAAGGAAATCATGAAATTCATCGAGACGAGGGAAACAATGGGAATAGTGACCATAATGATTGCACAAGGCATAAGGGTGATTTGTGCACAACGTTTTGAGTTTCTTGGACGGTCCCCATAAGGTAACTTGGACCTCAGGGTTATTTGACTCAAGGAACACTTCATGAACCAAATGTTTGAGACAAGGAAGTTTAGGACAGTTAATGGTGGCATGCCCAACAACCTCACACAAAGCGCATGGATGTGTCAGCTTTGGATCTTAGGGCGCTGGAGGAGCTTGGGAGCCTTGTCCTTAGGTTCTTTCCTCTTGGCTTTGTTGCACTACCTAGATGCTTTCGCAACAAGAGTGGGTTCCTGTTGAGGTTGCGGTGGAACTAAAGTAGTGATAGGGGTTGTAGGGATAGGTTTAACTGGGGTCAAAGCATGATATCATCTAAGTTGACTAGGTGGAGTGTTCATTGGGGGATCAATGTACCAGACTAGGATCCCAAAAAGTCATATTAGGGAGAATAAACGAAGCCATGACAGTGACAAAAATATTCTAGGAGGAGGAAACAAGAAAGGTATCTGTCCTGCAGGGAAATTTCTTGGGGGAACAACTCTTGGATGGTTAAGACCTATAGGAAAAGTTCCTGGCAAGAATAAAATAGAGGCACCCACAAACAGAGGAGGTCCTAGGGTGGTGGATATGGACGTCTCAATTGAAATGGTAACAATAGGATGCTTAGGGGTTGGTTGTTGATCAGATGTACCAGACTACTTTTGAGCAACCTGTGATGTTTGTAACATGCAAACACTTAAAGAGCGAGGCTCAAAGATGGGAGGAGGGGGACCAGGGAAAGAACCCAACAATGAGGAACCTTTGTAGACTCTAGCTGAAACATCATTGAGAAGGGTAGAAGACTGCTTGTCAGATATGAAGAGATAATGGACTCAAGGGAGGAAAAGGATGATGGTTCATAGTATTTCAACTGAGCGATGGTGACGACCTTCCCTTCATGGGGGAATCACATCTCTCGGAAAACCACAGACACGATAGCTAACATGGCGTAAGTGTAACGACCACCCAATATAATGTTGTAATCCAGACGGGCATCAATAACCTTGATATCTACATGAACAATATTTCGCGCAAGAGTCACTAGACAATTGTGATACATGCTGAGAGGCTGGGAGGAGTGACCATCCCAAGCACGCAAAGTGATGGTGGATGGGGAGAACTCAGGTGACTTGAATTGCTTCCAAACATCAGTTGACATCATGTAGGTGTATGTTCCTTCATCAATAATGCATTGAGAAATGATGGCATTAAAGACTCAGACTAGTATTTGGAAAGCCACGGATGGAGGACTTCCAGTGTTAACATGGCAGCAAGGGATTGAGCCAAGTCATCTACTATACTGTATGTATGGGCAACTCTGCTAGAAGCAGCGTTACAGCATAATGGTTGCTTGGGGATCTTGGAAATTGACTCAACTTTAGGTTGAGAGATCTGTAACGGACCATTTGGTGTCATAAGAGGCTCAATAGAGGCTTTGGTTTTGGACTCAGTTGTGGAAGAAGTCAGTGACTTGTCATATTGACAAGACGACTAAGTTTGTAAGTTGATATCAGAGGTATTAACCTCATCAGAATTCATCATGAGGATCTAGTAGTCACCAGGACCAGAAGGTTGGGGAAGGTTGGTTGGTTGACCTTGGTGAGGTTGAGCAACAAAAAATCCTTGCTCAGGGAAAGGATTGGTGAGCATGACTGATTGGGATGGCACAGGATCCTGAGGCAGTTGTTACATGGGCGGTTGACCTCTAGAGTTGCTTGGGCTTCCCACATTGGCGCATCCATGGTAAGAGGAGACACTCATGAGTATAATGGCCATGTACACCAAAACATGCACGAGGTTTGTTCATACGAATAACCTTGTTCTACTTGGGTAGGTCACCATGTTTCTAGTTGTTGGTGTTAGGTTCGTTCCCCTGGGGTTCGTTAGGTTGATTAGCTTGGTTACACTGGTTACCCTTGTAACCTTTCCCCTTATTATTTTTCTTTGAATTTTGGGGATTGGTCACACTATACTGTGCAAGCACTTGACCCTGAGGGGGCAGTGGCTGAGGATGCATGGGAGGATGCGACACTAATGCTTGAGGGGCTAGAGTGCTCAGCGGTGCATAGGTATAATATGGTGAAGGAGTAACAGTTTGGTAAATAGGTTGAGCACAAGCTGGCCATAACATCTGCTCATGTGGTTGGGTAAATGAATAAGAATTGCTTTGTCTTGAATACACGTTACTGGTAGGAGGGGCATAAATGTTGGAAGAACTAGTGCCCCTTGCGGATAGCCATAACTCTGCTGAGTATATGGTGAAGGATGTGAAATATATCCAACGATACCATCGGTGATGTGAGATGACCCCGGTGCATTGGCACCACCAAGACGGGGGAGGTTTTGTATAATGGTATAGACATAACCGGATTGAGCATATATCAAGTCATATCTCAAAGCAGTTTGGTGAGCCTCTTCCTTTGTCGGAGGGAAGTGAGACGTGACATATTTGGAAATAGGTGCTAACAGAGTCCTAAGAAACCAATCAAGGTAGACACGGTCTTTCAAGGGTGTAGCATGACACATGCTCATCCTTCTACACCATTCTTGGACATGATCGGAAAGATGGGTGGTAGAGGACTAACGGAATATGGTTAAGAGCTCTGTACCAGTGTCGTATGGTAGAGGTATTCTTTAGAAAGTATCATGAAAGTGGAATGAGAGGAGGTAGGCTTGTCAATATACCACTTTGTAGTATCTCTAGTGAGCATGCATTGGAACAGCCAAGGATGGATGGAATCATTAGTGATGGAAATTGATGAAAACCACATATGGAAGGAGCGGACATGATTGGTGGGGTCCTCTCCAGAATTACCCTCAAACTTGGGCATGTCGGAGGGGAGCTTGGTCGGCATAGTTGGCCAACCAACATCATGGTGTATACGGTCAGTTATCAAATAGCTAAAATTCGAGAGGCTTAACCCAGCCATGAAAGGTAGCATGGGAGCTGTCGGAATGGTTCATGAGACAATTCTGCTATATGTGACCGCCGGGGTAGAACTAGAGCCAACACAAGGTTGGGTTCCTGCACTTGCAGTGGGTCCTGACGTGATGACGGTATGCAGTGACAGAGGTTTGAAATCAGATCAGGAATCAGATGAAACATAAAAGGAGTCAGTATGGGGACTGGGGGACTATGATCTCAAACTCTGCAGGGAGGAGTAATATGCCCAAGTGGAAACTAGGGATGAATTCCTAAGAGTCTTCACGACAAATGCCTTGGTGGCACAATGGTTGTAAGACACAAGTGACATGGAAATGGTGAAGGGAGATAAACAAGATGTTTATGTCTCTGTGTGGGGAGATAAATTAATTAAGTCTTGGCTTGGTAGTGTAAACCAAGCGCCCTTCACTTAAGGTGTGCTTGTGTGTGCAAGTGTATTTATTAATTAAACCCATATCATGTTTTAGAAAAGAAAAAATCCTTTTGAAGTAAACTAAAATTAAAAACAAAAAATGAATAGCAAATCAACTTTCTAAACCCCACCCAAACTGGGTTTGCAAACACTATGATGGTTGGTAGTGAAGTCAACTGAAAACACACAAAAAAGGTCAATAAATCTAAGCATCATTGTGACTGAGATCAAATGACACTATGCTGCTGGAAACTGGTGCAGCAACAACAAAAATCCAGGTAGGAAAATTGTTGCAAAAAGATAGGGAGATGGGTGTGAAACCTAGGGAAAACAATGGGATGCTAAGGCAAATGACCAAACAAGGTTTAAGATGAAACTTTGGATGGAAACAATCTATCTTTGAAGATCTAAAACATGAAGGTACAAATATGGAAAATATGGCTGAAATCTCTACAAAAACTCAACCTTCTTACCCAACTAAACACCTCCTATAAAGGTGGAAGCATACTAGAAGCCCCAAGGGGCTAAGTTCCACTTTGACGAGAAAATCAGAGTATATTGAAGCCTAAGTGGGCTAGGACAATGTTCAACCAATCCAATAGACAGCTCTCAGAAAAACCCAAAAACAGATCAGAAAAATCCCAAAAACCCTAAAAATCACAGGTATTGACCTGATTCATGGGATATCACACTTTTGGGCTAGAAAGTGTGCTTTGGAACTCTAGATCATACTTTTGGGGAAGAAAAGTGTCATTTATACTCCATGATTATTGGTTAGCAAGTCTCAGAAACATTTGTTGTCTTTGTTGCGGTTGGTTCCAGTGACCTACGGAAAAGACTAGAAAACTTATGGAAGTTATAATTTTGACTGATCTAGGGTTAGAAAGCTAGTAAAAAACATTAAGAGACTAAAAAAGAAAAACCCTAGGCTAAAAAATGAAGGCAACCCAGGTTTTTTAATCCAAATTAGAAAAGCAGTAGAGTCGCCAGATTGTTATTTTGTCTTCTCCTCGCATGTGTATGAAAAGAAACCACTTTAGGTTGTGGATGACAAATAGCCCTAACAATGAAAATTATTTCTAAACATTGTAGATCTGCAGCAAATGATAGAAACAAAACCTGCCAAAGCCTTGATCTATGCCACAATCATAGTTAAACAACAAAATGAAATAGTGAAATAAGCACAAGTAACTCCAATAATCCAATGGAAACCATATATATAAAGAATATATTTTATTATACAACACTTGTGAAGGGAACAAATAATGTTACCAGCCCCCCTCTATGGGATGAATTTCTGGCTATCCTCAAATGTCTTCATCTTTGGTAGAGTCTCTCTCCTCTATAATGAGTAAAACCCAACAAATAAATGATTGATCTCAATGAGAACTCAAATAGAAACGAAAAATGGTGTGCGACAGTGATAATAATCAGAGTTACAATAGTGACTGCAATGATGAAAATAATAGAAAGTGAAGAATGAATGGAAAACCCTTCTATTTATAACAAAATATTATGTTATCCTCGAATAATGCGCAATAATAAAATATTAATAACCCCATTCGAGAATTAACCATTTGGAATATTTTATTATATTTGGTTTGGAGGGAAAAAGTATTTAAACTTTTATTTAGAAATAATAAATGAATAAATGATTTATTTATCATCTAAAGGAATATGGTTAAGGAATAATAAACAAATAATGATTTATTTAATTATTCCTAAGGGATTTGGTCAAACTTGACAAGGAATAATAACTAATTAGTGATTAATTAATTATTTTAAGACATGTTTTTTGGCGATAATCTTGATATGGATCACAGAAGCCTTAATTTAATAATTAATTATTCCTAGAGAAAAATAAGATAATTAATGATTTATCTATTTATTTTTCATAATTAGGTCAAATGTGACAATGAATATTAATTAAACAATGGTATAATTTATTATTCCTATAAGATAATTAAATAAAGAGTGATTTATTTGATTATTTTTCATGGGTTTAATTATAAATGATTTAAGAAATGTGGTTTATTAAGTAATTTCTCATAGTGAAAGAAATTTTACTATGGTAAAATTGGCCTTATATGGTGTACTTCAATCCATCTTGTAAGTTAAGGCTAGATGATCATTTTTTTGTGATAACACCTGCCACTATGCAATGTCCGTATAATTGTAACAATTTTGAAAATATTTGTTGTACTATGCCTCTCCTGTTAAATTAGCTAAGGAAGTAATGCATAAGATTATCATTATGAATTCCATATTCATTATTTCTTCCTATCCATATACTAACCTGAAGGTTTTTGTCTTGCCAACTTCTTACATATAGTCCTATATTCCCATAGAATTGTCAAATCCCATAAATCCCAATCATTTTTATTTGCATTGTAGAATTTTTCCAGTGTTTTCCAACATTTTGTTAAATACCTCAATAGTTCCATTGACTTGTGGATGATAGGGGGTACTCTTATGGTGATAAATATGAAATTCCTTTTTAGCACAATAATTTTCCTATTCAGAAAACGAGTACCTTGATCACTCATTAGTATTTTTGAACATCCAAATCTCATCACTAATTTTTCAAATATAAAGTGTATGGTGTCTATACATTGCAGTTATAGATAGGTTCTTCTTTTTTCCATATAGTAAGATAGTCCATGGAACTTTTTATGTACCTCTTGATGCTGATGGATACTATCAACTTACAGGGGGGTATTCCTAATGTGAATTCCCAATTAGACCTCACACATTTTGGAGTAGGACCTCCATCTAGAGTATCAACATCACCACCATAATTGTAAGGTTATCCATGGTTTCAATGAATAACATAAGAGATTATACACATGACCCTTGAATAAGAAATTTGACATTGTGAAACACCAATTATAATATATAAAAGGAGACTTTCACGAGGGGGGAGACAAAAGTGAGCCTCTAAAAGGAAGTAATAGTGCTAACCTAAGAGAGACACATGAGAAAAGAAAGTTTAATTAGTTATCTAGTGAAATAGGTCACATAGAAACAACGATCATGAAACCACATACAACACACCTTCAACAAGATAAGTATCGAGGCCACCGAAATAGTTCAATTTCCTTAGTACATGTGAATGAAATATATATAATAAACATCCAAAGAATAGTCCCAAGGCATTCAGAATACATGCCTGAAAATGTGTTGGGTCATCGAGCTTCAATTATAAGGTGAAAGATCCAAGTACACAGTTACAAGGATGAGATGCTAGTTCCAATAGCGGAAAACTATGTCACTTATCACTTCTCCAAAGAATAGTTTTCTCTCTTATGCCAAGTAGAGAAGCCAAGACTAGCTCTCCAAAGCTTCAACCTCCAAAATATCCTTGCTTGAGTTATGTGGTTGCTTTTATAACAACATGAATGATCTTTCATATCCTCACGAATCCTAGATTAACGTCATGACTCCTAAACGTCTATTATTTCCTTTGAACTTATAAACAACTCTTGAACTTCTAAATGACTTTTGTACTTCTATACAATCTTTGTCTGTATATGACTATGTGACTCTTCGTGTACCACATATGGCTTTTTGACTTCCACACATTATGTTTTTTCCTTTATTGAGAATACATCATTGCATTCCACATGATGTGGAAAGACACATGGACACATATTGACCATTATGATTGTTAGCACTCCTCAGTGTCCCAAGGATGAGAAAGTAAGCCAAGGAGGTAACCTCAAACCAATCTTTAGAGTTGGCAACTAGCCCTAACAAATTAGAGAGGGCTCTCTCAATAATCTCACATCAAATGAAGTGACTGAAGAGGAAATCAGATGTTAGTCTAGATATTAAGCTCAATGGTGTTTGATTTTTGGGTTTTCTGGATGAAAGTCTGATTCTAGGGGGCTAGGTCAGGGTTTCCAAAAGATGAGTTTTCAAAGATATAATGGGTCAAGGTAGGCATTCTCAATTAGCATTCTTGATTTGTCATGGTGGATAGGGTAGAAAAGTAAGGTTTCAAAATGAGCATGAGTTTCATGAATTCATTTTTATCAGAGGAAAATGTAACAAAAATATGAGAGTTTCATCAAAATAGAGCAAATACTTAAGAATTATGTTTAAAACTTATGAAACAATCACAAGAAAGCAATGAGATGGAAGTAGAGAGAACAAATAGAAGAAAAAACACTGCTAATGAACATACCACATGAATCCCACTATAATAACTGCAACTCCTGTATATTACTCCTGCAAATAATCACAAGTACACTAGCTCCACAAGCCTTGACTAAACATCATCCAACCCCTAATACTTCGAAATATGAAGTATTTATACAATCATTTACATAAATAAATATCTTGAAACAAAATTCAAGATTTGTTACAAAAATTATAAAAAATAGCTTCAAACTGCTAATAATATCGGACGGTTGAGCTCTGGTGTTGTTCTCGACATTCTAATAGTAACTGAGCCCTCGAATAGACATTGTTATTAGTCCTAACGGCTAATGAACATTTCATTGTCCCTTTTTTCTGCATTTTGTTTGAGTGGAGGTAGAATGGATATGCATAGAAAATGTCCTTCCTATCCTCTGGGCAGAGGCGAAATGGACGATTTTGCACTCTCTAAATGGAGGAAATTACATGAAAATCAGTGACCGCGAGCATAAAAATGAACTAATTTTGACCGTCTGGGGCAGGGTAATGGTAGGATTATTAACTGTTGATCTGGGCCTACTGATCTGGGCTGATTAGATCTAGGTCGTTGATCTCGCCCATCATATTATCCACAATTGCAATAGGGAGAGGGACCTTTACCATGTTCCATAGTGTTTTGTTGATGAGCTGGACTCAGAACTTTATCAAGCACAACATATAAAATATCGGATCCAATGGCTTTATTGCATCGCAATCGAAGAGGGGCCTGTGTATTACATGGGGGTATAGGATGGATGGATGTGAAATACTTTAAAATATAACGTAAAATCCTTCAGATCCATCACAATCGCAATATGGAGGGGGTCAGCAGAGTTTGTTGACATATAGGAATTACGATTGCGACCGCAATAGGTGGAATGAGTAGGAGTAATAAATGCTATGACATAGAAATTTGCAATATAATATAAAAGGATCGTGCAATATGTGATTGTGATAACATGTAGCTGATGGGTCCCGGGTCTATTGCATTAGGAGTGGAACCATAAACCCTGACCTAAAAACCTTTCAAATCCAGCCTATAAAATATCACATCCGTTGACTTTCGCCTAATCACATCGCAATCGGAGAGGGGATCTACAGTTTACTTACCATGTGAAACATTCGATTGCGATCACAAGATAGCAACCAGTGAAGATAAGAGGTTTGGGCACGACAATATTGAAACTTGCGATATGGTGACACGTGGCTTGTGGGCCCAATTTATGCCTCGGGGTGGTGGGTTATATATAATGAAATATATATAATAAAAAATATGGGGCATGGTTTATGAATGTTTTATAAAATTTAAAAGGGGAATGGGGAACACAGCTAGAGTTGAGTGTATAATACAAAATGGAAATGCAACTAGAGTTGGACTATGAGATGGATTTCAGCTAGAGTTTGAAAATGAGTTTTTCCAAGGAAAAAAATGGGTTTTGGCTAGGATGTAAGGATTTTTCCAAGGAAAAATGTGTTTAGATGGAATGAGAGGATTTATGAGGGAAGGTTGAGGGAGGCATATGGAGTATGAATGAGTATGTTGAAACAAGCTGAAATCTTCTTGAACAATTTTTCCCTAATTACTACTCCCAGTATGGTTACTATAGTGACGACATGGCTCTTATATGACTCATTGATGATATGACCTAATGATGATACCAAATGGATATCTAAGACCATGATTTGGACCTTTAGACCTTTGAAGTATGAATAATAATGATATGATGGCCAAGACATACTTTTGGTGACAAGGAGTGATGACAAGACCATGATGCCATTTATTGACCTTGAGAATTGAGAGAGTAGTAATGACCACAAACTGACCAATGATCAAATTTTATTTGAACTTACTTTTGAAAATATAAAAATTTGACCTAAGACCCTATCAACATATTGAAAGAGTACATTTTATCACTGTCGACTCATAGAAACTAACAATGATGATAATTGTATAAGATACAACTTGACCATGATGACATGGACTTCATGGTGAGGTGGCAATGCTAAGTTGTCTTCCTTGCTGCTTCATCTTGCATTCTTGATGATAAATCTGATCTATGCTTCATCTTCATAGAATATCTTCATTTTTTTCTTATCTTAACCCTCCAAAGCATCTTTGATCACTATCAGAATCCTCTGAATCATCATGCAATGTCTTCTTTCTGTCTTGGTCCGTGATATAGTTCATGTCTTCATGATTGTTATTTTTTGTTCTTCTTATCTGTAGGTGTTTTCTTGGGCACGAGATCCCCCAAGGGAAGTTTTGGGGCTTAGAGCCCAGATTTTGGTCAAGTTTGTAATTCCGATGTAAAGACAACGCATTTTGTGGGCGCAGAGCGCATAGTTTGTTAAAGATTCATAAGGTTGTTCGCCCTTAATTTTTTTATTGTAATGTCGGCTGTAGAGATCTACCCATGGTTTGCAGACCATGGGATTGTATAAATAGAGCGATGCTCTAAGTAATAAAAGAACCTAATCTAAGAAGAAGCAATGAGGAAGGATTGAGTCATATCTGTGGAGAAAAGTCTAGTTTTGGGTCGTAGAGTAGGAAAAGGCACTGCAGCTAAGTGCGCAGAGGCCTAGTAGTCCGCAACTGAGTGCGCGGACCCCTGCAGCTGAGTGCACAGGGTAATTCGAATCTGTAACAGTCGAAAGTATTAATAAAGAGAAGTTTCCTATCAATTATGCGTATTTATTTCCTATTTTATCCATCTGTTATATTGGGTATGAATTTCACTTCTAATGCTTATATGATGTGCGAATGTGTATAATTGTGTTGGTTAAGTGAACGCAAGATAGAATATCTATTTACATGAAGTTAACAAAGATATGTTAAGAAGATAAGTAAGATATTCATTCTAGGTTGGGAAATAGCATAGTTCGCTGCCATAATGACATGAAAGGACTTCAACCCCTGGTTAGGGCTATGTGAAAGGCGATTGTGAGACTTCGCGAAGGTACTGAAGGTTAGAATAGTATGCGTAGCGACCTGTGTGAAGGCAGGTCTAGTTGGACTAAACCGACATCACATCCATCTCAAGGGTGCAAAAACTTGGTTCCAACATCCCCCCATACTGCTTCGGGTGAGACTTCAGTCCGCGCTCCATGGGCTGATGCCGAAAGGGCCAGTAGTGTAGGGATTTGTTTGGCTAAATAACTCTGAACCTGGGTCAGGCCCCCATAAGCCAACAAATGGTTCCGTTTTCGAGACCAAAATCTACATAGAGATGTCTAATGTTGTATCATTGGAATCCAACTAAGAAAGAAATTGAAGGCTGGTTGGACAGAAGAATTCACGAGTTCGCGGTGCAGGAGAACAGAAACCCGCGACTATCAAAAGAAGAGTGGCTAGATAGCTACCTATACACGGAGATCCATGAAATATTTTTTGCATCCTTCCCTACTGAGCTATACGAGTGGATCACGAAGCTAGTAGATAGCTAAGGAAGGTGGAAACTGACGGTCCTACAGTGTGGACCCCAGAGTTAGTGTGAAGGTTGGAAGCATCAGAGGATAAGATCATGCATGTTGTTGATCATTGGCTTGATTGTATTATAGGAGGATTTGTTACTGAGTTCATGGTTGATAGCTAAGTTAGCTACAGTGAGGCAGAGCGACGCTTTCTCAAAGGACCATGAGGTAAGTACGTAAAGGCTTTGAATACTTGCATTAAAATGATATTGTGGGAAAAGAGGGTTATGCAGTTACCTTGATGTTCTTTGCTACACGAAGTGGAAATGTTTTCAAGAACGAAGGAAATAAGGGTCCAAAAAATATCCCCTTGATTTCACCTCTGCGAGGATACGAGGAAGGGCTCACGAAGGTCTCTCTGCGAAGTGCCATTCATATGATAAGGCAAAGAATTCCGCGAATACCACCTCCACACACACCACCACCAGCTTCACCACCATCACCTCCATCTTCACCTGTACCAACTCCACCACCATAGTGATTCAATATGGCAAGCATAGTGAAGTTGCCTATGTTCAAAGGTTTGGGAAATGAGGATTTGAACCAATTTTGGTTTTTTGTAAGGGTTATATGGGAAGCACATGGTGTTACAGATGACCATATAAAGAAGGTGACGCTGGTTGGTTCCCTGTAGGATCATGCGTTGACCTGGTATATTAAGTACTCCAACGACAACCCGAATGCAAGAGTCATGGATATCCAAGCAACGCTAAATAGAGAATTTAGCGGGCCTAAATCTAAAGTACAGTCGATCATTAGATTTAAAGAGATTATGATGTTACTAGGAAAGACTCCTTGGGAGTTGGATCAGAGGCTAAAATGTATGATCCGTGAAGCCAATATGAATTTGATGGATGGACATCATTGTGACTAGTTTGTAGCTTCACTACTACCAAATTTAAGGAGTGCGTTACCGCTATAGAAGATAACAACTTAGGCAAAAGTTTTCAAGATTGCCATGAGGCTTCATGAGACCACGATGCACAATCCTAACCTAGGAGTTCAATAGATCCACGTGCAGTTGAAGAATCTATGCCTTGAGATGCAGAGTCTGAAACAGGACAGGACAGCTCAACCAAAAGTGCATGAAGCAGTGTGGTGTGTGAAATGCAAGGGTCAAGGTCATGACAAAGACCACTGCCGGTTTTTACAAATTATCTCACAGGAGGGGGACCGATTCCATTAAGGCCGAAAGCTCAAGTAGGACCTAGTGCAGTGCCTACTTTGTGGTGGGTGATCTATCAAATAGCAGGAAAACATGCCATGGAAAATTGTCACTTGTTACAAAAGTATACGTAAAATTCACAACAGTTGTTCTACAAATTTTGTAGATCGGTGGGACATGATGAGTGCACTTGTAGAAGCTATGAGCTGATGATGGATAGAACTCCCAGCTACCGAGTTCAGGCTAAAATGTGGCCCCTTGACGAGAATACAGGAATGGTGCGAATAGGATTTCAGGGGCATGGATGAGGTCGAGGCCGAGGACAACTTGGAAGAGGTAGCAGATAATTGATTTGCTACAATTGCGGAGGGAAAGGACATTATGCCCGTGCTTGCATGAATCCAATGTGCACATCGTTTTTGTATTGAACGTTGTTTGATCATGAGATAGAAGATTTTCCTATGTTGATAGCTAGGATATGCGACAAAGGAGTGCTACTGACTCCCCCGACTCAGAACCTGCAGATGATGAGGTTTGAGTCGTGAAAGGAAGACCCGAATGTAAACATTATGCTCCGAAGTGGAATTGCGACGGGAGATGAGAAAGGAAAACAAGAAAAAGATAATACTTGGGTTCACAAACCTCCAATGAAAGAAGCTGAGTTTGATTTGGAGCACACTCGAGAAACCTTCATGGAAGCTAAGAAGTGCTTTGCTGATGCCTCCACTTCAGGAAGAAAAGATAAACTAGAGCCAAAAATGGACCCATCCATGCTAAAACTTTCCTTGAAACATGTATGAAGTTACTACGCGATAGTAAGGCTGTGAAAGGTTTACAAGAACTCATAAACGGATGCGTTGGAACCACGCTAAGGAAACCGCACATAGTTCAGAAGATCGGAAAACATAGGACAAGAATGGGACAAGAAATGAGACTAACCACGTAGATTGGAGAGTATGAGATGGATCAAATCATTTTGTATTTGGGATTGGATACGAATGTTCTGCTGAAGTAGACATGGGAGCGAATGGGAAGACCTGTGTTGCAGTGGTCTCCAATTCAGCTAAAGATGGCGAACCAACAGAAAATAACACCCATGGGCGATTGCAAGGAATAACTGTGGATATTGAGAGAGCGAGTGCGCTAGCCAATTTTGAAGTGATAAAGATTGTTGATTATAACAATCCCTACCCTGTACTCCTAGGAATTGTTTGGGCCACTGATATGAATGGGGTAATTAATCTGAAGAAGCGAAAAATGATCTTTGAAAAGAAGTCACTACACACAATTATACCCCTGGACCCTGCTGAAGGATCACGCTATATGAAGCCGGTCCGCAACTATGAAAGTGATGATGATCTAGACTGCATCTATAAGATAATAGCACGAGACTAAGACTAGGTGAATCCCACCACATATGGATGGATTACATGGGAGCGTGAGATTTCCTACACTTCAGATTCCGACAAAGAAGTAGAACGATGGCAGAATCAGTTACACGAAGTAACTACACTGACCTGCTATATGATGACAAGATCCTTGTGTTGTGTGTCGACAGAAGTAAGAGATCTACCTACTTATGATGGTCTAAATGAGGTAGATACCTTCTTGGATGCATTTGAAAGGTAGGTGTTGGAAAAGAAATGCTTTGAGGCCTTGGATTGGGTATTGCGTGCTACGCCCACGAGATGGTAGGGTATGCACGAAGGAAGCTTTGATGATTGGAGCGAGTGTAGGAGAATGATACACATATGATTTGGGAAGCCTAAGGTGTGACTTACAAATAAGTATGATGGGCAGGATCATCGGCATGCATTTGGCCAAGTGGATGCAGGCCTATGGAGAAAGGCCACAACCTGAGTGGGTGCACCTGTAATGTCATAACCTAGATGTTATACCAATGAACTTGTATATAGAAGCAGAGCTCCACCATGGGACAGGTGAATGGGATATCCTACACAAAGGGTTCATGATGACCTTCAGTTTTGAGGATGGGTGGGACAGTATTGATGAAGCACTATAAGAGGTAAAAGCAGCCATCTTTAGGATACCACAGGAGCCGATAGAATTGATTCAGCCTGAATGCGCTACTCAGCCGAGTTGCACATTGGAGTGTTATAATGTAATTGCTGAAGAGAAGGATGAGGATCCATGGAATATTAACATTCCAAAAACAGAATGCCACCGCAAGGGTCACGGGCCACATATTGAGAACCTTGATATAATCGCACTAGTGAAAACTAAGCAGGTAAACATTGGTATGGAGGCAAAACCTAAATTTGCAAAGATCAGAGACTACTAGGACGACGCAATAGTGGATAAGGTCACTAAATTATTCCATGAATATCAAGACTTATTCCTGACCAAATTTACGGATTTGAAAGCAATAATCGGAGATTTAGGAGTAATGAAGATCACGTTAAAGTCCAACGCGAAGCCAGTTAAGCAGAGGCCTTACCGCTTAAATCCAAAATACAAGGAGAAGGTCCACATAGAACTAGACAAAATGCTCACAGTAGGCATCATTGAGCCTGTGGAAGAATCCAATTAGGTAAGCCCAATCGTGGTACAAGAGAAGAAGCAGAAGGATGAGATAAGGATATGAGTGGATCTTAGAAAATTGAATGATGCTTGTGTGCATGATCCATTCCCAACTCCGTTCACAAATGAAGTGTTGGATAATGTAGGAGGTTAGGAAGCATATTCTTTCACTGATGGGTTCTCAAGGTACCACGAGATCAAAATCGCACTGGAGGATAGGAGCAAGACAACCTTCATGACTGAGTGGGGTTGATTTCAATATATTGTCATGCCGTTTGGATTGAAGAATTCCCCTGCTATCATTTTGCGCATGGTTTTCAAGGCATTCAATGAATATATTCATAAGTTCTTGGAGGTCTATTGTGATGACTAGACTATATTTTGGTTGGTTAGGTGCCATGTAGTGAACTTGCGCTTGATTCTGGATACCTGCCGAAGATACCAAATCAATCTCAACCTCAAGAAGTGTCTGTTCCTTGTTCCTTTTGCAAACCTGTTGGGGCATGTGGTTTGTAAATAAGGGCTAATGGTAGACCCCATGAAGATCACAGTGATTCTAAACTTGGAAGCACCAAGAAGTGTGAAATGGCTGCGCGCCACTCTGGGACATATGAGATATTACAGAAATTTTATCAAAGGCTATGCCCAGATCACCGCACCGATGGAAAAATTGTTGAAGAAGGATGTCACATTCTGCTGGAACGATCACTGTAAGAAAAGCTTGGATATTGAAAGAAAAGATGATTATTGCGCTGATTCTAGTCTTCCCAAACTGGAAGAAAGAGTTCCATGTACATGTCTACGCATTGTGTATACCGTTGGGGCAGTACTGATGCAGGATGGTGGAGAAGGATTGGATCACCCTATCACGTTTGCAAGTCACAGATTATCCAAATCTGAGAAGAAATATTCCACCACTGAGCATGAGGGACTAGCTATGGTATATGCACTCCAGAAGTATCGATACTACTTGCTAGGAGGCCACTTTAAGATGTATACAGATCACTCTACGCTAAAGTACCTGGTCAATAAGCCTGTGTTGGGGGGGCGCATTTGCAGATGCCTTTTATTTTTCCAAGAATATGATTTCGAAGTTGTTGTGAAGCC
Organism: Pinus tabuliformis; assembly: GCA_031772625.1. Lineage (NCBI taxonomy): Eukaryota > Viridiplantae > Streptophyta > Pinopsida > Pinales > Pinaceae > Pinus > Pinus tabuliformis. Next base: position 803,788,408 of record CM062804.1, on the reverse strand, counting down.
TAGACGCTTGAATGCAGGACCAGATCACCTATCGCGCATTGAGACTAGGGAGGAACCTACTAATTTGGAGGAAGGATTACCCAACGCGCATCTCTTTATTGTGCATGTAGTGGATGGACATTTTGAAGATATAATTCACTTTCTAACAACTAGAACTGCACTGAAAGAATACTTTTTCCAGCAGAAGAAGGAATTAGTGGTGCGCGCGACATATTTCTTTGTCATTGCTGAGGATCTATACAAGATGGGGAATGATGAAATACTGTGAAGGGATGTACCTAAATTTGAATGAAGCAGCATCCTCACGGATGCTCATTGGGGCGTCGTGGGAGAACATTATGTAGGAAAAGAAATCATGCAAAAGATTCTACAGGGAGAAGCATTCAACAAGGTATGCAACTCGCTAACCAAGGTATGCAATGTGCAAGGAAGTGATTGGGATCTACACATACCTACAACGTTATGAGCTTATCACATGACATGCAAGAAACTAACAGGATAGGCACCTTTTAGGCTTGTGTATGGAGTGGAAGCCGTAATGCCTATGGAATACATCATGCCTAGTCTATGCATAGCAGTGCTCATAGGTATGACGGATCATGGAGCCCTGGAGGAGAGGCTCACGCAGCTAGAAGAGCTCAAAGAAGAATGATTTTTGGCTGGATTCCAATAGCAGGCCCAAAAGCAGCGCAAAAAGGCTTGGCACGATCGACATATTAAGCTACGCACATTTAAGGTAAACAATCTAGTGTTGTTTTATGATAGTAAGTTTGATAAATTCCTGGGGAAATTCAGAATGCATTGGTTAGGGCCATATGTTATTAAGGAGATCACAGATGGTGGCACGGTGTAGTTGGTGAAGTTAAATGGAGAACCTTTCCCAGGAAAAGTGAATGGTAGTCATTTGAAGCCATACACAGGTGGTTCTCCCATCTAACTAACTAATAGAAGTATAGTCTTAGCCCTCCATGCAACTGAAAGGAGGCATGGGACTATAAACTACTCTGCCCGAGGACTGCGTGTAATAGAAAAGTGTCACAAGGTCCGTGACAGCGCAAGGGTAGCTACACTACCACAAGGGTCGGCTGGAAAGTGACCGTTACATTCACTATTCACGATGTGATGCTTGGTTTGAGACCAAATGGAGTGTGCAGCAGGCATTAAGGTGAACTTTATGGGCTAGATTCTTGAAAATTTGCCACCAATCAAGCACTAATGGACCGAATTTTGGGGCAATGGTCAAATTCAAATTCAAAAGGTGCTATAAATTACAAATGGCTATCCAGCAAACAACACTTGGAAATTTGAGAACTGCGTTGTTGTGTGCTCAGATATTCATGAACAGAGACTTGTTCAATCTTCTGAAAGCAAATTCGTTGCTTGAGCAATTACTGGAGACCCTGAGAGAACTATGGAATCACACTATGGCAGCACCTGAAGAAGTCTTGGATACCAAAGCAATGACCGTCGAGGAAGCCACACAGGTAATTACGGAAGTAGAAGCCCCAGAGAGTGTTAGGATAGTCGCTTAAATCCGTAAATCACCATGCATGTCGAGACCCAAGAAAGACAAGCAGACCATGGTACTAGTGCGCGTTTCACCTAGAAATCTGCTGAGGACTAAGCTCACCATGGGAGAAAAGGGGGAGGCTATCAATTTGGAGGCTGATGATGAGGAAGAGTTTGAAGAAATCCTAGTTGAGGAGGAGGATGTAGAGATGGAAGTTGAAACACAGGGTGCAGACCCTCTCACCAAGCTGCCCACATATGTTCCTCCACAGAAGGGTAAAGCAAAGGTGCCTAATGATATAGATGAGAGAAAGAGTCCTCTGCAAACTTTGCTACTCCCTGACGACATTATTTTTGAATGAGCGCACTTGGGACAGGTGCCCATGCTGAAATTTGAAGATTGGGACCTTGCGGACCACGAGAAGTTCCCACATTTAGTGACCACGCAGCTAATGCACCAGAAGAAAGACGTGCCAGCTGGAATCATAGAGTTGGAGCCATGAAAGTGGCTGAGAGGTGTAGAGAAGGCATGATGGGTGCTTATGGCTGGAGGACCCCATCCCCATCACAGACCATCTAATTCATAGATTACACGGCTCCCTTGCATAGGGGAGGACCCAAAAAACATTTCAGAAGGGAAGAATGATGATTTTTCCATCGCGGAGGCCATGAAAAAGAAGTTTAAACTGGAGAAGAAGAAGTGAGGGTATGCCATTTCCAGCATCAACGACCCTGCAGTCAAGGTAGCGATGCAGATATTTGCAGGAAAGGTGATGCGGAAGTGCTGCACGGATGAGGTGACTGCACTGGTGGTTGCACTAGTGACGCAATGCGCAGAAGGGGTCTAGTTTAACTGGGAAAACTATCTATGTGGAGAGTTCCTTGAGAAATTCTGCGAGGCACAGGAGTAGGGTAAAGCATTCCATTATGCATGGCTCTTGTTGTCGATAGTATTGGTGGCATGGGAGTTGCCTGAAGATAGCCAGTTTCCGACGATCGCACAGGACCTTCCAGAGGCAGCGAAGTACGCTTCACTGTGGGAAACTAGGGATGCACAGAGGATAAGGGAAAGAAAAATATTTTGGGTGCTCATGGAAATGAACATCAGAATGGGGATTAATTACAAGCCGTAGTTATCGCCCATAGTCTACAATAGTCTATAGAGCTTCATGGAGTTCAAAGCAAACTTCCACCATGTCTTCATCAGGGTGCAGAAGGGCCCCACGAAGACGTGGCGTGAGCTACCTTATTTGGTGACCGATGATGTCATCTTCACGATCCTTGAGTCTTGGCCGTCGAAGTGGCGCACTCCGGCTGGCTCCGCAGTGGAAGCAGAGAAATCCGTCATGCAATGGAAGAAGAAAGAGGCGAAACTACGGATTGCACAGTTGGCATAAAAGCACAGGAAGGAAGAAGCAGCGGCTAAGGGCCAGGTGGCGCGCAACGCTGCGAAGTTGGCAGAGGAGCAATAGATGACAGAAAATGAAGAGCGTGAGGGACAGAAGTTGCCTTCGCCCGAGCCAGAGACAGACACAGAACAAGGTGGCGTGGACCTACAGACAACGTCCACCTAGCTGAAACATTCGTGCCCAAGAGAGCAGGTAGGGCCACGAAAGAAGATGAAGGCCTGAAAGACTTCGTTTCACCCTTTCACCCTTACTGAAGGTGATCTACATGATATCGGCGAAACGGTGAGGGATGTCACCGTGGAGGCCCTCCAACAGTTTGAGGAGCAACACCAGGTGGTATTAGGGGCTCTCCAGATGCAGATATTGGAGTTGCGGGTGCATACTTCGTAGGCTAGCACAGTGTCAACTAGCCTTGTAGTAGGCACTTCCGCATCCGAGGAAATGTTCCGTGCCCGAAGAACCAACACAATAGTGCTGCCAGATGGAGCACTCGTTACAAAAAATGAGGCTGACAGGCCTATGGTCAATGGGTTGAAAGGGATCAGGTTGAACATGCCTACACTCCCTCAGGAGATGCTCTATATTTTACAGGATGGACTCCCTATAGAACTACGGGTCAGGGAGAGCCGCGCACTACAAGTAATGAGCAAACAGCGCATCAAAATTGAACAGTTGAGCCTACAACGCAACGAAGCTATGGAGCAGAACAAATAGATAATGTAGGTGGTGGAGGAATCCTGCCAGATGGTCCCAAAGTTGGCCATCCAAGCAGAGGAACCGGTGGAGGCACACGACCAAAAGTTAGTAGTAGGGGTGCACGACGTTAGAGCTGAAATTGCCAAGGTTCAATTGGAGCTGAACCTTCAGATATCAGAACTGCAATTTAAGGTGAAACCTTCAACTCTACTGAAGGTTAAGGAACAACACGCCACTGCGATCACAACAGCAATAATGATGGTTAACAGTGTAGTGACGGACTGCATGAAGCTATTCAAGTAGTCGTTCGAGGTCCTCACCACCCTGCATGAGGACCCAGACATAGAGCGCCTGGAGATAGAGGTGCGCGAGCTACAGTAGAGATACAATGAAGTAAAAGGGACCATGCAGACAGTTGCCCTTACATAGAGGCTTGCAAGGATGCAATAGGAAAAGTCTCTCGAGGAGCAGGTGGATGTTTCTTGGCATAAGGAAGCAGTTTTGAAGGCGTGCCTACAACTGTGGATTGATGAGGCATATACAATTACAACCTCCATTGAAGCAAAGCTCGCGCAACTGCAAGAAACAAAGGAGAGGATTCAGGGCAGCAGTTTAGCCACAGTGGTCATTGAACAACACATAGAGGAAGTACAGCAGGCAGCCACTCAATGCGCTACTGAACTTGCAACAATCCAATCAATGTTGGTAGTTATTCATGCAAAGATCTCCGCACCGACAGAGTGGCTCGAGGGCGAGTCACGTTGTTTTTGTTGGGGGCCTATTGGGCGTGAGATCCCACAAGGGAAGTTTTGGGTCTTAGAGCCTAGATTTTGGTCAATTTTGTAATTTCGATGTAAAGACTTTGCATTTTGTGGGCACGGAGCGCGTATTTTTTTAAAGAGTCATAGGGTTGTCCACCGTTAATTTTGTTATTATAATGTCGATTGTAGAGATCTACCCATGGTCCGCAGACCATGGGATTGTATAAATAGAGCAAGGCTCTAGGTAGCAAAAGAACCTAATCTAAGAAGAAGCAATGAGGAAGGATTGAGTCATATCTGTGGAGAAAAGTCTAATTTTGGGTCGTAGAGTAGGAGAAGGCTCTACAGCTAAGTGCGTAGAGGCCTAGTAGTCTACAGCTGAGTGGGTGGACCTCTACAGCTGAGTGCACATGGAAATTCGAATCTGTAACAGTTGGAAGTATTAATAAAGATAAGTTTCCTATCAATTTTGCGTATTTAGTTCCTATTATATGCATCTATTATATTGGGTATGAATTTCAATTCTAATGCTTATATGATGCGCGAATGTATATAATTGTGTTGATTAAGTGAAAGCAAGATAGAATATATGTTTATTCAAAGTTAACAAAGATATGTTAAGAAGATAAGTAATATATTCAGTCTAGGTTGGGAAATAGTGCAGTTCACTGCCATAACAGCACGAAAGGACTTCAGCCCCTAGTTAGGGCTGTGTGGAAGGCGACTGTGACACTTCGCGAAGGTACTGAAGGTTAGAACAGTGTGTGTAGCGACCTGCACAAAGGTAGGTTTAGTTGGACTAAACCAACATCACATCCATCTCAAGGGTTCAGAAACTTGGTTCTATCATCCCCCCATACTGCTTCGGGTGATACTTCAGTCTGCGCTCCGCGGGCTGATGCTGAAAGGGCCAGTAGTGTAGGGATTTGTTTGGCTAAATAACTCCGAACCTGGGTCAAGCCCCCATAAGCCAACATTTTTATTTATGCCTTCTCCTTGTTATCTACTTGATAATATCCTTGTCATGTGGATATATTAATCAGTGAATGGATATCATTCATGGAAAGGAAAAAACAATCTTAAAACGTCTATTCTATTACTACCTAGCTCATCGAATGATATGCTCATAATAGGCTTGTGAAATGGTTAAAAGAAGAATGATTAATTAGGATGGTGCATTCAAACCCATCAAGGCTCGCAAGAGGTTTTCAACATGCACTTGTGCGCTCAAGAAATAAAGAGAGGTCTAAAGGGAGCAAGGTCGCACTCCGAAGAGACAAAGGAGTGAGGCTCCAGGCCTTCAGTCCTTCAAGGTGTGCTCATGCACTTAAAGATACTAATAACGCACAAAGGTGCACTCAAAAGAGATAGAGTAAAGCTTCAACCCTTTAGGCCTTCAAGGTGCACTCATGCACTCATGAGTACAAGGATGGAACAAGGGTGCATGCCGAATAGATGAAGGAGAAACACTCAAGCCTTCAGGGTATGCTCATGTGCTCAAGGAGGGAACAATTCTTCATGCCAAAGGAGTGTGTTCAAATGGGGGCTTTGTGCTTCATGATTACATCATGCACTTTCAAGGAAGGATGAATCTTCACGCTTCATGATTGTGCCATGTTCTCTAAGGCTTCATGCTTTGTGAGTGCACCATGTAGTCTAAGAGAAGAATGAAGCTTCATGCTTTGTGAGTGCGGCATGTGGTCAAGGAGGTTATAGTTCTTTGAGTTGAATGAGTGTGCTCATAGTATTGAAGTGTGCTTAGGATCTCAGAGTGCACTTTTGAAATCAAGAAGGTCATTTTTTGTCCAAAGTGCAATTTTTTAGAGGAGAGAAGGTCCTTGTTCTTCTGAAGTGCACTTTTTCACTAAGCGTTTGAAGTGATTTGTTGTCTTGAAGTGCACTTCATTGTTTTTAATTGTGCTTATTTATTTTGAAGTGCAATTCATCTTGGGAGGGTTCATTTTTCTCCAACAGTGGCTACCTGCTCATCTAGAATGTTATCTTCACTAAGTAGGCAACACAAGGCTAGGTGACTTATCCTTAGGAAGCACCAATGCACCGTGAGAGGGAGGAGAACTCAGAAAATAATTAGTGCATGACTATAGGAGGAAAGATAAATCAATGAGGCACATGAATAAGTTGCATTTATCACCTAGTAAGAGGATTAATTCCTTTATAACTTGTGGTGGGTTGAGGAAACAAGAAAATCTCTCGCAGTGGCCAAGTGTGGGACCATGAAAGTAGGAGAAATAAATGCATCCTAACATGACTCAAACCTAGGTCACATACATAAATTCCATTAATACAATAAAATGGAATGCACAGGACTCATGAAAAATAGTCACACCTTAAAACAACAACAATGTAACACCTATTTCTAAGTGCAACAGTTGAAACAACACATTACAACACTTAGAACACAACTTACAATAGAAGTGATGGTTGTGGAAAAAAGGTGTGCTAATTTGTAGGAATGTGTCTAGCAGATATTCCAATGATATGTAAGACCATCTAATGCAAAACAGTGTGCTAGAACTAAATTTGGTGATACATAAAGATGTGACACATGTAGGAGTGAAAACACAAAGTGACACCTGTGACAAGAGGAAAACATGAAGACAACAATTGCAAAATGAAAATGACCTTAAAAGAGACACATGCCAAAGTGGATATAACATAAAAATGACACTTATTAAAGTAAAATAAAGTCAAAATGACAGCCATGAATGTGAAAGCAACACTCACGAAAGTGAAAATGTGTAAAAGACAATAGTTGAGAAAACTCACCCAAATAGAAATACAAATTCAACAAAGTGAGGTGGACTATCAATAAAAGTGTGCACTAACTTTCAACATGATTTGGACATTGCACAAGAATTGTCTTTATGGATGGTGTTTTTCCTGTCCAAGCTTGCATAAAGGAAGTGTTCCCATGAATTCATCGAAGGCTAAGCATGTGTGTGCAGGTGATTTGACAGTTTGAAACAAGGAAGAAGACTTAAAAACTTTTCAGTAAGTCAAATGATCATGGAGTAACCATAGAGAGATAAATCATAATTTCCTTAGTAGGCTCCAAAATTCAAGTGTGAGAAAATTTTTGGAGGGTGTTGTTCGCAACAACAACACTTGACGACACATTGGTACAACTCCATATTCTCTGTTTAGGTTTAATTATCTAAGTGCAAGGTATCATTCTTTCAAGAAGTATTGATTCACCCGACACCTTACATTAGCTTCCTACTTAGCTCAATTATAGATATATTACCCTCCATTCCCCTTATTAAACACATATCAAGGCTTTGCAAATCACAATTGTTTTGATCTAGGAAAGGGTAATATGGGAGATGAGTTTAAGATATTTAGAGTATGAGTTTTTGACTTTGGTGTTGCTTCGCTGCCAGCAGGCCTGGATAGTATCCCGAAAAAGTCACTAGAGGTGTATAAGTGTTTATTCACTAGCAATGAACCTAGATAGTATCTTGGTGAAGTCACTTTCTTCACCTCGTTGTGTAGGAAGCCTTTCTCATTTTTCACCCTTTATTTATTTATTTAATAGGATTGTGCTTCAATTCTCATTATTTTCAAAGCATGGAAGATGTATCCCGACTTATTGAGAGTAGAGGAGGTTTCCCCTTCAGAGAAGTATTTATATAACCTCTGATATTGGTTTTCTCACTTTAGATTTTCCCCTTATCCTTTCTCTACTCGATTGGATCGGCAAGCAAAAAACATTATTTATTTACAAATCCAAGTTGAGGAATGAGGATCCTAGAATAGATATGGTCTTTTCATTTCGATCAAATGCTTTCTATTTGAATGGATCATATTTTGTATTCAAATATCATTAACTTTAAATATACGTAAACCCAAGATAAATAAGAGGTAACAAATTAGCCAAGCATTGTTCATCACCTTTTCAAGTTTTGCCACATTGCCTTTGGATGCAATGCAAGGGGAACTAAATGCAGCTAAGCCTACTCCTAACCTAACATGCTATAAGGTCAGGGATAAGTGTAATGATATTTCCAATGAAGCCACCATAATTGGTCCCAACCTACAAACACAAAGATAAGAGCAATTACAACCGATATATAATAATGTGAAATAGAAAAAATGAGAACTTTAATATCTTGCACAAAAAATAGAAGGTATTTCTTAAAGGAAGAAAGATGTGTCATACCACTTGAATTTACCCAACCTTCCACCTTACCTTTTTTATAAGAAAAAATATCATACAAACCTCTACAACTCCTTGTGAAAGCACCTGCATCTGTGTTGTTCTCCTTAGCAAACATCAAGAAAGATAGAAGTATGTTATTAGCATAAAGGATTTATAGGTAATATGATCTAACTGATGATAGATTGGATCATGGAATTCAAAACAATCCTCTTGAATATCCTGAAATCCTTGAGAGAAATAATATCTAATTAATAGTGTGGAATTAGGATGAGATTCTTGCAAGGGAAAATAAACCTGATCATATTCAGAAATATTTTCAAGATAGTGAGGGCCTAACATAACCATCAGTGGAGGCTAAAGTGCCTCAACTACTTGACAAGTATCTAAATATTGAGATGATAAACCATAAATATCAGCCGAAGTAAAACATACATCATTAAGTACACTAGTGGGAAAGTGACCAATTGAATGACAGTTGTTAGAAAAAGAACCATGATCAGATGGGATGATTATCACATAATATTATCGGTTAAGAGACATCAAAGATGGATCAATTTGAACATCTCTACAAATTATTTGAAAGAAAGAATCATCGTTCTCATATGTTGAATGTGACAATCCATCTACTAGTGACTGGCTACAACTTAAATTGACATCATCATCATTAAAAAAGGAATCCCAATATGGAAAACACATGAAACCAGTCGAGATGTAGTGGATGAAAGAGAGGAACTTGATTCAGCAAATAACACAAGCATTAAATGACACTAAAGAGGATATCTGGTTCCATGAAGAATATAATCAGTATCAGAATATTCATAAGAAGGATTAAGAGTTGATTACTTTCAAAATAATGTGACAGGTATGAATCCTTCGGCCAAATATAATCCTTAGAATGACCAACTCCACAACTTTGCTCATCCATGAAACATATACATTCCAACCCAAAGTTTGGTACAAGATATTTAATTGAGAAATGATCAATTGAAAGAGAACCTTTAGACTGATCAAAGAAAAACTCTTAAAATTTGAAAGAGATGTATTCAAAATAACAAACATCTTTCAAGAAAGAATTTTCATTTAGTGAAACCATGCAAAGAAAATAATTTTGCAAGAAGATCCAGATATGACTTATTTTAGGGCTCTTACCATAGTAACAAGAATCTGACATAATCATCAACGGAAGTTGAAGTGCCTCAACTCCCTAATGAGTCCCATAAATTTCCAGAACTATAGAATTGCATTTTGAAGACTGAATCAGATCATGCATCATGCATGGACAACTACCATCAGTAATTTCAACAAGGTCACTATTATCAAAATGTGAGCCATATACATCACTTCTTTGGTCAAAATTTACATCCTCAACAAACAATTTATCCAAGTCGAAAGACTCTTCTAATTGCACATATAAATATGGACAAGTCAGAAAAATCTCATGAGTAACTTGGATAAAAAAAAATTCTTCATGAAAAATTGGAAATGATAAGGAATGTAATGGATACTTGATAATATTCTTACCTTATTCATAATGTATGACCTCACTACCTTGTGTCAATTCAAAATCTAACTCATTAGATAATAAATTTGAAGAGCATGGAATATCTTCTTCATGAGTTGATGCATTACAAATAGTAGAATGCAAGGGATATTGAGGTGAAGAGGAAGTTTCAATAAGAACATCTTCTTGGGCCAAATCAAATTTGAGGTCAAAATCTTCAAAAAAAAATATTCTTGAGAAAACAAGAGATAAAATGGTGCACTTGGGAAACCATCATCACATACAATAATAGAGTCATAATTAATAGAATGAAGATTATACAAGTATTCATATTTATTTGGAAAATCAATTCCATTTAGTTTATCACCATGATTCTTATATTCAAAATAAACTAAGGATTGAAGAACATCATCTTAACATGAAATATTTTCAAAAATAGAAGAAATATCATAAGAGTCCTCACTTTCCCACTCCTCTATCTGTGAAGAGTGACAACCTTGCACCTGATCATTGTTTGGATTGGAAAACTGAAAATACAGAGAAGGATATTGATGAAGCATATCATGGGGAAAGGAATCATGAGAAAGAGATGATAGAGGATAATAGGAATTAAAATCATATTCAACAATGGAGTTATGAGTACTAATATCATCCTAAGGAATGGAAGGATTAACCTCTACATGAGGCTTTATGAATCATTCCAAGGTTTCCTCCATTAGATCTCGATCATGAAAATCAGAAGAGGATTGAGGAGATGGATCATAATTTTATTTATAGATTTCCCAACTTCATCATTATCACAAGGAGGCACCCAAATTGGTACTGGAAAAGGAGGAGGAAAATGAACAAAAGGAATAGTAGGTTCCTCCTCTAGAATTAGAGGTGTCTCACAATTTACAAAATTTTGGGGAACATAAAAATCAAGGGGTTTATATTCACCATCTAAGGAGATTCGAACCAAAATTTCAAAATTCCTTTTAAGGAAATCCAAATTCAAATATTCCCCAGGAAACTCACAACATAAGTGGAGGAAGCTATTAGAAAAATCCTCAATTTATTCATTAGTGTTGGCTTGATGGCACTTGACCCAGGTTCATAAATGTTTAGCCAAAAAAATCCTGAACTACCAGCCCTTTCGGCAACAGTCCACGGAGCACGGACTGAGATCTCACCTGAGGTAGTAGGGGAGGGTGCTGGAACCAGGTTTCTGCACCCTAGGGATGTCTTGATGAGGTCTGGAAGGTCCGCGAATCGATCCCTCATGTTGCGCTACTTCCACACAGCTGTTTGTTTGGAGAAACTACCTTTGCGCGGCTTGAAGGACAAGTGTGAATGATCTTTACCCTTTTTGTGTTTAGTATTATTATATATCTTGAATTAATTTAAGTAAGCACAATACTTGCAGTTACCAGTTAACATAAACAGATATGCATGCAATCATAAACGGTAAACAGATGCATAAACAGAAATAGAGCAACAGACATGTGATATTCCAAAACCAACTTATCTTTATTAATGTTTTTTCTAGTTACAATCCACTTCTTACCCTATGCACACAGCTGCAGGGGTCCGCGCACATAGCTGCGGACTCTACTAGGCCTTTGTGCACATAGTTGCAGAGCCTCTTCTACTACTACGACCTGCGACTAAAGCTTACAGACTTTGATCCAATATTACTTTTAGAAACCCATACACATCTAAACTCTACATCCAAAGCTACCTTCTACACTTAGAGCCTCGCTTTATTAATATGACCCATTCTAGATTAAATTACAATATTTTAGGGCAGACTACCCTTCAACTTGACTCATTACCATCTACGCTCTGCGCACTTTGCGGAGCTTTTACAATATCATTACCCTAAATTGTGGGCTTTAGGCCCCAAAACAGTTACATGGGGGATCCGCTACCCAACAGGCCCCCAACACAAACATCGTGACTCGTCCCGAGTGACTTGGCCAGTGCAGTGATCTTTGCGCAAAGTTCATCCAGTGATCTCTGCGCTTCGCTGACGTCTGCCACACATTTCTTTGCCATCTGTTGTACCCGTTGTGTACGTAGCTCTGATGTTTCATTGTCCAGTGCAAATCATTGCCTGATTGCATATACGCCCTGCATGTGTGCCAGCTTTGCCTCGATCTTGGTGGTGATCATGAATGCTTCCTCGAGCCAAGGCTAAATATGTTCTTTAAGCACTACTTCTTTTTTATGTGCGATTTCCACTTGGGTCTTTAGGGCCTGGGCCTCTCGCATCTTCGTCAGCTATTGAGTAAGGGCGACCATCTGCGTAGTCCCCCAAATATTGTCGTAATCCTGTTGTAGCTCCTGCACTTCTATCTCTAAACACTGGAGCATTGGATCCTCTTGTAGTGAAGTGAGGGTGACGAGTGACTGATCTAGAAAGCCGGTGTAGTCCTAGATGACATGCTCTATTGCTTCCAACCCTGCTTGAATGGCCTGGTGCTGCTGCTCTCAGACCTCTGGTGGTGTAGCAGGCTGTACCTTGAGCTTCAACTCTGTGATCTCCAAGCTGAGGTCCAACTGGATCCTCGCTGCTTCCTCCTTCGCCTCGCAGAATCCACTGGCCAACTTGTGGATCTGTATGCCTACAGGTAAATCTGTTGCAATCTCGAGCTCTGGGGCACTGCAACATGCTTCCTCGATAATTTGCTCCAACTGCCGAGTCTGTGCTACTGCTTCATCACGTTGGAGGCTCAACTGCTCAATGTTATTTCATTGTTCATTGATCATCTATATCTCACGTCCTTCCCTAGCACGGAGCTCTATCATTGTGCCATCGTGTAGCTAGTATACGTTTTCTCGTGGGAGGGCAGCCAAGTTTAATCCAAGTCTGGTGAGCCAGCCTACCATGGCTCTGTCCTCTACATTGTCTGCTATCAATGTTCCTACCGAGAGTGCGATAGTATTAGCCATTTTGGCCCTCAGCAACTGCTCAGTCATTGACGTACTCGTAGCCCCGTAGGAAGCTACCATTCCCAGTTGTGGGGGTCATGCTTGAAGTTCCTGTAGTAGCATCCTAAGTGCCACCAACATAGCCTACTGCTCTTTCATTGCCTCTTCGAGTGCCTCCCTGCTGACTTCGTTAACTGTGTCACCAATGTCATATAGGTCACCCTCGGTCAGTGTGATAGGCTCCCGATCCAACTTGGATGCCTTGGTCTTCTTCTGCAGCCCTGTTCATTCTGTCGCACATGGCTATTTTAAGGGTGTAGAGGTAGTGCTCGATTCTACACCTTCCATTGTTTCATCCTTTCTTGGCCCTGTAGTCACATTTAGGCCTCTTTCTTCTTCTATCAGAGTAGCCCCTCCTGCTACTTTCCTTTCCGCGATAGCCTTCACTGCCTCCTGAGACACCGGACTTCCTCAACAAGCTGGTCATTCCGCTTTTTTGTGGTAAAAACTTGGCAGCAACCTTCTATTTCTGAATCTTCGTCTCGTCACACACCATTGCATCTATTGCGTGCCATTCCAGTGGCCAGGTGTCCAACATGGCAAAAACAATGTCATCTATTACAATGAAGGGGAGTATGGTCTAGTTCTGCTCTGGATCCTTCCACGCCCTGATATACACATGGTGCATGTCTACTTTAAAGTCTACAAAACTCTTCACACTATCATATACTGAGTTGGATAGGCACGGTTTCTTATTGATCCATAGTCATATGCTTGCTTCCATCAATATCCAGAAAATCTTGGCTTCGCAGATTCTTGTGGCATCCTTCGTAGCCCATAGCAATGCATATTTTGCTACCTCTGGCCAATCCTGGTCAAGGGGGGGGAACTGACTATCCTCAGGCAATTCACCTGTAACCAACAGGATGGATAAGAGCAACCACGCATAGTGGAAGGTCTTACCCCACTCTTGGGCCTCCCTGCAGTTCGTTAGGAATTCGTCGCGGAGGAATTGTGCCCAATTGAACCATACCCCTTCTGCACATTACTCAGCCAGCACGATGACCATCGTTGGTACGTCATTTCCCCGGCATTTTCACATCACCTTTCCTGCCAACAACTAGGTAGCAACACGGACCCCTTTGTCCTGAATACTAGTAATAATGTACCCTCCCTACCTTTTCTCCAACTTATATTTCTTTTTCATTTCTTCCGCAATCATCAAGTCTCCACCTACGCCAACGATTTCCACAGGGTCCCTTCCTGCACAGGGAAGCCTAGAGATCCTATGAATGAGCTCCGTCATGATGGGGATGGCTCTTCCAGCCATAAGTGCCCATCATGCACTAGGAAAAGCAGTTGCCTGATGAAAAATGTCGTGATTGGGGCTCGGTGAGAATGTGGAATTGATAGGAGGTGGAGTAGCCCGGCCATCTCCACCCCGCGCCGCCAAGTCTGCGGCTGCAGTGTCGTAACGGCCCCCTCCATGCTTTGTTCTGTCAGCTCGCTAGTTTCCAAATGGGGAAACTTCTCTCTATTTGTAAGGTCCCAGTCTTCAAACTTCATATTGGGAATCGACCTAGAGCCATTCCTATGAATAGAACCCCCTCGGGATGGGAGAGGGTGTTAAGTGTGCTTTTAATAGCATCCAAATCTTAAGGTACCTTTACCCTCCCTTTCCACGGAGGGACATACTTGGGTAGTTTTGCTGCAACATGTACTGGCTAGATGTATTATTCCATCTCTTCCTTTGGTTCCATCTCTTTGACAAAGGTTAGAGGATCTTCTTCCTCATCGTCGCTCTTGATATTAACTGTTTTTCCCTTTTATTCCATCAACAATTTGTCGAATCGTGGATTTCGCAGTGACATACGGACCAGTCTAGCTACCTGTGGGTCCTTCTTGGATCTCGTCATTCGACGTGATTTATGGATTTTGGGCGCATCCCCTACCGACAACGTAGGATTTTACGCAGCTCCATTGGTGGATGACATGACTCTAATCAAGGACTCCTGTGTATCCTTCGGTAACGCTTTAAACCATGGACTTTCTCTTACGACCTCCTCATTCATCCTTTTCATGCCCTCTTGATAGCGTAACAACTTTATTCTCAAGTTTCCAAGGGTTGTTCGGAGGAGGGCCATCTGCAATTTATAGGCCCGTTGGAATTCAAGTTCAACCGTCCCCTCATAATCAAGCTCATTAATGCTAGAAGGTCGGCGGATCTTTTCAAATCTAGTTCTGACTTCATGCCTTAAATGCTCACCGCCCACTTCTTCTTGCCTTAACTTGGATGTCTTGTCATGAACAGTGACGTCAATGGTCATTTCCTTGTTTGTTCGCGCGGTAGCGTAGCCCATTCTGCGTGACCATGACCCTTGTGACTTGTCGGCCTTGCGTGCATCCTTTTTGTCACGCAAACCCTTAACAAATTGTTTTATAGTCCCACACTCTCTTTCAACTGTGTGGAGTGTTGAGACTGTCTCCTCTTCAGCTAGTCAGGTGGTCGCACCTTTTTGGTGCACTGCTATCATGTCCTAGTGAGCAACCCGTGACATAGTCTCTATTGTTTCTACTACGCATACTGCTAGATGTGGCGCGCTTTCCTGATTCCCCCCCCCCCCCCCCCCCCGAGAGTGAGGTGCTGCTTTAACCATGGCATTCGATCCATTACCTCATGGTTATAATCCTCCATTTCATCCTTAGGTTTGTGCGTATCTAGCTGCGACTTTCCAAGTTTTTCATTTAGCAAGTCCTCCTTTAGTTCCTTTTCTAGTCATTTAATCTCTGCGTCCAGCATCATATTCTTCATTTGAAGTAGAATCCTATCCCGTTCTAGTTTGCGAAGTTGCGCACTCCCTAGCCGAACAGCTTTCTGAATCCCTTCATATTCTTCATAAGATCTTATGAATTCTTCAGTTTGGACTTCGCACGCTGCTCCCTTTACCGACATTGCTACATCCACAGTCATCTATGGAGGTTCTTTAGGGACCCCAGTTCCTATACCATTCTGCAGCTTTTTCGTGGCCCGGTTCCTGGATAGCCCTGTGTATACCCTTCTGACCACTGGGGTGTGCAGGTTCCTTTTTCTACCTTGTATCCATGGATCCTTATTCCTGACTTCGTGTATCTTGGTGAACGTTCCCCTTCTCTCAATTGGTAGTGCAATCATGTTCTTCCTCCAACGCGTTCTGTCTGGGTCTGCTATTGTAATACTGCAATGCGCTGGAACAGTCCATTCTATATACGTCTGGTGTGCTTGCAAGTTGTTCTAACTTTTCCCACCAATCCGCCATAGTTGGGGTCTGCCAAATTGTAAGCACATCCGTCTTCTATATTCATGCTAATTTCTACTATAATTTTGACGTATATGCCCCCATTGTGTGGGTGTTGCGCGCAACACCCATTCACTCGAATCGTACTGTTGTCATTCGAGCACAGTACTTTCAACCTTGTCTATGGGTCCATTCATTTTGGGTTCCCCCTCATTTGTCGGCATGTCCCTTGCTTCGGTTGTTACGTGCCGTAGTGATCAAGTCATCATGTTACAATTCAGCGTTGTGACTTCGTGCAACCGGTTCTACCAGCGTTCTACTTCTTCATCTAAATCCAAAGTATAGGGACTGTCACATTCCCATGAAATTCTCCCATCTTCAGTTATGTTTAGCAATCCTAGTCTTGTGCTGTTATTTGATAAATGCAATCCATCTCATCATCGCTATCGTCCCAGTGCACAGGTTCAGTGTAGCACGCTCCTTCGGCAGGATCCAGCGCAACTACTACACGTAGGGACTTTTTTTCAAAAATTATTTTTCGCTTCTTCAGGTTGATGATCCCATTCATATCCATGGCCCAGTCGATCCCTAACAACACAGGGTAAGGGTTACTATCATCCACAATCTCTATTACTTCAAAATCGATCTGTGTGCTCGCACCTTCGATATCCACTGTTACCCCTTGCAATCTTCCCATGGGCACGATCTTTTGTTGGTTCACCATCTATAATTGAATAGGAGACCACTGTAGCGCGGGCTTTCCCATGCGTTCCCACGTCTATTTTGGTTACACATTTGCATCTGAACCTAAGTCTAAGATCACGTGATCCATTTCATACTCACCAATCTGCGCCGTCAATCTCATTTCCCTCCTGGTGCGCAGTGCATGCCTTCCCAATTTGTGGACTACGTGTGGTTCACTTGGTCCCGCACACCTAGCAATCAGCTCTTGTAGTCCCTTAACTACCTTATTGTCTCATAGCAGCTTCATGCATCTCTCTAAAAAGGTAGTAAGCATAGAAGGATCCATTCCTGTTTCTAGTTGATCCTTACTACCTGAAGTAGAGACCTCTGCGAAGCTCTTCTTAGCTTCCATAAATGTTTCTCTTGCACGTTCCAAGTCAAACTTAGGTTCCTTTGTAGGAGCCTTGCGTACCCAGGTATCTTCTTCAGGCTGCTTCCCCTTATCTTCCCCTGTGGTTGTGCCACTTCTGAGCATCATGTTCACGTTGGGGTCTTCTTTGTGCGGTTCGAACCTCATCATTTGGATATTTTGCGTCGGAGTAGGCTGCAGCACCCCTTTTTCGCGTATTTGTGCGATCGAATAATCTATCATTTCATGATCAAACTATTCACACTACGGGAAAGATATTCTCGTTGGGTTAGTACAATCGCGTGTGTAGTGCCCAGGTCCTCCGCAATTGTAACAGATTAGCTATCTGCACCCTCGTACAGGTCCCATCCCTCCTCACCCTTGTCTACGTCCTTGGAATCCATCGCATGCCATTGTTGTGGCTGGATTGAAACCTCACATTTCTATCTGCATTCGATAGGCTGGAGTCCTATCCATCATTAGCTCATAGCTCCGACATGTCTGCTCATCATGGCCTACTAATCTACAAAAATTACAAAATAGCTGCTACGTAGTCTGCATATACTTCTGCAACAGGTGACAGTTGTCCGTAGTGTGCTTTCCTCCCACCTAATAGATCACACACCAGAGTGAGAGTGCCACACTTGGGCCCGCCTGTGCCTCTAACCTCAATGGCATCAGCCCTCCTCCCACCAAATAGTTTGCAAATATGGGGTAGTGATCCTTATCGTGGCCCTAGCTTTTACATTTTATACACCACACTTCTTCGTGTGCTTCTGGCTGGGCTGCCCTATCCTGTTTCAAACTCTACATCTCCAAGCATAGGTTTTTTAGCTACGTGTGGATTTGTTGGACTCCCAACTGTGGATCCTGTATCGGCGTCTCATGCAACCTCATCACCATTTCCAATGCTTCGGCCTAGGTTGAGAGCTTCTATTGTGATAGTTCTGTCCTCAAGTGTGGTGTCAAAGATGCCACAAACCACGCACGGTGCTATGCATCTATCAGTGTCATATTAGCCTCGTGGATCGTACTTTTCAGCCTCTGATCTAGATCCCAAGGGATTTCACCTGGAAGCATCACAATCTCCTTGAATCCAATGATCGACTACATTTCCGATTTTGGCCGGCTAAATTCTCTATTCAATGCAGTCTGGATCTCTGCTATTCCGACATTCGGGTGGTCATTCAAGTGCTTGATATACCATGTCTGCACACGATCCTACAGTTCACTTACCAATGTGGTCTTCTTGATCTGTAACACTATGCACTTCCCATACTGCTCTTACTACAAACCAAAATTGATCTAGGTCTTTGTTTCCTACTCCTCTGAATACAGGCAACTTGATCACGCTCACCATGCTAAACTGCTGGTTCGGCAGAGGTGGTGTGGGCAAAGTCAAAGGTAAAGAAGGTGACGAGAGTGGTGGTGTTAGTGGGGATGATAACTAAAGAATGTGTTGCCTGATCAAACTAACCGCACTCCTCAGAGAGACACAAGTGTGTGCTTCGTCACTTGCTCATGGAGGTGAAATTAAAGGGTTGTTTCCTAACCCTTTGATCCCTTTGTACGCATTTCCACTCTGCATCATTCCACTCATTAATGTATTTTCATCACCCATTTTTCACATAATAGCATCTTAATCCAGGTATTCAAAGACTTGATGTATTTACCTTGCGGTCCTTTGATAAAACGTCTCTCTGCTTTGTTGTAGCTGACAATTGTGTCTATAAAAAATTCAGTGATGAACCCTCTTATGATCTGATCCAACCAAAGGTCTACAGCCCATGCGACCTTATCTTCAGATGCCTCTAGCCTGTGCACCAACTCTGGAGTCCACACTATGGTTTTATCAAGCTTGCACCTTCCCTGGCTATCTGCTAGCCTCGTAATCCACTCATACAGCTCTGAAGAGAAAGACACAAAGAAGATCTCGTGGATTTCCGTATATACGTAGCGATCCAGCCACCTCTTTTTAGATATCGATAGGGTTTTTTTTCCTATACCATGAACTCGTGAAGCTTTTGATCCAACCAATCTTGAATTTCCTTCTTCATAGGGTTCTAGTGTTCCGACGTTAGACATCCCTTAGGCAAATCCCGATCCCAGCAACGGAACCATTTGTTGGCTTGATGGGGGCTGACCCAAGTTCAAAAATGTTTAGCCAAATAAATCCTGAACTACTGGCCCTTTCAAAAATAGTCCACAAAGTGTGGACTGAGGTCTCACCCGAGGTAGTAGGGGACGGTGTTGGAACCAGGTTTCTACACCCTAGGGATGTCTTGATGAGGTATGGAAGGTCCGCGAATCGATGCTTCATGCTGCGCTACTTCCGCACAGCCGTCTGTTCAGAGCAACTATGGTCCAGGTGGATGTTGGTGGCCACCCACCTATCCCATTTCAACCCCCACAACTGTCTCTTTCAGTTTTTCTGTTTCCTTAATTATAGCACAGTTTACTATTTTTAGCAGTTTTTCGGGTCCTAAACTTCCAGAGCCGTTTTGAGGCCCTAAACGATGTTTTTTGGGAAATCCACCGCCAGCGATTTTTCTATCTAAAAATTGCCTTTTCCGTCGTAGTCCTCGGAGAGATCTTTCCAACAGGCTATCATGCGCGTCAAACAGAGATAGTACGACCAATTCGCGACCCCGAGAAGTTGATGTACCAACTTACCCAAAAATGGGGCCCACAATTTGGCATTTCATCTTCTAGGGTTAGGTTTTGGAATGTGAAGGGTTTTCCATTGTTTCTCAACAATAAATAGGCCCTCGAGCCTCATTGTAACACAGTTTTTGGAGAACAGTTCAGAGGCATGTAGCCGACACATCTCTTCTCAGGGATAAGCTACCATCGCCCTAGATGGGTTATTTCCATTTCTATTTGTAAGCATATTTCAGTATTTTACAGTAATGAAATGAAGTATTATTTCCACTGCATATTTGTCTTTATGGTTATCTCTATATTTTATTGCGTTCCTATTTAAATCCGGATCAAACTACCCTTATGCGGCTTGAAGGATGAGAGCGAATGCTCTTTACCCTTTCTATGTTCAGTATTGTTATAGATCTTGAATTAATTTAAGTAAGCACAATACTTGCAGTTACCAGTTAACATAAATAGATATGCGTGCAATCATAAATGGTAAACAGATGCATAAATAGAAACATAGCAACAGACATGTGATATTCCAAAACCAACTTATCTTTATTAATTCTTTTTCCAGTTACACTCCACTTCTTACCCTGCGCACACAGTTGTAGGGGTCCACACACATAGCTGCAGACTCTACTAGGCCTCTGCGCACATAGTTGTAGAGCCTCTTCTACTAATACAACTCGTGACTCAGACTTATAGACTTCGATCGAATATTACTTTTAGAAACCCATACACATCTGAACTCTACATCCAAAGCTACCTTCTACACTTAGAGCCTCGCTTTATTTATACATTCCCATGGTCCGCAGACCATGGGTAGGCCGACCCATTCTAGATTAAATTACAATATTTTAGGGTGGACTACCCTTCGACTTGACTCATTACCATCTGTGCTCCATGCACTTCACAAAGATTTTACAATATCATTACCCAAAACTGTGGGCTTTAGGCCCCAAAACTGTTATGTGAGGGATCCGCTGCCCAACAATTAGGATTCATTCTAAGTTGACTGATTCTTTTGAAAACATCTTTTTAATCATACCTACCAAAAGCTTGATGAATATCCTTGAGGAAATGATCAAGGATAGTAGAGGCAGATAGTAAGGTGTGACACCATCAGTTAGCTCAACCTTCAAGAGTGAGGAAGAAAAGCACACAAGAAATATTTTCATCATTGACATCATAATATTCATACAATTTAAGAAAAAAAAAAAATTTCTCGGCTATGGATTTCCATCCTACGCATCAAATTTCAATTGATACAATTCATAAAGAGGCTCATCAGGGATTAAAAGTTGACCATTGGATAAATTAGAGAAACACCCGAGTATGATTTGAGGATGAGACGTTAAATATAAGAGATTCAAATAGACTCAATAGGCACAACTTGTCATCTGGGCATCATTCTAGTGCCAGAATGTTGACGGTGTTGGATAGCGTTAACACATAGGGGGGTCTCCCCAATGTGAAGTCCCAACTAGACCTTACATTTTTTGGAGGAGGAGCCCCATCCGGAGTATCGACCCAACCACCATAATTGTAAGGTTCACCTTGGTTTCAATTAATAACATAAGATATTGTACACATGACCCTTGAACAAGCAAGTTGTTATTATGAAACATTGATTGTAATGTATAAAAGGACACACTCATGAGGGGGGAGGAAAAAGTGAGCCTCTAGAAGGAAGTAATAGTACTAACCTAAGAGAGACATGTGATCAAATAAAGGTTCGTTAGTTATAAAGTGAAATAGTTCACATAGGAATAACAATCATTAAACCACATACAACACACCTTCAACAAGATAAGTACCGAGGCCAATGAAATAGTCCAATTTCCTTAGTACATGTGAACAAAACATATATAGCAAACATCCAAAGAATAATCCTAAGACATTCACAATACATGCATGAAAATGTGTTGGTTCATCAAGATTCAATTATAAGGTGAAAGATCCAATTACACAGTTACAATGATGAGACACCAGTTCCAATAGTGGAACATTAAGTCACTTCTTTCTTCTCTAAATAATAGTTTTCTCTCCTATGCCAAGTAGAGAAGCCAAGACTAGCTCTCCAAAGCTTCAGCCCTCAAAATTCCCTTGCTTGAGTTATGAGGCTTCTTTTATAATAAGAGGAATGACCTTTCATATCCTCATGACTCTTGGATTACCCTCATGACTCTTGAACTTATAGTGTGTCCTTTGGAATCTAAAAAACTTTTGAAATTATAAATAAATTTTGGACATCTATACAATCTTTGTCCATATATGACTATGTGACTCTTCATGTTCCACATATGGCTCTTGGACTTCCACACATTAAATTTTGTCCTTTATTAAGAATACATCATTACATTCCACATGATGTGGCAAGACACATGGACACATATTGACCATTATGATTATATGTGTACATGTTTCAACTTGACCATGATGACATGGACTTCATGATGAGGTGGCAATGCTAAGTTGTCTTCCATGTTGCTTCATCTTGCATTCTTGATGATAAATATGATCTATTATTCATCTTCATGGAGATCTAATTTTTTGCCTATATTAACCCTCCAAAGGGTATTTGATCACTATTATGATCCTCTAAGTCATCATCAAATGTATTCTTTCTATCTTGGTCCATGAACTACTTGATGTCTTCATTATTATTCTTTTTCTTCTTCTTCTCCACAGGTGTTTATTTATGCTTTATCCTCGCTATCTACTTGATCATATCCTTGTTGTGTTGAGATAGTACTCCTATGAATGAAGATAATTCATGGGAAGGAAAAATTAATCTTAAAACTTATATTTTATCAGTACCTAGCTCATGCAATGATCTACTCATAATAGGCTTGTGAAAGGGTTAAAAGAATAAGGCTTGATTAGGAAGGCATAGTCAAACTCAGCAAGGCTCACAAGAGGCCTTCAAGGTGCTCTTGTGCACTAGAGAAAAAGAAAGAGAGATGTCAAGGTCACATAAGAACACTCCAAATAAATGAATGAGTGAGGCTTTAGGCCTTCAGGCCTTCAAGGTGTAATCATGCACTCAAATAGACTAAGAAGGTGCAAGGGCACACTCCAAATATATTAAGGAGTGAGGATTTACATATTTAGGCCTTCAAGGCACACTCATGTGATCATGAGGACAAGGAGGGCGCATTCTGAAGAGACGAAGGAGAAAAAATAAAGCCTGTAGGGAGTGCTCATGTGCTAAAAGAGGGCACAACTATGGATGCCGAAGGAATGCACTCAAATGGAGGCTTCGTCCTTTGTTATTGGACCATGCACTCTAAAGGAAGGATGAATCATTTTTCTTTTTGATTGTGCCATGCACTCTAAGGTTTTGTTCTTTGTGAGTGTGACATGTGATCTAAGAGAAGAATGAAGCTTCATACTTTGTGAGTGTGCCATGCGCTCAAGGAGGGCATAGTTCTTCGAGTCAAAGGAGTGCGCTAATAATCTCAAAGTGTGCTTATTGTTTTGACGTGCACTTAGGATCTCAGAGTGCACTTTTGAAAGCAAGAAGGTCTTTGTTTGTCTAGAGTGCACTTTTCTAGAAAAGAGAATGTCCTTATTCTTCTAAAGTGCATTTTTTCACTGAGCATATGAAGTGTGCTTCGTTGTTTTCAAGTGCACTTCATTGTCTTTAAGTGCATTTCATTTTTTTGAAGTGTGCTTCAGCATGGGAGGGTGTAGTTTGCTCCAACAATGGCTACTTGTTCATCTGGAATGCACTTTTCATTGAGTGAGGAAACACAAGGCTAGGTGACTTATCCTTACGAAGTACTAATGCATTTTGAGAGGGAGGAGACCTTATAAAAGACTTAGTGAACGAGTAGAGGAGGAAATATATGTCAATGAGGCTCATAAATAAGTTGTGCTTATCACCTAGTAAGAGGATTAATTCCTTTAGAACTTGCGCTAGGATGAAGGACCAAGAAGAGCTCTCACAATGGCTAAGTGTGGGACCAATAGAGTAGGAGAAAGAAATGCATCCTAACATGACTCAAACATAGGTCACACACATAAATTCCATCAATACAAGCCAATGGAATGCACAGGAATCATGAAAAATAGTCACACCTTAAAACAACAACAAAGTGACACCTATTTCTAAGTGAAACAGTTGAAATGACACATTACAACACTTAGAACGCAAGTTATGATAGAAGTGATGGCTATGGACAAAAGGTGTGATAAATTGTAGGAATGTGTCTAGTACGTATTTCAATGATATGTAATACCATCTAATGTAGAAGAGTGCACCAGAACTAGCTTTGGTGATACGCAAAGGTGTGACACATGCAAGAGTGAAAACACAAAAGCGAAACCTACGACAGGAGGAAAACATGAGGATGACACTTGCAAAATGCAAATGACCTTAAAATCAATAAATTCCATAGAAAATATAACATTCGAATGAAACTTATTAAAGTAAAATAAAGTCAAAATGACAACCTTGAATGTGAAAGGGATACTTGTGAAAGCAAAAATGCACAAAATATGACAATTCAGAAAAAAACACCAAAATAGAAGTACAAACACAACAGAGTGAGGGGGACTATAAATAAACATGTGCACTAAGTGTCAACATGAGTTGAACATTGCACAAGAACTATCTTCATTGATGGTCCTTTTCCTCTCCAAGATTGCATAAAGGAAGTGTTCTTGTGAACGCATTGAAGACTAAGCATGTGTGTGCAAATAACTTGACAATTTCAAATGAGAAAGAATAATTAAACACTTTTCATAACATCAAACGAGGATGGAGTAACCATAGAGTTATATATTGTAAGATCCTTAGTAGGCTCCAAAATTAAAATGTGAGCAAAATTTTGGAGGGCATTGATCACAGTGACAACAATACCTCTCTCTTGATCTCTTTGCAGGTAGGTTGATTGGTCTAATGAATTATATTTCCCATTTTTTGAATGCCTACAATGTTACTTGTGGACATAATGGCCTCTCATCATTCCTAAAGGGCTTCTTGACTCTTTGACATATTTCGTAGTTTTGGAAAAAAATGTTAGTGTCTTTGTGGAGAGTGGGCCACCACAGTCCTGCACGCAAGATCTTCTGCACAATAGCCTTCCTTGCACAATGGCCTCTTGCAAATTATTTTTTCTCTTCTCACAATATCAATGACCTCTAATGTTCCAACACACATCTTTGAAGTATGAAATCTAATCTAAGCATGTACAAGCATCTTGTTATTAGTTGGTAATATGTAGCCTCCACCACTAATTATTTCTTCTACGTAATTGTATATTCCTTTGGGGCTACTCTTGTGTTGAAAAATTGAAAAATGGCTATGAAGTAATCATTACCATCTCTACTATGAATAATTTTTCATCTGGTAGTTTCATCAAGGTTTTCTACATCTTCTCCAACCAAAGTAAGCAACAAATGGTTTGGTCCTGCATTGAGTCTTCCTGGTTTACAATAACCTTGAAGTCATACTCCTGGAACAATAACATGCATCTATATATTCTCTCCCCAAACATTTACTTATTGAAAAAATAATCCAACATAGAATGGTATTTATAGATTTTTGAGTGTGATATTAAGAAGTAGTATCAAAAATATTGTAACGCATATACCATTTCTAACTCTTCACACTCCATAGTAGTGTAGTTTTTCTCTATTGTGATCTAGTTTCATCTAGCAAACATAATAGGGTGATCTATATTTCTTTCTCCTTGTTGGGCCAAAACTATGCCCAAGGCAATGGATGACACATCAATATGCACATGGAAGTCCTTTCCCCGCTCTAGGAAGACTAAAATTGGCACAGTAACTAGTTTTTCCTTTAGAGTAGTTAAAACATGTTAGGATTCTTCAGCGCATCAGAACTTTTCTTCTTTCTTGAACATTCTCTCTAAAGTGGCAATAATTTTTTCATATCCTCGTATGATTTTTTTATAGTTTTCGGTATGTACCAAAGGCATGCATAATTGAAATTCTAATGTTGGTGGAGGTAAATCTACTATGAGCTCAATCTTTGCCAGATCAACCAACAGTCCTTGTTTTCATGCCACATGGTCCAAAATATTGCCAAATCACAAACAAAAAGTGCACTTCCTTAAATTTAACGATAGCTCCAATTGCCTACATCTATCAATCATAAGGTGCAAAACTTCAATGTGTTTCTTCAATGGACTAAACACTTTCCTATCATCAAGATAAAGCTCCAAGAATTCATGTATAGTACATTTAAAAGTTGTGATGACCAACTAGGAAATATTACCAGTGTGTTCTTTAGATGAAAAGACATGACTACATATTCGAACGACCCCCATTCTAACACAAAATTACTCTTGTGTCTATCTTCTATCATAATATTGATTTGATGGTACCCTAAAAATCCATCCATAAAGGAGTAGGGCTCTTGTCCTCTAACATTTTCTAATACTTCATCTATGAATGAGGTGGGGGACAATTCATGTACAAATGCATGGCTAATTTTCCTTAAGTCCACATAGATCCTAATTTCACCTACATTCTTATCCTACACCACAATCAGACTTACCCATTCAAATTATTCTACTAGCTCAAGAATACTTGCCTCCAACATTCTATCTAATTCCTTGTGTATTTTCTACTTGTATGTTGGGTAAAATTTATAAGATCTCTATTTAACTGCCTTCACATATGGCTTCAACATAATCTTCATTTCTTTAACCTCCCCTATTGTACCTTTCATTTATGAGAAAGTAGTTCGGAACAAGTCCGATATTCACACAATAAATTGATAAATTTCTCTACTGTCTCCTCATCCCAATAGTCTCCGATAATAGCAAGCTTAAAATTTTCTTCAATCCCAATCTTTACTTTCTACTTCTTTATGGGATTACTATAGTCCGCAAATTTGAGTTCTGGACCTGCTACTACATACTATCCTTCTATTTTTGGAATCTAAAAATATTTTCAATCCTATTCTTATTCATATTCTTTTGTGATATTATAACATTCCATGAACTATTTGATAGGCTAAGATTGTCGATGAACAAAACACATAGGTGCCAACTTTGGTGCAATCTAGACCTCTAGTGCAAAAAAATATCTTTGAAAACTTTTAGTGTTGTATCAACAGATTGATAATATGATTCAAAGTAGAAAGTTACCTTGAATTTCTAGGATGTATCTCCCTAATGTATCTTCCCTCTACACACTTCCAATTCTTGTGGATAATTTCTAGTGTATGTACGAACCTACGCACCCACTCTTGTTTCGACATTCTCTTGGTCCATGTTGCGACATATCCCTTAAAATGAGTGGTTAGAAACCCCAAGACAACATATTTAGATCCTTTATTTTTTGTATTTAGTATGAGTCTTATCTATAACAAATTTGTACATGTCTACTAGTTTTCTATCCTCTCCTTGTGCACATCAAACCATTGTGTAGAAGTCGCTTTCAAAGCTACATCCAAGGTGAGCAACCTGAGTTTCTATAGTATCCACGACTCTAATTAATTTATAAAAACCTCTACAATTTCTATTCCATCATACGTTTGAGTATCACATTCCTCTGTTTCAATCTAGTGCACTTCATGGACAACACATACAAATCATCTAGTGGATACTTTGTGCAACATGTGCTTCCAATTTTCAAAAGCCCTATCCAAATTTGATGCACATGAATTAACACTTCACTGTCTCAATACTGCATCAATGGTTGGATTAATTTAATCTTCTCTACATGGTGTTACGTTGTAAATATTATCAAGTTCTTTTGTACTGAATCCATCCCTCACTGGTTCCACATATCGATCTCCTTCCATTGAATCTAATGGTGTAGTGACCATCAAGTCTCCTAATTCAAAAACCATCTTCCTTCTCTTAAGGCTAAGTATAGATTGATTTTCAAAGGCCCATTTTATCCCAAGTAATGTTGGATAAGGATTAGTTTGATCCACAATCTCAGTTACCTCAAAATAAACAATTCTCTTGACTCTTTTAATATCAACTTATACTAGATTTAAGACATCTATGGTATATATCTTTAGACTTAGTTACCAGAGAATCCAATATGGAATATTTTTTTATTGATTGGTCATTATATGAGATAGCTTCATGGCCAAATCAGATCTATTATTCCCATAATCTCCCATGTCTTCTTCAGAATAATGTTAACATCTAATCCCATGTCTAGGATAATATGGTCCATATTGTATGCTCTGATATGCACATTAATTATGAACTCATGTTTTGTTCTCTTGTTGCACATAATCTACTTAACTACACACCTAAGGTTATATGTTATACGAAATTCCTACCCTTGTGCACATTGGTTGATAATTATATGTATCCTGTCTAGAGCTAATATATCCTTCAATAAGTCTAAGAAATTGTCCAAGAAATTTTTAATGGGTATTACATCTCCTCCTCCTCTTGGTGCAAACTTGTCATATATTAGTGGTATATGATATAATCATTTCTGTTTCTATGTGGTTGACCCTAATGGATCCCATTCCATTACAGATAACTCTCTTTTTGCTTCCTTATATGTTTCCTTTCGCCTTGCTGGATCGAGCTTGGTAGGTGGCTCTACTTCGTTTCTCAGCCATTGATATGGTTGGTTCCCTAGTTCACTGGCATCTACTCATGTCCTCGCTCCTCTGCATGTAATTTCTCCTACTTGTGGTTGATCTGTGTTCTCTTCATCAAATATCACCTACACATTATGTCCCTTCTTCTCTTTTTGCTTCGAAATAAGTTGATTATAGTATTTAGTATCATGGTCCAATTGCTTACAGTAGGTACATGTCATGAAAGGGTTAAGGAAATCCCATGTGAAATATCTTGGTTCCCCACCATAATAAATTATGATTTGTCCACTGCCTCTTCCAAAATTTCCTTTGCATCTACCTTGAAATACATGACCTCTATCTTGCATCCCTTTGCCTCTTCCTAGATTGCATCACTTAGGAGTGTTATAGATTAACATTGCAACTTCAGACTCCTCTGCCTCCTTTACCCTGTATGTATCAATAGTGTGCTCTTTCAATAAGTCCAATGCATGAAAAGTATGCATGCCGTACCTTAATAACTTTCAAAAGTCACAAAACAATGTTTTAACTAAGCTTTGATAAAAAAAATTCACCAGAGAACTTGTTGGTATATGCCACTAAACATTGCAAACCTCACACCATATTCCCCTACCTTGAATCAATGGGTTCATTGCTCCCATAGCCATCTCTGATAGTTAGACATTCCTTCCTATGGTGTCTCTCCTTTCTACATAGTGCATCTGAATTCTTTTTTCTTTTTTCTTCCCTTCACTAGATCCTACAATTGTATTGTTAATGTTGTTAGATGTGGTTGTACTTGTGCTATCCTTGCACTATTTGCACTACCTACAAGGGATGCCTCTAGCTTCATAGTAGATTCCAAAGCTTCAAACTATGTGGAAAATTTTTGGTGTGTTAATAGAACATTTATATGTGGTAATAGACCTACAATAATCCATTATCTATGTTATGTATATGGCATTGGAAATGATAACCCATAGATTAATACCTTAAACCTATGGTTGTAATTCCATACTCACTCATAACTATCCTACTTAACTCCTTGACCTCTATGAAATATGGGACTCCAACTTTGGTTTTTGTAACTCTATTAACAATGTTTGTTTGATCTCTCCCAATTCCCTACTTTTCCCTCTTGGTACAGTATTCTTGAATTTCATATACCAGGTTACGGCACAATCTCATAAAGTGGTCTCCAACTATGCCACCTTTGTTATTTCATATTATACTCGCTTGACACACCATACTATTGAAATATGTAACTAGTTTTAGTCTTCATAATGACATATGTAATCATGATTTTATGTATTCAATATAAATAGAAAAATAAATGTATTATTGTTGTTCTTGAGGCACGGGTTTCATGCCTATGGGAAATATACTTTTAGGTCAAACACCCATTGAGTGCTTCTAGGGCTTGTCATTTAGTCTACAAGTCAATTGAGACATTTTCCTATATTGAAGACCCATTTGAGAATGTTACATATTGTAAAGAAAATTATTTAATTCAAAAGACCCTCCAAGACCTCGTCATGATGTAAATATCAAGTCGACTTCACAAGTGGACAAGTCAGCCTAAAAGAAGCAATTCAACCTAGTAGGAGACCTATATATAAGAAAGGCTTCAACCTCACTTGGAGCACTCATTCATTCACAAAATTTTGATCAAGGAAGACGAAAATGTGTGAAGAAGAGAAGGACAAGAATAAGAAAAGAAAAATGAGAAATTTGGACTAGTTTTGGGCTATCACTCATAAAACACGCAGAGAAATCAGGGAACCTATTGTAGCAACAAAGGCCAAGTTGTAGAAATTTGAGTTAGGGCATCAAGAAGTACAATTTTCAAGATGATTTCTCTAGGATAGAGAATCAACTCAAGCGAAGAAGAAAGGGGGATGAAACTACCATAATTTTCCACACGTGCCAAGGCTATGGTTTTCGCAGAAGAAACTACTGGAGGTCAAAGTTGTAGAAGAATCTGCTAGGGGTCGAAGTTGCAGAAGAATTTATCGTGTGTCAATGTTGTAGAAGTTACTGGAAGGAAAGCTTGTCAAATAGGAATGTTTTTACATGGTATTGGAGGGTTTTGGTCAAGGGTCATAGGTCTTGGAATTCGTCAATTGAAGTTCTATAAGAAGAGACGAATTCTTGTGGATTTAATTCCTCTCAAGTGGAAAGGTTTTGGACCTAGATGATCACCTACATCTTGTTCCTATTTTCTTGTTGTTCTTTATGGTTTGATAGATGTTTTATTAAAAGAATACTAAATATAATCAATTGAAAGAAAAAAATAATTAAGTTAAGTAAAATCGCATCACAAGTAGTTACAAAGTAAAAGAAATCACCTATCTTGCTTCCCCTAAGATTTCACAACATGGTATCAGACCTAAGGTAGGAAAGGTAGATCATATAAGGATACTCAAGGGCCTAAGCATAAGAAGATCACATGGGGAAAAAAGGGCATCAATTACCAAGAAGGAATAACCCTCTCTCCATCTTGAAAAATTTAATTAAGGAGCATCTAAGAAGACCTCAAAACCCTAGCTTATTCAATGAAGGGTTCTTCAATTAAAAAACTCTTGGGAAGATAACACATTGAACAATATTTATCACAAAGAAAATAAGACCTAGGGGATCCAAAATCAAACTCAATCAAAGAAAGACTCTACATTTTAAGAACCATGGAAAATCCACCACATTCTACACTATCATCCAAGGAATAAATAAGAGGTGTTGTTGTCATCATCAAGGAATCAAGGTGATCTCCCTCTCCTTAATTAAAAGGATAATTTTTTAAGGAATACATCTTCATCAAGAAAACATCTTCTATCATCAACATCATCAATAAAGGCATCAAGTTGAAGACATCACCATCAGAAATCATCTTCACTTGACAAGTAAGCACCTCTATATTTATGTCTAAATATGTTATCAAAATGACTTCATTTTGCAAGGAAAGAAACAAGTTGGTTGGGTCATGCTGTAGCGGCTACAAACACCCTCCAAAATGTTTCCTCTACTTCAATTTTGGAGCCTCCCTTCTTATATACAACATCTCATCTTGCACTGATCCAGATATTCATGTTTTGACTGAGACTTATCTTCTTATTTTCGCTTGTGTTTTCTCACTTAGATGATTCTTCTAAGTCACAAGTTGTTCTCCCAACTTGGTCTCACAACAATTTTGGGCTTGCCTCTAGAAACTATGCAATCCTTGAGGACAAGCAGCCTTTATGATAGCAATTGCACAGTCCTAATCGACAGCCAGCCTTGTGCTCAGGAACTATGCAGTCATGGTAGGTGGCTCAACACTGAGCCTAGAAACCACACAACCCTCACTAAGCTCAGAAACTGTGTAGTGCACTGAGCTAGAAAGTTTCCCAGTTCCACGAAAATGTGCACTCTTGCTTGGCAGTGTGCATGAAATGTTTTCCCAAAAAAAGCAAAAAGAGAAAAATAAAAAAAACATCCCTAAAAAATAGGGATCTATTTTTAGTATCTTGAATGAGTCACTTGCATTATTTTTAGAAACTTTGGCCAAGTGTTTGTTTTTCCTTGATTTTAGGCATGCACATCATAAACCATAATTCACCCAAATCAATTTAATCGACACTTCTAGAGATCATTTTCACACTCGATCTTGGAGCTCTAGAATTCCTGAGGAAATCAAGGAACCTTCGGTGCGATCGTCGTCGCTTTTTGAGTGAGTTTTGTTTTTATCATTTCTTGCTAATTTTTCTGTGGCTTTGTGTTGTTTAGCTTGTGTGAGTGTTATTTCACTTATTTCTCTTAATGGTTGGTGGAATTTTAACTTGCTTTAACTTATAGAAGTGTTGTTTTAAATTTCAGATTTCCTTTCCCAAGTGTCGCACTAGTTTTCCTGTTTTTGCACCAATGGTTGTCGTTGTGGTAACCTTCCCCACATACTTCATTTTCCTTCCTCTTGATTAATTGTTGCACTTGATTCACATTGGTTTACTCACATTTACTTAGATATAAACTCAACCTCACACTTTCTCTAATATCTTCTCATTTTCTACACTTCCCTTGGGTAGATCTGCATTCCCTTTAACCAGTTTTCATTTTGCCCAGCTAGCATTACATAATCCTAAGGCTCAAGCCATGAGCTTCACCTCTGGAATTTCACAGTGTGCAATCTAGGATTCCTTCAAATGCGCATTGCACAGTTCCAAGAGCCAACATGTTATCTTGGACACTGAGACTACGCAATGCACAATCTCTTCCAAGCCTCTGCCTAGGATGAACTACACATTGCGCAATTTCAAGCCACAATCTTCCACCTTGGATACTAGGACTAAAAAGTGCATAATTCCCATAGGCATCTAGTCCCTCTTACCAATGAGAATTATGCAATGATCCCCATCATATGTCTGATTTGTTGTTTGCTTGCCTTGTAAGTAGATTTTCTTAAGACTGACATTTGCTTTCCATGAGTGTCCTTTTGTCCCACAAGTACAATATTTGTTGAGCACCTCTCCATCAGTCATTGTTACCATGGCATCTAAGAGATATGCTTCAAAAGAAACCACTGAGAGAAGTATTAGGGAAGTATTTGAGAAAACATCTGTTGATTTTCCAGTTTATGCAGATACTCAGTTGTTTATATGAAAGGGATCATCATTGACATGGCAGCATGTTCAAGGTGCTTTTGCAAAGGACTTTGAGGGAGACTTAGAAGACTGGGAGGTTTATCTCAGCATCTGATAGTTATGATTTTACAAGGTTTCATATAGGTATCCAACCTTCCCTCATGTAGATTTCATCAGCTGAATTGTCTCACACATTGATGAGAATACGATGACATTGAGCAGTTACAGCGGGCAGAAGTTTGCCACCTTCTAGACAGAAGACTATCAATGCATGTATCACTTGCGCAAGCTAGTAGAGTGCATGTACTCACTTTTCTATGCCACCAAAATTCATGTGAACACAAGAGACATTGTCAAAGGCTGGGTGAAGGATCCATCAAAGTTTCTTCAAACACAAACCAAGGTTTACAAGAAAAGGTCCCTCGGGAAGGCTTACCAGCTCTTGGTTATCTTCTCTTTTATAATCCATGATTAAGAGAATACATAAACCTTTCCTGAAGGGTGGGAAATCTTGTTAGACAAAGTGGTGAATGATGGGAATCCATTCAACTAGTTAGATTTGTTGGCTCGATAGTTGAAGGCCTATGTATCATAGGCTCAAAACCCTCCCAAGGGTGAGCAAGAAAGGTTCTATATGTATGTATACTTACTAAATGCAATTTGTGCACAATAATAGTTCCTTGGCATGAACTAGACATGGACACCACGAGAAACTTTCGTGCACATCTATTGCAAGTTTCTTTCGAAATGCAATTATCAAGGAGTAATGGCACGACTAACTGACCACTTCATCATCCCACTTTACAAGCTTATATTTGAAGAAGATCCACCTTGCATGTCACGAGGAGAAATGGAGGCAATAACATACATCACATATTGGTATGCCTCACCAAGTGGCACCTTCATTAGATTGTTTTGTGGACAGAAACCTCTACATGTTTTACCAAGGTACGTCGTCACTGACAAACTTGTCATGCAAGAAGTATCATACCATCTCACCACATGGTTATCAATAGAGTTGCACAGGAAAGAGAAAGAAACATGGCCAAGTCTTCCTTTGCATATTGGATTATACAAGATAAGGAACTTGAAAGTTGCAAATGCTGAGGCAAAGGAGATAGTTAGATTTGAATATGGCACTCGAGAATTTAATCCATATGATCCCCGAATTATTTATAAATACCATTGTGTGAGAGTTTACTTTCCATATATCTGAGGGGCATTCAATTGGCTAGCGGAGGATCCATGGGGGCACTGGTACAATGCTTTTAGACTCCATGAGGTGGTCAACTTAGGAGGGACTTCACAGGCTACTCCATAGATGACAACAACTTTGGAAGTAACAATAACAAAAGGCACCAATCTTGTGCAGGACAAGGGAAAGAGGAAGATTGATGATAATCCAGACGGAGAAAAATGTTGCAAGATGAAAGAAGATCCTATTCTCATGAAAGTCGCTTTGACAAAATAAGTGAAGAGGAAGCAGAGGATATAGAGAGCAGAGTGGAGGAAGTGAGAAAAGTAGAGGTTGCAAAAAGAAAAATTGAAGTTGCAGGAGATAGAGAAGGAGCTAAAGGAAGAATAAGATTTGAGAAGGGGAGAACGTGAAGAGAAGCAGAAGCAAGATGAAGAATAGCAAAGGAAATATGCAATGATAGAAGAAACAACGTTGATACATGTTGAAGAGCAAGAACAGGACTAACCAATAGCTGAGGAGGAAGGTGAACAGATGCAGGATCGGGAGCTTTCTCAACAGATTGAGCAATTGATTAATGTAACATGAATGGAGATGGAATAGGAGCAATAGAATGAAGATGTTGATCTGATTTCAGGAGCACCACAGGTCATCCCTCAGTCTCCACCACCTCCAGCAGTAGAGCTAGCCTCCAACAAGAAAGTGGGTGTTGTTCCCTTGATGATGATCTGGTAATGGATGTATACAATCTATCATTATATGAGTTCCAAAGGAGTATTTTACAAGCACAAAGAAAACATTTTCTGGATGATCACGCATCACCTCCATTCGTTAGAGAAAGGGTGATAGTGTCAAAAACCGGGAAGCATCCAAATTCCATTGTCGAAGACAACTTGGTCTATGCAGGAGCAATAAGATCAAACATTCAATACTTGACAGTAGAGAATGAGAAATTGGCACAAAACTTGCAGGCTACCAGGGAAGAGGCAAAACAACTATGCGCAACAATGTAGAATGTAGTTTCTGCATAGGTTTACTTGGAGGAGATGACAACAGTGATACTAGTTGAAGTATCAACACTTGGAGAAACCATGTGGAACCTCTATGAGGGGTTTTTC
The DNA here is from genome assembly GCA_031772625.1 of Pinus tabuliformis. Lineage (NCBI taxonomy): Eukaryota > Viridiplantae > Streptophyta > Pinopsida > Pinales > Pinaceae > Pinus > Pinus tabuliformis. Next base: position 803,752,966 of record CM062804.1, on the reverse strand, counting down.
GCAGTACATAAAAAATTTGTTTGTTTGAATGACTTACAATAGTAGAGCAAAGAGTTTGTTAAAAGTCTCAAGAACATACAAGCTGCCATTGCATATGGAAGAGTGGACAATGTGATACAAAGGGGCACCACTTGACTTAGTGAAGAAAATGAAGCCATAGGTAGAGCTGGAGAAAGCAAAGGTTCGAATGTTGATTCAGAACAACAAGCAACTCACCTCATTCATTGGCAGCATTCATACCTCATATGTCTGGTTGTTCAGTAGTTTGTATGTCTTGGTGAGAACACACCAGATGCCATCATTTGGTTCCCTCATCAAATCCAAATCGAAGAACCAAATCTGATAGGATATCAAAGAATACTTGGAAGAGATGAGATAGAATGCCACTAGGGAAGACTTGGAGCTAAACAGACATAATATGTAAAATTTCATCGGTGATCTTGTCCAAGTTAGAACAATGTTTCTCATGCTTTAGAATGAATTGGACACAGTTTTCAAGACATTGTACCTAGATGCCATGGAGGTCAAAGTCTGCATCTAGCCAGACACCATTATGTAGTTTGGGGACATCATCACACAGTATCAAGCTTGGAACCTATATGTGACTAAGAAGCAGCAAGTGGAGGTTGCTAAGCTAGACTTCACCCAAACTCAAGCATCTTAGTGTTGTGCCTTGTTAGGCTTTCAAGTTGTCTCTACCCTATTTTGTCTTATATGGGTACAAGTGTAAAATGTAATATTATTTGTAATTATGTTGTAAGTGAAATTCCACGTGCCAATATGGGAATATTAAGAGTAATAATGTAATGTAATGTGTCATTTTTTAAAGAAGTTGAAGAGTCATGAGGATAGTCCAAAGGTCACAAAGGGGAGTTGAAGGGTCACCCCCTCTTGTTATAAATAGAACCTCATAACTCATGTAAGAGGCTTTTGGGAGCTACAATTTTGGATAGGCTTAGGCTTAAGAAGATCTTGGGAGTATTGTGAATACCCTTGGCTTCTCTGTAAAGTAGAGCAAGTATACTTCTTTGGAGGTGTGGGTGTTTTTAACTGTTTAATGTTCCACTATTCGAGATAGTCATCGTCAATGGTGTATGTATGAATGGAACTTTCCCTTATAATAATAAAATCAAAGCCAACACACTTTCATGCATATGTTGTGAATATAGTAGGACTATTCTTGTTTTATTTTCAATGTATGTCATTTAACTTACGCTTATGCTTATGAACTCTTTCGTTTGCATTTGTATGAAACTTGTTGAATGCATGTTTTTGTATTAACTCATCACTTTAACTTGTGGACTATTACACATCTTAGCTTGTGATTTAATTGCGCTCATGTGTTCCTTTCAATCCACATACTATTATTGGTTTCCAAGGGGTGCACTTCTTTTTCCCTTCATGTGTTGGAACTTTCATGCATCGCACTTGACTCTCTGCAGGTTCACACACTTTCTCTCACCCAAAATTATCATACTTCCCACTACGCATTTTTGCAGTCAAGGCATAACATTACCACCCATTATTGGGACTCCTACTCCAAATGGTGTGTGGTATAGTTGGGACTTCATAATGAGGAGATCCCCTAAATGTTGCCAGGGCCAACACCATCAACATTTATGGTGCTAGTGGGAGGGCCAAATGACAAGCATAGCCCTTCAAGCCTATTTTGAATTTTTGTAATTATTTAATTACTTCTCCCCAAATCATAAACCTGACATGTTTTTCGAGACACACAAATCTAAAAGTGTTGGCAAGAATTATTGATGACTTTCCCAATATGAAATTCAATGACGATGGTGAAAAAGCCTTATTTGAAAATACTACTCATTTTCTTGATTTCTGCATGAAGGAAAACATTCACTGTAACGATGTTGGGTGCAGGTTGTTCATTCTCACATTCGAAGGGTGCATGTGAGAGTGGTGTAACACATTGCCTACTAACTACATTCACTCTTTTGAACAACTTGTCATAGAATCATGTCGTGCTTTCATTTTTTTGATCATAAAGATCTTAATAAGAAAATTTTAAAATTGCAAAAAGAACTTGATGAATCTATTCAATATTTCCATGATCGTTTCATCCATTACTTCTTTGAATTTCCTAAAGATGAAGTTGATAGGACTTTCTTGGTAGACATATTTTTATATCTTGTTCACATTTTAGGAAATCCACATGATTTAGAATCTTTTGAACCTCTCCCAACATATCATAGTGTTAGAGGTTCTAAATTTGAGATGGAGAAGGTTGTTGTTCCAAGTGGCCCTCCATCCCCTCCTCATCAAACAAATCTAGTTCCACAGGTTGAGGTGGGAGAAGTTGAGAATTCATCCATTGATCTACCACCATATTCTCCTACCCCACATGCTCAGAATTTTAGTGCAGGTTCGGACTGTGACTCTAATGGTTCTGATGAGGTGCTACCTCCTCATCCTCCATACTTTATTCCATATGGTCCCCCAAATTGTGATGTGTTGTGTTCACCTGTTTCAAATTTCTCCTGTGATGTTCATGAGGATCAAGTTCTAGATGGAGTTGGTGTTGAAAAACCAACCTGCGATATCATTTTTGATGAGTATGTGTGGGAGTCTGAACAAGAATATGTGGTGAATAATGACCTCCTTTGGTCCGCACCTCTTCCGCATTACCCTGACATTTTTCACGATTCTATCATTCCTATTCAATCTTGTGAAAATTCAGTTTCTGATGTTACTACTTTTGATCATTCATAGGAAACATGGAATGCTAGTTTTTTATTTAAATCTAGAGAGGGAAAATATTTTCTGCCTAATCCTCCCAATCTCTCATCTTATCTTTCCGGGAACATAGAGGGTGAAATTTCTCGTTCTCCATCATCCCCTCTTTATGATTTGTAAGATCTTGAGGATGCCTCAATTTGTGATCTTGAACTTTTTGATTGTGGCTTTGTGATATTTTCATTGATTCATTTGATCACAATTTTGATTCTTCCACTATTGATATTTCTAAGCCACTGGTCTTTGATGATCCATGTTCTAATGAATTGGAACCTTCCCAAGTTGTTGAGGCATTTCAGCCTAATTTGATGGTTATTTCAAGTTCTCGTAGCCTTGAGGTTAGTTCCACTTCCAATCAGAAATGTGTTGAATCTTTCCAGGCTCCTCATCACTCTGTTGTACATAAATCAATCCATTTTACAATTTTCACATCCTCCATCTGTATCACACGATCCTATCACTTAATGTTGGCTTGAGGGGTCTTGACCTAGGTTCAGAGTTAGTTTCACAAACCGAAAAAACCCTAAATTGTTGGCCCTTTTGGCAACAACACGCGTAGTGCAGGCTGCAGTCTCACCTGCAGCAATATTGGGGGATGATGATCCAAATTAGATCCATAGAAAGACTGTCAAAGAACCATGACTAAATCAGGTCGAACAAATCTCTAAAGAAATCCAAAACAATATCAAAAACACCCTAAACCAGTGGCAATGGCAGCCGACGTGGAACAATGAGGACCTCGGTCAAAGCACGCTAACCGAGGCCCATGGAGACCGCGCAGGAGACCAAAGTAGCCCCTGGGAGCCCCGAAATGGGAAAAGGAAGAGGTTTTTGATGCACGATTATCACTTAGTTCTAATTGCGCATCACTAGGAGAATAGGGTCGCAAAGGAAAAGGGAAAGCACTCGGTCACGTGGGGGAACCAGAGGACCACAAGCTGAAAAGGAAAAAAGTGATAAAACACAATGGCGGGACCCGTGCTCTGGAAAACCGGTGATTTTGATCGAGGCACCCTTGAACCGTAAGAGGTTTTGGATAGGAGCGGAGTGATTCCATACACCGATCGACGCATGGCAGGTGGAGGTGAGAGAAGAATGCCATTGATCGCGCGCTATCAGTCAAGAAAGTCAACCACACAAAACGTGCATATGGCGTTAGATCTAGAGGGCCCAGATCAGACGGTTGAGATTGCACCCGATGGAAAGAAGTGGAATTGATAGGGAATTAAGTCACATTTGAAGAGATCTGGAATCCGTTTGACCACCACGGTGGAGGAAGAACACATCCATGGTGTAACTAAAGAAACTAATTGACAAAGCATGCTGGCGCCATTTAGAGGAGGACAAGTGGCCACTCCCTGAGCGTTCATGATGACGTCAAACACAGGGAACTCCAAGCGCAGCTGCAGAAGTCAAATCAGCAAAGGCGGAAGGGGAATCGAATAGGCATAGGGATCGAATGGCTAAATCCATGAATAAAGAAAGAAGACAGTGAGAGTCGGGGTAGAGAAGAGTCTAAGCGACCAAGAGAGACAGTGAACAGTGAACCCGGAGAGGAGGACTGAGCACAGAGAACAGTAAAGCTAAGCAGAAGAGATAGAGGACTGAGCTGACCAGAGGCAACATCGAGCACTAGAGAGCTTGAAGATTCAAGCCTTCCCATAGAGGAATCTGTCTGGACAAAGCATTGCATTTGGCTCTTTCCACTATAGACCAAAAAGTCACAGAGCTGGTAGGAAGAAGAAGAGTCTGTGTACTCCAAGTGGCTTGGGGAATCCAAGAACCACCCTACCAAGCTAAATCTGCTTCAGGAGAACTCATATTGTGTCCCTGTATTGTATTTCCTCTGCTTGAAGACACAATAAAACAAGGCCACCACTGAAAGCTGGACTAGAGGCGTAGCCCTGGAGAATACTGTGAACTCCTTATTAAAATTGCTTGTGTCTTTATGTTTGCTTACTGTATTTCTCTACTATCTTTCCATTTTATTATCTGTGTATTGGCAATCTGATTACTTCAGCTCAATGGATTGGATGAATACAGATTGCAAGCCCTTCTTCATATAGAGGTAGTTGAGCTTCAGAGAAATATATGGCATGACAGAAATATTAGGGAGAAGAAATTCCAAGAGGGAGATTGGGCACTACTTTATGATTCAAAATACAAGAATTTCAAAGGCAAGTTGAGGACAAGATGGTTGGGACCCTACACTATGGAGAAATGCAATGACAATGGTTCAGTTCTGATTAGAACCATTGATGATGAAGCCATCCCCATGCTTTTCAATGGACATCGGTTGAAAGTCTACAAGAAACCCTCTCCAAGGGAGAGTTTATTGATGATTTGAATAAAACAGTGATGGTAGTGGAGCATGTCTTAGCTTCCACTTCACCCACTCACTAAAGAAAAAAGAGAAAAAATAAGGACTCAAGTGAAAACCTCCATGAGGCACTTGAGTCCCATCATTGGGTTGAAAACCTCTTCTGAGGTGGCCCAGTGATGTAAAAAAAAAAGGGGAAAATAATAAGATCCCTAGGTGAAAACCTCCCTTGGAGGTGCCCAGGGCAGGCAATTAAGGTGAAAACCTCTCTGAGGCGCCCTAGTTATTTTCAAAAAAAAAAAGGGAGAAAGAAAAAATTAATTTTTATTGCATTGCAAGTTTGCAGGAGGACTATAGGGAGCAAAAGAAGGTGCCAAGGGAACCCTGACATTCATACCAGCATCCATCTCATCTTCTCCACAACTTCCTCCATCATTTTTGGCATCTCTTTCACCCCACTATACCTCTTCTTCCAAAACAGTTTTTTCTACAGGAGGCTCCTGTAGGAATTACATAGAGCAAAAAGTGTCTACCGGAGGCAGTTTGAGGGACAAGAAAAGCTTCATGAGGAACCTATAGTCCCTCTTACCATCTTCAAACCTCCTTGCCATCATTTCCAAGCCTGCATCACACTGCAAGCATCATTATTATTTTTTCCCTTTCCAAACAAAAACACAAAAAAAATAGTTTTTCAGTTTTGAAAAAAAAACAAAAATAAAAGGAGGAAAAGGCACCATTAACTTTACCTGAAGCTTACCTATTATGCCTCCATCATTCATCTCCACCTCTGGCATCTTTCTTGAACTCCAAGCACAAGGAAATAGCTGAAGTTTCAAGGGGAGAAGCAGCTACAGGAGCTCTTGTAGGAATTCCTATAGCAGCTGATCCCATAGAAGTCCAGCACCAGTAGCAAGGGACAGCACATCTGAAGGTTGAAAAGGCACATGTAGCTCAGCTCCAGCAAAAGAAGAACCTGCAAAAGCACACAACAACACATCAGCAAGCAGAGACAACATGCATGAAGGAAAATGAAGGCATGCAGCAGAGAAAGCCACAACACCTCACAGTCGATGGCAGCAAATACACTTGGATTACAGGTAAGTAGCTAAGTCACTCCTCTATCTGCATTTGTGTAATTAGGAATCATACGAAGGAAATGAGATGGTTGAAATCGAAAGAGGGAAAGGTGGCTAGTTAACTTGGCCACCTTCATTTAGTTGACTCCACTTAACCGAGATATCACCCACACATGCGCACAGTCAACTCAAGCAAAAGATGCGAAGGACAGGTAGTGGGAGGAAGAGTTAAATCCAATGCAGTAATGAGGGGATGATTATGAGGGGGGTCATGATGACCAAGCAGGTGGGGACCAATGGTCCTAATCTAGGCAACGTACACCTTGCCAGCTCAGCACTCATAACCGAAAACAACCATAAAAGGTAATGAGCACTCCTCCCCGCGCATTCTCACCACCTTTTCTTCAGTTTCTCCTCGTAACTCAGCCACACAGCAGTCTTCTTATGCCCCCACAGCCTTGTATCCACCATCCTCCATCGATTTCCTCCATATTTTTGCTCTCGGCATTTTCTACAGGAGCACCTACAGGAAATCTATAGGAGGGACAGCGGGCTTCTACAGGAGGGGCAGTGAGTCATTTTGAAGGGAGGAAACGTGATTTTTAGCACGAATTTTAGTTTGAAGAGGTAGGGTTCATGAATTCCCTCTATTTAATATCAAAATGTGAAAGAGTTGGTCTCAAATTGAAGATAAAATGAGTCTTTAAGAGGGTAGAAATACATAATAATAAAAATTCTATTTTTTTATTTTTTAAAACACAGTCCCCTCTGTTTTTCTATTTCACTCAAAATTCTTTGTCTCCACCTCCATATCTAGTTTTTCAAAAAGAATTATAGGCAGTATGATAGGGGGGTTTATGAGAAAAGATCCCACTAACTCCACTAGACTCCATGCACATCCTCAAGTGGTAGAAATATTTACAAGGGAAAACTAGATGAATTTCTTTGAGAAGTTTAGAGGGTTTGATGATGAAATTTCCTATGAATTTTCTCTCTCTCTCTGGTCCCTCACACAAGAACACATGCTACTGTAACCATTAGAGGCCTCTCCATTGAAATAACCCTTGAATTCATCAGTAGGGTCACTACCCTTCCTCTTGGGCTGCCTTGGAGTAAAGATGAGAAACCAATTGGCTAGGCTGCCAAGAGGAAATTTTTCCAAGATAATGAAACCCCTATTGAAGACAAAAATGGAATTAGGAGGGCTAGTGTACCATATCCCTGGGATGAGGTTAGCTACCAAGTGATCAAATACATTTCTTGTGAAGGGAGGCACAGCATTGTTTATGGATATCATTTTAGAATCCTCCAAGAATTAAGATATGGCATGGATACCCCAGCACATCAAAAGCTCAGTATCCCTTACTTTCTCATTCAGTCCCTCATTGACTCTAGCACCAAGGTACAAGAAGGAAATTCATAGCAGCTAGCTCACCACAGCCTAATCAAGATCCTAGTAGAAGAAGCCCTCCATACCCTTACAATCCCTATAGCATGGGAAGTTTTCATAAATATGACAGCTAAGGATGACATCAAGGCATTAACCTATGATGTCAGTCCTACTGTCAGTGACGAGGGGAGAGTTGAAGAGACAAAGAAGGAGGAGGAAAAAGAGACAGAAGAGGGAGAAAAGGAGGCAGAGAGGGCAGAGCAAAGGAGAGTCCCCTAAAACTTTGGAAAGAGAAGCAGCAGTTGCCCTCACTGCCCTCAGTACACCAGCCAAGCAGAAGCAGAAGAGGAAAAGAAAAACCTCCATGTATTTTAGGGTAAGGAAGAGTACTAGAATTAAAACAGGCAAACCTTAGCCCTCATCAAAGACTCCCATTAACATTGAATATTCAACATCTGCCAAGGTGAAATAATCTCCTTCCAAGGCATCCATAACCCTACAAGATCTTCTACATGGAAGGGAAAGGCAATTCTACAGGACCCAAAACCAGACCTACAGGAGGCTAAAATAGTCCTATAAGATACACTGTCCAAACTACAGGAGACACAAAAACTTGAGGAAGAGATAGGAGGACAGCCAGAGGTGCAAGAGGAAGCACAAGAGCTACAAGAACCTGACCCCCAGCCTAATCTTGACTTCTATCACAGACTACTTGAGGGAGGCAAGATAATCCCACAGAAATTTGTAATTCCACTGTTTTTCGAATTGGAAAAAGAGAGAGTGAGAACACATAGGTGGATGCAGATAACCAAGTCCAAAGGAGTTGAGGATATTGGCCACATGGAAAACAAACTCAGGGAAATGGGCAGGGAATTGAGTGCTCTTAGAGACAGAGAAGCCATTACAAGAAGCCCCCTTGAGAATGAGAATGAATTACTAAGGATGCAGCTGCAGGAGAAAGAGACTCAATTTACATACATGGCCAACTTATCCATAGAATCATTACAATGTAGAACACCAGCCAAATCTTATGGCCTCTACCTAAAGGATCAATGGCTTAAATTCCAAATAAAAACCTTGGCACAAAGAGGCATAATACCTTTCCAAGACTACAGGCAGTTCATGGATTTGTGTGACCAAAGCACCTTTGAGGACAAAGCAAATATGGCAGAGTTATATCTACACAACATGGCCCTCACAGACCTGAATGTGTGGGACCCCAATGCCAAGCTAGAGGATCTACAATTAATGGCCATGGTGTCATGGATGAACCATGAAGAATTGAGGGCAATAGAAATGAAAAGATTGTTAATAAAAGAGCAGAATGAACCATTGATGATAAGAGTTGAACCATCAGATCCTATGGCACTCATCAGCACACACAACCTGCTTGCCAATGACCCTCAAATTGCCCCTAAATATCTAGCCAATCAGGGACAAGCCATTGCACATTTTGAACATATGCTTAGGCTACTTGGGGATGATTGTGTGCATGCATGCATGAGAAGATGGAACACCCTACCCCACAGCTTTTAGCTCATAGAATACCATTCCCCCATGAGGCTAAATGAGGCATTGAAAAGAGTGCCACTATACAAGCGCTCCATGCAAAGGCTGAAGGTCAATTGGATTGGCCTCAAACTGAGTCCTCCACTCATATTAGTCATGCTGGAAGGCAGAAGAGAAGAAGAAGAGGAGCAGTGGAAAGACATAGACAGAAAGGCAGGATTTCATGGATAACATGAGCAGACCATATCAGAAGCCTGGAATGCTAGGGAGGCCACCAGGGCCATGAAATACCAAGAGATTGACTAGGTTTCTCAACGATAAGCAATACCTTCAGTAAGGGGGTGATGATGAGACTCATAAATGGGTAATTATATGGGCTCATTTTACCTCCTAACCTAGTCAATTCAACCATTCTTTTAGCTTATCGTATGATTTTCTGATTATATTTGTTCTTATAGGGTGAGTTGAGTTAATTATTATGCCATGTGGTCTAACATGTATTTAATGCAGATTATTGGTGGATTTCGAGGTCAAAGTCAATGATATAGTGGTCAAACTGTAGAAATAACTCAAAGTAGACAGAGGAGAGTACTTATAGGAGGGAATCCCCCTCATTTATTGCTCCTCACTTCGAATTCCCCTTCATTCATCTCGGAGTACAAGCGGCCGAATCCTGCACTAGAAGGCAACTGAGCAACTGGAAGATGATTGATAGTTATCTCGAGTTTTGGGAGCCAAGCCTCCCTGATTTTAAGGAAGTTGTTCGTAGATTCAGATGTATAAGTAGAGAGGGCTAGGGCCTCACTGGGGTTGACTTTTTTTCTTGTGTAAACTCTACTCAAATTTAGAGCTTATTATTTTATGACAGTTTTATGTAATCTTGCTATTGTTTTATAACGAAGATGGAATCCTTTTTGAGCTAGCACTGAGTTACCTTAGAGGGCTTAAGCTCTTGGGTTAGGGCCCAATCCAAGTATCCAAGCTTCTCTTTACTTGTATTTGTATGCTTTACTTTAGTTTGTAGAGTAGTTTGTTGTTAGATGTATTTCTCTTATGGTTAAGAATGGGTTGCTTTTGATGATTTAGTAGCTTGCTTCCATTTGTGATTTTTGTAGCAGGTTAAGCAGTGATCAGAGAAGATTCAAAATGGTAGAAATAGTGCCTTGGCCTCTCTTCCTCCCTTTGGGACCATGATTTGAGGCAAAAACTCTCTTGCTGCCCCAAAAACACAGATTTTCCTCATTCTTAGGACTTCTAGTGTTTGCAGCTCTTTAGTAGGTTGATAGTCCAGTTTTGCTTTGCTTTAGATCTTCTTTATCATGTTCACTTCCTGATTTTCAATATTCCTTTTTCATGCTTTCCTTTCTTACAACATTTCCCAGCATTTCCTTCTATACATCATAGTTTAGGCCATTTTAATGCAAAACTATGTTTTTCCTAGGATGCACTCATTTCATTGGTTGCTTCATTTTATTGGTTGACTATCAATTTCTATGCAGTATATTTCTTCGAGAAATAGGCCATCTTACCAGAAATCACACCCTCCATTTGATCCATGCCCTATAGGTCTCCCAAACCTCACCTCAATTCTGTCCTAGTTTCCTTCATTTTTCATAGAACTTCTTCCTCTCTCCTTGGGAAAACCCAATCATCTTTCTCTCTCCTGGTGATTCATGGTAGACCTTAGGTGCCCTAAAACCTCATTCCAACCTTCACCGACCTTTTCCACCCACTCTCAAACCCTCAAAATAGCGAAAATTGCTCTCGGCCTCCCCCTGTATGCCTCCTGTAGTTTCCCTGTTTTCCTCCTGTAGTTTTCCTGTGTCCTCCTGTAGTTTTTCCTGTAGTCTTTCTTTTGAAGGCCGAGTGTGGGAAAAGCCTCCAAAAGGCCACCTAAGACTGCCTAGGACCCATCCACACCATCCTAAATCCTCCCAAGCTCCAAAACCGTCCTCTAACGCCACCTGTTCGCTGCCACACTCACACACAATAAATTAGATGCATGTTAAATTCACATAAAAAACACATAAAAATCCAAAAATATGTTTTTGTTTTTTTAGTTCCAGAAATAGCATGGTTAGATGTTGTTTACTTCCTTGAGTAGGTAATGGAATTTCTTTCATGGTTTTCATAGTGTTTTTGGCAAAAGTAGAATTAGCTTGTTAATTACGGTTTACTAGGTTTTGCTTTACATTCCAGTCTTTCTCCTTTCTGTAGTTAGAATAGCATCTGTAGAATAATATTTCTTTCCTTTCATCTCACATAGAGCTTCTTCTGAAATCTATAGAAGTTGGCTTGAGCTCCTAGTGATCTCGCGCCAGCTGACCAACTGACAACCTGCAGTGAGAACTAGTACTTGTGCATATAGCACCGATGCTTCCAAGTTTGTTATGAACTACCGGGTTGATAAAAGTAAAGTTGGTACCCCAGGAGTTGCAGCTTTCTTGCTACAATACTGGCTCTCACCACAAAGCCTAAATCTAAGGGTATCAAGAGAGTTGAACTCGTAGCCTCCCCAAATTCAAGGGAAAGATATGATATTTGGATCATGACAACTTGAGCTAATCCTTGGGGCTAATATGTGTGTGCATATTTTTTCCAAAGGTGGTAAAACTATCATAACTCAATTTTCAACCAACAAGGAAGATAGTCATTAGTAGCTATATCCACGAATGTGGGCTAACTCGTCACCTTTATTTAAGGAAAAGCACACCACTTGAAATGATATGTTGGTGGTTTGTTTAGGAGTATATTTTCCCTCCCACATAAGGCCCTTAATTATTAGGTCATTAACATATATCCTTGATTCCAAGGAAGATAAATCATGACCTTGCACCTTACTTAATCTATATAAAAAAAAAAAAAAAAAAGGATAGGAAAAAAAATTAAGAAAGTTTTAAGAAAAATTAAAGAAAAAACAAATATAGGTTGTGTGTGTGTGTATCTTATTCCATGAGAATATTATATTTCATGTGAAGAATATACATGTTTTTGTCCTTGAGGGACTTCTTAGAATCAACAACAAGGCATCAAGTCATTACAACAAAGTTAATCATGTCATTTGAATTAAACTTGGGTGGGGAGGATAACAAGTATTCCCCCCAAGCACCCGAGATAAACCCAACTGAAATATATATGTATTTGTAAATTGGGTTTAGCTCTAGTGATTAGGAGAAATAGTGTTATCCTCACCATTGAGGTTCAAATTGCACATATGACATGTTGAAGTCATAATGAGTATTTGTTATAATGGCTTTGAGCCTTGTTGTCTGAGCATTCCCTTGAGAATTTAAACATGTGTATTCCTCATATGGAATATAAAGGCATTTCTCATTGAAATACACACACACACACATACACACAAAAGTATTAAAAAAATCATATAAATTTCAAAAAATTAGAAAAGAATCATTGAAAAAGAAAAACAAATATTAATAGGGGAGGGTGATTCTCTAAATCACTTGCACCCCTTTAGTGCACAATTTTATTCCTCATCACCTTTCCTTATCCTCCTTTCCCTTCTTTTATCACCCAACGCCCATTCCCTCCATCCCCCTCCTACTCCTCTATATTGTCCTACATATATGCTAAAGAAATGCGTGGGGGAAAGAAGAAGTGAGAGGGGACACACAAGGGGATAAGGAGGAACACGATGATTTTCATGGTGCACTAGGAGATGAAGTAAGAGGGGGAAAAGAGGGCGATAGGAAGGAATGAGATGAAGATGGTTTTCAATTTGTGTGTGTGTGTGTGTGTTAATTGTTTTATATTTAGTTTTTCTTTTATTCTTTTCTGAATTTTCTTTAATTTTGATTTTAATGGGGAATTGAGGCAGGTGAGGGGTATGACTTCTTTTTGTTTATTCTTTTAATTTTTCCTTTAAAAATATATTTTTTTACATGTCTTTGTATGTGTTTTCCTTAGTTTTAGATTAATTTTCTCTCTCTTTTTAAATTCATTTTCAATTTTTTTTTCTTTTTCCTTTTTAATGATTTGTTTGTAACGATGCCAAGTTTTTAGGTCATGGTTTCAAAATTGTTGTAATTTAAAGTACATAAAAAAGAGTGTTACTAGCAGCACCTATTTTTAATTTGGGGGTTGATTTTGAGATTTTCATTGCAATGTTATCAATGATCAAGATCATGGTTTCAAAAGAGTAGTAATTTTAAATCTTAAAAAATGGGTTAGTGGTAGCACAATTTTTTTATTTAGAGGTTGATATTAATATTTCGATTTCATTAGTACTAAAGGCCATGGTTTTAGAAAAATCATAATTTTAACCTTAGAAAAAAGGGATTCCATTGGTAGCACTATTTTTTTAATTCTATATGTTGATTTTAAGGTGTGTATTTGTAACATTATGGGATTTGTTGCATAAGGTTGTAATTGTAACATACATGGTTCCGTCAATGACTTATAGAGGTTATAGGTTATCCAAAATTTTATTTTTCTTTTTACTATCTTAACAATAAGATTTGATATCACTTTGTCACATAATCCTACTAAATTTATCCTAACCACACTTGCAAAAACTTGATTTTCATCCCTCAAACATTTTTTCAAATATTTTATGTGTAAACCTTTCTTCAAATACTTTGTATACAACCAATTAAGTATTTTTTTACTTGTATACAATTTGTCAAACATTTTGTATGAAACCAAATAAGAAACATTGATCTGATTCCACTTGTAACATACTAACTAAAATATACCACTCAATCATGCAACTTTTGATTTTTGTTTTTGAGGTATTTTATCAAATAGTTTGTATGCAAATTGTAATAAAATACATTTAACACATTTCTTCAAATTATTTTCATGCAAATAGGCATAGATCAGCTACAACGGTACTATCATACACAAATTCTAACATAAAACAATATTATCCCAATCCAAAAAACAACATTTTCATTGGGGCATTTCATCAAACACTTTGCATATAATGAATCATTAAACCATTTAGGTGTCATCTTCAAACACTTTTCATACAATGAATCATTAAACCATTTAGGTGTCATCTTCAAACACTTTGCATGCAAACTAATATAGTAACTACCTTAACGATCATCTCCTAAACTATAGAATTCCAAGTTCTAAAAAATGCACTAGATGATTAGTGGGAGTTCCCCTCACTATGGTCCAAGTTCGAGCCTCTCGATCCTCCCAGATGAAAAGTTATAGTAGAAATTCAAACATGCCATGTGTGATCCATGATTTTAGAAGCATCAAGGAAGCTCAAATTCCTTTGATCATATCTCCTAAAATATCGTAACCTGAGATCTAAATGTTGAACTGGTTGATTAACAATATTTTCCCTCACTATGGTCGAAGTTTCAGCTTTTGGAACCTCCCAAAAGTAGCAAAAATTCCAACATGACATGTTTAATGTATGATTTTAGGAGCATCTAGGAAGCTCAACTTCCTTTGGTCATATCTCCTAAAATTTGGACCATATGATCATCAGGATTTCCCCTCACTATGGTCCAAGTTTCAACTTCTGTAACCTCCTAGAAGAAAATTTATAGTAGAAATTCCAACACAACATGTTTAAAGATGCACTTAGGAAGCTCAAATTCCCCTGGTCACATTTCCTAAAATTTTGCAACCCAAGATCTGAAAATTCAACTAAATGATCAACAATATTTCCCCTTAATATGGTCCAGGTATCAGGTTATGGAACCTCCCAGAAGAAAAATTATAGCAGAAATTCCAATGTGACCTAATTAAAGAAGAATTTAGGAAGCTTGTCTTCCTCAACGAATGTTGTTACAAATATAATACAGAGAAAAAGTTATAGCCAAATAGTATAACAACTACATCTATGATAAATTTGTTGAAGGCTAAATTCATGTATATATAAACTTGTTGAAAAGAGAAATTAAATAATCATGTTTGTCTCTAAAGCATCTTTGCCATAAATATCATTAACACCAAAATAAATATTTATCTATTGTAGCCAAAAAAATACCGAAAACTAAAGTAGTGTGAACCATGTTCCACCCCACCATAGGCTAGTTATGTTGCATTTTTTCTCACATTCGTTCACCCTTGTGCCAAATAGTGATGCCTTGCAGAGAACATAACTTAGTGTTATTTCACACACACAGATTCAAACCAAAATGTAACACCAAAAGTGAAGGAAATTCTCCTTCACACACACAAAAACAAGAAAACTCAATTATCAACGTTTCCATCTTTGACCAAGATCACATTCACAAAATTCCATGCAAGTTTTGCAACACAAGAGAGTCCTTGTTTGATATTTGTATTCCCTCATTCCTCCCCACTTTAGTGCTCTGTATGCCACACACAACCAAGACCATTACCAGTCCTCTTATCCATCTAGTCCAAAGAGAAAGCATTGCAACACATCCATTTCATGCTACATAAGTTGTCATCAATTCTCATGCCAATTTGAATTTCAAAGTGAGAGAGGGAAAAAAATGAGTGTCTAAGAAGAATAATGGTGTAATGCTCAGAAAGAAAGAAAAAAAAGGAGGAAAGGGAAAAAAAGAGAAAGTTTCTCAATGGATTTTATGTTGCATTTTTATAAACACACCTTGACCCTTTATCTTCCCAACCTTCACATTAAGGGAATTATTAATTCAAGGTATTCATTTTCCTCTCAAGTCAAGTTCCCCCCCCCCCCCCCATAAGGCATCATAATCTATTGATTTTCCCCTTTCTTCAACTCTATCATTTTTATTAATAAAAAATGAACATTATATCATATTATAGATTTTAACATCATAACATCAATGTTGACACCCCAACATTATATGTTCTTAATTATATTACAAAATTTAGGGTAATGAAAGGGGTGTCACAATCCCCTCCCCTTTAAGGAACATCATCCTTGGTGTTCTACTATCTGTAGAACCAGTCTATGCAGAAGAAGATATATGCAACTTTCCTATCAACAATATTTTCATGTCCTTACTTTCCACTTTGAGCAATGTCATTTATATTCCATGGTCTAGTTACCGCTAGACCTCCTAGCATTCTAGCATATTCTTGCATGGTCGTCCATTGCCTCACAAGGATTCCATGAGAAACAAGTTCGGATTAGTATTTTCTTGGACACACCCAATGCATTCATGATCCCAATGATTATGTTCATGAATCTTTTAAAATCAATTCATTCAAGTCTTCCCTTCCTTGTAGTCACACATCCTCCAAGTCCAGGCATCCCCTTATTTGCCTCCCCAATCCCTCGGGTGATCCATTCCTTATCAAAGTTTCCTTGCATAGGAAGTGTCTCTAGACTTATGGAGTCTTATAGCCAAGGCATCCCACTAGCTTGCTCTAAAGCACAATAAATTTTTCATAACATAACTCATGGTGATCAATATATGTCATAGGGTTCTAGTATCACCACAATGGCCTTGTCCCTAGGATTTTTAGCTTCACAACCATCATCTATCCTTCCTAGATAGATCATCATCACATCTGTATCAAGCATACAATTTCCATGAGATTAATCATAATAATTTAAATCAAATATTCTTCCTTTTTCTTTTATTTTCCAAACTTGCTTCATATAGGAATCAAATTCAAAAATATGAGATTCTTCTCATGATGTTTGACTCTTGCATATGGTAGTACTCAACCTTCATTATCATAACCAAGGTCATTTTAAGTGCAAAGTGTATTTTCAATTAGCCAAACACCAGTGAGTGTCCACATATAAAATATTTTCATTACAAGATTTATAACATCCCCTAAAGTGATATTAGAATTATTATACACATAATAATTCAATCATTTTCAATTGATTTAAAAATAAATTGAAATGAAGCTATCATTGCATTATTTATTTGCATCACAATCATTCCAAGCATTCCATAATGCATTCAAACATTTATTCCAACAACCAAAGGGTCAAAATTGAAAGATACATATCTCTAAATTAATGAGTAATTAGCTTCCACTTTGCTTTGCAAGATGAGGGATTCATGCCACTCATTCCACTACTCAACAATTCCTCAAAATTATTAGAATATATTTATTTTCATGACATTCAATCATGCAATTGGTTTTCTCGTACAAGCATTCTTTCACTCAATTCACTAATCATATGTACCATCATGATTCATAATATGAGTATCATGACCAAATCATGCCATAGTAACTCATGGATGCCTCAAAATTCTAGCAATCTTTACACATTGAAGGCTTCTTGCCTTTGTCATAACCCATTAGGTATTAATGAAAAACTTGCTTTCATATATCACCAATTCCATACGATTTCAACATTAGCTAGGAAAAACCAATCCTTCAATTACATGTTCCTTACCAACAAACTTAACATTAAATGATAGAATCACCTGTCTTAAGATTATAAATTGTTGGGTAAATACTCATGGACTTATGAACACAATTGCAGCCCCTACATTTGCTTCATACATCCCACATTTTCCTACATTCTCTCAATGCATTGCAAACATATTTTATCTCATGAGTGTATTATTCGTTTATATAATATTTGTTCAGCATGGTAGCTCAATGCATGCACACATTATTAATATTTACTAAATCTTTGTGTGATAACAATTTTCTACCTTAACCATACCCCTTCTTGGGCACCCATACAATACATGCATTAATTTGAAAAACAAAATATATTACTTTCAACTAAAAGGAATTATTTCCCAATTCCTTTACCTCTTTACCTTGCTTGCTACTTTCCCTACTTACTCGGCTACCATCACATGCATTCTCAATTAATATCTTTTCAATGAGTTCATTTGGATTCTTATCATACTTGATGTTGAAACATTCAATAGCCCCTGAAATGATCTCAACCTCACATATTAGTCACAACTCTATCATTTCATTTACTTACACACAAGTTTCAATGAAAATTCATCAATGGAATTTACATTATGTATCAAATTTACACATTCAAACAATGCCTTAAATTATGCATCTAAACATGTGCATATACATCTTCTCATGCATGTTCCATACTAGCACAAATTCCATGCTATTCATGCACATTTTTTTAAGTTTAATTTTCAACCTCTCTTGTTTTCAATCATTCACATGACCAGTCTCATAAGCATAAGCATAAACACACTACTTTCTTTCATGTGGTAGTTAACAACATGAGATCACTTTTGCACACTTGCCATATGAACATTCTATGTGACATGGAATTCATTAGGTAACATTACTATATTACCCAAAACATAGAAAGTACTAGTTTCTATTTTCTTACCATTCACACATTCATATTATTTTCATAAATAAAATATATCATCTAAGCACAATTTTCAGTTAAGGGAAACTCCCTTCTTAAGCCATTTTCACAGTTTTGACTTCTCCATCCATTTGGTTGATATTAAGCCCTCCTTGATTGATCCTTTATCCACATCTTCCCCCTAATGCAACTATGCAAGGCAGGCTTCCAAGCTCATTAGAAATTTCTAGCAATTTAATTAAAGAAAGAAATATTGTTTCTCAAGTTCTTTGTAGGCTCACAACCCAAATTTCCTCCTTGTAACAGTTATAGGGTGCTTACCCCTTATCTATCTCAACACACATTAGATGGTACTATTGTATTAGAACATGATCATTCCTTCATGCAATATCACAAGCATATATTCATATCATGTAGTTAATAAGGAATTCAAACAATGCTTTAAGTGTGCATAAAATTCAAGGGTCATAATCAATAATTCTTAGAACACTTATTTGGATGAAATCATTGAATGGAAAAAAACCTCTTATTTTCTCTTAGCGCCTTTGTTGCTCCTATTTTGTTCAACAATAGGTCATTCTCAAGTTAGGCCGTGACTCCACAAATACATTGACTTACTAAGATCAAAATCTGATACATAACCAATATCAAACAAGGTCAAGGTACCAACCTTGACAACCTCCAAACAACAATCTCGCATCCCCCCCATTAGCCCACTCGACCCAAGGTTGTGCACACCCGTTTTATGATCATAGAAGTCCATCAAGTTGTGCCAATATACTTCTAGGGTCTCCAAATTTGTTTGACCAAGAATGTTTCAGAGCCCTATGGCTTGTTGAAAATGCAACAAGAAAATCTTAGTTTGACTTTGCCTTGGTCAAACTAGAGAAAATTCAAATTTCAATTTTAGAATAATATTGGAGGTAGTTAACTGAGGTGACACCTCACTTTTCAGTCAATTAATTTGAGTTACGGGCATGAAGTTCAGTTGTGTGTAGTGATTCCTAAATTTTAGGAGCCTAGGTTGAGTCAATTTCAGTTGTATCAATCTATTTCAGTTAAATTGAGTTAAGGTTAGTTAAACTAGTTCTAACTTTTGGAGGAACTAGTGGAAGGTCAAGTTGTGGAAGTGTGACTTCAACCACACTCAGTGATCATCCAGATAACTGGTCAATTATCCTAAATTAGCTCATGCATGCAAAGAATTCGAGTTACCTGATCGAGATGGAGATTCCAGGGCAATGTACTATCAGTTGTAAACTATTCCAATGTGTACAAGTGGTGCATGCAATCAGAGGAAGAACCTAGAGGAATTGTGGAATCTATTTCAGGTAAATTCCTAATTAATAGGGGCCTAATTTCTCAAGGAACAACACAAGGAAATAGGATCTTGGAGGGCTTGAAAATTGGATAAGTGTTGGCCAGAGTCAGTCAGGCAGGTAGAAAGATAGACTATACACTTGCAGGTTGTGCTAAAGCTTGAGAAATCATATGTATTCATCTCTATTATTTGATTAATGCAATACAAATAGGAAGGGGTTTTGAGTCGTTTCTTTCCCCTAGATAAATCTATGTTTCCTTTTGCATGTCTATGATTTGTGTTCTAGATTGTGAATGAATGCCTGCAGAACAATAGAGTAGCTTTGAGTCTTGTGATTTAATAAATTTCATGAGCAATTTCGAATCTACAACCTAATTTCTACATGGATTATATGAGTTGCATCTAGCTTTAGAGCTCTAAGTACTCTCTAGACCCCACACGCAAACACTTTTCCATACACCCCTCCCTCCAAGGCTCTATCCTTGCTCAAGGAAATCCAAGGAGAAGTGCACTCACATCAATACCACAACATGCATAAGTTCCACTTGTACCATTCTCTTATTAGTGCCTTATCTTCCATAACTTTGATTCCAGAAGACTACCTGCAGCACCTTCATTGACTTTCCAATCATGTTGTCAACTTATTCCTAGTTACATGTTCATCATTAACCACTATTAGTCATTTGAATCATGTTATGACAGCAAACTACTCCAAATATATGCACATCCATTACTCTGTGCACCTAACATACCTTCATACGTCTAGCATAACATTATTTAATATCGATTCAATGGATATGCATCTTTGAACTATTTCATCTCTTGCTTATCATGTGCAAGCTATTATTCATCAGTGCATGACAACTTCTCAAAGAATTAAATAAAAGTATTAAAACTAGCAAGAAATAGGTTAAGAGATTACCCCTCATAGTTATGGTTGCATCACTCTTCCATAAATTTTTGCAATTCTATTGGGTTGCTCTAGGGAATCTAGTTAGAATCGTGCAATTTTATCTTGTTGCATCAAACTCAAGTCGGTCTTCAAGTAACATCATTGTATAAATATATACAGAAAAATAATTTCACATAAGTACACATGCATGCATAGATATTAGTTTAAAAATTAAATTCCTTCCTATACTTGAGCCCATCTAGGTTCAAAGGTGAACCTTAGCTCTAATACAACTTTATTACATACTCAGTTTCCTCAATGACTTATAGAGGTTACGGAGTACCCAAATTTTTCTTTTTCTTTTTCCTAGCTTGATTTGACAACCCCTTTGGGCTAATCCCCTATTATAAATATTGTAATCATATTTCTAAAAAAATATAGATCAGTTGAGACATGGGACATAAATTTTAAAGCTTGGGGAGGGAGATTGCTTGGAAAATTAGAGAAAGTTTATTATATAATACCAGTTATGGGAAGCTGACTGGAGGACATAAGTGGTTTTATTTCACATTATGGAGGAAGGTAAAAAGGACGAGAGCCATACCTTGTTTGTGCAAGCCCATAAGAAAAAGGACAAGGAATTAATCAAAAGAGTGGTGATGCTAGCAGGACAACACGCCCACAACCACCTTGGCCACAATGGAATGATGAAGGGGTTCGAGAAAGAGACAATCAATAAAGGTAAAGGGGACATTCATTTTCTCATCGAGATTTTTTGAAATCATTGACAAGGGAAGAAGAGAACTTCGAGAGGCTTAGCCAAAACATAGAGAAAAGGAATCAATATGAGCTTATATGGGGCACACAAAGAAGAGGGGTGATAGCTTCTAGAGGAGCTCGTGAGAAGCATTGCATGGGGAACACAACAGAAGGATTAATGTGTGAGAAAAATACTGAGGACAAAGTGGTATTTCACTTAGGAAGGTGGAATTCATAAGAGGTTGATATCAGGAATTCCCAGGAGAAAGTGGTTGTTGGGTGGAGACAAGTGAGTCTCTAGACTACCAGTAGTGTTGATTGTGTTAGAAATCCCTTGAGAACTCTTCCTCAAGCTCTAAAATATGGCTCGAGGGTGATTGGCTATAAGAAAGATTGCATTTTAGGCCAATCTAAGGTTTCCATGGAGAGTTGAAGTCCCAATCTCAGTTGCTAGGTCCATCATTCTAAGATAAGTTCTTATCTAGCCCTTGTGTGCTAATGATTATTGTGTGAATACTCAATGTGTATTAAATGTATCTATTGATGCCAAGAAATATTCCTTCCTTCATGGTTTTAGGGAGTGTTTTGGGCTCTTGTGTGCTTGACGTAATGTTGCCAATTTTGTGTTTATTTATGAGCTAAAACTCTATATAATTTCCTGAGTATAAGATATGTGTACATCTTTGTTGTTGTTTGGAATTCATGCACCTTAATGACCTCTACTAATAGTCTTATTTCAGGAATTATAAAGCTCAGTAAAGTTATCATTTTACGCATATATATATATATATATATAAACATGAGCCAAGCCAATTTCTCGTTAAGCTCAGAATAATTAGCATGGTGTATATATCTATATATATATATATATAGATATATATATCTATACTTAAATTTGGGTATAGGCCATGTCGAATGTTTCTTAAGCTCATGATAGATATCGATGTATGTGTATGTATATACCTATATAAGGGTCGGGTCGAGCACTCAATAATCTCAAGAGGGATAACATTATATCTACATACTTATATAAATATATGGTTGTTAAACTTAGGAAGGATAGGCCTGGGTCAAGCATTGAGACTCCCCAATGAATCCCCTTTAACTATAAGAAGGTGACACAAGCTCAGGAAGAACAACCTTATCGATTAAGGGTCGTAGTTTGGGCATACACACACACACACATTATAAAATATCAGAGGGGATAGACACCATGGTTGTGTACTGGGAAGGAGTTACGCAAAGGAATAAAACTAAGTGTTAGAGGATGGCCCTCCATAAATAATGGTGGAGGCTAGATAGAACCCTTCATAAATAGCAAGTACAATGAGTGTGAAATATACTAATTGTTGGAGGTCCTTCTGTTATGAAATGATAATATTCTCATTATTATCATGTTTCAAATGGGTGGAACATTGATGAGGGACCCTGCCCTCACCATACTTTAGGGGGTCACCCCACCCTCATTCCATTAATCTAGTCTGAATAATTTTATATCCTTTATTTTGGGGCACAAAACCAAGGGATGGAACCATGACTAAGGACCCCCCACCCCCTCGAGGGGGGCGGGGTGTCCTCATTTGATCTCAATTGTTCGTTTCTTCACTCTATGAGGTTCATTAATTAGTCAAAGGGGTCTATGTTTTAATCTGGACCATCGACACCCTATCCCATCATAATTGTAGGAGAATTCTAATTCATGCGCTAACATTGGTGTTGCAAAAAATGGTCCAAATGATTGAGGGTCATTACCAAAACACTAAATCCCCATCCTCAACATTTTAAAATTGAGTCCATTTGTGCCTAGGAAAAACCCTAAGGGAATTTATGTCCCAGGGTATTCACATCACGAGACGAGAAATAATACGACACTTAACAGAAATTCAATTATTCGCAAAGGAAAGGGCCTAGTGGGAGCCAAGCCATTTGGCCATTGATCTGGGCCCAGGAAAACATGGTGGCATGGTGGCTTGCCTCATGGCAACCAATTTTGGGTGGATCAAAAATAGGTGACATGTGGCACACATGGAAGTGACCACATGGATAGGATGACATTAGTATGATGTTACCTCGACAGTTTCAGAAGGAGGGCTACGAGGAAGGCCCAAGAAAAGGATCCAAGAGACATTGGAATGATGGGGGAATAACATCACCCCCAACATTGATGTCACCCTAACAGTTTTGAGAAGGGGATAACAATAAAGGGCCGAGGTATTTACGCCCTAAGAAATAGAGAAAATCCCGACAATTGATGAAGATGGGTTATGTCCCGTAGAATTTAGATAGTGACGTTAGTGAGTGAGGCTCCCTCATCTAATATGGGTTGTCAAACCTTCCAATGGATGCATGTCATTGATCGATTGAAGGGGTTACTTGGTGTTTGTGGATAAAAGTCGGGATTAGGTGGCATGCCAAGATGGCACCACAATAAAACACACCAGTCAAGGGAGTGACATGGCCATGAAATGGGATGTCATGTGGGCACCACGCAGGTGCCATGTGGTAGAACCCAATGATGTGGAGAGAGGTTATTGGTCGAAACTTTAGATGGCCATATATTTTGATCCAGGATTCGTATCGAGGAAAATTTTATATCGTTGTAAAGCCCTCAATGAGACTAACACAATGGCAATGTCTATTTTAAGTTTCAAGAAGTTTGAAAATGATGAAATTTTTAGACCATATTTCCATAATTTGACTTTAGAGATACATTTCATGTTAGTAGTGCCTCTTTCAATCCCTAGTATGGACTATGGGTGGATGGGGCTATGTTATAGAATGGTATCAGAATGAAGGTTAGGCCTTTGGGAATAAATATTGGAGATCTATTGTAGACATAATGTCAAAGCAAAAGATTTAACTTTTGGACCTCTGGATATGAAGTGGAGCTCTAGCTCTGAGTATAGTAGCTTAATGTGAATGTGATTATGTGTTGCTTACATCATTTGATTATGGATTTCCTGTTGATTGTAATGATGCTTGAATTGTTTTGATAAATGTAATGGCATTGCATGTGCTTGCTAGGAGGCATCTTGAAGGTGTAGATAACCTATTTTTATGACCTGGGATGCTTGTCTTTTCTTTAATTATTGAAAGGTTTCCTACATATTTGTTTGTATGGTTGTTTGTAGTGTACCGACATTGTTGCTTAAATAGTGCGGCTTTATAGACTCATAATAATTATGCATATGAATGTTCATGTGATATGAGGGATTTGGGGAAAATGCATGTGTTACTTGTATGTATAGTAATACTTGATTCTATCGAATGTTGGGTGTTTATATATATCTATATATATATATATATATATATATATATATATATATATATATATATATATATATATATATATATATATATATATATATTTGTGTGTGTGTGTGTTGATTAGGATGTGAGAATATGTTGATGGGAAAAAATGACCTCATCAACATTTGGGAGACCACCCAGTAAAAGTCCTATATCAGACCCTTTTTCGTTTGGGATGGTGGCTCCAACTGGTTGTATTTTGGGTCCAATTACCCATAGAAAGATGCTCCAATATATGGAGACATGGGAAATTGCATGAACAAAGAATAAGATAAGAAGGATTGATAATACATGATATAATAGAAAATATGAATATAAAGCTGAATATAATATAAACTAATTATTAAGTCAATAAGTTGGGTGTTGATTTATTGCAGTGAATAAAATAATGATGAATAATATGAAAATATAGATTTTCAAATTATATCGTTAGTAAAACAATTTAAAGGTAATCAATTCAATTAAATAGTTAATTGAATTAATTATGAACTCGCTCACATGTTATTTTAAAGATACTTATACTCTTAATTAGCAAAGGAAATACATCAAAAGTGATTATATTTCATTAACTAATCTCAAATACAAGTAATCAAAAATATGACTCCAAATATTTGTTAAAATCAAAACAAAGGATAAAACTACCACTTCCACTTTAATTTTTTAAGTCCCTAGAATCTCAAATGGTTAAGCTTAAATTAGAGAAAGAGCTTTGTACAAAAGTGCAATAGTTCGTTTCTTTTACAAAATTTAGAACCCAAATTTTGAGCTCAAGATGACTATAAATAGTTGTTTACAAAACCAAAAAGGAGAAACTAAGTCTCTGATAACTTATCAACTAAAACAAAACAAACTAGCATAAACTAGCTAATAGTCACATCTTAAAAGTAGAAAAATCACTTCGGACAACTTGTTGTTAATGTGGAATGGGTAACCTTCTATCATTGTTGATAAACTTCTAGAAGAGGTGCTACTTCAAGAGGAGCATGAAGTTTGATGTTGATTTGAAAATTGAAGAGATGAGCCCATAGAGATGACAGTAATTGAGTTGATAACTTTGTAACAATCTTGGTTACTTGCAAGTAACCATGTTGTTTAATTAAGAGTTTCCAGTTTAACTCAAAATCTATCTTTGCCCAATGTTCTATTTTTTTACTACATTTTTCTCTGTCATTCAGCCAATTTATTTGTAATGCCTCTGTCTCAGGGAGAACGTCCTCTTCCTCATTTGATATGATATTAGTTTCTAAAAATGACCAAATGATGGACTGAGAGATCGAGCCTGAGATTTCTTAAGAATTATTAACTAATTTCCTCACCAAACTAATCCTATCTTTCCAACTACTTAGAAAGATAGATGTTTGTATCTCATCAAATTTTGACAAGCTAGGATATATGACCTTTGGGTTTGTTTTCCATTTGAGGATATCATTCATATTACATTTGGCATCGATATACTGAGTTTCCATATTAACCATCTCATCAACTAATAAATCCACAATCCTACTTTGAGTTTGAATCGGACTTAATTTGTTGCAGAAAAGTTGTTGCTTTCTTTGAAGCTATAAACTAAGTTCATTTACCTCATGCTTGAATTTGGAGAGGTCCAAAGCTTCACATTTTGCTTGATCAATTATCTAGTGTAATTCCTTTATCTTGTCATACCTCTAATTAATCTCAGTAGAGTGTTGATTTGTAACTAAAGAAACCTACGTTTTCAATTGTGTTTGAGATCGTATAATTTGTTGTTGTAGTTGTTGGATCTTTTCATCCTTTTGTTTGATAAATTCTTTAACATGGGCTTCCTTGTATATATGATCATAAGAAGAATCTCCTGCATATTGAGCTAGCTCTCCAAATTCCTCATGAGGAGCAGTTGACTTGCTTTTCCATACAACTTTTTATGAAGTAGCCTCCAAAGTAGAATTTGTAGATAAATTTTCATTCTTAACTCTTATTTTATTCCTACTCTTTTTAATAACAAAATTATGTTAAGGATTATAGAATACGTCAATTGGTGGAATTTTCTTCAATGTTTAATTGAATTTATGTAGTTGGATTTGTGGAAATGAAATTTACATTGAGTCGGGCACTATGAGGAGTTTTTGAAATAACACCAAATTGAGTGAGAGTAGAAACAACATCAGACTAGACACCAGGAGATTTTGTAGACTCTAGAGTGACAATGCTCGTTTGTTGAAAAATGTTCTCCAAAGTATTAACTTTAGTTTTCTCTTTTTTGTTAGATGCATTATATAGTGTTGACATGATGTCTAAAAATGATTGCCATTCCTTGCTCATATCATTAACCAACAGGTTGACTGAAGAAGCCTGATCTCTGGAATATGTAGACGAAATTTGCATTGGAGTAAAAATATGAGTGGTGGTATATGAAGAAGAATTGACATCCTTTTCCACATAACCAACATCTTTAGGTAGCTTGAGTAAATGCATTAGGAGAGGGAACCTTCTAGAATCTCTTAAAACTAAAAAATGATGAAATTTGTCATGAGATGATTGTCTTTTCTTGTAGCAAATTGATTCATAAGAAGAGGCTTGAAAAAATAAATCATAATATTAATTGTGCTCATGAACATATGCTCTGATGTATGCTTCAGTGGCTATATTCTGGGCTACCTTAGAAGGATCATAAACTCTGGCAAGAATGGCAAGATTTAATTCATTTAGGGCCGAGATTTCCTTGTCAACATGTTGATAATTTTTTAGAGTGAACAGACCGACTTGCAAATGGAATTTAGGCCAAAGCTTTTTGGAAGATTTTTTAGTTCAAGGGTTATCCTAGACCCAACCATTCAATAGGCAATTTCTCTAGAAAATAGTTTGTCTGGGACATAAAGGGGGAAAACAGGGGGGGGCCATTACTTCCCCAAACCCTGATGTAAGTGAAGATGTCCTCAACAAAACAATCCCCAATTCTTGTTAAGCATTCTATGGCTTCAGGAGGCATTCTTGGAAACATGGAATTGAAAATAGTGTGGTGCAGGGGAATCATCACAAGGTGACATATGTGGTACAGGTGATCATAAATTTTCTTCCCAGAGAATGCTATAGTATATGTGTATAGGGATAGGATCAACAAGTGTCCATTTCCAAGCCATACATGGAAAATCTAGATAAAAACAAATGGCATCCATCACATAAGTGGACATATAAAATGGGCGATTATGGGTGGCAGTATGTTTTGTACGAAAATTCAAAATATGCTTGGCTAAATTATCAGAAATTATTTGGGTCCAATCAAAGCTAAACCCACATGAGATATTTTCAATAATAGGGACCCACTGAACAGAGAATTGTGAGACATTTTTCCAAGCAAAAAGTTGACAAGGCATATCAGTAACACATCAGTAGGGAGAAACTAGAGCAGAGACAACATATTTCCCAGATGGCTCTTCTTTAAATTTATTTGGGTCATTCCTCCATTCCCTTATCATTTTAGGTATTGCCTCCTGGTTGCAATTACATTTTTTTTAATAAAATTGTCCACAAACTAGGAATCTTATATTAAATTAGATTATGTCAAATGATACATACCTTGAATACTTTCCGTCTTGAATGAACCAATAGTGATGCCTCGAGGAGTGACAAATTGTCTTTCATTGATATCTACATTTTCAACCACCCAACGTATCATATCTGTATAGGGAAGCATCCTTGGGTGTGCAACAATCTTATGTAGACGAGATTTTGCAACATCCTTGTAAGATCCCTCAACTCCCAACTAGGTCTATAACTTAAGTTACCCAAAATAGGTGATTCTTTTCTCTTTTAAGATTAATTTGTATATATATTCATAAGTACACCGTATATGTGTGTGTGTGTGTGTGTAAGTTTTCAATTAAATCATATAAATTCTTAAGAAATTTTTGAATATATCATTAAATTGTCTCAAATCCAACTATAATATTAAATGTTAATTTTGAATCATAAAATATGACTCCACATATAAAACGCATCCATGTTTCATACAAACATTGAAAATAGATCCATATTATTTCTATATGTTAACAATACTCTATATAGACTTTGTATCATGCTTTCGGCCTTTCATAAAACATGAAAACTAAAAGCATTAATCCTTGTATAAATTATAAATCTTCCAAAAATGAAGAAGAACTCATCATATCCAAAAATATTCATTCCATGTAACATAAATTTTAGATATTAACATTTGATCCATTCATTTGAAGAATCTTTCTTTGCAACAATACCCTATATTTTAAATATAAAATTCTGTCATTTTAGAAATATTTGATACCATTATGAAACCATTAAATTATCACAACTCATCATATCCACAAACATTCATTCCATGTAACATAAAGTTTAGATATTAACATTTGATCCATTCATTTGAAGAATCTTTCTTATATTTTAAATATAAAATTCTGTCATTTTAGAAATATTTGATACCATTATGAAACCATTAAATTATCACAACATGGGGATTCATTTCCATTTCCTCTTCTCAATAACTTACTTACTACATCATTGTCAGAGATTTTTAGTCGTGATGGAAATTCTTTTGGCTCATATATTGTTGACCCCACTATAATACTTTCTTCTTAAATCTCCTATATTAGAACTTGAATAATCTTTCTAATTTCAAATTCATTTATCTTACTTCCCAATTAGTTTTCATATTTACCCCTATCAACTAAAATTAATATCTTTATGTACTCTAAGAATCTTTCATCAATACCATAGCTTTACATGCAAAATATTACAAGGGAATATATATATATCTATATATATATATATATATATATATATATATATATATATATCTATATATATATCTATATATATATATATATATATATATATATATATATATATATATATATATATATATATTTATTTATTTATTTATTTATTTGTTTATTTATTTATTTATTTATTTATTCTGAAAGGAAAAATCCAACATAATTCTTATTTTAGTTTTTAAAAATAAGATACAATTTCCAATACTTAATAAATCACATACAATTTCAATTACTTAATAATATGGTAATATTTATATTACTTTAAAAGCATGAAAAAGAAGACGATGTCATTGAATCTCAAGCTTAGTAAAATAAATCCAATTTAATATTCGAATAACATCCACATCCCTTGTCAGGGAAGGATACCAGAGTATGGTGTCCATAAGTGATTGGTCAAAATTACCAAAATATGTACTATTTGAACTAAATATTCTTATTATTACAATTGCATGTTGCATGAAACAAAATCAAAGTATATCTTGCCAACCTACAAAAAGACTCAAAAGTATTATTTTCAACTAGAGTCCAAACAAACAAAACAGAGTTTTCCTTCATATTGCCCAAAAAAATTTACTTTGTGTGGAAGCTCACGTACTAAGATTTGGTGTCATGTAGAGTGCAACATTAAAATAATAATAAATGATTTAAAACCCATCCCAAAATCAACTATTGGTAAAATAACCAAAGATCCCAATGTATAAAAGGTTTAATAGTATTAAATATTACAAAGCTTATCTTCTTTCAAAAATTATGGCAGTCTAATATTTTTGACAAAAATAAAAACTTTAAACTACATAATGCAAATGGATAAATCATAAATTCTTATTTGCCAAGAATGCATATAAAGATTACCAAGGTTATAAAAGATTATCAACATTATAAAATATTACCAAGGTTAACTTCTTTCAGAAACCTATACTTTTGGCAATAATGAAAACTTCAATCTATATATTGCAAAGGGAGGAATCATAACTTTAAGTTACAGATTATTACCACACTCATTTATCTCGTAACATTTTCTAGTAAAAGTTACAAATATTACCGCACTAATTTATGTTTTCTAGTAAAAGTTACATATTTTATCGCACTAACTTATCTCACAAACTAGCAGGTATATCAGACATTAACCAAGGTAAATGTAACACACCAATATATACACCCATCAAACTAAAAGCAATATCCACCATTGCATTTAATGATACAAAGCTCTAAATTAGCACATTGACACTGGTAAAAAAAAAGTAATTAAGCAGAGATATATGTTTTTCTTTTCTACAAAATGAATAAACCTTAAGAATACTTTCTTTTCTGCAAAAAGAATAAGTGTTATATTTCAAAGAAAACAAGCAGAAACAATGTGCATGGTGCCTTCAAAACAATGAATTCTAAACTGTGAACAAAGATAAACATATAACCTTTAAGGAAACCAACTAACTGAAGGAGGATGCCAGAGAATATGAATATGAACATCTTCTCTTCAAATTATGATTTACATGACATGGTTTAGTTTATTTCTTCTACCCTTTTTTTATTCGGACAGGTAAACTACAAGCTTAAATTGTGATCCTTCTTCTTTCTTTAACTCGTCTTCAATAAATGCTTTCATAAGAAAAAATATACAATAAAGCAAAGAGTTGCAAACTGAAAATAAGAACACTACACTTGTAATGGAAAGAATTACTAATTGGGGTCGCTATTCACCCATAAGTTAAAACAAAAACACTGATCGGATCTTTTTAGAATGACAAGAATTATTTAAAATGGAAATTAGATACATCTTCATCCAAGAAAGGTTAATTAAAGAAAAATATAACAAACTAGAAATTTTACCTGATACTTAATCGTCTTTGTTCAGCAGTCTAGCTTGCCAACTCCAATAGACCAGTCAGTTTTACCACCCAACTATATCCAAGGGAAACATTTTTCCCTAGAACCCCCGAGCCTTATGAGCTCACAAACAAAACCAAATTGAGCAACGGTGAGAATCATTGGGAAAACTAAGGAATCTATCTTATCTTCCTCTAACACCAACCATATCAAAGGGAAAAAAAATTCCATGGAACCTTGAGCCTTATGAGCTCACAAATAATACCAAGTTGAGCAACAATGAGAATCATTGGGAAAACTAAGGAATCTATCTTATCTTCCTCTAACACCACTCAGTTTCCATCAAACAGGCAAATTTATTGGGATTTTAAATTTAGGAATTTAGTAGTTATTTCGGCAGCATACTACTCTTCCTGGTATCCCCCCTCCATGGGGAAAATTCTTTCAATATTTATAAGCATTGAGTGGAGTGACACCTCACCACCTTCATGCAAAAATCAACTTATTTTTAATTTATTATAATTCATATTATTTACCACACTCCCTAGGTGGCAACCTCTCATTTTTTTCTTAATTATTTAATTACTTTTATTATCTAATATTCATTCCCCCATGTTTCCTTTCTAGAAAACTTTCTATTATTGATTTTTCAAAAATAGGTAATTAATATTTTAAAATAATTTTTATTCAAATGACCCTCTAAAGTGGGTAAATTGGAATTAATTCAAGTGAAATTTTAACTTAGATTAATTCACTTGGTTGTTGTAATCCCTTAAGTGGTTTTTATTTTTAGTTAGGGAATAGGGATTCCACACCCCTATTGTGCACCTCTCTAGACTTGTTAGGACTCCACACCCTTGCCACCCTAGGACTCTGTGTCCTAGTAGAATCAAGACTCCACGCCTTGATCTTTTAGAAAGTTAGGACTCCACATCCTAATATTTTCCATAGATTCTCGTCTATGCTTCTTTGAAGCTCCATGCTTTTCCTCAAGGTAATGTTTGTGATCTCATATGCATTTGATGATCTTTTGGCAAGGTCTTGTTTCACTGCATGCATCATAACCTTGTTTATTAAACACAACAACTAAAATTCATAATTAAGTAATTCAATCACATTTTAACCAACTATATACATGACCTCCATGGTCATTTATTATCTGAGCATAACTGTATACATGACCTGTATGGTTATTTATTATCCGACCATCCTTCTAGACAAGTAACTAAGTTCCTTGCCAATTCCTGCTAAATACATGGTTAAGCATACATAATCATGTAATTCATAGATCATCAACAAGATTATGGTCAGTTAACTACTCCACATAGTATCTTTTGTTCATGTGTTGCAATCATAGACCATCATTCATGTCATGCACCCAAGTCAAAATAGGATGCCAAAAGAGAAACATCGATAATATGCACTTAACCAAAATACACAACCATAGATATTATCATAAGCATGCAAAAACCATGTGACCCAAACCAGGTCTATAGTGTACAATCATATACATAAGTCTGACATATATAATATTTATACACTCCATCAAAATCACCCTCCATGTGTCACCAAAACTAACTAACCAATAAGGGACATTACATACTCCCCCTCTTGGGCTAAACTTGGCCCTAAGTTTTCCTACAATTATAAGATACTTGGTTCTTTTTAATTCTCTTGTCATAAAGGTTTTAACCTTATGTATAAATATTTTATATCTTTTTCTTCATGCCAATTCATAACTCAATGCTTTGCTAAAGTGAAATAATCTCCATGAAAACCAAAACATACCATTCTTAATCAAGTAGGAAATATATCCATACTATATTAGATGTGTTTCAATATATAAAATGCCAAATATTTCTATATCAAAACTAACCGTACAATTTATAATACCATAACAATATAAGATTTTATGTAATTGATATGACATCTACTTATGTTATCTATAATATCTTGGCATTCCACATGTTTTTCTTCTCATAGTTCTCATTAATCCTTCATGTGTCATCTTTTGTTCTATAGTATATTGAGCTTTCCAAGATATAAATAGCTCCCACATTAGTTGTACAACAACATTGATGGTCCATCCTATCATATAATCAAACTTGCATGACAAGAGGTATAAAATCATACATATACAATTGCATGTCAATCTAGTTACCAAACATGATATAAATTATGACATATGTTTTCTCACTCTAAATTTACCCTTTTCATTTCACAAGACATATATATATATATATATATATATATATATATATATATATATATATATATATATATATATATATATATAACCTTAAACAAATCTATGAAAACCATACATTTCTCAAACTATGAATAATCATGTTGATTTTACGTAAGATTTACACTATCACAATGGCATTTCTAGCGCAAAGCTAAGCTTCATTTCTTTTTTTATTTCTCTCTTTGTTTTTTTTATAAATAAGAATTAGTACCCTCTCAAAATATTACAACCTTTTGCAGGGCTACTCACTACTCATACAACTATACATCCCAGCACAAATTCCTAAATCCAACAATTTCTTCCATTCCACATACAATACAATCATATTAGGTTTCTAAATCATGCAACAATTCCAATTCATCAAAAATGTGATCTCACTCTTCTTCAAATTTTCCCTCAAAAATATCACGAGCACATATTCTTGTAAAATAAGAACTCAAATCAACTTTTCATTAACCTCATACCTTATGCTTTAAGCTAAAATAAAAATAAATAAATAAATCCAATCACAGAAAAGGTTTATCTCTAAACATGTTATTCTCTTAACAATTCTGTGTTAATCAAACTTCAAGAAATTAATTCATCATGTTCATAAACAACATGAATTTTAAATCTATCAACTAACTAAAAATAGGTTTGAGAAGTTCATGAGTTCAATCCTCATAATTTCTCTAATTAATTTAGTTAAATACAATTCAATCAATATGCAATCCTTAAATTCATTAAGGAGACTATTATGAATTTCCTAGGCACAACAATATGAAATCTTTAAATATGCTAGACTTCATTTGTCTTAAGCGAACAAAAAATACATTTCATCAACTTATTACAATAATCTCTTTCTACATTTTCAAGGATTTAAAAATCAATTTAACCCTACCTCAATCAAGCACATACAAAAAGAATTACAATACTGGAGTATAAATACCTAGTCCACATTTGACTACATATATCAAGATAAGCTATTACAAACATTCTAAACCACCTAATGGTGTACACTATACCAATCTTCTTTTCTTCATTTGTAATCTAAGGAAAATAATGCATTTAAATCTCAAACAAATTCTTGTTACGAACATTCATTCCACTAAATTCAAAGTATGCATAATCAACCCTTCTTAATCATGTCCATGAGATTTCATCAAAATCAATTCTTCATTATATACACAAATAATTACTTACCTTACAGATATAAGTTAATATACATTCTACCCTCATACATAACATAGCAAGTACATCCTTCAACTTTCCCTAAAATGGTTTCCATAACCATTCACACCTACAAGTCTTTTGAACCTCTTCTTTATTAGGCATGGCATATCTCAACCTAGTCCTAGAATAATTTTGAGTTATCTCATGAAGAAAACCAACCCATAATCAACACTTAACAAGATCAAAAATTAGATAAAAGAAACCACAAAAATTTCATTCTTAACCATTAAGAAGGTATTCATAAAACATATTTTAACTCTTTAATGTCTATGCATTAGTTATGCACATACATTCATATTTAAAACTAACTTGTTGGTTCTAACTTACATTGAGTTCTAATTAGCGTGGATACTTTCATAATCAAGATTAGTATTATGAACTCAATCATTACACTAATGAAATTTTAGCCTCATACTTTTTACACAATACGAATCCATACACACTAAGTATTCATTTCATACTAAGCGATGGTTTTTCTTGGCATGTGTGATTTGATCGGGAAAATGTGGTTTTTCTTTTCATTTTGTTTTTTAAATGGAGACTACACATAGATAGGTCTAATATAGAATGGTATTTCAATTCTTTTGCAGTTGATCTCTTTACAACTTCTTATAGACTAGTATAAAAATAGGAAGTGAATTTTATGGTTTTCAGTTTTTTCTTTTAAACTAGCTATAGCATATTAAGAACAATTCATCATAACTAGCTCAAATTTAACTTCGGGGTTATTAGTATGAAGATCCCAAGCTTAAACTCAAGTGTGAATTTGCGGAAATTATTCTAAGACTATAATGATTATCTATATTAATTCTCTGTAATAATTTCAATATTATGACTTTAATATAGAAACTACGTGAAAAAAAAAAAAATACCATGCAAATTTGCCCATAAATTTTTTAGCAATAAACCTAAAGATACAGGGCAAGAAATTGAATTTACACTAATAATATTAAAATCATAGCATTGTACCTAAGAAAAAATATATATGAAGTTTAAATCCAAACTAAGCTTCAGCTAGAATATTTCATAATAATCTCAAAATTATAACCTTTAAATGGAATAATAAGAAATGGAAAGAAACTCCAAATTTAGTCTCCCCATAATTTTACAAATTATTTCAAAAGTATATCCTTAAACCAGAAAACATGAAGATGAATTCCAAGCTAAATCTCCATGCAAATTGAAACTTAAACCATGAAAAGTACAACAAGATGAGGTACCAACTCAATGCTAAAGTACAACAAGATGAAGTACAAGCTTTGTGCTAAAGTGTTGTAATATTTTTAAAATTATAGCTTTTAAGGAGGATAAACTATGTGCTAGAGTGCCCTAACATTTTTTTTAATTATTAAATTGGAGGGGATTATTAGTTTAGAAATTACCTATATATTTCTAAAATCTTAACCAAAAATTAACAAAAATAAATATTTCAGAGGTCTGTGTCAATTTTTTGTCTTTTTCTCAAAAATTAGCCTCAAACTAGAAAGAGTCTAAAGACGAAAAATAAAAAATAAAAAATAAAAACTAAACAACAACATGAAATTTTAGCCTTAATCCTTAAAAAAAAAAAAAAATAGTAATCCAAATTACACTTATTCTAAGAACAAATAATCAAACACACATAACAATTCAACATGGATCCAAAATCATCATTCATATATTAATACACTAGCAATCAGGTATGCCCATTAGACTCTAGTGTTGTAGCTCGCTCTGATACCATATGTA
The DNA here is from genome assembly GCA_031772625.1 of Pinus tabuliformis. Taxonomy (NCBI): domain Eukaryota; kingdom Viridiplantae; phylum Streptophyta; class Pinopsida; order Pinales; family Pinaceae; genus Pinus; species Pinus tabuliformis. The sequence goes on along the minus strand of CM062804.1, from coordinate 803,716,632 downwards.
AGATCCCTCAACTGCCAACTAGGTCTATAACTTAAGTTACCCAAAATAGGTGATGTCTTTTCTCTTTTATGATTAATCTGTATATATATTCATAAGTACGCCATATATATGTGTGTGTGTGTGTGTGTGTGTGTAAGTTTTCAATTAAATCATATAAATTCTTAAGAAATGCTTGAAGATATAATTAAATTGTCTCAAATCCAACTATAATATTAAATGTTAATTTTGAATCATAAAATATGACTTCACACATAAAACCCATCCATGTTTCATACAAACATTGAAAATAGATCCATATTATTTCTATATGTTAACAATACTCTATCTAGACTTTGTATCATGACTTTGGCCTTTCATAAAACATGAAAACTAAAAGCATCAGTCCTCGTATAAATTATAAGTCTTCCAAAAATGAAGAAGAACTCATCATATCCAAAAACATTCATTCCATGTAACATAAAATTTAGATATTAACATTTGATCCATTCATTTGAAGAATCTTTCGTTGCAACAATACTCTATATTTTAAATAATCACAACATGGGGATTCATTTCCATTTCCTCTTCTCAATAACTTACTTATTGACATCATTGTCAAAGATTTTTAGTCGTGATGGAAATTCTTTTGGCTCATATATTGTTGACCCCACTATAAATTCTTTTGGATCATATATTGTTGACCCACTATAATAGTTTCTTCTTAAAAACCTTGATTTAATCTCTATGGAGAGGGCAGAGCTCTGATGGTGGCCGAAACTTTTGTGAAGGGAAAGCTAGGGTTTGCAGGTTTTTTGCAGGTTCTGGCTCAGCAAAGGAGGATCTCTCGGTGATAACCATCCTATGACGTCATTGGGGGCTCATATGACTTTGTTTCTCCTTTACCGGTGATAGTTTTTTCTTTTTTCCTGCGGTTTGAGCTTGGGACGTGGTCGGCACAAGGTTTTTGACCGAGTATCATTAATTTATCCTTCCCTCTCAATTTTTTCCCTTATTTTTTTACACAAATAGATAGGAACGACCTTGTTTATTACCTTGGGTTTCCGTTTGAGGTTTATTTCATGGCAGTTAGGCTGGGCAGTTTGACAGATGCAATGGACAGGGTTTGGTTTTGACTATCGTCTCTGGGGTCTGTCTGTTGGCGGCTTCGCCCAGTTATCAAGGAATATAAATGGCTCATCCAATAGCCTTTGGTTTCATGCATCGATACGGAGCATCTTCACTATTCATCTGACACCTTGGCCCCATCGGACATCTGGGTGGAAAAGAAACACACGTCGGGTGTGGTGAGGGAATCAGAAACATTCCCTCAACCAGATGCGTAGGTCATCGAACTACCCTCGCTGATGGAAGATATGGAGGCATCCCTTCAGGGTTTAGGGTTTTCTCAATCAGCTGCAGCAGGCTCGAAAGGTCTTTTCTCTCTGGGCGAAGGAACTGACTCGCCCTTTCTTTCTATTTTGTCTCCTTTGGAATTGCAAAACTTCGAATCTATTCTGGGCTGCATGGGTGTGAATACGGCGGGGATCTGGGATTCTACACAGGCGTCACAGGGTACTTTGCCTCATTCCCACAGAGTTCTTGGGGAGGCTCTGGATGTGTTTTCACTTCCGGTTACTATCGTAGCCTCCCATCCATTAGGGTTTTTCGACAGCATCTCCAAGCAGGACTTAGGGCAAGAAGAAAACACAGCCTTAGATTCAGATGAAAATCGTCAAGCTAAGGGAGCTCAGCAGCCATTAAATCCTCAAACCAGAACTGGTGGAGAAAAAATATCAAATATTTCTAAAATTCGGGAGTGTGGTTAGCTTCTGATTTTTGGGGCTGGCATTAGCATGGACCAAGCGGTGTTGACAAAGAGAACGGTCTTGGTAGGCAGAGTCCGTGGATGGAATTGTTGAGATTTCAAAAAGATGATGGAGCTTAGTGAAAAGAGTCGCCTTCACTAAGTGGGCCCGCAGGCAAATTATGGCGCAAGTTCTATTTTTGGATCACAGCAGGGATGATCACAGCAGGAGTGACCATAGCAAGGATGATCACAGTAGGAGTGATCACAGCAGGAGTGATCACAGTAGGAGTGATCAAAGTCTATTTTTAGACTGGCTGTCCAAAATAGAAAAGTCAAATATTATTGTCTCATAATAATATTTGGACTATAAACTTGATCTTATTCTCTTGGAGCACTACAGTTTGAGCTACAGATGTGGCACATACAGCTGTCAAAAGGAAGTATGCTTTATTTGTGGGTCAGTTGAGTTGCTGCATGCATGACTTCAGTTAGAACTCAATCAGCTGAGTTTGGTGGAGTTGATTGTGGAGTTGATGGAGTTGTGTTAAGTTTGACTTGGTTAAACTAGTTTTAATTAGTCTAACTGCAAATAGACTAATGATGAGTTGTTAAACTAATTATTAACTCATGATGCAACTATAGAATACATCAGTTAACTCAGTTGCATGTCAGTGCATGTTCAGTTCAGCAGGGACAGGTGTTAGAGGATCATATTGCTATCAGTTGTGACTATAGTTGTGCATGAGGATTTGCACAATCAAGGGATTGAGTATGCCAATGAGTTTGCCCAAGTATTTGCCTAGTATTATAGCCTCTGCTCACGTCTTTCCCAGTGTGAGTGATTCTTTTGAGGTAAATACGAGTTTGGTTAATTCATTCTCATTCATTCCTGAGCAGGTATTGAGCATTGGAGGCAGGCAAGCAGTGGAATAGATTTGGAGATCAGATCTGAGCTGTATTGTGTGCAACAGGTGGAGCTGGTACTGGATTGCTTGTGATAAGCATTGTACTTTGAAATGTTACATGTTGTCAATCATTAATATACAGATAGTGTGGGGTTTTCAGTTGTAAGCTTTCCCCGGGTTACATACTGTGTTAATGTGTGAATGCTCTTGATGTTCTATTGTTATTGATACTGATAAATTGATGATCAAAGTAGAGGAGCTTATGTATTGTGTATGTATTCTGTAATAGTACATGATCAAGATAATCTCCATTGAATATGTGTTAAATTATTCAAAATTTCTACAGGAATTATACCCCGACAAGACTAAAAAAATGGACAGCAGAGGTTTGGGAAAACATGATGTTGCAACTCCCTATCATCATCACAATGTCTAAGGGTTGGTTCACCCTTTTTTTTTTCACAATCGGAATAGGTGGATTGGGTCTTGACCTAATACTGGCACATTGAAATGACTCCTATTTTTCTCAAGTGTTGGTCGCCATTGTTCGATCCAGAGAAAGAAAATGTGGGAGCAGGTCCGATTTGGGTGCGTCTCCCTGGCCTCCCTCTCCAATTTTGGGCAGAGGACATCTTCTGGTGCATTGGTGATGACATGGGAGTTTATTTGGACCACGACCACTCTTATCAAGACAAAGGATGCATGGAAATCGCAAGAATTTTGGTACATTTAGACACCAGGGAAGGACTGGTGGAGAGCTACCACCTTTAGATGGACGAGATAACTAGGTGGAAAATCTTAGACTATGAGGGCATCCCCTTTCGATGTAGGCAATGCCACGAGGTAGGAAATTTGTACAAATATTTCCCTCTGCTCTTTGGGAAATAGTCGGGCCCTCCGCGGTCTCTAGTTTTGACAACCACCCTGTTATTGGGAAAAGTATCCAATACGGAATGACCCTATCCCACTCTAAGGGTGATAGTACCTCAGCAACAACTGAATGCAAAGCTATTCAAGATTACTTCTTTATGAGATGAGAGAGAGAAGAGAAAAGGGATCCACTAACCGTTATCTTCCGCTAATGGTTGATCCAATCTTCCCTCTTGCTGCTTGCTCCTAGCTCCTTGCTCTTTCACCGGCCCAGCTACACAAAGATCCTGTAAAAGCACAAAGAAAGGAAACTACAAGAAGCATACATCCATAACTGATTCAAGGATTAGAATAAATCAAATATACAAGCATCAATTCACCATAGAGACACATGCATATAGAAGAACCTCAAATACTTTATTAATAGAAGAAGTAAAGTTCTAAGAGTGTTACAACCATAATAGGCCCAATCCAGCAACACCTCCCAGCAGAAAGAAATCTCCTCTTCACCTCCTTCAAAGCAATCACCCAATAGTTCTATGCCCAAACCAACAGCACTTCCTTACATTCACAAGATTCCAGCCTCCTTAGACCTCATGAGAGAGCTCTATATATAGGAGTTTTGGAGAAAGGATGAGTCAGCTTGAGGCTGGCATGAAGCTGACTAGTGTCCTCTCCCACTTCAGTTATACTTCAGTTCTTGAGTCCACTTGGAGTTTCTTGCTTCCACTTGGAGATCTAGATCCTCTTACTCATCACAAGGCGAATTCCTTGATCCAAGTGTCATTTTGGAAGCTTCCTAGGCATTTGACACCTTGCAGAATGACTGTGCCACTTGGCCAATCTCGCCCAGCGCAGGTAGCCTTCATTGCTTTTGACATTCAGTGCAGGTACAGAGTGGAGCAGTTGACATTCAGCGCAGATGCTCAGTGGAGCAGCTGACATGATCCAGAAATAGCTTGTTTTTGAGTGTTTTCAGGTGGAGAACTGATCTTCAGTGCTGTGGTTTGCTGACCTTGTTCCTCTAGGGGTAGGAACAACATGTTTAGGGACTTTGGATCCCTCAGATTATCGACATTTCATGCTTCATGCTGTAAGGCACAAAAATGTCTATAACAGTTGCCCCCTAAAGTATGAGGTCGTTTATCGGGTGAAATGCTTTATCAGGAGGATCCGAAGTTCATTCAATCGCTGAGAGGTGCCCTGTAATAAAATACAATACAATACATTATTTTTTCATTCTGCTTTCATGATCTAGCTGAGGCGGGCATTCCCATGCTCATCTTTATAAATTCATTTTGGTACATAGAACAGACGATCGTCTGATGGTAGACTGATAATTCTCTGCTGAAATTATCATCCTTTGAGTAGGATGATCATCTGTTGCAATGATGTACATAACAAATGTCTTTATATCCTGAATATATATATCGCAGCCCGGATGCATGAAACTAGATCCGGGGTCTTCAAACTCGTTCGATCTTCACTCTAAGTACAAGTCGATCCATGTGAGAATTGCGCTGAAGTCGAACATGGAAAGACATCACTTGATTACCGGTCAATAATGTAAACCGTTAACAAGCGCGAGAGGAATCACCAATAATGACAATGACCCTCAAGGTACTACAGTACAATTCACGTGGTGTGAATAAAGGACTTGGCGTCGAACACCATGCAAAATCTTCTGGTCGAAGGTCATTGATGTATACCTGTCGCCGGAAGTGAGAAACTTGCCATTGAGGCATGCAAGCTTCAAAGTACTGGGGGGGGTTGTTCCTAGATCAACTTCTTGGATAATGAGCTGAAGTCGACAAGAAGCGATCCGTCAAAGGAGGGCCTTAATGAATCCCACATCAATGACACGGAACGGAGCTAATGATTTTAGTGGAGGCAAAAATAATCTGTGAAATATGATTCAGGGTGGCGATCATGGGTGGATGAAGGATAATGTATGGCAGTGGATGGGACACGGTTGACTCTTTCTAAACAACATCTCTTGAACATATAATGACATTGATGTGATGGATCGGTAGCATTACCCCAAATGTGGATGGTTTGGCGAGGACCATGGTGATGAGACCGGTGAATGAAACAACCCAACCCGATGTGATACGGAGGACAAAGTGTCATGTTCAAGAGCGACTTGCTACCATTAAAGCTTTGAGGTTCTCCCAATTTTTCCCTAGTCATTTCTGACCAGTACCTCTTTATTTTTGTCAAGCTTGAGGAGGATAACATATGCTTGTTCTATAACCTGCCCTTCGGGCAAGCCCATCGCTATGTTTTAACGAGCTTAGCGATAGGGAAACTCGTTCTCGTCTAAAGACAAGTTTGTCGCTATTTAATCATTTTAACGAGTCTAACGACAAGGAAAACTCGGTCCTTTTCATTTTTAGAGAGTCTGAAAAGGTACAGAAAGTTAACTCCAAAATTCCTTTTTCGTCATCTAATCCCTTAAGTCCGAAAAAGTATAAAACAATACAGAAGGGATGAGTTTTCGATAACTTTAACGAGCCGAATAAAACAAGCGCTCGACCTTTTTGTGCAATAATCCCTCAGGTCCAAAAAGATTAAAATCTAGAGGAGGGATAGCTCTTCCGGTCACTTTAACGAGCTGGAAGGCCAAAACTCGGCAAACTTTTCATATTTTACGAGTCAGGAGAAAAGAGCTCAAAGAAGACTCGTTTTTTGAGGAACGAGTGATAAACAGGGATAGCAGCGGATTCCAGGTACAGGTTGGAATTTTCCAATCATGGCAGTGTCACAAGGATGGCTAAGTGAAATCACTCTTCGCAGCTGTTCCTCAAAATGGGTAAACAATCATATGGAGGTGAACGATTGGCCAAATGAAATGGAGGTGGCGGGTGCAAACACGACCAAGGCTTTTATGGCTAATTTACGATCACAATGGTTATTTACCGGTACTGGATTCATTTTTTAAAGAGCTTGAACGCGCCAAAACACTGCTCAAAAGCTTATGTTTATTTTTTAACGAGCATGAACTATGACGCTAAAACTGCTCGGATCTCGCTTTTCTATTTTTTAACGAGCATAAATTCTGCGGTAAAACTGCTCGATATACCAGTCATAAGATAAGAAATGTCTCCTGTGAGATAGCTATTTTTTATGGAGCTTTATCTCACGAAGCTATGCTCCTCATTTGGCAAATTTTGACCTTTGCCCCACATCCTTTCTTTATGCAAGTTCAGAAACGACTAATCCAAAAAACAGATAAATAACCGCTCTTTGCTTGCACTCCAAAAGGTTCGCATGCCCCCAGGTATAAAGTACAATTTCAAGGCTGCCCCTACTTATCCTTCAAAACATTTGTTTTGATGGGTGAGGCTTGCCTCTTTCAGGTTATCCAAAAAAATGGTTTTATTTGCTGCCGCAAATGAAACTCTTTCTTCGGCGATGTCTATCATTAGGTTACTCAAAGATGGTTACAATTTGTTGCAGCAAAGGAATCTCTTTCTTTGGAGGCTGCCCCTACTTATCCTTCAAAACATTTGTTTTAATGGGTGAGGCTTGCCTTTTTACCCAAAGATGGTTACAATTTGCTACCGCAAAGGAATCTCTTTCTTTGGTATTGCCTACCTATTTAGACAAAGCTGAATGACTAGAAATCATCAAACACATAACTTTGACAAAAGAATCTTATTCTAGAACAACCCTCTCTTCCTTTTTTCGGACGGGGTACGGACTAGTCATATTCTTTCGCGGAAATTCTACCTTATACCCAGGGTTTCCTCTGCCCGAAGTAGACCAGGATGCATGCCCCCTGGGTTCCAGTCCCATCTTTCCGAATTACTCGCATTCATCAGGAAGGAGGACTGGGGGTGGAGACATTTCTTGGGTGAATAGACCATTCAGGGTTGGTATTTGACTATTTGCGATGCGTGATCCTGGAAATGAAAGTTGGTCTACGAGCTTGACCATTCTTCCTTCGTGTGGAAAACACATTACTCTAAAGAGTGAGGAGACTATAGCTCCCATGCAATATATATAGTCTCGTCCAAGGAGTAGGTTATAATCCAAGGGTCATTGAACGACCATCACGTTCATTTGAATGGTCTTCCCTTTCAATGTAACAGGTACATTGGGGAGGATCCCTAATGGTCCACTGGTTCCTTTATCAAAACCCGAGAGATTTCTTATCTCAGGTAAAAGCTCTGGGGAACCCAGTGCTTTCCAAGCAATAGAGGAAAGGATACTCACAGATGCCCCTTCATCAATGATAGTTCCAGCCATTACCATTCTGTAGATTTGGACTATGATTCTGAATGGTATACTGGCTGGTAACCGGGGTCTGCCTAGTTGGTTCCAATCAAAAGACACAACCAGGTTGCTTGGTGGTGGGACCGAATACACGGCCGGATACGATCCTGACGATGTTCCTTCCTGCGATAAAGGAATGGGCGCATTGCCCTGATGCTCATCAGAGTCGGTGTTGACGAAAAGAATCTGGATGGTGTCATCCTTATTCTCTTCAGTGAGGGTGTCATTTGAAGATGAATCTTCAGTGACGGTGTCATTTGAGGATGAAACCTCTGAAGGAAGAACCGGGTCAACTGCCGTATCGACCTTTAGACTTTCGTCTGGTCTGGATTCAGTAGGTTCATTTTCAATGACTAACGCTTCAGCTGACCACTTGAGCGGGCCAGCTGTATTTTCAACCAACGAAGGACTTGGCACGAGTTTTTTGTATCCAGGAGGAAGCCCCAACGGTGAAACCGGGCGATCTTCCAAAACTCTCTTCGCTTCGTCTAAGAAGGGACAACGGTGGATGGCGTGATCGCCTTCACACAGTCTGCAGGGGGATCTTGCTCCCCCTCTTTGTCTTGAACCTTCACTTTCGCTGGTTGACGGTAAGCACTCAACCTGGCTATCAGAGGTTGATGCTCCCGAATTGTGCAACCGAGGGGACCAGTCCCTTAGTATCCGGGGAATACAGGGACAATCTCTATGGAAGTGGTCTCCTCTACATATGACACATGGCGATTTAGGCCCGGTTTGTGCTGTGTGTGGATTTTTGTCAGATGTCTTTTGCTTGCCTCCAGTCGCCTTAGGCTCCTTCTTCTTCTTCTCCTTCTTCTTCCTCTCCTTCTTCTCCATGGGAGCTTGGCTTTTGCCGGCTCTACCCTGCGAAGATGAAGGATTGGAGGAAGAGTTATAAGAAGTGGAAGGCTGGTGGGCAGCTCTAGACTGATCTAACTGTTGACTCGACTGTTCAGGAACCATGGTGGTCTGAACTACATTAGTTGAGAAAAGCCAAATAGGCAGGCCAATTGTCAGTCCTGGAAGCGACAATGTGGCCATGTGGGGCGCACCAACTTCTCCCCAAGAGGAGAATGGACTAGGATTTCCATCATGTGGAGTTCCTTGGTTGGGGCGTTCCATGTCCTCAACTTAAGATCAACACGGGAATAGGAGGTGATTATGTTCCGTTTAAAATAAATTTTATAACGACGCTTAGACACAACTTGCTTTTTCACTTTTTAAGAGTCGAGAAAAAGCTAAAGATGACTCTAGTCTCCTTCGATGTTTTAACGAGCCCGAAGTGACAAATGCTCGGATGGACTTTTTCAGTTATAGAGTTTGAAAAAGGCCAAAAGAAACTGCTCTAGAGTTCTAGGCAGAGGGTGTGCCAAACTTTTCGCAAAACCACAGAATACGTTTTACGGTACGGGTGGTCGATCTTCGTGAATGCTGTGTTCACTGCATTGCGATCAGTAGGGCGGCCGACACGATTTCCTATTGGATAAAGGCTTTATTCCTATAGGGGTCCCCCAATATATACGCGACGGTACGTGGGAGCACAAGTCCGTATTGATACTTATCGCTTCACCGTGGAGGAATCACCCAACCACTCAACGCTAAGATATCACGTTTAACGACGCCGGAACACGTCTCTAGCTTAGACCTCTATGTGTTTGCGTTATGTTTCAATGCGTTGTTATGTAAATTCAATTTATTTTAAGGTTGATCTTGTTTAGCAGTTTGCCTTTATGGATCACCACGAGATGTATGATAACACTCCTAAATGCAGTCTAAGATGATAAGCAAGCTTTTCAATCTTTCAACGTTGAAAACCTTAACTACTGAGGGAAAAGAAAGATAACACCTTTTCACACAGATCATAGAGCACACACTAATGCATTTTTCCCTAAATCAACATGCAGACTGTCATAATGTATATGCACAATGCAAGTATTTCTTTTCTCTTTCTTAATGTTGGCGTAATGCAAAAAGAAAGTTGTTGTATAATTTTGAATTCAATTTCAAGTGAAAGCAAACAAGCTTGTCCAAAATCAAAAGACACCTTAAGATTTACTTGTTTCGACACTAGAAATATATAAACTCAAACCAAATGACGAAAGAAAAAACCCAATCAGCTATGAACAGCAAACAAACTAACTCTTAAGATCAATACAACACTTTATAACAGGTCTAGATCTAAGAGGTCACAGCAAGACTAGTTCACTTTCGTTATGGGAAACTGTAAATGTACAAGAAATACACAAAGAACAAACACAGTTTCTTTATACAACTGAGGCGGAATAGTGACAAGGAAAGTTGGTTTCAGATAGGCCCACTGACTGGTAACAAACAGCAAAAAACAAGAGTGAAAACAGGGCAAGAAACAGTAGGAAACCCCAGCAGCACAAGGCAGGACTGGTCCAGCGCAGGTGGAACACTGCCTGTTTGACCTTCAGCGCAGGTAGCCCCTTCGGGAACTGCGCTGAAATGCAAACAGCCTTTGTACAGCCTGCACTGAAGAACGAAACTTTCGTTTCTAGTGGTTTCCGGGTCACAGATTGCTCAAAAATTCACTGTTTTTGCTCAAATCAGAAGCTATCAGTAAAGGACACACTAAGGGATGACAAGGAGGATGAAAAGCTATCACTAAGAGCTTATTAGAGTCCTTGTGGATCAGCTCTTCAAATCATAAACTTGCCCAGAAACTGAGCTAGAGTAGCTGCCCTCTACTTTGTATTTGAATGATTCAAACACAGTTCGATTCGGTACTCCCTTTGTTTATGAAATGAATAGCAAAAACACAAACAACCAACAAGATACGGTCCCCAGCGGAGTCGCCAATTTGTTGTTGGGAAAAGTATCCAATACGGAATGACCCTATCCCACTCTAAGGGTGATAGTACCTCAGCAACAACTGAATGCAAAGCTATTCAAGATTACTTCTTTATGAGATGAGAGAGAGAAGAGAAAAGGGATCCACTAACCGTTATCTTCCGCTAATGGTTGATCCAATCTTCCCTCTTGCTGCTTGCTCCTAGCTCCTTGCTCTTTCACCGGCCCAGCTACACAAAGATCCTATAAAATCACAAAGAAAGGAAACTACAAGAAGCATACATCCATAACTGATTCAAGGATTAGAATAAATCAAATATACAAGCATCAATTCACCATAGAGACACATGCATATAGAAGAACCTCAAATACTTTATTAATAGAAGAAGTAAAGTTCTGAGAGTGTTACAACCATAATAGGCCCAATCCAGCAACACCTCCCAGCAGAAAGAAATCTCCTCTTCACCTCCTTCAAAGCAATCACCCAATAGTTCTATGCACAAACCAATAGCACTTCCTTACATTCACAAGATTCCAGCCTCCTTAGACCTCATGAGAGAGATCTATATATAGGAGTTTTGGAGAAAGGATGAGTCAGCTTGAGGCTGGCATGAAGCTGACTAGTGTCCTCTCCCACTTCAGTTATACTTCAGTTTGTAGAGCATTGGGAAGGTATGTTTTAATAAATAATTTAGTGATGTTTTAAGCAATAGTTGTAATCTTTTCTTTATTATAAAGTAGGGAAAATGCAACGAGAACGAGTCTAAAATGATCCAATCACTAACAGTTGTCTTCTCTACGCAGGAAAAGGTAAAAGCAGGAAGGCGCAATGCAAAACGAGGATTTGATGAGAAGATAACGGCTGTCCCTCCAATTCTAAATAAGGTTCAGACCAGGTCGAGTAAATCAAGGAAGATCAGTCCGGAACGAGATGAAGGACTGCCAGTTCAGAAATACAGGCCGAGTAAAGGAAAGCGTTAACAGTTTAGCGGATCCCTCAGGATCTTAGATCAATCGTTTTGTCGACCGGTGAACTCCGCAGTTAATTGTATAAAAGGAGGGTAGCATTGGAAACTGGGGATTACTTTTGGTATCTTTAACTTTCTGTCATGAATTTTATTGTCAGTTGAACTCAGACTATTGAGTCTCTCTGAGACCTAGTTTTGTACTCTCATTGATGCGTTAATATAATATCTTGGCGTTAATTTCTCCATGCGTCTGAAGTAGTTTACGGCAGTGCGCCATTGGAAGCTTTGGGCCCGGCTCCAACGGACACTGGCTGAGTGTACCATTACAATTCTGCTTTGTGTGGTTTGTTTCTCATAATCTGTTATGGTTGCATGTTGTTTCATATTTATTCATCTGTAGCTTTTCTGTTATAAATCTCTGTAACAAGTTCATATCATACTTTCAGGATTCTTCGCATACTGTTGATCCGAATTGTTTGCATCAATTACAGAATTCATAAGTAGAATATTTCAGCTACAGGTGATTGGGGTTAATGGATTGTTGGTGACTATTGCAGATCGTGTACATATGATTGACGTTTCCTGTCTTTAATGATTTGCTGTTCCATTTGATATATATATGATTGACGTTTCCTGTCTTTAATAATTTGCTGTTCCATTTGATTAAGCTGCAAACCTGTATAAATGATTGCTTTCCTTTTTGTATGTAAGTGTGTGCCAAGGATTGGAAGTGTTGACCTCGCGAGACTTAGTTTCTTTACTGCCGTTCCATTTACTGCCGTTCCATTTACTGCCGTTCCTTTTATTGCTGTTCCATTTCTGAAGTTGTTGTTTCATTCTGTTTTATTGTTGTTCCTTTCGCTTGCGTTTATTGAATTGGCATGAGAGGAGGTTCAAGACTGTTGTGAGATACAGGAGACGCTATAATGCTCCCAGATCATGATCCATACTCCTTCATCAGTTTCTAGGGGGATAGGTTACTAATTCCATACCCTCGACCGACGAAGTTGCTGCGTGTGTGATTTCTTTATGCAAAAGTAATTTAGCATTAGCATCCGTTTACTCTTGTATTCTTTAGATCTATACTACGAAGCATTATCCTGACAAATAGCCTCAAATTAAGATGTCCTTTACAATAACAAAACGCTCCCGGATTGACTTGTAATGTGAGATAACTAGAGGTGAAAAAGACCCTTGTTACAGCTCCACATTTTGGCGTCGTTGTCGGGGAAGGGGCATAGCCATTTGTTTTTTTAACAGGGTAGTGTGTGAATCTGTTAGGGGAGAACTGGATTTTAAAAACGGAAGGTAAGAACCTGCGTGCGGAGCATGTAAAAGCCCTGCTCCACCGTCCGCTTTCCTAGCAGAATTGATTTAGTAATTTAATTGGAGTGCATGACTAAGCAGAAAAAGCCAGAAAAGAATCAAAAGCCTCCATCCAAAACCGAAAAAGCCAAGGGGTCGGCGACCCTTGGACGAAAGACCTTTATAGACGAAATTTACAAGAAAGCCGGATCTCCGCCATCAGTAGGTTATAGGAAAGTAAACTCTAAACAACCTGCTAGTTCCCTTCAGGCCTCAGAATCACCATCTGAAGCCTTTGCGGAGGTGCACAGTCAGACAGAGGAGCAGGACTTTCAAGAATTTGACAATTCGACTCCTGGACCAGTGCACGAAGGAAATTTTAGCAACCTTTGCGAAGGAGAAGGAGAAACAGGGGAAATCGAGGAACCTAGATCTCCTATTGAACCAAACCAGCCTTTAAATAGTCTAGATAAAGGAAGCGCTGCAAAAATCCTCGTTGAGGGAATTCATTCACCTCAGACAGTAGGGGCCATCATTATCCCTGATAAAGGGAGTGCTGTAAAAACAGTTCCTGCTAATATTACCTCTCCGCAACCAAGGAATACTCTATTGGAAATTCCTGAAGATTACTGGCATATATTTGATTCCATGGCGCAGAATCAGCCAAATACCCAAACCTCTACTTTGCAATATCCCATAGTAGATTCCGCTGCGAATGCACCAATGAAGGCAATTCCGCTTCAACATATCCCGACGTTTCATGGACTCACATCAGAAGACCCTGATGCGTTTCTATTCGAATTTGATGTGTTATGCAGGGGATACGATTACACCACTGACCCCCAGAAGCTAAAACTGTTTCCCTCTACTTTGAAGGGAGCAGCTCTGAGATGGTTCATGAGTTTAGGTGGTGGAGTCATAAACAATTGGGAAGAAATGAAAGCGGCCTTCTTAAAAAAATATCAGGATTACTGTAGATCAAGAGAACTAAAGGATGAAATCTTTCAAATGTCAGCCAGACCAAATGAAACTTTAGAAGAATATGTAGAACATTTCCAATATAACTTGCAGAGATCTCCATATGCATCGTTACCTCTGCCCGATAACGTGTTGAAAACTGCATTGATTAGAGGTATGAAGGAGCAATGGATTGAAACGCTGAATATTATGGGAAAAGGAGACATTTATCAGGAAAATTTTGCTGACATCATTGATCTGTGTATCAGGAGCTCAAGAGGCAGCACAAGGATAAAACCAGCAGAATATGATCGCTTCACTAGAGACAATCGAACATCAACAGAAGTAGTATCACGAGTGGAACTTGGAAATCTGTTAGAGAATTTTAAAACTGATATCATGGGGACATTAACTACACAGCTTGATATTGTGCAGGCTAAACAGAAGCAAGCAGAGGCGGAACAGAATCTGGCAATTTTCTGCCCGCGGTGCAGGAAGAAACATAGCCAGAAAGAATGCCTGCTCGATACAGTTCAAATATGTGCTATTTGTACCAAGGACCATCCGACTGAAAGCTGTCCCTCGCTCCCTGGTTTGAAGGCGGTGTACAAAGAAGCAGAAGAGGAACCAGAATCAGCATACTTTATTAACCAGCGTCGTCAATGGCAACCTAGGCAACCTGGTATGTTTCAAGATCCCTCCTCTTCTTTTCAATCTCCGCAATTTAATGCTCAGCAACAGAATATGTGGCAAAATCAGTCTCAGCACCCGTTTTCAAATTGGCCGCCTCAAATGTTTCCTACTCCGAACCCTTGGATGAACCAAGCTGGTTGGCCAAACTTTCCTTATCCTCCGCCATATTGGCCAAATAATTCATATCCTCCGCAGTGGACCCCTTCCACTTCGCAAAGTTCACCCTGGCAGAGCAACTGGCCAAGATCGACATATCAAACACCAGGATCAATTCCGCTCCCTCAACCAACTCTGCCAGCCTTGCAACAAAATCCCCAGCCCAACCTAAGACCGCAGCTCCCAGCCCAACCCAACCCGAACCCAAATAATCGACCAGTTCAATCTCTTCAAATTATAGAATCTTCCGAGATTGAATCTGCTTTGCAGGAGTGCAATGATCTTCAGTTGAGATCTGGGCGAATAATAGAAACTGAGGGACATAGAACCGCTCATATTGAAAACCAGTTACCGATAGAACAGCCGTCACAACAAGAAGAAGTAAGTAAAGACCAGGTTCATCAGCAAGTAATTACATCTTCTCCACCTTTCCCAGAACGACTGGCCATTCCGAGACAAATGCAATATCCGGATTTTGATATTCTGGGAGAACTTCAAAACTTGTATATAAGAATTCCATTCCTTCAGGCTATACAGGATATCCCCATATATGCAAAAACCATAAAAGACCTGTGTAGCAGAAAAACAAAAAGAAATATAACCCCTAACCCTAGAGTCCAGGTAGTCGGCACCTTATCCGACCTCTTATCAGGGAAAGAAACACCAATTAAATATGAGGATCCTGGAAACCCAATTGTCACTGTTCAAGTCTGTGGGCAGACCCTGACCAACGTTTTAGTAGATCTAGGGGCTGCGATTAACATCCTGACAACATCAACCTGCCAGAAGCTTGGAATCACATCGGTAGAGCCTACTTCCACTTTACTAGAACTAGCTGACCGATCAGTAATAAGGCCAGAAGGCACCTTGTATGATGTCATGGTTTCAGTGGACTCTTGGGAATACCCGACCGATTTTCTGGTGATTAATCCAAAAACCCGACTAGATGGACATCCGCTAATTCTAGGTAGACCATGGCTCGCTACTGCTGACGCCTACATTGGATGCCGGCAGGGAAACATGACCATAACCAGAGGACCGGATATCAAAAATTTAATCTTGTACCCGCCAGCCCAGCCAAGCATCACACCTCATATATCGCTGACCAATCTGCGCCCTGCCTCATATATTACTGATAATATTAGACCACCATTAACAGTTCAGGAAGCGCTAGATTTTAAAGATCAAACGGAAGATGATGCCATCAATAAATTCATTAATCAAACAGAATCCACATCGTATACACAATGCTTTATGATAAAAGCGGCATTTGATAACGAATTAGAGGAAGATCCTCTAAAAGATGACAATGACCCAAATATACCTGTAACCTCTGTTGCTAACAGCAAAGTAATACAAATTGAACCGGGCAAAACTTTAAACATTAACGCTAATCTGACACCTGAGCAAGAGACCAAACTCATCCAGCTCCTACGAAAGTATCAGGAGGCATTTGCTTGGGACTATCCCGATATGAAGGGGATTGATCCCCAGCTATGTACACATCGTATCTATATCGAGAAAGATGCAAGACCGGTTCGCCAACCACAGAGAAGACTCAATCCCCATTTAAAAGATGTTGTAAAAGATGAGCTGCAGAAATTATTAGACGTTAATTTTATTTATCCTATTTCTGACAGCAAATGGGTCTCCCCACTTGTGGTCATACCTAAAAAGAACGGGAAATGGAGGATCTGTGTCGATTACAGAGAATTAAACAAAGCTACACAAAAAGATCACTTCCCTCTCCCTTTCATAGACCAGGTATTGGACACCTTAGCAGGCAAGAAATTTTTTTCTTTCTTGGATGGCTTCAGCGGATATAACCAGATTCAGATTGCCCCTGAAGACCAGGACAAGACTACCTTTACTTGCCCCTGGGGAACGTTCGCCTACCGAGTCTTACCCTTTGGATTATGTAATGCTCCGGCCACATTCCAACAGGCTGTTCTTAGCATCTTCGCAGATTTAATTAATGATGGATTGGAAGTCTATATGGATGATTTTACACCATATGGAGACGACTTTGATCCAGCCTTGGACACTCTCGAAAAAGTTCTAGAACGTTGCATCGCTACCACGCTTTGCTTGAGTCACGAAAAATGTTACATGATGATGACAGAAGGACTCATTCTGGGACATTACATCTCAGCAGCTGGCATTCAGGTAGACCCGGCTAAAATTCAAATACTCATGCTTATCCCAACCCCCACTAATCAAACAGAGGTACGCAGTTTTCTTGGTTTTTCTGGGTATTATAGACGATTTATACAACATTACTCACGTATTGCCGCACCTCTACATGCATTAACTGGAAATGTTGATTTTTTGTGGACAGAAAAATGTGATCGAGCCTTCACAGAATTAAAGAAGTTGCTATCTACAGCTCCAGTTCTCAGAGGACCTAATTGGAACTTACCATTCCAAATTTCAACCGACGCCTCAGACACAGCAATCGGTGCAGTGTTGGGCCAAGAAGAAGAGAAAAGACCATACGCTATCTATTACATCAGCAAAAATTTGGCTCCGGCTGAATTAAATTACACTGTCACCGAAAAAGAATTTTTAGCTGTGATACATGCTATTAATAAATTTAGACACTATATTACAGGCTATCCCGTTATTTTGTACACAGACCATTCTGCTATTAGGTATTTAGCAAATAAGCCTGTTACAAATGGAAGAATAACCAGGTGGTTGATCTTGTTGCAGGAATTCGACATTACAATCAGAGACCAACCAGGGAAGGAGAACCCTGTAGCTGATTTTCTTTCACGAATACCAAAATCAGTTGAAACAGCAGCAGTTGAGGACCAATTCCCAGATGAACACTTATTTGCAGTCGCTGTTCAGACTCCCTGGTACGCTGATGTGGCTAATTATCTTGCAGTAGGTAAGCTTCCAAAACATTTAACTCCCAATGAACGGAAACAAATCGTTGCGAAAAGCAATCGATTTTCGTGGGTTGGGGGCTATCTGTTTCACACAGGCGCAGATATGGAAATCAGAAGATGTATTCGAGAAGACGAAATCTTTGATATCTTGAAAGCCTGCCATGACGGGCCATGTGGAGGACATTTCGCTGAATGAAGGACAGCACACAAAGTATTACAAACGGGATATTACTGGCCTACAATCTTCAAAGATGCAAAAAAATTTGTCCAGGCCTGTGATAGTTGTCAGCGTGTAGGACGACCTGGCCCAGCAGACGAAATGCCTTTGCGGCCTCAATTGGTGATCGAACCTTTCGAACGCTGGGCTCTGGACTTTGTCAGACCCATCAACCCCCCATCAAACCAAAAAACCTACATTTTGGTGGCAACTGAATATGTTACCAAATGGGTTGAGGCGGAGGCATTACCCAGAGCTACAGAGGAGTCGGTAATTCAGTTCTTGTTCCATTTGTTTGTACGTTATGGTCTTCCAAGGGAAGTGGTTACAGATGGAGGACCACAATTTGTGGGACATAAATTAGCTGCAACACTCAATAACCATCACATCCATCACAAAATTACTACCCCATACCATCCGCAGGCAAATGGGCAAGTCGAGAACAGTAATAAGATAATAGAGTCAATTTTGACAAAAACTGTTGCCTCACACCGCCGCGATTGGGCCGCCCGACTACCGGAGGCACTGTGGGCTTATCGAACCACATGGAGAAGTACCACTGGCTATTCACCATATCACTTAGTGTTTGGAAAGCAACCCATTTTTCCTATAGAATTTGAGATCCAAACCCTGCGAACTGCCCAAGAAGTCGGATTGGATTTAAGTGAAGCACAAAAAAATCGATTACAGCAAATTAATGAGTTGGACGAAACAAGGCTCGCTGCATTACAGAATACAGCACTCATCCAGCAGCAGCGAGCCAAATGGCATGATGCGCTCATCAAAAACAAGATATTTCACGAAGGAGACTGGGCTCTGTTATATGATTCTAGATTTCAGGATTTCCCGGGGAAGCTTCAGACTCGATGGTTGGGACCATACGAGATTCAAAAAGTCCATGACAATGGGACCCTTACTTTGATTACAATTGATGGATCTGGATATACATTTAAGGTAAACGGCCACCGAGTTCGTCTGTATCGCAAACCGCTCACTCGGGAATCATTTTGCCAGCAGTTACGCCAAGATACTAACATCAAGATTATGGGAGAGGAAGAAAAAACTTCCTCCCCTATAGATTGGTAAGAAGTTCATTCTTTATTACCACATTTTGTATATAAGATTGTAAATTTTGTATATATGTTGCGAGTGTGTGTTTTGCTGTTCCTTTTCAAAAGGAACAACACTTGTGAGTTTTGCTGTTCCTTTTCAAAAGGAACAGCACTTGTGTGTTTTGCTGTTCCTTTTCAAAAGGAACAGCACTTGTGTGTTTTGCTGTTCCTTTTCAAAAGGAACAGCACTTGTGTGTTTTGCTGTTCCTTTTCAAAAGGAACAGCACTTGTGTGTTTTGCTGTTCCTTTTCAAAAGGAACAGCACTTGCGTGTTTTGCTGTTCCTTTTCAAAAGGAACAGCACTTGCGTGTTTTGCTGTTCCTTTTCAAAAGGAACAGCACTTGTGTGTTTTGCTATTCCTTTTCAAAAGGAACGGCACCCTTGAGTTTTGCTGTTCCTTTCCAAAGGGAACAGCACTTTTTGAATTTTTGCTGTTCCTTTCCAAAAGGAACAGCACTTTTGAATTTTTGCTGTTCCTTTTCAAAAGGAACAACACTTTTGAATTTTTTTTATCCCTTTTTAGAAGGAGCAACATTTGTGTGTTTTTTTCAATTCTTTTTTTAGCAAGCAGCATTTAAGTGTTTTTGTTATCTTAGGACATTACATCAAAAGAACCCTCCCACCCTCCCTTGTAAGAAAGAAATAGTATGCCCTCGTCCTTTCTATAAGAAGAAAACATTGTCCCGAGGCCATAAGTAGCAGCTATATATTTATGCAACAAATATAAAAGGCATGATATATCAAGATCAGCACATCATAGATCGCTATCTATAACAGCCCTAGTATTGATGCAACAACGGAGGGAACCATACACTCATCATTCTTTCAGCCATAAGTCTCACCTCCTCTGCCCTGTTGGAAAACTTCATCATGTTACGTTCCTACAATTTTCTTTATTATTACTTGGAAATAAGAATAGAAAATTTATATTTTCCTATTGGGATAACAAGACTTCTTCCGCCATTCCCACTCTTAAGGAGGGCTGAACCACCCTTATGTGTAACTATACAAGAGCAAAAGTCCATCTCAAAAGAAAAAAAGCAACAGCAGAACCAAAAGAAATTATTTGTCAAATGCAGGATAGGGGGTTTCATTAAAGAACCAGCCTACTATGATCATAAGATTGGAAGCGAAGTGGCATTCCCATCATGGCCACCACACCAGGGATATGGTCCACCAGGTTCATTATATAAACAAACCTTGGAACAGGGGGTCTCATCACGAGCCAGCCTGCCCACGTTTCGCGCCTCTCTGGTGAATGGCGTCATGGTTATCTGGTTACCAAGCCAGCATGATGGCCTGCATGTTGACAAGAATTGCTCTTCAAAACTACACAAAGGACTATGGTTCCGGGGTGAAATAAACAACTCTGCCACGGTTATAAACACCGGTCGGCAGCAGAGCTCTGTTAATGGTATCGGAGTCAAAACATATACACCAATTTGGATCTTATTATATATTTCTTTCTATCCTCGTAATAATTATATCTTACACCTTAATGGATACGTCACATGAACATTTATCATTACCAATTATGGCAAAGGCATTGACTATGACAATCTCATACTTTCCATGAGTGCTAGACGTCCTATCCTTATGTTCTGCATCACATCACGAAGGCTTATGTTAAACGCGATCTATCTGTCGCATCGATCTCGGTATTTCTTTGTCTAATCTGAAACATGGCAAAACTTTAAAAGCTGTTCCATTATGACTCGGTGATGGGATGACCGCCTTCTTCTATTTGACGGCTGAGGTAGCCGATCATTTCGCGCGGGGGGGAGGTGACTTCATTACTCCACCAGCCACGTGTTAACACATCATTCGGAAATGATATGATACGGAGGTACGATATGCGTTAACGGCATGACAATGCTATTTTTTTGAAAAATTTGTTATTTATGATCAATTATTCATGCATGCTCTGTGTCTTTTCTTTTTGCCGCAATTACGTTCTTTGCATTGCTGTTCCATCTAGACCCTGAAACAGAACCATGGGGGGAAAGTCTATCAGAAGCGAGCCGAGCGAGCTCATAGTCTCCGAAGCCGCTCGGAAGATCTTAGAAAAAGCAGGGTGGTTAACTTATTTTGGCCGCCTGCGCAAATCAAACGAAATAGTGGCCATGGAATTCCTGCAGAATTTGCAGGAAGAACACTCAGTGGTAGGTGGGAAGCAGATAGCAGTCACGAAGGAAATAATCGCGGAAGTAACCGGATTACCAGACTTAGGTCCAATATGGACGACAAAGAAAGAAAGACTGCAAAAGATCGTAGAACTCTTCCAAGATGAAGGGCAGGAGCTGACAGTGAAGGGAAAAGGAGTGCTGCCGGCAACACTGGGAGAACCTTGGAGCGAACTGGCAAAGGTAGTACAGAGCCGCGTCACCTTAAGCTCTTAGCTGTGTTAAAAGGAAAATGTGTTGTGAATCTCCCTGCATTGTTAAATTCATTGTTGCATGATACCTCTCGGAGCCTGAAAAAGGCACACCATGAAGACGCAGTGGTTAGCCACCACGGGCTGATCCGCCTGATAGTGACATACAGTCTCGCTCGGCAGCAGACTAGCTGGCGGGAACTTATTACAGCAATTGAAGGGGAAGTAGCATCACCATCCCCAAAGACGAAGCACCCCGCTAGCACCTCCGAAACACCTAAAAAACCCAGAGAATCGCCAAAACCTAAGCAACCCTCGGGCACAACCGAGCAAGCGAAGAAACGCATAAAGCTAGGGAAACAAAAATGCACCCCTGAAGCAACTAGACATGCAGAAAAACGTAAGGAATTGGCCGCAGAAAGACGTGCTACCTTAAAGCGAAGGTATTCCTCTGGCACAGAAGAACAGGTTGAAAAACGCAGAAAGGTGGAGGTGGAGGAACAGATGGTCAGCACACCCGAACAGCCCGGGAGGCCTAGAAAGTCAGTTCGGTTGGCAAAGATAAGAGGTAGGCTGGAAAAAATCCAGCCAAACATAGGCCAGCCGATTGAAATAATAGAGGACCCTCCAGCGCCAGAACAAATACCTGGGGAAAACCTGGAACAAACAAAGAATGAAGTAGGAGCTGAAGAAGGAGATAGGGATGACGACTCTGCGGCCGAGACCAGCTATCCAGAGGCAGCTACTGAGCAGCCAATTCGGGAAAAGGAAATGGAACAATTGGGGGGTAGCCATCCACAAAACCCTGTGGAGGAAGAAGAGCTGGCCACCATCTTGGCCAGCCTTAGAGGTTATCCTTCACCCTCCAGTCCGGCAGAGCCTCCCGAAGGACCATTTGAGGAAGAGACGCGTGACGAATTGCATGATGGGATGGCAGGGGAAGAAAACCCCCCTGTCATTGACAAAGAAAATGTGAATACCAATCAGGAACAAGCCGTTCCCAAAACACCAGAAGGAAATCCACCCGCTGATGGCGGGGGGGATGAAAATGTTTGTCGGGAACAGGACGTTCCCCGAATGATAGAAGAAACCCTCGATGAAAGAGGAGCAGAACTGAGGGCCGCCCATGTGCCCACAGCCGAGGCAAAAGAAATTAAGAAGTTGAGAAGAAAACAGCAGAAATTGCTGAATATTATAGCCCAGCTTCGGCAGAAAATTCAGAGTCTGAAAGCCAGTTTGAGAATAAAGAGGACTGTGAGAAGAAAAAGAAGGACAAATACAGCTGGGTCATCTCAGAGAGGAAGACAGAGCACCTATAGACATCTAGTAGGTCGATACTCTGCTAGCAAACCTGCAGCTGTTCCAATTAATACTGAGGAACAAAATGTTGTTCCATCTGGAACAGAGCACCAGAATGTCGTTCCTATTGACATAGAGGAGCAGGCTGATATTCCAAACAGCCCATTAGAACCAACTGCCGTTCCAATTAAAACTGAGCCACAAGGCGACATCCCAGTTACAGAGGGACCACCGTACCCCTTTATACATGTCAAGAAGGAAGGGGAAAATAGAGCAGTTCACACTGAGACACCACCTTCAGGGAAAATTAAGCGACGAAATGTAAGGGTCCAGGCGAAACTTCCTGCCTCCAGGGAATTATGGGAAAGGGATCCAAAAACCAAGGCCTTGCACCGCGAGATAAGACAGGCCCAACAAGAGGCTGAACAGCTACGGGAACAAATGATCCCTCGAGAGAAATATGAGGAGCTGCAACAGGAGGTTGAGCAGAGGATTCCTCGAGAAAAATATGAAGAGCTGCAGCAGGAAGTTGAGCAGAGGATTCCTCGAGAAAAATACGAAGAATTGCAGCAGAGGGCTGAGCAGTTAGAGGAACAAAGGATCCCTCTGGAAAAACATGAAGAACTGCAACAGCAGCTGCGAAACATGAGTGAATCGGAGAGTCAGGCTTTTGAAGGATGGCAGAAGGAACAGGAAAAGGTTGCTAAGGTAACACGTCGACTAGATGCTGTTATTAAACAATTGGACACTATATGTTCGTTGTATGATGATGTTTTGACTTGCAGGGCCCCCGCGAAGAATTATGCTTTATTCCTCCTTGAAAGATACTTAAGATTGAAAATAAAAGCTATCAGGGCAGGTGCCCCCATTCAGATTAACACTGTTAATGATTTTATTGATTGTTGCAAACATTATGGGGTTAAGGTCCAACGATTATTATGCGAATTTTATTTGCACAATATGGTGCTTGAGCAGGAAACTGATCTAAACCCTGGCCCCTTTGTGGGGGATATACAGCTGCAAGCCTTTTTTTCATTCGGGGTCAACCAGTTAAAATGGCTCAGGGCTTATAATGCCTTTCAGAGGCAGGAGCACAGCCTAGATCTATGGGTCAGGGCTGAGCCTCAAGATCCAGTTCGCCTATGGCAATCACATAAAAGCCTTATGAGAAACCCTGGCGTTATAAAACTACTAGGACCCATGCATGAGGAGTTGATCCGAAATAGCTTAGAATACTTCCTGGTTATTAAAGATTCCGCCTTGGAGGCTGCCAAATTCCGTTATCGGATTTCCACCCCAAGCATCCAGCTCAGGGAGCCCTTCAGATATGAGAACTTTGAGCTGGCTGCTGAACGATTGCCTTTTTATGGCCAGTGCATTCTGCAAGCTGGACCATCATGGTTAGGATATCGGTTCCGTAGCCCAATTATCTGGCACCCTGCACCGGGGTACCAGGCCTTGTATGATATGCCTGCAGATCAGTTGCATTATTTCTTTGATAATCTGGTTGCCTATCATGGTTGCAGACCCCCTCATGAAGTACCCTCTCCAGCCTATTCTCTTACTGCTCTCCATGTTAATTATAATGTTTTCATGAGGCCATGAAATAGAGTAAGTCGGGGGGTGTGTAGAGCATTGGGAAGGTATGTTTTAATAAATAATTTAGTGATGTTTTAAGCAATAGTTGTAATCTTTTCTTTATTATAAAGTAGGGAAAATGCAACGAGAACGAGTCTAAAATGATCCAATCACTAACAGTTGTCTTCTCTACGCAGGAAAAGGTAAAAGTAGGAAGGCGCAATGCAAAACGAGGATTTGATGAGAAGATAATGGCTGTCCCTCCAATTCTAAATAAGGTTCAGACCAGGTCGAGTAAATCAAGGAAGATCAGTCCGGAACGAGATGAAGGACTGCCAGTTCAGAAATACAGGCCGAGTAAAGGAAAGCGTTAACAGTTTAGCGGATCCCTCAGGATCTTCGATCCTGAGGGATCGCTACGATCAATCGTTTTGTCGACCGGTGAACTCCGCCGTTAATTGTATAAAAGGAGGGTAGCATTGGAAACTGGGGATTACTTTTGGTATCTTTAACTTTCTGTCATGAATTTTATTGTCAGTTGAACTCAGACTATTGAGTCTCTCTGAGACCTAGTTTTGTACTCTCATTGATGCGTTAATATAATATCTTGGCGTTAATTTCTCTGTGCGTCTGAAGTAGTTTACGGCAGTGCGCCATTGGAAGCTTTGGGCCCGGCTCCAACGGACACTGGCTGAGTGTACCATTACAATTCTGCTTTGTGTGGTTTGTTTCTCATAATCTGTTATGGTTGCATGTTGTTTCATATTTATTCATCTGTAGCTTTCCTGTTATAAATCTCTGTAACAAGTTCATATCATACTTTCAGGATTCTTCGCATACTGTTGATCCGAATTGTTTGCATCAATTACAGAATTCATAAGTAGAATATTTCAGCTACAGGTGATTGGGGTTAATGGATTGTTGGTGACTATTGCAGATCGTGTACATATGATTGACGTTTCCTGTCTTTAATGATTTGCTGTTCCATTTGATATATATATGATTGACGTTTCCTGTCTTTAATAATTTGTTGTTCCATTTGATTAAGCTGCAAACCTGTATAAATGATTGCTTTCCTTTTTGTATGTAAGTGTGTGCCAAGGATTGGAAGTGTTGACCTCGCGAGACTTAGTTTCTTTACTGCCGTTCCATTTACTGCCGTTCCATTTACTGCCGTTCCTTTTATTGCTGTTCCATTTCTGAAGTTGTTGTTTCATTCTGTTTTATTGCTGTTCCTTTCGCTTGCGTTTATTGAAGTGGCATGAGAGGAGGTTCAAGACTGTTGTGAGATACAGCAGACGCTATAATGCTCCCAGATCATGATCCATACTCCTTCATCAGTTTCTAGGGGGATAGGTTACTAATTCCATACCCTCGACCGACGAAGTTGCTGCGTGTGTGATTTCTTTATGCAAAAGTAATTTAGCATTAGCATCCGTTTACTCTTGTATTCTTTAGATCTATACTACGAAGCATTATCCTGACAAATAGCCTCAAATTAAGATGTCCTTTACAATAACAAAACGCTCCCGGATTGACTTGTAATGTGAGATAACTAGAGGTGAAAAAGACCCTTGTTACAGCTCCACACAGTTCTTGAGTCCACTTGGAGTTTCTTGCTTCCACTTGGAGATCTAGATCCTCTTACTCATCACAAGGCGAATTCCTTGATCCAAGTGTCATTTTGGAAGCTTCCTGGGCATTTGACACCTTGCAGAATGACTGTGCCACTTGGCCAATCTCGCCCAGCGCAGGTAGCCTTCATTGCTTTTGACATTCAGCGCAGGTACAGAGTGGAGCAGTTGACATTCAGCGCAGATGCTCAGTGGAGCAGCTGACATGATCCAGAAATAGCTTGTTTTTGAGTGTTTTCAGGTGGAGAACTGATCTTCAGTGCTGTGGTTTGCTGACCTTGTTCCTCTAGGGGTAGGAACAACATGTTTAGGGACTTTGGATCCCTCAGATTATCGACATTTCATGCTTCATGCTGTAAGGCACAAAAATGTCTATAACACACCCAAATAATGGAAGTGGAGATACCTACTTCGATGGTCCTTTCTGGTATTCCAGTGCCGAGTGGGGATGTGACTGGGGTAGCACCTTCTCGTTTGGACTCTGAGACATCTGCAGCTGCAACCACCAGATCCCACTCCAGAGAATCGACATCATTTCTTAGTACTCTTCCTCCCTCACCTTTGTTTTCTCATGATTTTCTATTTACTGGTAATGATTATGCTTCTATATTATTTTTGGGTCTAGGGTCTGGGGTAAGAAAAATTTGTTCTATAAATTGTCCTATGGTAACTTCCCCCTCCCTCCACTCAATACCTCCCCAACAATCTCTCAGGACGTCCCTCCCCAACCATTTCTCAGGACGTCCCTCCCCTGGCTCCTAGAGACAACCCTAGCTCTAGTGGTTCTCACCGCTACAACCTGCGATCCTTACCCATCTCTCAGGCCTCTACTTTCGACCTAGACGAGGACACTCTCCCTTCCTTTCCCTTGAATTCCCCCAGGGGAAGACAATCCCATTTTTCCAAAGCCATCAAGAGGGCTGGAATTGAGGTGGCCTCGAGCATTCAGTCCCCCATTGATCGGGTCCTTAGAGCAAAAGGAAACCCCACAAAGGTTACCCCATGAAGTGCCTCTCTTTCAATTGCAGGGGTTTGGCCAGCTTGGACAAGAAACTGGCGCTAAAAAGGTTGTGCCATTCAGAACGTTTGGATGTAATTTTCTTGCAAGAAACTCTGGGGGAAGGGAGCTCTCTAAATAATGTGCTCCTAAAAATTCTTTCAAATTGGGCATTTCATTTCTTGGATGTCAGAGGACGATCAAGAGGTTGTGCCCTGGGGTATAACAAAAGAATGATAATATTGGATAACATATGGGGAGGGGAGGGCTATCTAGGTGTTGATATCATCTCAAACAGATATCAATACTCCCCTCAGGCTCATTAATGTGTATGGGCCTTGCCACAACAGGGAAATTTTTTGGGAAAGACTCTTGGAAGCTGACTTCATGCAAGCTAGGAATCTGATCATTGGTGGGGACCTAAATTTCTCCTTAGGGCTGGCAGAATCCTGGGGTAATAGAGCTCAGATCGACCCCTTAACAACCTTCTTTGAAGTTTTGTTGGATTCACATGACCTACTGAATATTGAAACAACAAATCTTTTACCCACTTGGAGGAATCAAAGAACTGGGATAGATGCTTTAGCCAAAAGACTGGACCATTTCCTAATAAGGGCTCCTCTCTTAGCTAGTCTGGATTGCATTCATCAATGGGTGGGATTGAGGGGATTGTCTGACCATTCCCTGATCTTCTTGGAGATCTGGGTTGCAAACCACAAACCCCTTTCACCATTTAAGTTCAATTCAACTTGGCTCTCTGAAGCATATTTCCACAGCATAGTAAGAGAAAACTGGACCCATTGTAGCCCGGAGAATAGAGTCCCCCTAGATGAGATTATTGCAAACAACTTGGCCCACTTAAAATCAAAAACCATCAGCTGGGCAAGGAACAAGCAGTGTTTGGATGAGGTTGATATGAAAAGGATTGAAGGGGTCCTTAATCAAATGGAAAACACCGGGCTTTCCAGTTATACATCTACTGAGTCTAAGGAACGTTTAATCAAACTGGAAACAGAAAAAATATGATTGTTGAGACAGAAAGAGGAAACTTGGCATTGAAAAGCAGAGAAATCTAGTTAAAAGTGCGGGATGAGAATTCCAAGTTCTTTCAGCAATATTCCAGAGGGAGACAATCCATCAATACAATCTGGGAATTACGTGATAACTCAAGCAGAGAGGCTAGTGTGTTCAATTAGCTAGAGGATATGGGTATTTGCCATTTCTCTCATATTTTCAAGGCACCCAGGGGAGCCACCCTCCCCGAGATTCTCCTCATTGTAGAGTTTCTCCCAAGATTTGTTGAGATGGAAGAAGCAGATTCTTTATCTGAGCCAATTTCGCTGGGGGAATTGGAAGCTGATATGAATTGCTTTAACATGGACAAAATCCTGAGTTTGGACGGGTGGCCCATGGAATTCTACAGTTCCTTTATAGAACTCGTTGGGTTGTATCTCATTTTGGCCATTGAGGATTGCAAAACTACTGGCAAAATGTATGAGGGGTTCAATTCGACCTTCCTGGCACTCATCCTTAAAGTTGACAAGCCCGTTACTTATGACAATTTTTGGCCTATATCCCTCTGTAACATGTTAGCCTCCTGCTGCAGCAGGTTAATCATCTTTCATGATCGACATTTTTACATGCCAAATATGTGGTACAATGCATGCTGCAATGCTCCATATTTTCTACAGATGGCCAAAGAATTGTCCATGAAAGTGTGCTAGTCTAAATGCCACTGTTGTGTTCCAATTTTTGGTAAGCAATTCATTTTTGTTTTGAGGCAGTTTTTCAGTTGGAGGACTTCAAGCGAGGCATGTCTAACTCCCCTTCTTCCTCTTTCCCCAAATCACTCACTAACTTCCCCCAAAGAGGTCAAGATCTGCTTGATACCTCTTAGTTTCATCATTCTCCATATCATTTGCCTTGGTGAAGATCTGCTTCACTCAAGGAAGGTCCATACTACTTCTATGAGTCATTTTCCCTCTTAATAGCCTAAGATTCACATACTTAGCGCTTTCTTATCACTTTTAATGTTAACTACTAACTTTACTATGTAGCTCCCTATCTATTTCCCCTTCCCCTACTAAAACTATGTATATTACTCCCCTATATACTTACCCCCTCCCCCTGGTTGAAAGATAACCATATACATCCTCGGGAATTGCTAAGTTTATCTGAAACTTAGCAAGAGCCCTCAATACCCCCTCTAACCATCTCCCAAATGCATAAGGACTCATTCCTTTGCATAGTTTCCCTTCATATGTATAAAAATCCATCTTTGGGCCTTGTTTTACCTTTCCCAAGGCATGAACCCCTTTTTTATAGGCCTAAACCCTCCTCCGATCCGAATCCCCTCCCTCCGACGTGATATCACTGTCGGAGGTGCTAACAGTGTTGGCTACATATATATATATATAACATCATTTCCCTCTCCTCCGATGCGATATCGCTATCGGAGGCCCCCCTTATCTTATCTCCCCTTTATCACATTATACATATCGCGGCTGTCCGGTCAAGCCTCAGATCCGACGGCCCGTATTAAGTCGCAACCCCCATTTCGGCGATCGCAACAAAAATGAAGTCACGCCCCATGCTCTCCTCCGACGCGAAACGCCGAGTTAATCTCAGCTGCCCATTCAGGCCCAGAGATCAACGGCCCATATTTAATCACATCACTCCCGTATGGCTCCGACCAGCGGAGCCGAAAAGTAATATAGCGCGGCATAAAGGCATTTCGGGTCCGATGGGTTTCGGCGTTTCTATGTGGCAACCCCATGACCCTGCCGATAGCGAAATGCCGACTTAATCTCCGCCGTCCATGTGGGCCCTCAGATCAACGGCCCATTTTTGATTGCATTGCCCCATATATTGCTCCGACTGGCCAGAGCCGAAATAATAATAAGGCACGACATATATATTTTTCGGGTCCGTAAATGGCCCCTTGTACAGCGAAATGGAAAGGCTCCGACGGGCCGGAGCCGAAAAGTTATAAAGAGCAGTTTGAATGGGTTTCGGGTCCGCTTATCATTTTTATTAAAATCCGCCGAGTTGGGTTCGCCGATGGGCCGGACCCGATCTCCATAAAGAAAGAGCCTATAAGCATTTCGGGTCTGCAAAGATTGGTATTGTGCGCCCCATATCCGGATCCGATAAATTATAAAGAGCAGTTGAAATGGATTTCGGGTCCGATGACCCATTTCCATTCAAATCCACCCGATATAAATCAAAAGGGAGCCTATAATGCATTTCGGGTCCGCGGGGTTCATCGCTCATCGGAGGCATTATGGTTTGGGATCCGCCGATCCGCCGATCGCCGATTTAGCGCCAGTCGTTGGATCGGCCCGCGCCGGATCCGACGGCCAGGATTTAGTATTTTGCACAGTGTCCGCCTAGCCCCAAATTTTGATGAAATTCATGTTTTAAAGGCATTCCGCCTGTTCATAATAAAAGGGCCATTTTTAATGTTTTGTGTGCGGCGCCCGTGCCCGCCCAGGTATAAAGGAAATGATGGTTTCCTTAGCCATTTTGAGATCGCTCCAGGCCCAAATACTTCCAAATGCAGGGATTTCTCTTCGGCATGCCACCATAGCTCCTTTATTTGACCCAGTGTTGCAAAATTTATCAATTTAAGGACCATTTTTGATCGGCCATGCGCCGATAGCATTCTAGGGGCCACGGAAAGCACTTGCAGCAGTTATTTTGCATTCAAAGAGCAGAATGGGGCGATTTGACAGTTATAGAGTATCAGTTCAAAATATCAGCAGCCTAAAAGCAGTAGAACATTAAAGAGGCCCCCATCAAAGTCAATAAAGCAGCTGAGAGCCATCAAAGCCCAACAGATCACAGTTATGAGCATTAAAGCCACTTTGTAGTAGCAGAACCGCCTAAAGAGGCAATTCAAGTGTTTAAAGCCCAGTTATTGCCAGAACAGTGTATAAAGACACCTGAGAGCAGCGCTGCAAGTTCCCAAAGCGCAGTTATGGCAAATTGCCAGCGCAGAGCTCCAAAGGACCATATTAGTTCATTCTTGAGGCTGTTGTCCCTGCGCAGCTGTTAGATAGATATTTTTTCATTCATTTCTCCAAATCTGCCCTCAGATTTGTTGTTTGTACATATTTTTAGATATTTTCTCTATAAAGACCACCCTCTGTATAGTGTAAAGGGTTGGTTTGTTTGTATTTCTCATTCCAGACTTGCGTTGTAAGCTTAAGAACTTCTGCAATCAAAGATTGCTGGAATATTTGCATCTGAACTGGCTGGTTGTGCCTTCAATGGCTGAAGAGCTTGATATGGAATTCTCGTGCTTGCTCATTGTCCAATAAGTCTTTCCTCTTTCTCTTTATCAGTTTATATGTATCAGTATCATCTATATATCATAATCTAAGTTGCAGGAAGAAGGAATAGTTCAGAACTGGCTTTCATGCCCTCTGTGCTCAATTCTTGTAACTTTTCTATGTTTTCCTCTGAATTAGTGATGGATATGCATACTTAATTGATCATGTTTAAGCTATTTCTCATTTCTGAATTCTGTTTAGGAATCCTTCATTGCTCCTACATAGTCTTCATTCACTCTCCCTCTTTGGTTGGATGAGAGATCCTTAATTGCCTCTCTTCCCCTGACCTCCATTCCATCTTGTTCCAGCATTAATCATTGTGCCATGTGTAGCTATCCTGCTCCATATTCCCCTCTTTTGCCAAGGAAAACACACCCTTCAGTTCACATTCATAGACTCCATGCCCAATGGTTTGAACTTCTTACACTTTGCATGCCAACTCTACTTGAATAGATCAACCATCCCACCAAACTCAAACAAAACCCATGTGCATCATATCTAGCCTAAAATCATCCCTTAAACAAAGCTAAATCCTAAAGAGAGAGCCCTCTCTGACTGTTGGTAGGCTAGGACCTGCAGTCCAAAGACTGGTTTGTGGTTACCTCGGCCGTATTCCCTTGGGAGTCAAAGGGAACAACCTGAGTGATAACATAATGGCGACTCCGCTGGGGACCTAAAATCATTTGTTTATTACTGTATACCCCCAATTTTGATTAGTTTGCCTTGTTTTCTGGAGAAAGTGTCCCTTTTCTTCAGAGCCTCTCATGTTTAGCTCTGATATGTGACGATGGACAGAGATCAGGCACTTCAAGGTTAATTCATCCACCTGGTGACTCCACTCAGAATAAAAACTCCACTGGAGAAATGAACCCAAAAGAGATGTATGAGCAGATCAGGCTTTTGACCTGGATTAATATCCAAGAGGTCATGTTTTTTCTCCATAAAGTTTTGCTGTGTATATTGTATTTTAAAGACGATTCTATATTAGATTTTTATGATTTTCCTTTGGAAAATGTTGTTGAAAAGCCTCCTTGCACATTAGAGCAGCAATCTTCAAATGCTGTTGAAGATCATCATACAGCCAAGGAGGAACCAAAAATAGAGCCCAGTCTTACAGTTCCTGTATATACTCCTGTGTCTCGTAAAGTTCCTGATAGATATAAGCCTCTCATTTTGCCTCCTGTGCTTAATCCTCTACCTGCAAATCATCCTGAGTATCTCCCTAGATTTGATGGAGAGAAATATATTACTGCCCAGAAACATATCCAGGATTTTGAAGACTATCTTAATATCTTTGAAGTGGAAGAGGAAGATGTTAGTCTTAGACTGTTTGCCCTTTCTTTGCAAGGCGAAGTTAGGACTTGGTTTAAAGCATTGCCTGAGGCCAGCATCTCTAATCTTCAGCAGTGTTCCAAGCTCTTCCTTGATAGATGGATGATTAAAATCAATTTCCTCTCACTCATCGAAGAATATAATCAGTTAGAAAGGTGTCCAAATGAATCTGTTCAGCAATTTTCTGATCGATTCAATCAAGTTTATCTTTCTATGCCTTTGAATATTAGGCCTCCCCCTGATCTGGCTCTATTGCAATATCCAAGAGCTTTTGATCCAGAAATGGAATTTCGTTTGAGAGAAAGATGCCCGTCCACTTTGAAACAGATGCAGGACGTAGCCGTGGACGTGGAGGAAAATCTAAAGAGGAGAGAAGAACAGAGCAAGAAGAAAGACTTCATAGCTTGTTACAAAAGTTAGAGGAAATGATGCAGTTGATCACAATGAAAGTTGAATGCTTAGAGCACAAGAACACATCTGTTGTGCATGAGGAAAGTAGTGACATTCACGAACAAACCTACCACAAATCAGATGACATATTCATAGAGCCATATGTGAAGGAGCAGTCTCCTGATATACTGTGTGAATATAATAGCTTCTCTTCTTTCAACTGTCTGCCCAAATATGATCTGTATGATGATGATTATGAGCCTAACGACCAAATCAGCTTTGTAGAGGAATCAGATCCTATTTTGGCAGGAAGCGAAGTTCA
This sequence comes from Pinus tabuliformis, assembly GCA_031772625.1. Classification (NCBI taxonomy): domain Eukaryota; kingdom Viridiplantae; phylum Streptophyta; class Pinopsida; order Pinales; family Pinaceae; genus Pinus; species Pinus tabuliformis. The sequence goes on along the minus strand of CM062804.1, from coordinate 803,683,417 downwards.
GGCTCAGCAGCTTGAATGTAATGATCAGCTTGCCCAGTTCAGCTATGAAGTAAAGGAGGAAAGCGCAGAAAATTTTGATTTCAGCGAAGGAACTTTACCATTTTGTTTTGAGTCTTTTCAATTTATCAGGGATAATTATCATGCTGTGTATGATCAAGTGTCACCTTGCATTGCTATTGACCGCCTGGAGGTTAATCAAATTATTGTTCCAAAGGTATCGCCTCTAGTTTTTCAGCCCAAAGAGCCATCGAATATCAGATTGAGGAAGACTTAGAAGCAGCAGCATATGATCAAATGATCCAAGTGGATCCCCTGCCTCTTTGTTTTCAGCCATCTGAGTTATTCGAAGAAGAAGAAGAGGAGCAGCCTGCGAAGATCAGTCAAGTCCTATTCGAGCTAGATTGTAATAAATTGCAAGCACCTCTGCAAGTTTTGAATGACCCATCTACTGGCAGGCAGAATGATAAAAGAGATCAGCGCTTTTCTCCATTAGAAGGCTGCAAGGCTCAATATCAAGTTGCTGATGATCTCCCAATTCCAAAGCATGATAGCTATCCCGAACCTTTGTATAGTTCTTTAATTCAGCCCAGCAAGAATTTATATATGTTGCAGGACAGTTTTGTACAGTGTTTAAACATAGCGAAGGAGATCAGTAGCTTCCTGATCTTCTCAAAGATTAACAAAGCCACATCAGATTACAAGATCTCAGTTGGTCTTACTAGCAAGCACAAGCAGCAAAGCCCACTCATGTTTTTATTACTTAAGTGGCTGCATTGGCTATTTCACTTCACCTAACAGCAAAGTAAGTGCTGGTTAGGGTAGGTAGGTAGGTAGGATCAATAACGTAGCCAGCCAAGGGAATTTTGTAGAGCACAACAACAATTGAATACAAGGCAGTCTGACCTGCTGTTCTTGGCTTTTCACAAGGAAAAGCCATCCCCAAGTGGAGCCACTGTTAGCCTCCTGCTGCAGCAGGTTAATCATATTTCATGATCGACATTTTTACATGCCAAATATGTCGTACAATGCATGCTATAATGCTCCATATTTGCTACAGATGGCCAAAGAACTGTCCATTAAAGTGTGCTAGTCTAAATGCCACTGCTGTGTTCCAATTTTTGGTAAGCAATTCATTTTTGGTTTGAGGCAGTTTTTCAGTTGGAGGACTTCAAGCGAGGCATGTCTAACTCCCCTTCTTCCTCTTTCCCCAAATCACTCACTAACTTCCCCCAAATCACTCACTAGCTTCCCCCAAAGAGGTCAAGATCTACTTGATACCTCTTAGTTTCATCATTCTCCATATCATTTGCCTTGGTGAAGATCTTCTTCACTCAAGGAAGGTCCATACTGCTTCTATGAGTCATTTTCCCTCTTAATAGCCTAAGATTCACATACTTAGCGCTTTCTTATCACTTTTCATGTTAACTACTAACTTTACTATGTAGCTCCCTATCTATTTCCCCTTCCCCTACTAAAACTATGTATATTACTCCCCTATATACTTACCCCCTCCCCCTGGTTGAAAGATAACCATATACATCCTCGGGAATTGCTAAGTTTATCTGAAACTTAGCAAGAGCCCTCAATACCCCCTCTAACCATCTCCCAAATGCATAAGGACTCATTCCTTTGCATAGTTTCCCTTCATATGTATAAAAATCCATCTTTGGGCCTTGTTTTACCTTTCCCAAGGCATTAACCCCTTTTTATAGGCCTAAACCCTCCTCTGATCCGAATCCCCTCCCTCCGACGCGATATCGCTGTCGGAGGTGCTAACAGTGTTGGCCGCATATATATATATAACACCATTTCCCTCTCCTCCGATGCGATATCGCTATCGGAGGCCCCCTTTATCGCATTATACATATCGCGGCCGTCCGATCAAGCCTCAGATCCGACGGCCCGTATTAAGTCGCAACCCCCATTTCAGCGATCGCAACAAAAATGAAGTCACGCCCCATGCTCTCCTCCGACATGAAACGCTGAGTTAATCTCAGCCGCCTATTCAGGCCCAGAGATCAACGGCCCATATTTAATCGCATCACTCCCGTATGGCTCCGACCAGCGGAGCCGAAAAGTAATATAGCGCGGCATAAAGGCATTTCGGGTCCGATGGGTTTCGGCGTTTCTATGTGGCAACCCCATGACCCCGCCGATAGCGAAATGCCAACTTAATCTCCGCCGTCCATTTGGGCCCTCAGATCAACGGCCCGTTTTTGATCGCATTGCCCCATATATTGCTCCGACTGGTCGGAGCCGAAATAATAATAAGGCACGACATATATATTTTTCGGGTCCGTAAATGGCCCCTTGTACAGCGAAATGGAAAGGCTCCGACGGGCCGGAGCTGAAAAGTTATAAAGAGCAGTTTGAATGGGTTTCGGGTTCGCTTATCATTTTTATTAAAATCCACCGAGTTGGGTTCGCCGATGGGCCGGACCCGATATAAATCAAAAGGGAGCCTATAATGCATTTCGGGTCCGCGTGGTTCATTGCTCATCGGAGGCATTATGGTTTGGGATCCGCCGATCGCCGATTTAGCGCCAGACGTTAGATCGGACGCGCCGGATCTGACAGCCAGGATTTAGTATTTTGCACAGTGTCCGCCTAGCCCCAAATTTTGATGAAATTCATGTTTTAAAGGCATTCCGCCTGTTCATAATAAAAGGGCCATTTTTAATGTTTTGTGTGTGGCGCCCGTGCCCGTCCAGGTATAAAGGAAATGATGGTTTCCTTAGCCATTTTGAGATCGCTCCAGGCCCAAATACTTCCAAATGCAGGGATTTCTCCTCGACATGCCACCAGAGCTCCTTTATTCGACCCAGTGTTGCAAAATTTATCAGTTTAAGGACCATTTTTGATCGGCCATGCGCCGATAGCATTCTAGGGGCCACGGAAAGCACTTGGAGCAGTTATTTTGCATTCAAAGAGCAGAATGGGGCGATTTGACACTTATAGAGTATCAGTTCAAAATATCAACAGCCTAAAAGCAGTAGAACATTAAAGAGGCCCCCATCAAAGTCAATAAAGCAGCTCAGAGCCATCAAAGCCCACCAGATCACAGTTATGAGCATTAAAGCCACTTTGCAGTGGCAGAAACGTCTAAAGAGGCAATTCAAGTGTTTAAAGCCCAGTTATTGCCAAAACAGTGTATAAAGACACCTAAGAGCAGCGCTGCAAGTTCCCAAGGCGCAGTTATGGCAAATTGCCAGCGCAGAGCTCCAAAGGACCATATTAATTCATTCTTGAGGCTGTTGTCCCTGCGCAGCTGTTAGATAGATATTTTTTCATTCATTCCAATAAATGTTAGGTTACAATCATTCATTTCTCCAGATCTACCCTCAGATCTGCTGTTTGTACATATTTTTAGATATTTTCTCTATAAAGACCACCCTCTGTATAGTGTAAAGGGTTGGTTGGTTGTATTTCTCATTCCAGACTTGCGCTATAAGCTTAAGAACTTCTGTAATCAAAGATTGCTGGAATATTTGCATCTGAACTGGCTGGTTGTGCCTTCAATGGCTGAAGAGCTTGATATGGAATTCTCGTGCTTGCTCATGGTCCAATAAGTCTTTCCTCTTTCTCTTTATCAGTTTATATGTATCAGTATCATCTATATATCATAATCTAAGTTGCAGGAAGAAGGAATAGTTCAGAACTGGCTTTCATGCCCTCTGTGCTCAATTCTTGTAACTTTTCTATGTTTTCCTCTGAATTAGTGATGGATATGCATACTTAATTGATCATGTTTAAGCTATTTCTCATTTCTGAATGCTGTTTAGGAATCCTTCATTGCTCCTACATAGTCTTCATTCACTCTCCCTCTTTGGCTGGATGAGAGATCTTTAATTGCCTCTCATCCCCTGACCTCCATTCCATCGTGTTCCATCATTAATCATTGTGCCATGTGTAGCTATACTGCTCCATATTCCCCTCTTCTCCCAAGGAAAACACACCCTTCAGTTCACATTCATAGACTCCATGCCCAATGGTTTGAACTTTTTACACTTTGCATGCCAACTCTGCTTGAATAGATCAACCATCCCACCAAACTCAAACAAAACCCATGTGCATCATATCTAGCCTAAAATCATCCCTTAAACAAAGCTAAATCCTAAAGAGAGAGCCCTCTCTGACTGTTGGTAGGCTAGGACCTGCAGTCCAAAGACTGGTTTGTGGTTACCTCGGCTGTATTCCCTTGGGAGTCAAAGGGAACAACCTGAGTGATAACATAACTGCATCTACAAAATTATTTCCAAAATCATCGCTCTTCATGTTAAACCTATCTTATCCAGGATGATTTCTAAGGATCAGTTTGCTTTCCTCAACCATCGTCGTATCCATGAAGCCATAGGGACTACTCAGGAGGGCCTTCACTTGATCAAGAAACTAAACAAAAAATCCATTATTCTCAAGATCGATCTCTCCAAAGCCTTTGATCAGGCTAGCTGGTCTTATTTGTACCTCATCCTCACTCATATTGGTTTCCCTCATTCCTTCATCAACTGGATCATGTGTTGTATCTCTTCTGCTTCCTATAGTATTCTCATCAATGGGATTGTGTCTGGATTTTTCCATGCAGAACGTGGACTGAGACAAGGATGCCCTCTTTCCCCCTTGGTTTTTTTGTTAATCGTGGAAGGTCTAAGTATATTGATAAAAAAGGCTCGAGCTATTGGTGAATTAGGGGGAGTCATGATTTCTGACATGATAACTCTCTCCCACCTATTGTTTTTTGATGATGTACTTATTTTTTTAAATGGTTCTTTTAGTGATTCCTCTTGTTTCAAAAACATTATAGCACCATTTTGTAAAGCTATAAGTATGGAGCCTAATTATGACAAATCTTCCACCATTTGTGTGGCCTGCCTACAAAATGAGGAGAGGTTTGTGTGTTACAGCATTTCTCTTTTGTGAGACAAGCGCTGCACTTTAGAATAAAATACCTTGGATTCACACTAAAGCCAAATGGGTATCGCATCACTGATTGGTCTTGGCTCATTGCAAAAATTGAAAGCCACATCAATATATGGCAACAACGTTGGCTCTCCAGAGCTGGCAGGCTTACTTTGATAAAGTTGGTGTTGGATGCCATCCCAGTTTACTGGATGACTCTGGCCTGGATTCCCAAAGGTATTCTCAATAGGATACAATAGATTTGCTGCAGATTCCTATGGTGGGGTCAAAATTTGGGTAGGAAGTTTGCTTGGGTCCACTGGGAAAGGATTGGGAAGCCTAAAAATGGGGCGATTGGGGCATAAAGGACCTCCACAAATTTGCAAAGGCTCTGGCGGCCAAGATGGGTTGGAAAATCATTAAATCGGAGAGCTTATGGAAATAAGTGGTCTATTTTAAATATATCCATCCCCTTTCAATTATTGATTGGATTCACAGACCCTGCCAATCGTTAGCTGGTGCTTCCATCATCTAGAATGGAATTACTCAATCCTTAAGTATAATCAAGGACAGATTTGCATGGAGGATTGGGAATGGTGAACAGGTCAAAATAGGCACAGATGCCTAGTTTGGAAGCAGCAATTCTCACATTCTCCCAAAGGCCTTGAGAATTTTTCTTTCAGGCGTCGACATCACTCGGATTGTGCAAATAGCCGAGGTAGGGCATCCTCCCTAGGCTCCGCAACATTGGCTAGCCTCCAGGAACCTGAACCTCCCAGATAGATGGAGTAGATTCACCAAGAATGTGAACCTCCCGTATAGATGGAGTAGATTCCCCAAGAACGTGAACCTCCCGGATAGATGGAGTAGAGTTTGTCACCAATTCATTGGTGCAGTGGAGGAAGCAAACATCAGACTATCTGGGTGAGAGGACGAACACATTTAGGCCTCGGATCCTCCTGGCAGGTACTCCCCAAAAGCTGGTTATGAGACAATGATGAATGCACATGACTTGGGAATCACCTGATGGTGGTGGTAGCACCTTTGGAAACTAAAATCCCCCCATAAAACGAGGTTGTTCATGTGGTTCATTCTCTTGAACAAGGTTCCAACTAAGTTAAACCTTATGAAGCGGGCTTTCAAGGGTCCCTCCAGATGTTGCTTTTTCCTTTCAAACCATAAGGACACAGACCATTTATTTTTGCATTGTTCCATCACTGCACAATTTTGGTTATCCACTACTAACTCTCTCAACTTGAAGAAAAAATGGGAGAGCCAAAATGTTGAGGAAGCATGGTTGCGTTGGTGGTTTGAGGCTCCCTCCCAAAAATCAAGAAATTGCCCTCTGATTATTTGTTGGGGCATTTGGCTAATTAGGAATAGCCATACATTTCAAAATGCTCAACTCAATTGGTCCATCACCTGTAATAACATTGCAGCCATTTACAACCTGATTCCTGAAGATACCAACTGTGAGCAAGCGCGATTCATCACACCCGAAAGCATTGAAAAAATCTCTCCTTGGGCTTATTTTGATGGCTCGACACAGGCTAGGGAATGTTCGGGGGGGTGCAATTCTCCACATAAATGAGCACCTCTCTTTTAGAATCAAAGTGGGGCTGGGAAGGGGTACAAATAATTATGTTGAGCTAAATAGTGTTAGACACCTTCTTCTTTTTGTTATGGAACAAAATTGTCACAAGATTCAGATCTGTGGGGATTCATAGCTTGTCATAAACTGGATCAATGGGCATATCATTGTCACTTGCACACACTTATGGATACACTGGATGATATCATTACCCTAAAATCACAGTTTGATTTATTGTATGCTCTCACATATATAGGCAAAGGAAGGAGATTGTTAATCGTCTTTCCAAAGAGATCGTGCAACTGAACAGGGGGATGGATAATTCAGGAATTGAGAGATGGGGACTTCTTCCAGTTTTTTCATCATCCATTCATTGGGTTGGATGGGAATTTTTCGGAATAATCCTCACAATTATTCCATGTTTATTTTTATTTTTGTCCTACTCAGTTTATATGGACTCCATTTGGATCATGTAAATACCGTTTATATATTTTCTTTATGTTATTTTATGATGATAATTGTAAATATGGTAATCAACAATGATTGTTCTACTTCACTAGAGAATTAATTTCATACATGCTGAAGATACAACATGTAATTTTCTTAAGTTACTTAATGAAAAATGCACTTTTTTCCTTGGAAAAAAATAATTTCTCTTAAATCTCCATTATTATAACTTGTATAATATTTCTAATTTCAAATCCATTTATCTTAATTCCTAATTAGTTTTCATATTTACCCCAAACATCTAAAATTAATCTATTTATGCACTCTAAGAATCTTTCATCAATACCATAGCTTTACATGCAAAATATTAAAAGGGAATATGTGTGTGTGTGTGTGTGTGTGTGTGTGTGTGTGTGTTGAAATATGCCAACAAGAATATTCCAATTTAATTTGTCCTTGAATTAAATTGTGAATTAAAATCGAATTTAGTCTTAACAGCTACTTGGAAATAATTTATTTATTTATTTTAAATTAATTAGTTGGAGAAATTCAAGTTAGATAATACAATAGTGTGGGGTTTTAATCTGAGACTTTCCCCAAAGTATTTTCATGTGTATTGTGCCATTGATTCTTCTTCTTCTAGTTATATTGTTCAACTTGATCTTTAAGCTTCCGCAAATTGATAGTAGAAGTAGGTTATAGTATTCTGCTTTGATTTATATTGCATTATCGGGTTAACCTATCAGAGATTTTCTACATGGTATCAGAGCTGTGAACAGTATTCTGAGAAGAGAATTTGAAGTTTGAAGTTCGGGGTTGCAGGTGCAAATCAAATTCATATCATACTTCAAGGTTGGCCAATGGTGTTCTATGGCTTGAGACTTGAGTATGCCTTGGAAGGTAGCTCGAATTACATAGCATGGAAAGATAGAATGGAGGCTGTATTAAAAGACAGTGGCTTGAAGGAATCGATTGATCAAGAAATCCCAAAGCCAGCTTCAACTAATGCACAAAAGTTGGCTGAGAGGAAGAAGTGTGTGGCAAAGGCGAGACAGATCATCCTTGAGGGAGTTCGAGACCATATTGTCTCGAGTTCCCATGGGAAGGATACTCCATTTTCAATGTGGAAGACATTGAAGGACCTCTACCAGAACAGTAGCGACTAGAGTAAATTGGGCTCAAGGATAAGCTTCGAAGAATCAAGATAGAGAAGGGCGATACTATTTCCACATATCTTAACAAGCTCACCACCTATAGAGATGAGCTTGGTAGTGTGGGAATAACTACTATCGATGAAGATATGGTGAGCCTCGCTCTCCTTGGCCTTCCAAAGAGTTGGAATAGCTACCAGGACTCTGTGAATAGAAGGGAGAAACTGTCAGATTAGGAACAACTATGGTCGGATCTTATGTAGGAGGATATCAAGAGGAGCACACGAGCTGGATTTTCATCCAATAATTATGATGAAGAAAATCTGGCCTTAGCAAGTAAGGCAAGTAAAGGGAAGGGGAAGGCTTCCCATTTCAAATTGAATTCTTCTCATGGAGGGAAGAAGGGTGACATGTCTAAACTAACATGCTTTAATTGTCACAATATGGGACATTATGCGACTAATTTCCAATCGAAGAAGTCCAAGAAGGGATCCTCGGAAGGATCGGAAGGTGAGGCATTAGCCTCTTAGCTCGAAATGGACTTTACCCTCATTGCATGCATGGTGTCATTGATGATGGGTTGTGTCTGGTATCTTGACAATGGAGCCCCATTCCACATGAACAGTGATAAAAATTTATTCAATGCCTTGGAGGAGAAAGACCTCAAGATGTGCATAGAGATGGGTGATGATGGAAGGTATAGTGTTTCGGGAGTGGGCACGGTTTCTTTTCATAGGGAGCATGGTGCTCCTCTCACCTTAACAGATGTGATGTATGTGCCTGGACTGAAGAAGAACTTGGTATCAGTCATGATGTTGGAGGACAAAGGTTACGATGTTGTCTTCAGTAAAGGAAAGGCGTTCCTAAGACACATAGCCATGGTTCAGACCAAGAGGATAGGGATTCGGGTGAAGAATCTCTATAAACTAGAGGTAGATGATTGTGCAGCATTAAGTACGAAAGCAGAATTGGTGCAAAGCTAAGACATTAGCAAGTTGTGGCACAAGCGATTGGGCCATTTACATCATGGGGCTTTGAAGATAATGCAGCAGATATCTACAAGACTTCCCAAAGGTAAACTTGAGCAAGTTGACACATGCAAAGGTTGTATCTTGGGAAAGTACACCAAGTCTTCCTTTCATGATCGAGACAATGAGCAGAGGATATCTTAGAGCGATTTCATACTAATTTGTGTGGAGCATTCTCAACGGCATCCACAGTGAAGCAAAGGTATTATGTGATTTTCATTGATGACTATTCTCATAAATGTTGGATTTATTTCATGCAGAAGAATGACCAAACTTTCACAAAGTTTTATGAGTTCAAAGCTTTGGTCAAGAAAGAGTCAAGGAAGAAGATCAAGGCCTTGAGAAGCGACAACGGTGGAGAATATGTCTCTCAAGAGTTTAAGGACTTCTATGCAACGAAAGGAATTAAACGAGAGGTGACGGCACCTCATAACCCACAGCAGAATGGGGTGGTCAAGAGGAAGAACAGAACTATTGTGGGGGAAGCATGGGCAATGTTGCATGACCAAGGCCTACCACTTCACTTGTGGGTTGAGGCATGTAACATAGCGGTCTATTTTCAGAATAGAAGCCCGCAACGCATACTTGGGATGACGACACCAGAGGAAGCTTTCTCCGGTAAGAGACCAGATGTGGGTCACTCAGGATCTTTATGTCATCGGTATATTGCCATGTGACAAAGGATGCACGGAAGAAGCTTGAGCCGACAGCAAAGTTGGGGATATTTGTGGGGTACATTGATACACCTCACAACTATCGAGTGTACTTTCCTAATAGTGGGAGAACAGTGGTTTGTAGGGATCTCAAGTTTGATGAGAAGAAGGCCATGCGAGTTTCCCTTGAGAGGGAGCTCCAACTATAGGCTGTGGAGGAACTGTTGGTTCCTAAGGAGGAGGAGCCTCAGACTGATGTGGAGCAGTCACATGCAGAGGTTCTAGGAGTGGAGACATCCACTCAAGCAGAGTCTTCCAGAGATGGATGGAAGTGCACAAGAGAATCTGACGGATTGTTGGAGGATGTGAGAGAGAATGTGGGAGCACCATCTTCTCAGCGCAGACAGAGGAGGTCACCTGAGAGATACACTAGATACATGGGCCTTGTTGGGGAATGTGTTAAGACCAAGCCATCTTCCTTTGAGGAAGCAGTGCAGCAGCCGATTGGGGTTGATGCTATGGTGGAGGAGTATGACTCCATAGTTCGTAACAATGTTTGGGACGTGGTTCCGAGACCGGAGAACAAGTCAGTTGTGAGTTTCCATTAGCTTTACAAGGTAAAGCAAGCTGTTGATGGTAGTGTGGAGAAGCATAAGGCAAGATTTGTTGCCCGTGGCTTTTTACGGGTTGAGGGGATTGACTGCGATGAGACTTTTGCTCCTGTCACAAGGTACTCATCTATCAGATCTATGTTGGCACTATCAGCACAGATGGGTTGGAAGATCCATCAGATGGATGTGAAGACTGCATTCCTCAATGGCCTGATTGAGGAAGAGGTGTACATAAAGCAGGCGGAAGGTTTTGAGACCTTTGATCATGAGTCGCATGTGTGTCGACTCAAGAGAGCGGTGTACTGGCTGAAGCAAGCACCTCATGCTTGGTACACTAGGATAGACAACTACTTCTTCGGATTGGGCTTCACAAAGAGTGAAGCGGATGCAAACCTGTACCACATCGTGGTGAAAGGTAAGTTGTTGATCATCATAATTTATGTTGATGATCTCATATTAAGTGATTATGATCTGTTTATCGTGTCTTGCAAGGAGGACATTGCAAGAGAATTCGATTTGAAATACATGGGTCTCATGCATTACTTCCTTGGCATGGAAGTGTGGCAGAAGGATGGGGAGTTGTTTGTGTCTCAGGGCAAGTATGCCAACGAGATACTTAGGAGATTCCACATGGAAAAGTGCAAGCCCATGCAGACTCCTCTAGCAGGTAACTGGAGGAAGGAGGTTGCTACTTCAAGAGAAGTGGTAGAGGCTACTATGTACAGGCAACTTGTGGGTTCACTGATGTACTTAATGAACACACGACCATATTTTTGTTATGCTATGAACCAACTAAGTCAAGCGATGGTTCAACCTACCAAGATGTTTTGGAAGGCAGAAAATCATGTATTGAGATACCTCAGAGGCACATATCAGTATGGATTATGGTACAGACAGACAAAGGGAGTGAAGCTACAGGGCTTCACTGATGCAGATTGGGCAGGGAGTCCATCAGATCGAAAGAGCACGTTAGGAGGGATTTTCAACCTTGGTTCAGCGACAGTTTCTTGGTATAGCAGGAAACAGAGGTCGATTGCACTCAACTCGGCAGAGGCAGAATACATGGCTGCAAGTTAGGCAGCATGTGAAGCCATCTAGATCCGGAAAATCCTAGTTGGTTTGTTTGATCAGAGGATGGATCCAACTGTGATCTATTGTGATAATCAGAGTTGTATCAAACTCTTTGAGAATCCAGTATTTCATGATACGTCCAAGCACATCGACATCCAGTATCATCATCTCAGAGATCGTGTAGCGAGGAGGATCATGTTGCTACAGTATATTTCAACAGAGGAGCAAGATGCTAACATTTTGACAAAGGCATTGTCAAAGTGTAAATTCGAGTTCCATAGAGACAGGATCGGGATGGCAGATAATCCCTTTCTTTTTGAGAGGGAGTGTTGAAATATGGCAACAAGAACATTCCAATTTAATTTGTCCTTGAATTAAATTGTGAATTAAAATCGAATTTAGTCTTAATAGCTACTTGGAAATAATTAATTAATTTATTTTAAATTACTTAGTTGGAGAAATTCAAGTTATAAGTATTTATGAAGTCATGCAAGAGTTATCCCTTAAATTAAGGAGATAAGATTGAGTTATATTTGAGTTGTAATTAGTTAACTTAGTTTACTGAGTTAAGTCTGGTTGAATTAGTTCCAAACTGTTTGAGGAACTAATAGTGAGTTAATAGTCAGTTGATGCATTAATGCACTCAACTAGTTCTACTCCAGTTAACTGAAGATTCCCTCATTAGAAACTCATGCATGTATATTCTAAGAAAGACCCGGTTGAGATAAATGTTCAAGGGCAATGTACTATCAGTTGCATGTATTTTCTCATGGAGAAAACTTATGCATGCAGTCAAGGATTCATCCTTGAGGATTGCGCAGTTTTGAAGGTTTGTTTTTACACTTGGTAATAGGAAAATCATCAACAAGGAAAAGCACAAGGAAATAGGAGCTTGGAGGGTAGAGAGGAAGGTTGGAGAGAAGCCAAGATTGCCTATGAGCATCTGTGAGGATTGTACTAAGAGTTGGCTAGCTGTGAGAGCTAAGGCTTTGTATAATTCCTATGTATTTCCACCATGTATGATAATACAATAGTGTGAGGTTTTTATCTGAGATTTTCCCCAAGGTATTTTCATGTGTATTGTGCCATTGATTCTTCTTCTTCTGGTTATATTGTTCAGCTCAATCTTTAAGCTTCTGCAAATTGATAGTAGAAGTAGGTTATAATATTCTGCTTTGATTTATATTGCATTATCGGGTTAACCTATCACATATTTTCTACAATATATATATATATATATTCTAAAAGGAAAAATCCAACATAATTCTTATTTCAGTTTTTAAAAAGTAAGATACAATTTCCAATACTTAATAAATAATATAAAATTTCAATTACTTAATAATATGGTAATATTTATATTACTTTAAAAGCATGAAAAAGAAGATGATGTCATTGAATCTCAAGCTTAGTAAAATAAATCCAATTTAATATTCGAATAGCATCCACATCCATGTTAAGGAAGGATACCAGAGTATGGTGTCCATAAGTGATTGGTCAAAATTACCAAAATCTATACTATTTGAACTAAAGATTCTTATTATTACAATTGCATGTTGCATGAAACAAAATCAAAGTATATCTTGCCAACCTATAGAAAGACTCAAAAATATTCTTTTCAACCAGAGTCCAAACAAACAAAACAGAGTTTTCTTTCACATTGTCCAAACAAAATTACTCTGTGTGGAAGCTCACGTACTAAGATTTTGTGTCATGTAGAGTGCAACATTAAAATAATAATAAATGATTTAAAACTCATTCCAAAATCAACTATTGGTAAAATAACCAAAGATCCCAATGTAAAATGTTTAATAGTATAAAATATTACAAAGCTTATCTTCTTTCATATCGCAGTCTAATATTTTTGACAAAAGTAAAAACTTTAAACTACATAATGCAAATGGATAAATCATAAAGTCTCATTTGCCAAGAATGCATATAAATATTACCAACATTATAAAGTATTACCAAGGTTAACTTCTTTCAGAAACCAATACTTTTGAAAATAATGAAAACTTCAATCTATATATTGCAAAGGGAAGAATCATTAACTTCTTATAGTAAAAGTTACAAATGATTACCACATTGATTTATCTCGTAACGTTTTCTAGTAAAAGCTACAAATATTACCGCACTAAATTAGGTTTTCTAGTAAAAGTTACAAAGTTAACTACACTAATTTATCTCACAAACTAGCAGGTCTATAAACATTAATAATACTTTATTTTCTGCAAAAAGAATAAGAGTTATATTTCAAAGAAAACAAGGAGAAACAATGTGCATGGTGCCTTCAAAACAATGAATTATAAACTCTGAACAAAGATAAACATATAAACTTTAAGGAAACCAACTAACCAAAGGAGGATGCTAGAGAATATGAATATGAACATCATCTCTTCCAATTATGATTTACATGACAAGGTTTGTTTTATTTCTTCTACCTTTTTTTGTTATTCGGATAGGTAAACTACGAGCTTAAATTGTAATCCTTATTCTTTCTTTCTCAAAAAAATTAACAAAATAATAACTTGTCTTCAATATATGCTTTCAGAAGAAAAAAATGTACAATAAAGCAGAGAGTTACAAATTGAAAATAAGAACACTACACTTGTAATGAATAGAAGACATAGGGACTATAATTAACACTGCCATGTTGTCAACTCACAACCCATTTAAATGAAATGATTACTAATTGGAGTCTTTATTCACCCATAAGTTAAAACAAAAACAATGATCAGATATTTTTAGAATGACAAGAGCTATTTAAAAGGTAAACTAAACACATCTTCATCCAAGAAAAGTTAATTAAAGCAAAATCTAACAAACTGGAAATTTTACGTGATACTCAATCATCTTTGTTTAGCAGTTCAGCTTGCCAACTCCAACAGACCAGTCAGTTTTACCTCCCAACCATATCCAAGGGAAACATTATTCCCTAGAACCCCCAAGCCTTATGAGATCACAAGCAGTACCAAATTGAGCAATAGTGAGAATCATTGGGCAAACTAAGGAAGTTATGTTATCTTCCTCTAACACCTCTCAGTTTCCATCAACCAAGAAAATTTATTGGGATTTTAATGTAGGAATTTAGTAGCCATTTCAGCAGCATCTCCCTACTCTTCCTGGTATCCCCCCTCCATGGAGAAAATTCTTTCAATATTTATAAGCATTGAGTAGAGTGACACCTCACCACCTTCATGCAAAAATTAACTTATTTTTAATTTATTATAATTCATATTATTCACCACCCTCCCTAGGTGGCAACCTCTCATTTTTTTCTTAATTATTTAATTACTTTAATTATCTAATATTCATCCCCCCATGTGTCCTTTCTAGAAAACTTTCTATTATTGATTTTTCAAAAATAGGTAATTAATATTTTAAAATAATTTTTATTCAAATGACTCTCTAAAGTGGGTAAATTGGAATTAATTCAAATGAAATTTTAACTTAGATTAATTCACCTGGTTGATGTAATCCCTTAAGTGGTGTTTATTTTCAGTTAGAGAATAGGGATTCCACACCCCTATTGTGCACCTCTCTAGACTTGTTAGGACTCTGCACCCTTGCCCTGAACCTAGGACTCTGCATCCTAATAGAATCAAGACTCCACGCCTTGATCTATTGCAAAGATCCAAGACTCCACGCCTTAATCTTTCAAAAATTTAGGACTCCACGCCCTAATCTTTCAAAAATTTAGGACTCCACGCCCTAATATTTTCCATAGATTTGCATTATGCTTCTTTGAAGCTCCATGCTTTTCCTCAAGGTAATAGTTGTGAGCTCATATGCATCTGATGGTCTATTGGCGAGGTCTTTCTTCCCCAGACCTGCATGCATCATAACCTTGTTTATTAAACACAACAACTAAAATTAGTAATGAAGTAATTCAATCACATTTAACCAATTGTATACATGAACTCTACAGTCATTTATTATTTGAACATCCTTCTAGACAAGTAACCAAGTTCCCTGCCAATTCCTGTTAAATACTTGGTTAAGCATACATAATCATGTAATTCATAGATCATCAACAAGATTAGGGTCAGTTAATTACTAGACATAGTAGCTTTTATTCATGTGTTGCAATCATAGACTATCATTCATGTCATGCACCCAAGTCAAAATAGGATGCCAAAAGAGAAACATCGATAATATGCACTTAACCAAAATAAACAACCATAGATATTATCATAAGCATGCAAAAACCATGTAACCCAAACCAAGTCTATAGTGTACAAGCATATTCATAAGTCTGACATATATAATCTTTATACACTCCATCAAAATCACCCTCTTGATGTCACCAAAACTAATTAACCATGAAGGAACACTACAATCCTAAACCGTTGTTTCTGAGGGTTTAAGGTCACCTTGGACTTTTGTTGCAACTGTAGGTGGTTCCTCATCTACATCTGGTAGTTCTTCTTCAAAACTATCATATATATCATCATGATGAATAACCATCATCCGTTGTGCATATAGTGTCAAAAAAGAGAGGTATCTGACAACTTCTTATTAACTTCTTCTCTAAAAGGTCTAGTTGCATATTGTTGAGGGACTTTCTTCTTTCCTTTCGTCATGTTAGCAGTTAGAAGATCACCCTGTGTAATATTTGTTAATATGAAAATTCTTAGCAAGTGTACCCTAACAACAAAATATGGTTGTCTACGCTTCAGATTTGTAGTGAAAAGAGAAGAAAAACCCTACAACAAAAGATCATATGCAACCATAAACATATAATAACAAAGATTAAAGTGTAGTGACCCAAGGGATAATATGAATAAGAAAATTTAATTAATAGAAATGATACACCTAGTGAGGAGAACTTATAAACTTGGGTCTATATATCCCCCTCCATGGGATGGGTCCTTTTGATGTCCTTGTGCTTCAACAATCTATTTCTCTCTCTCAACTTGCAATGGGCAGGAAACAAACAAAAAATAGCTTTAACTCAAGTGGAAGTGGAAACGTGATGAAATAATAGTGGTGATGACGAAAATGATCAAGGTGAAGAATGAATGAAAAACCCTCTTATTTATAACAAAGTATTGAGCTAAATTAGGAATTGGAAAATAATAAAATATTATAAACCAATTCAAAATCTAACCGTTTTGAATACTTTATTATATTTTTTGAGAGGGAAAAGATATTCAAAATGGTCAAATGTCTTTATTTAGAAAGTGGTTGAAGTACTTAACAAATAAAAATGATTTATTAATCATTTTGTGAGAATTAAGAAATAGATAATTATTAAATAGTGGTTTAATAATTATCTCATGAGGAAAATATGGAATAAATAAGGAATAATAAATAAATAGTGATTTATTTAAATATTCCAAGGTGATTAAGTCAAAAGTAATTAATAAATAATTATCAAATAATGGTTTAATAATTATTTCTAGAGAAAATTAAATATATTATGATTTATTCAGTTATTCTCATGGGGTTTTTGAATTTTAATGAAAAATTATTTAGGAAAAATGGTTTACTAAATTATTTCCTATGGAGAAAGTGGTTTCACCATGGTAAAATTAATCCTACATGGTGTATTTCGATCCACCTAGAAAGAAATGGCTAGTTGATCATTTTTTGGGTGATAGCAATATTTTCCTATAACTGAAAGGAAGGGATCATAGGGTTTTATCGTAAGATACAGCGTAAAATTGCATATTAAAGAAGTTAAAACAAACACCATAGATATTAAAAGCTAATTTATGTGACCATAATTTGAATTCATTACGGTAAGTACCATATTTAAATGAGGCGCGACTTTCAATTCTCAATATCACAGTGACAGCGGAAAGAGGCAACAAATGGCACAATTAGATTGAATGAATAAAAAGTAGCTGGAAAATAATGTATTGCATATGTCATCCCATAAGGTTATACCCCAGAAGATAGAGAAAAAAAATTATTTAGAAGTGATTAGGCTAAGTAGGATGTGGGGTGACATGTAGCATGCGCCTTCATGACCCAATGTGAGAACATTTGTTCGTTGAATGGAGTAAATGAGTTGTCCCATTGATAAGATCCCAAAATAAACAAACCAATTCATGAAAAGGGGAAGAGCAGGTTGACGTAATAAAAGGCATTATTGTTGACCAATTATAAAGAAGGATGGGACCCATGGATAATGAGTTGTCCCAACGATGCTGCCTAAGCCTTTGCATGAAGCATTCCATATGAATCTTCCAAGATGTGTTCAGCGGGGATGATGTGTAAATAAATATGACGAAGAGACCAATCAAACCTTTATCCAATTCAACATGTGTGAGACTTTGACACATCATCCCGCGGGAGAGATCCTGAAAGGAATGTGAAGGTGCAAGTTTGGAAAGGGTCAGGCTAAGTCGGTTGGGCCACATGTTGAGTAGAAAGGTCATAAGTGCTAATCTTTCAATAAAGGCATATGTAACATATATAAATAGCAAAGAACCTGATTTGAATTATTTGATTAATTACACCGTAAGGCGTTCCCTATTAATTTAATTCCCCTGGATGCCACCTTGCACCATTCTGCACCTTCAGATTTCATGTTAGACGATTGAAAAGCATTTGGTCATTGGATCACAACTTGAACTGTCAGTTATAAGTAGGTGGAACTGTTCTGGAACTACCGAAACTACCTGTACTTCTGATGCATAGGATAGTAGATCTACTACATCTATTACCTACACCTCTGTCTATGCCGATGGATAAACTGTGGAAAACGAAGTAAAACAATTGTTTGGTTCTGTGTATCCATTTATAAACTATGGAAAACGAAGTAAAACAACTTTTTGGTTCTGGTATCCATTTATACGGGAACTGCGATTATCGTTTTTGGCATTTGTTGTTTATTTTCTCCTGCACGGGACGAGGAATACTTGTGTGGTTCAGAGAGGGTTCTCCATCAAATTCCAATTTTTTGATTGACTGGTCTGGTTCGCAGCGGGTTCTCCATCAAATTCCAAATTTCTGATTGATAGGTTTGCGTCAGTCATTTTGTATTTCGTTGAATAGTGATAAATTTGTGAAAGAGATTGAAGCTTGGTTCAGTGGGTCAGTTGATTGACAGTGGAATCAACATTAATCCCCAAAATTCATTGTGCTTAGTTTAATTCAATTGTGCGCAAGGGCTGCTCGGATTTTCTCGTGGTAAGTTTGTAACCCATATCTTGAATCGCATCACGCAATGCGTAATTTAGATATTAGCAAATTTTCTCAATTTCTTCTAAAAATGCATGCATGATTTAGATCTTAGTAAATTGTCTCAATTTCTTCTGAAAATTTATTATTGTGATTTTGGCAATTCCATGACAATCCCTTGTAGAAAGCCAACATCTCATGTGAACAAATGGAGTTTCATCATGTATTTGCTCTACGTATAAATTGCATTAAGGTATGGCTTTTTAAAATTTATTTGCTCCAAGTTGATGTAACTTGGTTTGCTTGTTGGTTGGCTTATGGCTTATTTCTTACTCTGTATAGATAATTTTTTATCAGAAAATATTTATATGATGACATGCATTATGATGTAGCTTTTACAAATAGCCTTAACAAAGCATAGTAATTTTTATTTTTTATTTTTCTGGATATATTTCGTGTTTAATGAGGGATATAGATAGGGTTTTACCTTCTGTATCTTGCACAGAGGATGAAAAAGGACCGTTATTGAAGTAAAACAACTATTTCTTGTGAAGCAGAACAAGCAAAACAACTCTTTTCTTGTGAAGCAGAACAACAACAGTATCATGGAGGTCCAACTTGCATCAGAGTATTGGAATAATAATAATATTGCTCTTTAGAGCGCATTTATAGGGATGCAAATGAACTCCAAAGAAAGTGGGCTCTGTGCAACCAAGTGGGGACTCATACCTGCCATTAGCTAGATGTTCTCTAACCCAAAGTTGCTGATATGTCCCATTTGAACACAAAGTCTCTATTATAATGCCCACTGTGCCATTATTGGAGGATAGGAAGATATCATATTGCTTATAGCGTTGATCAAGACGAAGTAAAGGCGAAAATCCCACCTTCATAAAGGCGTCAATGATTCTAAAGAGTTTGCAAGGACTGTAATTTGGAGTTTTTATTAGAATAAGCAAAACAATTTTTTTTTGGTCAAATCAACTTTTTATTCTTTTAATTACGGTTTTCACAATATATTGGAGAAATTTAACCGAAATGTATGTTTTGAAAATCTTCAAAAAGTATAACAAGGAGAATACACCAACTTTTTAAATTGAAATATGCTCATTTAATAAATTCCTTAGGGGCCTTGATGCCGACGCTTTTAGGCCCGAGAGATGGCTTGATAGAAATGGAGTATTCCAGTCTCAGTCGCCATTCTAGCCTCATTTTCTTGCTTTAGATAATCTTAGTGTGGCTATAAAAGTTAAGTGAACAAATTAATCTAATAGTGTAGGACAGGTATGGAAACACCATAATTAACATGGCATCCATGGTGGACATTAATGATCTTTATCCTAAGAATTTAAGAGAATGACAAGTATGGAAACACTATAATTAACATGGCATCCATGGTGGACATTAATAATCTTTATCCTAAGAATTTAAGATAATTTAAGAGAATGCAAAAGGGATTAATAAAGATAAGAGATAAAATTAATCTAATAGTGTAGGAAAAGTTTGGAAACACCATAATTAACATGACATCCATGGTGGACATTAATAATCTTTATCCTAAGAATTTAAGAGAATGAAAAGGGGATTAATAAAGATCAGAGATAAAATTAATCTAACAATGTAGGACAAGTATGGAAACACCATAATTAACATGACATCCATGTTGGACATTAATAATCTATATTCTCAAAATTTAAGAGAATTTAAGGGAATGGAAAAGGGATTAATAAAAATGATTGTTGTGTTATTGAGAATTTAAGATAATGCAAAAGGGATTAATAACAATGGTTGATGTGTTATTTTTTTTCCAAAATAATGTAATTTTATTATAAAGAAAAAAAATTACATTTTGCAGAGGTTGAATGAAGTGTGGATCATGTACATTCACTCATGCAAAGAATTTGATTTTTTTGGTCCAAAACCCATTGACTGAATAGATGAGGGCCTTAGAATGAAGAACTAAAAAAAGATAAGTTATTGATGATTTTAGACCTCCAATGTTGGCATTTTCTCCAATTTCTCCAGCCCCAATCTACCTTTTCCCCACATGTACAGAGACATCATGTGCACCTACGAAAACCCCCTTTTCTGAGCTTCCCCCCTTTTCTTCTTCGGGTGTTTATTGGCCTATGGACATGAGTGAGTATTCTAGGTGACCTGTTTTAAAACAAGTGTGACATCTAAATGTTGTGTTTTCATAATCCAAACTTTGGGTTCATTCATATTTTCCATTTTTCAGTAGTGTATTTTATGGTAAGCCTTTGCTCAAATTTATCTCTACACAAATGTGAGCAAGGGAAAAAGAAAAAACCTTGTTGTATCTGATCATTATCTATTTTTTTGTAAGTCCCCAAAGTATTACCTATATCTACTAGGACTCAATGATGCTAAAATTCTTGTGGGAAGTTTGGTAGCCTCACCCACACTAGCATTGTTGACACCACCATCATTATAGGGTCAAGTTCAAGGAACGAATGGGTCATATAGAGCCTAGAATGTCGCCAAAACCAGGGGCATTCCTACATTACTTTTTCTAGATATTCCTTTCATTCAAAGTGTACAATGAAAAAATCCTTAGAACATAGGTAAATCTCACCATTTTTTGACCATGAGGTGTAGATCCATAGATGTTGATTTGAGCCAAAACCCATTATATCGAAATATGAGGTCATTAGAATGAAGAAATGAGAAAAGATAAGTCACCTGATGATTTTAGCCCTCCAATGTTGGCCTTTTCTCCAATTTTTCTTGCCCCAATCTACATTTCCCCACATGTACAGATCCATCTGGTGCACCTATGAAAAACCTCGAGCTCACTCGCGCCATTCCTCTGCCAAGGATTCAATTTATGGTAAGTATGTCATTTAACAAGTTGTTGCAAGGAAATAGTAGAAGAAGTTTCTAATTTGGAATTAAATTCATATTTATTATTGGTTTTGAATAAGTTTCCTTTAATTAAATCTCAAATAAAAGAAATAGAAAATTTGGTATAATAAGTAAATAATATGTGTTAATGTATTATTATGAAGAACTTTAAAAGATGGACATACACATGTAATACTTGCTTTAGTTGTTGGACATAGGCTCATTGTGGTTGTTTAGCCTCATTTTCTTGATTCACATAAGCTTAATGTGACTATAAAAGTTAAGAGACAAAACTAATCTAATAGTGTAGGACAGGTAAGGAAACATCATAATTAACTGGGCATCAATGGTGGACATTAATAATCTTTATCCTAACAATTTAAGAGAATTAAGAGAATGCAAAGGGGATTAATAATAATGATTGAGGTGTTATTTTTTCCCCAAAGAGTTATTATAAAGAAACAAAATTACATTTTGCAGAGGTCGAAAGCGTTCCAACAAAAACCAAGATCAAAATCTTGGGAGACAAAAACAACTAGAAAATAGAAAAAATAAAGAAACCATCACTTTTAATAATCATGAAGATTCCATTTTTCGCTTTATTCCTATGCACTTTCTGCCAATTACCACACAAAGATTCCACTGGAATGATTTCCAGATCCAAACCTAACTCTGCTTGGGGTTGGTCTTTGTTTGAATCTAAATTTCCCGATTCATTAGTTCTCTTTGTTCATGTAGCCCCATTTACTTGTCTTACCATCTGTGTGTTGAGATTGC
Organism: Pinus tabuliformis; assembly: GCA_031772625.1. NCBI lineage: Eukaryota > Viridiplantae > Streptophyta > Pinopsida > Pinales > Pinaceae > Pinus > Pinus tabuliformis. The sequence goes on along the minus strand of CM062804.1, from coordinate 803,661,199 downwards.
AACAAGATGATGGAGCTTAGTGAAAAGAGTCGCCTTCACTAAGTGGGCCCGCAGGCTATTTTTGGCGCAAGTCTATTTTTAGACTATGTCTATTTTTAGACATATGGATCATGTCTATGGATTGCAGGTTGCTGTTTATGGATGATTGATCAAGTTGGGAAAAATAGATGGACTTCTATTTTTGATGAAAGTGTGAGTGATCACAGTGTGAGTGATCAAAGTCTATTTTTAGACTGGCTGTCAAAAATAGAAAAGTCAAATATTATTATCTCACAATAATATTTGGACTATAAACTTAATCTTATTCTCTTGGAGCACTTCAGTTTGAGCTACAGAGGTGGCACATGCAGCTGTCAGAAGGAAATACGCTTTTCTTATGAGTCAGTTGAGATGTTGCATGCATGACTTCAGTTAGAACTCAATCAGTTGAGTTTGGTGGAGTTGATTGTGGAGTTGATGGAGTTGTGTTCAGTTTAGCTTTGTTAAACTGGTTGTATTTAGTCTAACTGGCAAATAGACTAGAGATGAGTTGGGTGAATTAGTTATTAATTAATTCACAAGTTATTAACTCATAATACAACTAATGAATACATCAGTTAACTCAGTTGCATGTCAGTGCATGTTCAGTTCAACAGGGAAAGGTGGTAGAGAATCAAATTGCTATCAGTTGTGACTATAGTTGTGCACCAGATCTTGCACAATCAAGGGATTGAGTATGCCAATGAGTTTGCTCACGTATTTTCCCACATTATAGCTTGTGCTCACGTCCAACAAAGAGTGAGTGACTATTTTTCAGGTGAAAAACGAGTTTGGTGAGCCATTCTCATCAGTTCTTGAGCAGGCATTGAGCAGTGGAGGCAGGCAAGCAGTGGAAGAGATTTGGAGATCAGATCTGAGCTGTATTGTGTGTAACAGAGGTGGAGATACTTGTGAGAAGTATTATGTTGTGTAATGTTACATGACTCAATCATTAATATACAAATAGTTGGGGTTTTTAGCGAGATGCTTTCCCCGGGATACATAATGTGTTAATGTGTGAATTCTCTTGATGTTTTATTGTTATTGATGCTGCTATATTGATGATTAACGTAGAGGAGCTTATGTATTGTGTATGTTTTCCGCAATAGTACATGATCAGGATAATCTCCATTGAATATGTGTTAAATTATTCAAAATTTCTACATGGTATCAGAGCGAGCTAGATAATTGTAGAAAAAGATTCTACATGGTATCGGAGCTGTTGATCATCAGATCTACTATTCAGGAAGTGTTTACATTCTATTTCTTCAGGCAGAGTCTGTAATCGGGCCAGGTAGCCTCTGGATTCATCCTTCCTTTGGAAGGTGAGATATCCGGTGAATGCCCATACAGTCAATCTCTGTACGAGAAATATTGTGTTCTCACGAATTCTAGATCGGAGGCGATTGAGTTGGTTGCTGGTGGAATTCGAATTTGCAGCAGTGTTGTTGAAAATGTCTTTCAACAGATTGAAAATGTTATTCCAAAGCAAGAGCAACCTGGCGCTCAAGGATAAACTCAGAAACAATAAAGGTGAGAATGGATCTTCATCAAAGGTATCTGATGAAGAGAATTGTGCTTTGGCTGCCAAAGCAAAGAAAGGGAAGAGCAAGAAAACTTCTTAGTCTGGTGCGAAAGGCAAGAAGCAGGATATGTCCAAGGTGAAGTGTTTTCACTGTCGCCTTCACGGACACTATGCCACAAATTGTCCACAGAAGAAGAAGAACAAGCAAGCTGCTGGATCTGCAGGGGGAGAGGCCTTAGCTTCTCAGTTTGAGCTTGATTTTTCATTGATCGCATGCTTGGTTTCAAGTGTGATGGGATCAGTGTGGTTCTTGGACAGTGGTGCGTCTTTTCACATGACGGGAGATAGAGATTTGTTCTCTGATCTGGAGGACAAAGATCTTGGAGTGCACTTCGAGATGGGCGATGATGGTAGATACAGTGCGACCGGTATCAGTACCATTTCCTTTGAGAGGGAGTCTGGTAAACCCTTTGTATTGAAGGAAGTCATGCATGTTCCAGGATTGAAGAAGAATCTCATCTCAGTGGCGGTGTTAGAAGACAAGGGGTATGATGTTGTTTTCAGTGAGGGAAAGGCCTTCCTGCGCAGCAAGACAACTGGTGAGACCCGGAAGATAGGGGTTCGAGTGAGGAACCTTTATCAGTTTCATGTAGATGGATGCGCAGCAATGGCAGGCAAGGCAGAAGGATTGGTGAGCCGGGATGATGGCGAGTTGTGGCACAGGAGATTGGGTCACCTTCACCATGGAGCCTTGAAGATACTGCAGCAGATCACTACAGGGCTTCCTAAAGGCACACTTGCATAGTCAGATCAGTGCAAGGGGTGTACTTTGGGGAAGTTTGTGAAAGCCACCTTTCACGAGAAGGATAGTCGCGCCACGACAATCCTTGAGAGAATTCATACAGACGTGTGTGGACCTTTCTCAGTTGCTTCGACAGCAAAACACAGGTATTATGTGATTTTTGTTGATGATTTCTCTCGTAAGTGCTGGATCTTCTTCATGCAGAAGAAGAGCGAGACATATTCAAAGTTCTGTGAATTCAAAGCATTGGTCGAGAAGGAGTCAGGGAAGAAGGTGAAGGCTCTTAGGAGCAATAATGGTGGTGAACACATCTCGGACGAGTTCAAGGATTTCTGCAAGACAGAAGGGATTCGTAGAGAGCTCATAGCTCCCCATAACCCACAGCAGAACGGGGTAGCTGAGTGGAAGAACAGAACGATTGTGGGTGCTGCACGGGCAATGTTGCATGATCAGGGCCTACCCCTTCACTTGTGGGCAGAAGCATGCAATACAGCAGTTTATGTGCAGAACCGTTGTCGTCATAGGATACTTGGCATGAGTACACCTGAGGAGACTTATTCTTGTAAGAAGCTTGATCTTTCTCATTTGAGGATTTTTGGTGCTAACGTTTACATGCATGTGACGAAGGACGCCAGGAAGAAGTTGGAGCCGACCGCAGAGGTTGGGATATTTGTGGGGTACACTGATACGCCCCACAACTATCGTGTGTATTTGCCAGACAGTGGTAAAACTGTTGTGCGACGGGATATAAAATTTCAGGAGGAGAAAGCCATGAAGTGTTCGCTTGAGAGGGAGCTACACTTGCATGCAGATGAGGAGCTATTAGTTCCTAAGGATGAGCTTCATGACGTGGATCAGCCACAGGACGAGGTTCATGGAGTGGAAGAGACCACTCATGCAGCGCCAACCATCAGAGGGTGAAAGCACTTGACAGAAGCTGAGCGACTGGCTCAAGATGCAGAGAAAGTTGTAGGACCACCTACAGCCCAACGCAGGCAGAGACAGTCACCTGATCGGTACACTGGATACATGGCTCTTATGAGCAAGTGTGTTGTGACTGAGCCATCCTCTTTCGAGGAAGCTGTGGAGGATCCCGCATGGGTAGACGCCATGGTGGAAGAGTATGATTCTATTGTCAGAAACAGTGCATGGGAGACTGTTCCTAGACCGGAAGGGAAATTAGTGGTGGGTTCGAGATGGATCTACAAAGTTAAGCAGGCAGCTGACGGGAGTGTGGAGAAGTACAAGGCAAGATTTGTTGCCCGAGGCTTTTCACAGATTGAGGGGATCGATTATGAGGAGACCTTTGCACCTGTCGCAAGGTATTCTTCCATACGGACGATTCTTGCTCTCTCAGCGCAGATGGGATGGCACATTCATCAGATGGATGTGAAGACTACATTCCTCAACGGAGTCATTGAGGAGGAGGTGTACATTGAGCAACCCGAAGGCTTTGAAGTCTTCAGCAGCGAGTCGCATGTGTGCGGGCTCAAGAGAGCGCTGTATGGGATGAAGCAAGCACCACGTGCTTGGTACACACGGATAGACAGCGATTTCACAGGACTTGGATTCTCCAAGAGCGAGGCGGATCCGAACCTATACCAGGTTGTGGTGGAGGGTAAGTTTCTTATCATTGTACTGTATGTTGATGATTTGATTCTAACGGGTGATGAGCTGTTGATACTGTCATGCAAGAAGGATCTTGCTACAGAGTTTGAGATGAAGGATTTGGGCCTCCTTCACTATTTCCTGGGATTGGAAATATGGCAGCGCAGTGGTGGACTGTTTGTTTCTCAGGGCAAGTATGCTCGGGAGATACTGGAGAAGTTCAACATGCATGGCTGCAAGCCTGTTGATACTCCTCTTCCTGGAGGTTGGAGGAAGGAGGATGCCACTTCGGGAGAAGAAGTGGATGCCACTGTTTATCGACAGTTGGTGGGGTCGCTGATGTATTTGGTCAATACATGACCTGATATATGCTATGCAGTTAACCAGCTTTCACAAGCTATGGTTAAGCCTACCAAGCTCTTCTGGAAGGCGAGCAAGCATGTATTGCGCTACTTGACAGGCACATCGGGATATGGTTTGTGGTACAGACAGGAGGATGAGGTGAAGCTATGTGGCTTCATGGATGCAGATTGGGCAGGGAGCCCAATGGACAGAAAGAGCACATCAGGAGGGGTCTTCAGTATTGGATCAATAGCAGTTTCTTGGTACAGCAGGAAGCAGAGATCTGTGTGGATGAGGATGATCCTGGTCGGGTTGTTCGAGTCCAAGCACATCAGGTACCATCATATCAGAGATTGTGTGCAGCGGAGGATCATGTTACTTTCGTACATTCCAACAGAGGATCAGGATGCTGATATTCTGACGAAGGCTCTCACCAGGAGCAAATTCGAGTACCACCGAGGCAGGATAGGGGTTTCTGATAATCCATATCTTGTCGAGAGGGAGTTTTGAGATCGCAACAAGATGATGGAGCTTAGTGAAAATAGTCGCCTTCACTAAGTGGGCCCGCAGGCTATTTTTGGCGCAAGTCTATTTTTAGACTATATCTATTTTTAGACATATGGATCATGTCTATGGATTGCAGGTTGCTGTTTATGGATGATTGATCAAGTTGGGAAAAATAGATGGACTTCTATTTTTGATGAAAGTGTGAGTGATCACAGTGTGAGTGATCAAAGTCTATTTTTAGACTGGCTGTCAAAAATAGAAAAGTCAAATATTATTATCTCACAATAATATTTGGACTATAAACTTAATCTTATTCTCTTGGAGCACTTCAGTTTGAGCTACAGAGGTGGCACATGCAGCTGTCAGAAGGAAATACGCTTTTCTTATGAGTCAGTTGAGTTGTTGCATGCATGATTTCAGTTAGAACTCAATCAGTTGAGTTTGGTGGAGTTGATTGTGGAGTTGATGGAGTTGTGTTCAGTTTAGCTTTGTTAAACTGGTTGTATTTAGTCTAACTGGAAAATAGACTAGAGATGAGTTGGGTGAATTAGTTATTAATTAATTCACAAGTTATTAACTCATAATACAACTAATGAATACATCAGTTAACTCAGTTGCATGTCAGTGCATGTTCAGTTCAACAGGGATAGGTGGTAGAGAATCCGATTGCTATCAGTTGTGACTATAGTTGTGCACCAGATCTTGCACAATCAAGGGATTGAGTATGCCAATGAGTTTGCTCACGTATTTTCCCACATTATAGCTTGTGCTCACGTCCAACAAAGAGTGAGTGACTATTTTGCAGGTGAAAAACGAGTTTGGTGAGCCATTCTCATCAGTTCTTGAGCAGGTATTGAGCAGTGGAGGCAGGCAAGCAGTGGAAGAGATTTGGAGATCAGATCTGAGCTGTATTGTGTGTAACAGAGGTGGAGATACTTGTGAGAAGTATTATGCTGTGTAATGTTACATGACTCAATCATTAATATACAGATAGTTGGGGTTTTTAGCGAGATGCTTTCCCCGGGATACATACTGTGTTAATGTGTGAATGCTCTTGATGTTTTATTGTTATTGATGCTGCTATATTGATGATCAACGTAGAGGAGCTTATGTATTGTGTATGTTTTCCACAATAGTACATGATCAGGATAATCTCCATTGAATATGTGTTAAATTATTCAAAATTTCTACACTGTGTTGAAGGAATTCCTTCCTATATCCTCTCCCCATCATGGTCAATTTGCTCTGACTGGTAAGTACCTTCCATGTCTTGATTATCCTTAGTATCTTGAGAAGGGATATCTTCCTCAACTTCCTACTCTGATTTTGCAAATTCAATGTGCTGCCAACCTTTCTTTTTTCAATCTTCCCCCTTTTTCTTCTTCGAGTGTTTTCTGGCCAGTAGACATTAGTACTGTAGGTGACCTATTTGAAAACATGCGCAACATCTAAATGTTTTATTTTCATAATCAAAACTTTGGTTCCATTCATATTTTCCATTTTTCGGTAGTATGTTGTGGTAATCCTTTGCTCAAACTTACCTCTATACAAATCCGAGAAAGGGTAGAAAAACCTTGTTGTATCTGATCATTATCTATTTTTTTGTAAGTCCCCAAAGTATTCGCTATATCTTCTAGGACTTGATTATGCCAAAATGGTTGTGGGAGGTTTGGTAGCCTTACCCACACTGGAGTTTTTCACACCACCATCATTACAGGGTCAAACTCAAGGAACCAATGGGTCATATAGAGCCCAACAAGTCCCTAAAACCAGGGGCATTCCTGCATTACTTTTTCCAGATCTTCATTTCATTCAAATTGTACAATGAAAAAACCTTTAGAACATAGGTAAATATCACATTTTTTTCACCACCAGGTGTAGATCCACTAATGCAAAGCATATGATTTGGGCCAAAACCCATTGAATCGATAGATGAGGGAATTAGACCGAAGAACTGAAAAAGTTAAGTTTCTTGATAATTTTAGACCTCCAATGTTGGTCGTTTCTCCAATTTATCAATCTTCCCTTTCCCCACCCCGCATGTACAGACCCATCTTGTGCACGTGCGAAAACCCTCAAGCTCACTCATGTCATTCCTCTGCAAAGGACTCAATTTATTGTAAGTATGTCATTTAACAAGTTGTTGCAAGGAAAAAGCAGAAGAAGTTTTTGACTTGGAATTAAAGTCATATTTATTATTGGTTTTGAATCATTTTTCATTAATTAAATCTCAAATAAAAGAAATAGAAAAACCGGTATAATAGTTCATTATTATGTGTTAATATATTATCATGAAGAACTTTAAAAGATGGACATACACATGCAGTACTTGCAAACCCTTATTAATCCTAATTAAAATTTTAATGAATGAAAAACTGACTCCAAAATTAAGTAACCCCTCACTAAATATTTGGCAAGGAAAAATACATATTTCTTTGACTAAAATATGATAGTGCTCATCATATGAATAAAAGTGTAGTTTGAACCATTTTAAAACAAATAGAGTTCCCACCTTTGCATGAGAAACCATGAGTAAAGATTATAATGATTTGTGAGAATGCATGTTAATCTTGGATCGCTGAAGGAGGTGTTAGGTGTTCTGTGCCCAAGGATTAACCTAGAAGGCTCACACTATAATGTGCAAGGAGACAAAGTGAAAAACTTGATTCTGGAACAAAAGATACTTAAACATTTTGACATAACCCTCATTTTTTTCATGCAGCCAGACTTGCAATTTTATGAGCAAGAAAAAATATATTATTAAGTCTCGGTGCATTTGTTCGAATTCTGAGTCAGAGAAAGAATTTCAGACCAAATTCAAATTCCTCTGCCTAACCTTGATGGGAATATCTCTTCTCCAGGTACTAGTATTCAGTATATTTTACAGCGTCCCATGCAACAAATTCTGCAAATGCCTAGACCTGTAGATTCATGTGTTGGCTGCAAAAAAGTTGTTCAGTTTATTAATGTGGACTAAGATCCTTTTTATTGCAATTATGATGTAATACAGGAACAAATGATCGAAAGCGGAAGAGCCCCGAGGATCAACCAACAGAGCAGGATGTTTCCACTTCTGGTGGTAAATTGTCTTCTATGCAAATTCCTCTGCCTAACCTTGATGGGAATATCTCTTCTCCAGGTACTGGTATTTAGTCTACTTTGCAGTGTCCCATGCAACAAATTCTGCAAGTGCCTAGGCCTGTAGATTCATGTGTTGGCTGCAGAAAAGTTGTTCAGTTTATTAATGTGGACTAAGATCCTTTTTATTGCAATTATGATGTAATACAGGAACAAATGACCAAAAGCGGAAGAGCAGTGAGGATCAACCAACAGTGCAGGATGTTTCCATTTCTGGTGGTAAATTGTCTTCTATGCAAATTCCTCTGCCCAACCTTGATAGAAATATCGCTTCTCTAGGTACTGGTGTTCAGTCTACTTTACAGTCTACCATGCAACAAATTTTGCAAATGCCTAGACCTGTAGATTCATGTGTTGGCTCCATCTCTTCTATCTCCTTAACAGACGTGCCTGTGACACGACCCCTTATGATGCCTCATCAATTAAGGACTATTTATGGATATCAGTTGCTCAATTTCGTACCTGAATGGCCGCTTTCATATGGTATTCCTTTGGATATCTTGGAAAATTTGGGAACATCACCTATTCCATCACTTGATACCATATCTCAGTCATTGTCACCCAGTAACAATCCAATTTCGTCGACTGTGATCCCAAATATGCAACCTCGTCTAAGACAACCTAGTGTGGGATGCTTTCCTCAGAATCCACAGCACCAACTGCAACCTTTTAACACTTCCTTGCCAATGCAGTCAGTCGTTCATCCATTGCAGAATGTGAGACAACCACCTTTGCAAATGCATCCAGGACAAACTGTTGGGCAGCCATCAAGAGGAAGAAATTTAGGAGTCCGGAGGGGTGCAGCTCCCTTAACTCCTGCTTTAATCTGACCCAATATCGAGGTGGCACAGGAATGTCGATGCTTGGTACATTATGAACAGGGGGTTGTTGTGGCTGAATCATAAGCTAAGGGATAGGCTAGCATGTAAGGTTAACTATGCCAATTTGAAGTAATCACCTCAATTTTTCAAAATCTCTGTCAAAGTGAACTGACACCCGAGGTCTCCTATCTTTTCTTATTCCCAAGTTTTTGTCTTTGTTTCCTCTTCCTCAACCTTTGTTTCTATTGAAAAAACTCATGCTGAAAATATAATTATAAAATTCACTTGCAGGTAATAAATGATAAGTCATTCATCATTAATAAATTATCCGAGTCAGAAAAAAAACACACACAAAAGGAAAAGAGTAAGGGAAAAGGGAGTTGCATTGGAAGATCGACAAAATTAATCCAAACACAAACAATGAAAAACAAATAACTCAAAACTCTCTTAAAATTTTCCAGAGGTGCAAATATCTGGATATATAAAGAATGCCTCAGAGGCTGGAAGAATCAAGTTTGACTTATATATATAATTTTGCAGAGACAGAGCAAGAAATAGAATTTTGCACAGGTACATGTTTTGAATCTTTTCTATCTTAAAAAAAGTAAAAACATTGCCAAAATAAATGGGTATGTTATGCACACTATAAAAATCATGAGACATAAATGTTTTCCCTCGATAAAGAAATGATATCTCAATGCATTTTTTAGAGATTAAAATGTTTGAAATTGCAGTAATGTTTGTTCACACTAATTGTCTGCAAACGAAGAAAAAGAAAAAGAAAATTATTCATTCGAAAAAAGGTGACTGAAAGTATGAAAATGCATGATTGAATTTGCTAAGCAGCTTCTGCTCCTTTTCACAGAGACAGGGAGCACATACATCCTTGACAGAGGCCACGTATACTAATTGTTTATGTAATATGGACCTCATTGTAATGACATGGAGGAGCGTATTGCCCAAGTCACGTATGGCAAAGAAGACCAATCCTTGCACACCGATGGCGTCACATAGTTTTTTTCCCAAGACAACGCAGTCTCAAAGGCTCCCATGGATGAGGGTTAGGTTAGATATTCACGATTTTAGGGTTTGCTAATAAAAATCATGTAACAAACCCTTATTAATCTTAATTAAAATTTTAATGAGTGAAAAACTGACTTCAAAATTAAGTAACTCCTCACTAAATATTTGGCAAGGAAAAGTACATATTTCTTTGACTAAAATATGATAGTGCTCATCGTATGAATAAAAGTGGAGTTTAAACCATTTTAAAACAAATGGAGTTCCCACCTTTGCATGAGAAACCATGAGTAAAGATTATAATGATTCATGAGAATGCATGTTAATCTTGGATCTTTGAAGGAGGTTTTAGGTGTTTTGTGCCCAAGGATTAACCTAGAAGGATTACACTATAATGTGCAAGGAGACAAAGTGAAAAACTTGATTCTGGAACAAAAGATACTTAAACATTTTGACATAACCCTCATTTTTTTTCATGCAGCTAGACTTGCAATTTTATGAGCAAGAAAAAATATATTATTAAGTCTCGGTGCATTTGTTCGAATTCTGAGTCACAGAAATAGTTTCAGACCAAAATTACGACCATGCCAAGAAACATTAACCAAATACAGGGAATAGGGTAATGTAGGGATGAACAACTCAAAGCAATTTTCAGTTCATCAATGCATGAAAACCATTTATGGCATACTTGGTAACTTGTTACGCTGAGGGGAAAAAATGGCCGCAATGCAATAGAGTATGATTCTTGTTTGGTTCTCCAGCGTGGAGCAAGGTTTTCCCAAATTTATTTGGGAATAATGGAACATGCAAGTTGAGGATGCAAACTACCCCTAAAAGCCCACAGGAGGTTGAAAAATGGAGTGTGGAGGTAGAGGCCATCAAGTTAGTAGGAGAGTTAATGTAGGAGTAAATCTCAGCGCAAAGGGTTGTGAGTTGTATAGACAAACCGATATACAATGCAGGTTATACATTTGCCATGTCATACTTGAAAATGAATACAATGATGCCATAACCATAGGGATAACGCATGCGCGTAGTCTAATGAGGCGGAGGAGTTGCTCGGAAAGTTATGGAAATTCCAATTATATTTAGAGAAAATCTAATAAGGATTTTTGTAAATCTAAGTTATAGTTGTTAAACTTTAAAATTTTAGGTGTTTTAGACGTTTTTGATGGTGCTAAATCTATTTCCACCATCAAAAACATGATTCAAACACTACCTTTAAAAAAAAAAATTTTTTTACCCAAAGTCCGGCCGCTTTTAACTGTCCGAACAATTCCTCCACCTCATAGACAACTCGAGATAAACGACTCAATAAACCAATACAAATAGTCAGGATATCCTCACCATAAGGACGAGGATTGAAATATACCATTAAATGAGGACCTTGAACAATGGGCTATGCATTCAACATGGAGCATGACCAATAACAATGTGGCATTCCATACAGTCCTTGTTGGTGAATGACAAGGCTAGATGGACTAATCTCATTGCAAAAAAATACATGCTTCCATTACTAGATTGACCATAATATGGCTCATTGTAACCAATTTTCATTTCACTTTAATAACAACTATAACCAACATAACCTACATCAACATGTCAATCTTACAAACGATTGTTTTCTCATTTAATATTGATGCCTTGGTTAAAATGCACATAAATAATATATCAAATCACTTATGAACATTGCCATGGATTTTACAATGAAAACCTTAATAAATTATCACCTTTCTTTCTATTTATTTCACGAGGTCAAACAAAATATATATTTATGAATGCATGATATAATCTCAACGTATCATAAAAAACTTTCAAAATCATTAAATTCATGTAGATTCATGTGTTTGCTCCATCTCTTCTATCTCCTTAACAGATGTGCCTGTGACACAATCCCTTATGATGCCTCATCAATTAAGGACTGTTTATGGATATTAGTTGCTCAATTTCGTACCTGAATGGCCACTTTCATATGGTATTCCTTTGGATATCTTGGAAAATCTGGGAACATCACCTATTCCATTACTTGATACCATATCTCAGTCATTGTCACCCAGTAACAATCCAATTTCGTCGACTGTGATCCCAAATATGCAACCTCATCTAAGACAACCTGGTGTGGGATGCTTTCCTCGGAATCCACAACACCAACTACAACCTTTTAACACTTCCTTGCCAATGCAGTCAGTCGTTCATCCATTGCAGAATGTGAGACAACCACCTTTGCAAATGCATCCAGGACAAACTTTTGGGCAGCCATTAAGAGGAAGAAATTTAGGAGTCTGGAGGGGTGCAGCTCCCTTAACTCCTGCTTTAATCTGACCCAATATCGGAGCAACATTTCCTAGGGGTGCAGCTCCCTTAACGCCTGTTTCAATTCCACCCAATGTCGGAGCAACATTTCATGGGAATGTAGCTCCCTTAACTCCTGCTTCAACACCACCCAATGTCGGAGCAACATTTCCTGGGCATGCAGCTCCCTTATTACCTATTTCAACCCCACCCAATGTCGGAGCAACTTTTCCTGGGGGTTCAGCTCCCTTAACTCCTATTTCAACCCCACCCAGTATCAAAGCAACTTTTCCTGGGGATGCAACTCCCTTATCTCAGGTTTCAATCCCACCAAGTGTCCCAGTAGCATTTTGTGGGGGTGCAGCCCCCTTAACTCCTATTCCCATCACCTCTCACCCCAATCCGACCCAATCGCAGAATAAATTCCAGCAGCGAGTTCATGAGAAATAATTCCCCAACCCTTCCCAAAAACATGAGTAACATCCATTACCAATGCAATTAGTGGCCTGTCCATTTCAGAATGTTAGACATCTACCTCTGGAAATGCATCTAGGACAGGTTGTTCAGCCACCACCAGTGTCACAGTCATTACCATCAGAGACTCCATGCAGTAGCAATTGCATAGGAAACAACTTAGGAGTCCTTGGAGCGACATGTCCCAGCAGTGCAGTTTCCTCAACTCCGACCCCAATCCGACCTGATGCCACTGCAACAGAGCAACATGTCCCTACCGTAATCTGAGCTGATGCCCCTGCAATAGAGCAACATGTCCCAAGGTGCAGTTCCATTAACTCTAGGCCAAATCCAACTCAATACTAGAGAAACATGCCCTAGGAATTCAGTTCCATTAACTCGAAACCTGTTCCATTAACTCCAAACCCAATCCGATTAACATGTCCCAAGGGTGCGGCTCCATTAACTCCAACCCGATTCCAAAGCAACATTATTCCATAAAAACAGTTCCATTTACTTCAATCGCAATACTATCAACATGTCCCAAGGGTGGATTTCTATTAATTGTAGCCCCAATGTGACCGAATTCCAGACCAACATGTCCCAAGGGTGCAATTCCATTAACTTCTACCATGATCCAACCTGATCCCAATGCAACATATCCCATAAATATTGTTCCATTAGCTCCAACCCCAATCCGACCTGATCCCAGAATAAATTCTAGTCAGTCCCAAAGTAGATATTGAAGATGGTTTAAGGAGAAATAATTCCCCAACTCCTGCCAGAAACATGGAGGATATTGCTTTCAAGCCATGCAAGAGACAAGGGAAACATCACAGGCCTAATTACCCAAAAGGCCTAGAATTACAAAGGGCTATCAGAAGATATTAGGATTAAATATCCATCGTTGAAGGCTACATGGAAGAGTAGGTTGTTTCCTCATTTTCATAAAGATTGTAACTGCACCATCCATAGAAAGAGAATAGTCTTTCAGTAGCAAAAATTGCAACAATACTTAGAACATGTGAACATTGCAACTTTTTATGAGGTAGCAAGCAATAATCTTCTACATTCCATTGATTATCACTCCTTTCCATTTGTTAAGCACATTCCATTGATTATCACTCCTTTCCGTTTGTTAAGCAAGCAATTTTATATTGTTGTAGATCTTAGTCTCATTTAATCATGAAGTTGACAACCTTCTATTTCAAACCATAGAATCATTCTTGACGCTTGCTCACTATTATGTGAATGATGATTGCAACATTTTAATCCATTACCTGTGCACTCTTTAATCTCTTTTTAGTGATGAAGAAGGGGAAGAGGTTGAGGTGCTTGATTGTGCCTCATGACATGACAAAGGATTCCACGCTTATTTAATAAAGAATATAACCAATGGTTAGATAGTTCTCTTGATTTTCATTCATTATTCCATGGTGAGATGTTCAGAGCTGGTTTGTGGATTTAACTAAAATTTAATTAATATCAATGATGCTTAATATTCTATTGCTTTTACATAAAATATTCGGTTGTTTTTATTTTATATCTTTACCGATTATGTATATGATTTTATTTCACTTTTAATAATTTACTCATTTCAAAGGAAAAAGAAATGGACAAGTCTACCGAGGCGGAGGAATTGCCCGGATGGTCAAAAGTGGGCAGAATCCGGGCAACAAAAAAAAATCAACAAATCTTGTAGAAGCAGTGTTTAAATCATGTTTCTGATGGTGGAAATAGATTCAGCACCATCAAAAACCTCTGGGTACCCAAAATCTTAAAGTTTGACAGCTGTAACCTAGATTTACAAAAATCCCTGCCATAATTTATCAAAATATTGCCAGAATTTCCATGATTTTCAGGGCAAAAAAACAGTCTAGTTAGACTATCGCAAAATGAATAATACAGAGCTTCAATCCTTCATTGGAAAGTAGCAATTTGCAGCACCACCACTCTTGGTTTCTAATTTGTATGTATTTTATTGTTTTTTTATGGTGATGTGATGGTTCTATGATGTCTTATATTTTGACCAATAGTTTAAGGAGAGAATTTTGATTTTGATTTTTGGTGTGATTGCTCTTTTGGAGTATCTTTTTTTCTCTTTAAGAAACAACTATTTTTACAACGTTGTTAGTCCCTTTACAATGTTACAAGTCTTTCCCCTTTGGGTTGTAAAGACTATAGTATTCTATTTTTGTTTTTTAATTAATTAGTTACAAAAAATGATGATATACCATTGTTTAAATTAAAGTTTTGTCGAAATCACATATTGCATTTCACATTATACCTTATGTTTAAGTCTGAGACTTTATTTAACCTCTTCCCAAGATAGATATCCAATTCTTCAACCCATATATCTTATGTTATAAGTTACATTTTGATTAACATTTTTTCACAAATAAACTAATGCTAGCATTAGTTTACTAACATTAAATGTTTTCATGAGTATCCCTCGAACTTGATCTTTCTTTGCACCATTTTAAACTTTCCACCACCTTGTAAGTTTTATGACTTCTAGACTTTGTTTTATAACATGAAAATGTTTGACAAGTGTTAGAAAATCTGAAAGAAAAAAATATTTTTGCCTATAAATATTGGTACACATTTAAGAATATTTCTATAATTCTAGTTGTTTACAACATTTAGAAAAAGTGAATAGATATGTTGATATTTAGGTCATTGACGTAATGCACACACTACATGGATAATGGATTTCTGCACTTTATGCCTTACGGCGTTTCCTTTGCAACATCTGGTGCAAATGCTAGTTCTAAGCTATGATGGTTCTTGACCATAGGGCCTTATCATTTTATTTATTTAATAAAGCGAAAACTAATCAAAACTTTATTAAATCAAAAGGCTTAATTAAACTTTAAAGGGGATTTACAAATGAATGCTAATGAAAAATTAAAAAGGGTCCCCATTTTTTATTATGGTCATAGAAATTTAAAACGCGAGTAGTTGTTTTCCACAACATAATCCCATGGTCTATATGTTATGTGGTGAATATCCTTGGTGGACTGGAGATATGAAACTTTGTGACTCTATTATAGGGTGATGAGTTTTAATGACTACTTGCTTGTGCAAGTGGGAGCTAGGTACAACACTGTGAATGAATAGTTATGTGTTGATTCTAGATTACATATGTATCCATGATGCATTTCATAAATGTGATAATTATAAATTATAAATATGGTAGATGCTTATGTGTTATATGGATTTCTAACTGGCCCTTTTAAGATTGTAGATGCCATGATTGTTGGCCTTGGCAAAGAGGCTAAATTTAATGATTGTAGCTAGCCTTTGTAGAGAGGTTGAACTTAAAGGTTATTGTTGACCTTAGCAAGAAGGTTGACCTTTAAAAATTGATAATGATGTTTGATAAAAAGGCTGGTCTCTAAAATTTGTGATTACATGATGGTAAACATGTTGACATATACATGTATGTATATCTCTAAGTTTTTAAACCATGTTGATGTATATGTTTAAATTGTGTCCTAATTTGAGACATGTGACTAATAAGAATTTGGAAGATGTGTGAACATCTGCAAGGTAATGTGCTTGGATTAGCATGGAAATGAGGCAGTTGGTATATCTATTTATATTTTTTTGATGCACTAACAGTTGAGTGTGTGTGACAGCACATAAGAAGACTTAGTGGGAAAAAAAAGGAAAGGCATGGTTAGTGGAATTCGATGTGAACAAAGAGGGGAAACTCTCCTGGTGTAGATCTTTACTGTAGATTCAAACTGCTTATGTGATATGCTAAAATAAAATACATGAGTCTACTCTACTTATCAGTGGAAACAAAAAATGATTGATGAAATCATGAAGCAGAAAAGGAAGAATTTCAATCGCACGTAACACAATATTTTTATAGGAAAAGAAACTGCTCAAAATCCCAACTATCTATATTGCATTAACCAGAATATCTGAGAAGAAAATACAATGCTTGTTCAACTCGAGCAATCTCTGCACAAGTACAATCTATCTCACTACTTAATAAACAAGCTCAAGCCAACACTTAGCTAAATCTATTGTCTGTCAAGCCCCTACTTCCTGGTGCAATTCCTGAGGAAATTATGCCACATTTGATTAGGAAAATCCCTCACCACAACTGCGCAATCCATCATAGGCATTTTACTGATTGCATGCACCATTTGTACAACTCAAAAAATTATACAACTGATAGTACATTGTCCCTAAACTCTAATCTCAACTAGGTATTTCTCAAAACTGACATGCATGAGTTACTTATGAGTGAATCATCAGTTAATTGGTTGAGCACTGAAGTTGCTCGCCACTACTAGACCTCCTACTAGTTCCTCCAACATTTAGAACTAGTTTAACTAAATTTAACTCAATTAGGCTGAGTTAATTAATTACAACTCAAAATAACTCAACTTGGACCCCTAAAATAACTCAACCTGGACTTCCAACTCGAATTTACTGAGCCAACTGAGTCAACTTAACTTTGTTAACTGTTACAAGTTGTGATGAGAATAGAATTTCGATTTAATTCCTAATTTAACTCAAGGACAAACTAAATTAGGATTTATTGTTGTTATGTTTAACACTCCCTCTCAACAAGAGAGGGATTATCTACTACCCTAATCCTACCGTTGTGAAACTCGAATTTACATCTTGACAATTCCTTTGTCAAAATATATGCATCCTACTCCTCTATAGGAATGTACTCCAGCAACATGATTCTCCTCTGCATGCAATCTCAAAGATGGTGATATCGGATATCAATACGCTTTGATCAATCATGAAAAATTGGATTCTCATAGAGTTTGATACAACTCTTATTGTCACAGTAAATCACTATTCGATCCCTCTACTGACCAAACAAACCAACAAGAATATTCCTCATCCATATAGCCTCACAAGCTGCTTAACTAGCAGTCATGTACTCTGCTTCTGCTGAACTGAGTGCACAACTGATCTTTTCTTCTTGTTGTACCAAGAAACAATTGTTGACCCAATACTGAAGATCCCCCCTGAAGTGCTCTTCCTATTGGATGGAATCCCTACCCAATTTGCATCTGTGAAGCCTTGAAGCTTCACTCCCTCTATCTGTCTGTACCTAAGACCAAATTGAGTGGTGCCTCTGAGGTATATCAACACATGTTTGGCTACCTTCCAATACCTTTTTGTTGGATTAACCATAGCTTGACTAAGATGGTTAACTACATAACACATGTCTAGTCGTGTGTTCACCAAATATATGAGTGAACCCACAAGTTGTCTATAAATAATAGCCTCCACTACTTCTCCTGAAGTAGCATCCTCCTTCCTCTAGTTACCAGTTAGAGGAGTATCCATGGGTTTACTGCTCTCCATGTGGAACTTCTTCAATATCTCTTTGGCATACTTACCCTGAGAGATAAACAGATCCCCATCTCCTTTCCATACTTCCATACCCAGAAAGTAATGCATGAGCCCCAAGTCCTTCATTTTGAACTCTCTGACAAGATCCTCTTTGCAAGACTTGATCAGCTTCTCGTCACTTCTTAGAATCAAATTGTCGACATACAAAACAATAATCAACAATTTACCTTCAACTACAATATGGTAAAGGTTTGCATCTGCTTCACTTTTGGTGAAGCCCAACCTGGTGAAATAGTTATCGATCTTGGTGTACCAAGCACGAGGTGCTTATTTCATTCCATAGAGCGCTCGCTTGAGTCTGCACACATGTGACTCTCTGTTGAAGGTCTCAAATCCTTCTAACTGCTCAATATACACCTCTTCCTCAATCATGTTGTTGAATAATGTTGTCTTTACATCCATTTGATGTATCTTCCATCCCATCTACTCTAACAGCACTAGAATGGATTTGATTGTTGAGTACATTGCTACAGGAGAAAAAGTCTCATCATAATAAATTCCCTCCACCTGAGAGATCTCTTTGGCCAAAAAATTGGCCTTTTGTTTCTCCACACTCCCATTTGCTACTTGCTTTACCTTGTAAAACCATCTAGAACTTACCACTAACTTGTCTTTTGGTCTTGGGACCACTTCCCAAACATTATTCCTATTAATGGAGTCATACTCCTCAACCATGGCATCAACCCAAAATGGTTTTTTCACTGCTTCCTCAAATGAGGATGGCTCAATATCTACACTCTCGCTCATCGGATCCATGTAGCGAGTGTACCTTTTGGTGACCTCCTCTGCCTGTGCTGTGATGTGGGTGCTTCCACATTCTCTGTAGCATCATGCAATAGCATGTCAGCCTCTTTGGTGCACCTTCTCCATCTCTAGAAGTCTCTGCATGAGTGGGTGTTTCCACTCCCTGCTTCGTTGCAGGTGGTTGCTCCACATCATCTTAAGGTTCCTCCTTTGGACCTAAAAGCTCCTTAATAGCATGTAGTTGAAGCTCCCTCTCAGGGGAATATTTCATGGCCTTCTCTTCATCGAAATTCACATCTCTATGAACCATTGTCATCTTGTTGGCTGGCAGGTATGCCCGATAGTTGTGAGGTGTATTAGTGTACCCCAAAAATATTCCCAACTCAGTTGTTGGCTCTAGATTTTTCTGTGCATATTTGGTAACATGGTAGTAGACTGATGAACCAAAGATCCTGAAGTGTGCTACATCTGGTTTCTTCCCTAAAAAATCCCCTTATGGTGTACTCATCCAAAGAATTCGATGAGGGCTTTTGTTCTACAAATAAATAGTTGTGTTGCATGCTTCCTCCCACAAGTGTAATGGTAGGCCCTGATCATGCAACATCGCCCGTGTCGCTCCCACAATACTTATGTTCTTCCTTTCAGCCACCCCATTATGTTGTGGGTTATGAGGTGTTATCAACTCCCATCGAATGCCTTCTGATGCACAGAATTTTTTGAACTCATTCGACACATACTCTCCACCATTATTGCTTCTGAGAGATTTAACTTTACTACCAGTATATTTCTCGAAAAGTGCTTTAAATTTACAAAACTTAGCAAACGTCTGATCTTTCTTCTGCATGATTAAAATCCAACACGTACTAGAAAAAACATCAATAAATATCACATAATACCTGTGCTTGGTCGTGGATGCTGTCAAGAACGGCCCACACACATGTGAGTGAACTCTATCAAGGATTGCGTGTGCTTGACTGTATTTGTCATGAAAGAAGGCTTTAGTGTATTTACCCAATGTACACCCTTTGCATGTGTCTTCTCTAGTGTACCCTTGGGAATACTAGTAGAAATTTGTTGCATGATATTCAAAGCTTCATGGTGCAAGTGACCAAATATTCTATTCCACAATTCACCAATGTCTTGGCTATGCACCTTCTCTACTTTAGTGCTAAAGGCAATGCAATCTTCTACCTTCAATTTGTAGAGGTTCTTCACTTGAACCCTTATCTACTTCACATGTCTTGTGGCTATGTGATGAAGTAAATCCTTTCCCTTACTAAATATCACATCATAGCCTTTATCCTCCAACATGGAAATAGAAACCAATTTCTTCTTCAAACCTAGAACATACATAACATCTATCAAAGTTAGGGGAGAACCAGACTCCCTCTGAAAGGTAATAGTATCGATGTCGGTTGAGTTATACCTCCCATCATCACCCATCTCGATATGCATCTAAATATCCTTCTCCTTAAAATTACTAAAGAGCTCTTTGTTACTGGTCATATGGAATGAAGCTCCACTATCCAGGTGCCACACACTACCCATCATCGATGACACCATGCAAACAATGAGGGTAAAATATAGTTCGAATTGTGAAGCAAGAGCTTCACCTACCACTCCTCTTGAGGGCTTCTTACCAGCCTTCTTGTGTTGACACTTTATGGCAAACTATCCCAGCTCGTGACAGTGAAAACACTTGATTTTCAACATGTCCTTCTTCTTGTCACCTTGACAAGAATTTGATTTGGAATGGGATGAATTCCCCTTCCCTTTATTTTACTTACCAGATAAGGCACAATTCTCTTAATCATCATGCTTTGATGAGGATCCATCTATGGTTTTCCGCCGAATCTCTTCCTGTACCAAGTCGAACCATAATCGCTCCCACTCTGGTAGCTTCTCCCTCCCATTAATTGAGTCCTTGTAGTTGTGCCAACTCTTGGGAAGTCTTAGAAGTGTTAGGCTCACCGATCGTCTTCTGCAATAGTAACCCTAACACTTCCAAGCTCATCCTGACATTGGGTGAACTTTGTCAAGTACTTCGGAATTGAGTCGCCCTTCCCCATCTTGATCTTTTTGAGCTTGTCCTTCAGATCCAGCTTCCTTTGGTCACTACTTTTTTGAAATAGGCTCGTCAATGCCTTCCACATTTCAAATGGAGTTTCCGTATTGTGGATATTCAAGACAATATGATCTCAAAATCCTTATAGGATAATCATTCTCGCCTTTGCCACACACTTTTTCCATTCAGCCAGATCTTTAGCACCATTTGTTGGAGGCCTTGATATATCATGATCTATGAATTCCTTCAGCCTGTTGTCTTCCAACACTACCTCCATCGTGTCCTTCCAAGCTATGTAATTCGAGTTTCCCTCCAGGGCATACTTAAGTCTCAAACCGTAGAATGACATCCTATTGAATCTGAATTATGAAACTACAAATTCGATTTCACCTGACCAACAAACTTGTATTCTCCTCTTCTAAAGTGAATTTATCTCTAATACCATGTAGATTTTTACTGTAGATTCAAACTTCTTATGTGATATGATAAAACAAAAGACATGAATATACTCTACTCATTAGCGAAAACAAAAATTGATTGATGAAATCACAAAGCAGAAAAGGAAGAATCTCTCACCAAATTATATTATCTTGTAAAATCATGGTGAATCACTAGTACAAAATGGCGAACCACTAGTACAAAATGGTGAATCACTAAGAAATGGCGAATCACTAGTACAAAATGGTGAATCACTAGTACAAAATGGTGAATTGCTAAGAAATCCAAGGGTTGTTGCAGTCGCTTGGCACCAAGAAGGTATTCAAGAAGAAACTGTAAAAGAACTTGACAAAATTGTTGGTGAATTAGACGAGCTTAACTAGTTACCATCAAGTGTGCCACTCTAGTGACTAAATCATACATATCTGGAACTAGCAGTTGCCTCCTAACAACTGATATGCTAAAGTAAAGTAAGTTTGTTTTTTAGTTAACAAAGGTAGTTACAATAATCAGGCTATAATTGCTTATAACTCCAAAATGTAGTTTTTCGTATTGAAAAGTTGAGAACCATGAGTATTTCTATTATGAGGTTGTAGGAGGTTAGCATAATGCATTATAATTTATTATATGATTATTACTCAGAGATCAATCTACACTATGAAAGTTTCAACGATGCATCCTGACGCATAAGACTTCATGAACTGATTCTCCTACACAAACTGCATTAATACATATGAAAAAGTAGGAGCTCGATCAAGAAACTTCATAATTTTTCCTTTTTGAAAAAATAAGTCAAATCCATTAAAATATCAAAAATAGATCAAAAAAGTATGTTAATTTGTGAAGATACATCTATATGTTTACCTAAATAATGCTTTGGGACATTTCCAACTTCTTTTGTGATTTCATTCAACATGAATACAACTAGCATTGGCACCAAAAGGATGCAAAGGCACACCGATAGAAGTGTAGATGAATTTAGAGTCATGTAGAGGTAGCACTACAGGAAACAAGAATGTGGACATGGAAGGCATGAGGAATTAGGAGGCGATGGGTGAGGGTGAGGGGAAGGAATTGGTAAAGTAGAGGGTTGTGTGTGGGAGATGGTTGTGTTATCGAAATCTAGCTAGTTTTCATGGCATTCAAATTCCCTCATAGAAGCACCAAGGAGATAGAGATAGGCACAAACTAATAGGGAAGATAGTGAATTAATCAGGTAAGTAAAGACTTAGAAATTAAATTTGTTGAAATAGTGAGACAAAAGTGGAAGAAAACATATGGAAATGTTGAAATTCACCCTATCACATTCATTTTCTATGATTATCTTTTTGTTGAGGTTGAAGGAATGGGGTAAATCTATTTTTAAAAACTTCATATCCCAAAAAACTAAGGTAGGAAGAAGATACTCTATTTTGTTATATATATATATATAGAGAGAGAGAGAGACAGAGAGAGAGAGAGAGAGAGATAATCAACTCTACTATATAACAATGCTTTTGGATGGAATGGAGGTGTTTGAGAAATAGTGGTAGAAAATATTATGAAGAATCAAATCCCCTTTAAATATGAAATAGATTGTGGTAGGCATTCTCAAATAAATTACTTACTTAGGAGATCCCATTGAAATGAACTTGGAAGTGGTTGAGTTATTCTTTGTTATGCAAAAATAATGGTGAAGCAATGCATCTATCCTAATTGATTTCCATTTTTTAGAGAGAAGTGTGGTCAACAATGAAAATGATGGCATGTGCTAATGGTGTATGGGAAGGAGAATCAATAGAGATGGAATTGAATATTTGGTTGGATGATTTTATATTGATGAAACATAAAGAAATTACATTGGCTACTTATCGGTTGTTGTGATTAACTAGGAGCACTAATATTTTTATAGCAGTTCACTTCATTACAAGTTTTTAGAAAATTCAGATAGATTAGGAAGGACTATAGAACCCCATGATGACCAAGGATTGAAGGAAATTGGGGTTATTGAGATCAATAATTCCATGTCAAGAGGATTTTTCAATGACACATCAAAAGGTAGCCCTATCATGGGGATTTTTCAATGAGCTAGATGCAATGGTGGTATTGGATTTTAGTTTCAAGAAATTTGAGGATTGGGGAATTTTGTGACCCCATTTTTATGTCAAGACTATGGAGGTTGGGTTAAAAGTAAGTAACAACTTTGACAAGCTAGTTTAGCCTAAGTGGTGGAAGGGAGCATTAGACAAAGGTGTTTTGTATTGGGGTATTTTTGACTTGTTGCGAGGAGAGGAAGATCTAAATGACCTGGGGAAGCCATGTGTAGCTCACTTCAAGAATAATCAAATAAGTGAACCATGACACTTTGGAGCATCCTTGACAATTCAGAGATGAGAAAATAACATAGACTTGGTGAGGAGTTGGGAATAAATATTTGCATTTATGATGAGGCCTTGGTGTGGAGAGACTTGGACAGTACTTTGGTTGAGTCCTATAGACTTAGCCATTGCAACAAGGATTGAGGAGTGTGGTGATTGAGGAGGTTGATCATTCTTTAATGAGATACAAATAGAGATATGAGAGAGTCGGTCATGAAATTTATTTAAAGATGATTGAGTTGGGGAAACCACAATTTAGGTGACTTGAGGATATTTTCCCACCTTTGTTGTGAGACATTGGATAAGGTTAGGAATTCTTGAGCCAACTTGGGAGTGATACATGACCTAATGTTTGTGGAGACCATGGTTGGAGTTTATTGGGACCTTGGCACAAAGGTGCTTTCTTGAGGATGAGTACACAGAGATATTCAGTGTCCTATTTGGCTTGGACGCATCAGGGAAGTACATTGAGTGGATAGTCGAATGAGTTTGAGATTTGCTTCATTGCAAAGTTTCACCCACAACTTGGACGTGTGAGATGAGAAGTGTGTTCCATGTCTGAGTGGGTAGATGAGGAGAGAAGAAGATTCAACCAAATAAGTTGCAGGTAGTTGAATCAAATATAATTGATAATGTGCTAAGAGCCATGGATGGCATGATTGCACAACGAACATGGTGAGACTTGTGGGGACAACAATTCTATGAGTTTTGGATCTCTTCATGTGGAGTTGATAAATGGACTTCATTTTAGAGAGGTTTCGTAGAAAAACAAGGTATGGATTCCTTGGTTCAAGATATTTGTAGATGGCCTAATTTGTTGATCGAAGTAATGAGTACATATGCAATGGTTCAGAGACACATAACTTGGAACCTATGAAGGGAATTCTTGATAGAGTTTGGACAATGGTAACAATAGTGTTTGAGGTTGGGCCATGTGATGGGAGTGTGGGAAGAAAGGATTAAGGATAGCATGAGGATGAACATTCTCATGAGTTGAGTATAATGATTGGCTTGAACACTCAATTAGCCCAAAGCAAGGTAGTTTACAATGCGTGGAGACATGGCAGATTTAGTTGGAATATGGGAGTAGTAGGAGCCATGGGAGTTCAACACTAGCAATTTTGTGGAGTTCTAGTTGTAGTAGCATTGGTTGCAATAGGGCAGTATGGTTAGCATGACAATAGCAATAGTGTGGGGCATTGTACACATAGTTAGTGGAGGATATGTCTTTCTAGGACAATGACCAATTAGATTCCATGGCCACTTTGAGAAAATGACAATGTGGATGGTTACAACATGTTATGGTTGATCGAAGGGTTCTATGGGAATTCAAGGTTTCATATGGAGGATGGAGATAGTAGTTTGGGTAGAGCTTGGAGATTTGGTGATGGGTTTCCACTGAGACATTTTATTTGGTGAACATGGGGATTTGGGTTAACTAATTGCAAGGTTACCATGGATGGATACAACTTGAAGTGGGGGAGGTTGTAAGGCATTTAGGTTGTGACACAAATGAGACATGTTGTAATGGAAATTGGATTGCATGATTATATGAACATATCACAAAGTAGAGATTTATAGTTGGGCAAGTAGGTCTCCTTAGATGTGTGAACATGCCAAGGGAATTTCTCAAGCATGAAGAAATATAGGTGCACATATTGGTGAGATGTCAATTGAGTAAGCTTAATTTGGGTTTACCCACCCTAGTCCCTAGTGCATGGTATGGAACGATGGCATGGGGAGAGGTTCATTCACCATTATGAGAAAGTGGAATGTGTAGACAAGTTTATTGGGTGCACATCACTGAGAGGATGCATGCGTTTGATGAGTAGGTGTAGCGTTCAAGTGAGTAGGCACACATAACACGCTAGGGTGAGGACACATTGCATTAGCTTGAAACAACCAACCAAAATTTTGGGTTTCTACCAAGCATGCACAATGAACCAAAAGGCTAGCTCGGGGTATGTAAGGAGTCGTGGCCCTTCATTTTGATGAGGGGAGTGCTCATATATATAAGAGGCTAGAGGAGGGAGTGAAGAAACAACCAAGTGTGGAGACAAATCACACAAGAGTTGTGCATAAGTGGGAGAGTGCACAAGGCAAATTGGGCGCAAACCAAGTTCATGGAAGAGAGGACACACAAATGTGGCATGTCCATCACAGGTCACAAGTTTAAGCCACAGAGTTTGGAATGGGTGTGGTATGGGTAGATGGAAACTCTTTTATTGTATAAGCATTGAGGTTTGCATGTTATGCGAGTTGTGGAACTGGGTGAGCACTGCACCAAGATTGCGAAGAAAACTAGGGTGTAATAGGGTGGGTTGTATGATATGATTATAACAACCACATGCCATATTTGACACCATGCCTAGTTGGAGCTGCATTGTATGTAACATTTTGCGTATGGTATGTTTACATTTTAGGTGTTAGGTCGAATTAGGTTGCCCAACCATATTCTTGTGGTGCATGGAAATATGGTTATTTCAACCCAATGACTAGATCAAACCGTTTGTGCTAAACTTGGACTATGCCTCTCTACTTCTTATTTAGTCAAGTCTATTGTTTAATTATTACACTTAACCAAAATTCCAAATTCCATACTATACATCATACACATATATACAAGAATATGGTTGGACAACCCAATTAGTATTATATACCACTTTGGTATCAGGCTTGGTCGTGACCTTATAAATTTCAAGTACATGTTTATATTTTTTAACTATAAGTTTAAGAAAACTTTTAAGGTCACGACCAAGCCCAAGACGAAATTGGTATATAAGAACCCTTTGTTTGTGGCATAAGGGAAATTGGTGTATAATACCCCTTTGTTTCTGAGACAAGAGAAATTTAATTGCAAGAATTTTACAAAAACATACATAGTTTAACCCCTTTACATCCTTATAACCAAACAAATACTCTTAATCATTATATTTACTCAAATTATATAGAAACTAAATATATTTGTATCAATACATATATTAAAAAAACCACACCTTACATCAGTGCCACATGCATTCATATGGAGTGCTCTACACGACATCTAAAAACCCAACATTTTATTCTCCCTCGCAAAAATCTACAAACGCCAATTCAACATATTTATAGAAACAACTATACTGTGTAACCCATGTTTTAACACAGTATTTTTTATCATAAATACATTCACTCCAAACAGTGGAAGCAAGGACCATCTCAGACAGACATCCATACACCAGGATAACAAAAGCTCAGAAGATCATTTGCTTCATAGGGTAGATCCAGAGAATCCATATTCAATTCAGTTGCTAAGATCCCATAATCATCCATTTCAAAAATGTGTCCAAATTCTTGCAAAAAATATGAATCATCATAAAATATTGAATCTGGTGTACCCACTACCTATACATAAGTTGAAGAAGAGGTTGCAAAACAATACCCACCTGAACTTTCTTCCGAGATGCAATATGCAGAAGCAGAGTCCGATGATAATGACAGTGATGGAGTCCTTGTTTCTTCGGTAGAGAAGTTGGTGAATGCTAATGGTCCTCTGAGCTGAAGAATTATCATAAGTGTGTGCAGCGTCTTTTGCTGTATCATAAGTCCCAAGCCATAGTCTGACTCCTCTAGAGGAATCCCAGATCTCTACAACCCATTTCCTCCATCTTCTTTGTCTCACTCCACGGTATTTACAGCTCACTGACCATTGTACATTGGGGACTAATCACATAATACTCTGTTCTTCCTTGTCGGGCACTTTGGATTTCCTCTTGGATTTGGATTTGGACATTCGTTTGCACTGAGGTTCTATGCCAACTGAGGAATTTAATGGTATTTGAATCTCGCTAACCAATCTCTAATCTCTTGTGAGATACAGGCTTTAATTCATTTTCACTTGAGAGGTCTATGGCATCTGGGTCATTGCATATTAGATGATCTTCCTTGTAACAATGCCATTATTCCCCTTCTTTGAAGCTCTGATAGCATTATTGTACTTGTTCTTGGAAGCATGCATAATTTAATTTGTCAATTAATGTTGAATCAAACTACAATATGAATGTGTGTGTTATTGCTTGTTCTTGCGTAGCTGATGCATGAACGAAAACATATGGTGTAAAGAAATAAGCTAAGTATATAGATCTATGAATCTAAACACTAATCCCCGAGAGAACAAAAAAAAAAAACACAAGCCAGATCGAATAAACTAACACTGAATAAATATAATCCATATTGAGTATCCCAATGGTTCTTAATAAAATCATTGCTAAAACTATAGTTGATTCAAACCTTTCACTGTGTAAAATACTTTTTATGGACCATGTCATCCTTCAAACTGTTTGACATAATCATCTAATGTGAAAGGAGGGTTATAATATAAGTAAAAACCAAATCAATATCCAAAGCCAATAGAAGCATATATTGTTATTCTCAAGGAAAACCCAGTTGTAGGATAATTGGCAGATCAGTGTTGCAATTCTCAAGGAAAATCCATCAGTATGAGAATTGGTAGATAAATGTTGCAATTCTCAAGGAAAGCCTAGCTATAGTAGAATTGGTTGACCAGTGAACACTTAAACCAGGTCAAGACATTCATACAGTATTCTGATAAACCAGCAATTCAGAAAATAAAAGGATTAGATGCCATATAATATAACTCTTTCATTCTTGAGCCAGAAAAAATATTCAAATTCAAAACATTTTGAACAACAAAAAGCGAATATAATGACTGCCATCACTACTAACTTTGTGATTCCAATCATTTTTTGGGGTGAATTTTGGACACATTCAACAACAACAAAAATATGCCCAAAAACCAAAACCTCCAAAACATGACATAGCAGTTAAACTATAACATTAACATGTCTACCATGACCCATAAACAACATTCACTTTGCTCCATCAAATTCCCAAGTAAGATACGAGAAGATACTATACTCATAAAGAAGATCAAGAAAATCAGAGGTATTTTAACCATAAAAATATGACAAAAAAACCTCCAAAACTCAAAACAATTAAACTACAGCCCCAACCTATCTACCCATGATCCACAGGAATCATTCACTTTTCTCCATCAAATGCCCATAAAGCAAGATACTAGAAGATACTATCCTATAAAGAAGATAAAAAAGATCAGAGATATTTTAACCAAAAAATATAACTGAAAAACAACCAAAACTTAGAACAGTTAAAATACAGCCACAACACCATAAAAAAAATTCACTTTGCTCCATCAAATGCCCATAAAGAAAGATACTATACCCATAAAGAAGATCAATAACATCAAAGGTATTAGTGCAGCACAGGGTAGGAGACCCATAAAAGTGTGAGTAAATTGATTAAATAAAGCATTCTGGTGGTTCTTGTACTAAATTTCCAAGCTCCACAACTGAGTCTAGCATGGGCTTATGAAATTTTCATAGGTAAATCTTTGTTTTTCCTTATGACAGACATGAATTTATTCAGTAGGAAGCAAATCAATTCAGCCGATAAGGATAAGGAACCCCATACAAGTTGCAAGTCGAAAAAGCATAAGCATTGGTAGCCTATATAATTACAGCACTGTTGTTGCCATTGTTACTGCCACTACTACTCTGCTTGCTACTTTCAGGTTTTACTCTCAGAAAATCTATATAAGATTGGCAGTATTCTCAATAGTTAGTAAATCTACTTCTCAACAAAAGCTAACAGCTCCACATGATTAAATCCATATGAATCGGCAAATGTTTCCTCTCTTGTATAAGAAATCGACCTTAAAACTCTTTAGCTGTCAATTCATTATAGAAAAACTGAATGTAATTTGCAATGAGAGTTTTTTCATCGCCAGAAACGAGAGTTTACATATTCATAGTAATTCAAAAGGCACTTTCCTTAGATTAGAAAGACAATTTAAAGAATTTATAAGACTTTCATTTAAATGGAATCTCCAAGATAAAGAATTATCAGAATTTTACTTAATGGAATCTTAACTAAGAGAGAAAAAATAATGCTTACAAGTGTATAACTAATTTCAATAGATGTCATTATAAAGCTTTCTTCATCTATCACATTAATTGCCACTACATTGAGTGCATACAGGGCAAGACCCTTCAAGGTGAGAGCCTATTAGCTATATAGCAATTCCTTTTATGTCATATAAATCAAAACTATTAGGTCATATTCCAAAGGTAACAACAATATTAACACTTTAAATTCAAAACAAAACCAGCACCTACATAGTATCAGAAATCAAACGGATTGTGTTGCATCGAACATAAAATTTTCAAATTAGATAGAATGGTGTACAAGACATGAGATATGATATATTTGTTATAACATTTCATTGAAATATTATATTAAATAACATTTCTATATGAAAAAAATTCATGATCTGACATACATTAGTGTATATGAAAAAAATTCATGATCTGACATACATTAGTGAATTTTCGAAGGATGATTAAGAATGGTTTAATGGTCTTTCTTTTCTCAAAGAGCATGCTGCAACATCATTAACTGACAAGAAATTTGAGTGCCTATGTTTCTCAAAACAAAATTTTAAAGCACTCTATCAATAATCACAACTCCATTTGTTTCCCAATATCTTTTTTTTTGGGAAGCATTTCAAAGAACATGCCTAGAAGGACTGTATTAGAAACAACAGATTTTGGATTTTGATATGACAAAATTATTTGGGACTTACATGAAGCCTCCTCTCTTTGAAGCTCATTTGACATACAAGTGGGGCATTCAACACTCTGTTGGCTCATGATGACTAGAAAATTTGACATTTAGGTTGCATAAACCACCATAAGGATTTTCCACTGCAGTTATAGCTTGCAATTACATCACAAATAACAACCATAACAAAGAGTTCATAATAGCTTGTAATTATATATCAGATAACAACCACAACATAGAGTTCATAAGCCATGGGATGTTAGTATGGTAAGGGAAGATGCCATCATATTAGGCCTAGGACATAGCAACTTGCATCTCAAAATCAACTTTCATATTGATAAATCTCGTGCGAGTAATTGTGAATGTGAAAATTATTCATCATAAAAATTTTTGGGGAATATTAAGACAAAATATTGACAACAAATATGTGAATTTATGTATCTAAAAAATATTTATCGACCTAAATCATATAACAAAAACCTTAACTCTGAACTACTAGCACCATCCAAAATTTCAAGTTTCAACAGTGGATGACTTGAGAATATCCATTATTTCTAAAGTAAATACCCATCGCTTTTAGAAGCTACTATCATACATGAACATAAAATGGATAGGGTGTATCTAAAGAAGATTATGGACATTGAGAAAGGTAGTTTTTTTGTGATACTCAATGCCCAATGGACACTTTCTCCTCAACTCTACCACCATTTTCATAAACTGCCATTTACCAAAGATCTAGCCACTTTTCCTAAATAGAAAATAAATATTTTCAAAGACTAAGTATTCAAGAGAGAGCCCTCTCTAGGCTGGTAGGGCTAGCTACCAGTCCTAAAGTTGGTCTGAAATGGTTTCCTCAGGGTTCAATTGCCACAACCTCAACTTAAAATCCTGAGTGATAACAATTACATTGTTTATAACTTTCTTGTGATGTGGAATTCACATGTGCTTTTCTTATGGCCAATTTCATAGATAAGTTTTCAACCATCTCAGCTTGTCCAATATCATTTGAATTATATATTCCTTAATTGATTTCTCTGATTGAATAAATTGATAGTGTTATTGATTGTCACTATCCTATTAGGTCATAGGTAGAGTATTCCATGAGGGATGTTGCTCCATTTGTGGTTGTTCTAGAATAACCTAGGATAACCTTAAGTAGTTCTCTGCTATCACCAAGCAATGTGTATGTAACTTCCTCAATTATGTGCAAGAGAAAAACTAGATATAGGATCTAGAACTTCCTCAATTATGTGCAAGAGAAAAACTAGATATAGGATCTAGATTGTATGCACTTTCCCTCATTGCATGAATAGGTAGAGGAAAGGCTATGTTGATATAATATTGGGTTTGTATGCACTTGTTAAGGGATGAAAACTGCATTTGCATCCCTGAAATAATGTAAGTATCAGGTTCTTGTGAAGAAGCTATGCACAAGCAACAATATTATCTCTTGTAAGCTTGGTCCCAACATTATATCAGAAGATAGATGACGCAAACAGAACTTGCTTTTGTATTGATCTGACAAAATGTAGCCAATAGAATGCATGCATTTTGAATAACAAATAAGTTGAAAGAAAAACAATTTCTGAAGAGACATTAAAAAACATGCCATTCAGATGGACTTCAACTGCACTACCCAAAATCAAATAAAATGGCAGAGATTTAGTAGCTTGTTTATTTATTTACATTTGTAATGTCTAAAACTGAAACATTAGAAAACAACATTCTTTCAACAGACATGAAGTCACTAAATATCCAAATCAGCCTTAGTGGCGACATTGGAAAAACTTTTCCTATCATAAGACTAGCCTTCAAGCGAGGAGGTCATTTGGATGCAAAAGGTAACCTAACTAAAATTGGCAACATTTTTATTTTTCCATTAGGTCCTAAAGAGGCTTTGTATATATCATAATATTTACTGATCCATCTTAAACATTTCCATCCTTTCTTTGTAGTCATCATAGAAAACTAAGCAATATGTTGTCCATAAATCTTTCATATGAGTCTCCTTGTTGTTTCTTCTTTGGCTACAACTTTGAGACGACATTTTTGCAAGCATCAAGAGTTTATGCTTTCTTATTATCCTCTAAATTTGGCTTTATTCAACTGTCTCATTATCTGCTAGTTTTTTTTTCACATGAGGAAGTCAATACACATGAGCCATGAGACTATCGTTAAAACCCCAAGTAAATATATATTCTCATCATGGAGATGAACTATATCATCACCCACATACCAACTGTTACACAACATTTTGTCACTGTCCCCGTACTCCCCATTCTTCGATCCTGAAGGTCCTCTATAGTGAACCTCATGTGTTTTCCTATCATGAAGAACATGTATTTACATCACTCTTCATCTGTAGAACATTTCCCTCTTACACCATTTCCAGAGAATATTCCTTCAAACTCATTTTTAAAGGTTGGCACTATCCCTCAGTTTCTTCCCCTCGCCGATTTGCAAAGTTTAACATTGAGCCTAGTGCTGATCAGTGCTAGTATCCATCCATTACTCGTTATGATCCTCTTTTCTACCTGTCTACCTGTCTTGAGAAGTTCTCTTCTCGTTTCCCAACCCAACCACTTTAAACACCTATCATGACCCATGAACTCTGGTCGAAAGGGAACATGGGTAATATTACCCAAAAGATGCCTATTGACATTTCTGTTAAACCTGGTATTGTTGAACACGTTTATATCAAGGTAACTTGTTCTCTTGATGAGATCAAGCTTTATACTCACCTTTTTCAAGAGTTTCGAGATGTTTATGCATGTTTGTATGAAGAAATGCATGGCATTGACCCAAGTATAGTCGTGCACGAAATTCCGACTTATCCTAACGTGAAGCCCATTCGTCAACGGCTTCGTCCTGTGCACCCTAGAAAAGCAGCCGCCATTAAGGCAGAGGTTGAAAATCTTCTTAAAGCTGGTTTTATTTATCCTATACCTCTGACATATTGGGTGTCCAACATCGTACCGGTGACTAAGAAACAAGGCGCCATTCAGGTTTGTGTTGATTACTGTGACATTAATCGTGCCTGTCCGAAATACAATTATCCCACTCCTTTTATAGACCAGATTATAGATGAATGTGCTGGGAGTGAGATTTTCTCCTTTATGCACAGTTTTTCCGGTTATAACTAGATAAACATTTCACCAGTTGATCAACACAAGACCGCCTTTATATGTCCCTGGGGGACTTTTGCATATAAAAAACTCCCTTTTGGCCTTAAGAATGTTGGTGCTACTTTCCAATGAGCGATGTTCATGGCATTAAAAACATCGTTCAGCCTTATCTAGATGATCTTCCTACTCATTCACTTAAGTGCCATGACCATACCGATCATCTTCGAAAAATATTTCTTCGTTTTGGACACTATAACATTCAGCTTAACCCGCATACGTGTGTCT
Organism: Pinus tabuliformis; assembly: GCA_031772625.1. NCBI lineage: Eukaryota > Viridiplantae > Streptophyta > Pinopsida > Pinales > Pinaceae > Pinus > Pinus tabuliformis. Next base: position 803,627,629 of record CM062804.1, on the reverse strand, counting down.
TCTGGGTTGAGTCCGAACGACTTCTCGGTTTTATTGTTTTAAAGGATGGTATTCATCTTGATCCTCTCAAAGTCAAGGCTATTGTTAATCTACCCCCTCCCTCTTCATTGCATCAATTGCAGAGTCTGCAAGGGAAAGCGAATTTCCTTCGTCACTTTGTGCCTAACTATGCTGAGCTAGCTACAGCGTTCACCCAATTACTTAAGCAAGGAACTCCGTTTCTTTGGGATGAGACTACCAAAAAGTATTTTAATGACTTGAAAGTCGTCCTTATTAAAGCTCCTTTATTGCAACCTCCAAACTATCATCATGATTATTTCCTCTATCTAGTTGCAATTTCTAGCACTATTGTTATGGTACTGGTGCAAGACGAAGATGAAGGTCATGAACATGTCATTTATTACTTTAGCCGCAATTTCCTTGATACTGAGACCCGTTATGATCATGTCGAGAAATTGGCTTTGGCTGTTGTTCAGGATATTCAACGCTTTGGGCATTATATCCTCCTCCGCACTACAACCGTGATTTCCGATTGCAACCCATGACTTATATTCTGACTCTTCATTTACTTGGGGGAAAATATTCCAAGTGGATTTTCATCCTCCAGGAATTCAATTTAGTATTCACTACTGCCAAATCGAAGAATTCACTTGTATTTGCTGAGTTGATTTTCTATTTTCTCTCTGCCTCTCTACCTACCGTGCTAATGGGAAGCTCCCCTATGAGACTCTCTTTCTAATTAGCACTCTCGATCTTTGGTACGATGATATCATCGTGTATCTCCAAATTTCTGCCTTCTGGTTTGTGTTGTCCAAGGATGATCGTCGACGCATTCGGCATCAATCCCAACCTTACCGCATCGTTGGGGATACTTTATACCATGTTTGTGATGATTCGATTCTTTGTCGATGCTTAATTCTTTATGAGGAAAATAGTCTTAAATGACTGCCATTCTGGTGCATGTGGTGGCAATTTGTCTGGCTACACCATTATTCAAAAGATCGTCTGTGCTGGCTATTTCTCGCTCTCCATCTCTAAATATTTCATTATTGTTGTCTCCAAATGCCACGAGTGCGAGATTTATCAGTGGAAAATGCGTGCCCCACCCGCTCCCCTTCACCCTGTTATTATTGTTGGTCCCTTTGCCAAATGGGGCAGTGATTTTATGACATGTAAACCTCATTCAGTAGGTGAGGCATGGTTATGTTATTTTTTTCGTAGATTACTTCACCAAATGGGCCGAAGCGATGCCTACATTTTCAGCTCACAGTAAAATGGTTGCGCAATTTCTCTTCAATCACGTTATTTCCAGGTTTGGAGTGCCTCAAGCCATTGTCACTAACCATGGCTCCCATTTTCGATATTATATGATGGCTGAGCTGACTTCTAAATTGGGCTTACGTCACGATGGGTCAACTCCTTATTACCCTCAGGCCAACGGCAAAGTTGAAGTGGTAAACAAATTTTTAGTTACTATTCTTCAACGCACCATTGAGATGCACAAATCCAATTGGCATCTCATGATTTTTTCAGCTCTATGGGCCTACTGAGCCTCGACTAAACACACAACTGGATTCACACCTTTTCAGCTAGTCTATGGTCTAGAAGCTACCCTACTGATTGAATTTGAAATTCCCTCACTCAAATTAGTTGTCAAAATACTCCCTAAAACATCACCTTAAGAGGACCGTCTCCTATATTTGGAATGACTGGATGAAACCTGTTGTCTCACTTCTTTAGTTATTGAAGCACAAAAGAAGTGAGTTAAATCCCATTTTGATCAGTCAGTCTCTTCTCGTGATTTTTTTAGGGTGATTTGGTCTTGCTATATGACCAAGCTAACGATAAGCTAAGGGCAGGAAAATTCGACCCCATGTGGCATAGGCCCTATATTGTCAAGGGTGTATTACAAAAAGGGCCCTATGAGCTAATTGATTATGAGGGTAACCCTTTGGACAAGCCCCGCAATGGGTTGTACCTAAAAAAGTATTATGCGTGAGTCATCTCGCATGATTACTTATGTACATAAGTGTGTTATTCATTTTTGTGCAGTTTGGTTTGGTGTATTTTTTTCAAGCATCTTTCCTGCTTATTATGTCTTCACCTGCTTTGCAGATGTTTGTGACTCCTTATGTCAGTTTTGTTGATGGTGCTTGCCATAGTACCCAGAATTTATCATCCGTAGCATGGGCTATTTATGACCCTCATGGTGAGTTGATTGATCTTTAAGGTACTTTTTTGGGTCCAACAACTAATAACATTGTTGAATATAGTGTAGTTCTCTTGACATTCGAGAAATGGTTGTAAACCTTGATTCGCAACTTGTTGTTCTTCAACTCAATGGGCAATATTCTATCAGAAACCCTCAATTATTGAGAATGTATTTGCGTATTCATCTATTGGAAAGAAATTTTGATTATATTACATATCATCACATTCCTAGGCATATGAATACATTAACAAATGCATTGGCTAATTATGTTTTAGACAGACATTTACGCAATATGTGAAAAACATTGTATCATAGTAAACAGGAAATATAGCATATATATGTCGATAATTTTTTAGTGTAATACATCAAAATAAATAAAAAAATATATGTGTGTTCCAAGTACATCCACAGCTCGCGGGCCTCAAAACTATAAATACTAACTACAGACTACTCTGCGTGATGCTCATGATAACATGTTACTGCTCACACTACATGAGTTAGTAATCAACAAATCCAATCCGACACTCCCACCATGTGCCGCTGATAACGGCGAGAAATTTCCTTGATCTGTGCATACTCTGGAATCCCTCTCGTCAAGTTATCCAGATTTCGAGCGATCTCCTCTTCGTTGTCAACTCCTTCCTGGTAAGGAGCGACCTCGAATTGCCAAGCCACGTGTCTCACTATTGGGGACATCCCTGCTGGTCTCTCTGGTCCAACATCTGCAATTACAAAGTCAAGGTGTCATGAATACATATATTAAAAAACAATAAAAAACCAAAAACAAAATTTTTTTGCTCACCTCCATCATCAAAGTCCTCTCCCTCTGGGAGTGGCATGTCAGGATCACCGGAAGTCAATCCCATTGTATGGCCAATCCTCCATGATGATCAACTGTCATCTAAACCACACAAAGAAGGTGGGCTTGTAAGACATTTGTTAGCCCCCTCTAGATCTGGGCATCAGCTCACTCCATCGAACCATCCTTGGATCTCGTGGCACTGGGGGGTTCACCTCCACCATATGATAATGGAACAGTGGGATTCATTCCAAGAAGAAGGTTATTAGGTCACAGCCATATCCAAATTGCCTCAAAATCCCTACTTTGCATTTGGATAGTTTCTGCTTCATGTTTACCTTCATTTCTTCTCCCCAGTTGAAGGCAGTGGGCGCCATACAGTCCATAGCATATTGGAAGTGAGATTTGTTGGACTCGTGTAGTACTTGAGCCCTAGCCACTCATTTGATGGTCAAAAGTACCACCTTTAGTAGAAGATCATTTATTGTCATAATATCGATCTTGCCACTTGTAGATTTCAAAGCTCTTGGGAAATGTTGGGCAAGGAATGTGTTTACGCTCACCTCAATAGGCCTGCCTCCATACAGTTGGACTCGTTCTCCTTGGCGAGACAATTCAGTAATGAAATAAATATCTGAAGTCTCCAACTACAACTCTTGGTCATGAATCACGAATACCTCCCGTCCAATATCCCATAGACTGATTAGGTACTACAGTAGTTCAGGTTGAGCCCATAAACCTGGTGTCAGAAAGAACTTAAGGAGCCCACAGTTCCTCAATGCATCAAGACAGTCTAGATCCTCCAATTCCATTTGGTCTATTCTTTCATGTTCATGTTCTTTCCACTCAATCACTATTTTCTCACCTTGATTTGCCTGGAAACACCCCGCATTTATCAACATCAGTCCTTGAAAGGGAAAATTATGGTTTGAAGCATTAAATTTGGGAAAAAATTGAAAATTTTTGTTTCTCTACGCCGGTGTGACTGTTTTTGAAACAGGAGCGTTGACAGCACGAGACCCTCTATTAAAATTCGATGATCCGCGTGGTCCCGTGCTCAGATCCCGCGCCGACCGTCGGTGATTTTTTTTTGTAAAAATCCCCTAAAATCCCCTGCAAAGGCAGTTAAATGTTCAAAAAAAAAGTATCAATGCGAAGAATAAGGCCACGACTCTTACTTGCAATGAACAGTTCAACGATCGGCTTCCTGGATCCACAGCAATCCGCTCCTAAAGATCTAGGGCACAAGTGGGTAAAAAACTGCTCAAATGAGGTAAATGAGGTAAATGGTAAAAATGTTTTACTTTTTCCCTTTTTATAAACTTTTGATAGTATTTTAGGGTTTTAAAAGTATTTTTTCACCATTTTTCCTTAGAAATGGATAATGTGTTTTCTTCTTTTGCAGCGATAGATGATGGTTTTCCGGTGATGATGCAAAACTGGAGTCATATTTAAGCTCTTTTCCTGACTCGTAAAAAATGGAAATGAAAAGATTACCGAGTATTTTTCCCTTCTTGACTCGTTAAAGTAAATAAAAATGGGGATTCTACTTTAAGCTCTTTTCTGACTCTCAAAACACAAAAAGTTTGCTGCACTCTTGTCGTTTTGACCTCGTAAACGGTTCTGAAACGTTGTTTACCTTGTATACGTTTTACCCCATTTTCGAGTTGGGGTAAACTATTTACGAAAAGGTACGCCCTTGTTGACATGGCCAAGAGGTTCTCTCGAGTATTGTTTTCTACCTCTTCAAGCTCGAGAGCCAACTTTACGAAAAGGGACCTTTTGGAGTTTTCTTTTTTCATGTATTTTCAAACTCTCTAAACATGAAAAAGATACCAAGTTTTCCTTTGTCGAACTCGTTAAAATTTAATGACATCAAATTCGTCACCATGATGAATGTGAGCTTCTCCTTCTTAGGGCTCAGTAATCTTACTAGGTCAGATCCATCCGTTGGATGGACTTATATTACAAGCATATGCTATCCCCTTCAAGCTTGTGATAAAAAATAATTGGGGTACCTGCTAGGAATGGTGGGGAAATGGAAATTTTTACCAATTGTATCGGCAACTTGTAACTCTTGAACATGACACTCTTTTGCTTCGTGTTAGGTTGGGATATCCTCACTTCATCATTGACCTTCCTGGGTTTTGGTCATCCACTTTTTGCCTTTCCATTTGATATTTTCCATGTCATCATGACCTCCGATCCTATGGATCCAAAAATCTTCCAAACTTCAGAGTCATGTCACCGATATGTTCAAGAGTTAATCCTTTTGTAGTTTACACACATTCCGGATTCTCTGTATCATCCATAATCATTGCATTTCCTTGTCTCGCGTCAATTATGTGGGATACATCATGGCCCTCCTTCGACAAGGTCACTTCCTGTTGACTTCAGCTCATTATCTGGGAAGTTGGCCGAGAGACTCCCTTCTAGTACCTTAGAGCTTGCATGCCCTAATGGCAAGTTCTTCGCACTCGACGACAGGTCCTCATCATTAGCTTTTGATCGAGTGACTTCACAAGTGTTCGACTTCAGTTCCTTATTCACACTTCGTGAATTGTGTTGTTGGTACCTTGAGAGCCATTGTCATTATTGGTGGTTTCTCTCGCGCTTGTTAACATTTCACATCATTGACTGGTAATCAAGCAATTTTCTAGCATGTTCAACTTCGACACATCTAGTCACATGTTAGTGTTAGGTAAACTTGACTCGGGATAGATTCAAAGTTAACCAGGTTAAAAAGTGATGGTTTTGGGGCACATGGTATTGTGCACCCATATTATTTTGCCTATGGTATTATATGTAATGGAGCTTATAAAAGGCTAGAAGGACTTCATTGTAATGTAGGCATGGAGGTGAGCGATGAAGGCTCACTTGGTCGGATTGACCAGGGTTTTGGCCAATGCTAATGAGATATCATTAGGTTGGGTTTTTCCCCGGATTTGGTGATTTCCCAGATAAACACGTTTGTTTATGTGTTTATGGTTGTCGCTAGTTATTTTTATATTTGTTCCTCTCAGTAATTCTCCGTAATTAATTTGTGTTCTCGGGTAAATTTCTTAACAATTGGTATCAGAGCCAAATGTTGGCTTCAAAGGGGACGCTTTTGTTTCCAAGGGTTTTATTGGCCTGGTGAATGAAAGAAATTTGATTCTTGGAAGAATCCGGGAAGCAGTGGCATTAGCATTCCAGATTGCAATGCGGGTGATGCCCTGATCAGCGTCATTGTTGATGTATTTGTTGTTGTGCACCGCATAGCAGGGTTGGTGCTGCTCTATTTGTGGCTTATCTCTTGCATTTCACTGCTGTAGAGTCAGCGGTGCCGCCACCAGTTGGAGGAGAACGAAAAGTCCCCCAAGCAGTAGGGCCTCTCGGTGGCCGACCTCCAACGGCTGCCCACCATCAAATGCCATGAAGAAGAGGGAGAAGAGTGCCACTTCGCAGTTCACAGTGGCGGCGGCGGCAACAATGAGTGCATTGTTTGCCTCGACGATTTCCAGATCAGTGACTAGTGTCGCGTGATCCCCGCATGCAGCCACACCTTTCATGTGAAGTGCGCTGATGCGTGGCTGTCAAAGCGCTCTGTGTGCCCCATTTGTAGGACCAGTGCTCGTGAGAGCAAGGGAAACAATGGTGTGAATGGTGGCGCTGTGGTGGTGGTGTTGCTAGAAAAATATAGGGAGATATGGGAATTTTGTTCCTGTTGTGATTTTATGAAGTAGACGTTCATGCACATAAATGATGATAGATGGCCATGTCAGGCAGAGTGTTGATGACTAAAATCATAACATTCGTGAAATTCACTAGCTGGGGAGCTAAGTGAGGATGCACACAGAGTATTTGACGGAATGTGTCAATCAAATATTCAGTGTGGTGATACATGGTTGAGGAAAGTATCAGTCATGGAGTATATAAAAGCAAGAGAGGATGTGTTGAGATAGTAATAAACCAAAAAAATAAAAAATTAATGAAATCAAAATTATTGCATGTAAATGGGCATACTACTGTAAGACCTGGTAAGGCATGTACACCCCTGGATAATCACTAGTAAACTCTGGTTAGACCTAGGTGATAGGGTGGATGTCGGGTTAACAATACCCCGAGTAAAAACTCTTAGGGGGGTAAGGGCTAGAGTGAGCGGGATTGTCTCACTTAGCAGGTTTGGCTGGAGTTAGTCAAGGAACCCCAAGTCAAGTTTAAGGGGGGAATTGTTAGGTAAACTTGACTCGGGATCGAGTCAAAATTGACCAGGTTAAACAGTGATGGTTTTGGGGCACATGGTATTTTGCACCCATAGTATTCTGCCCATGGTATTATATGTAATGGAGCTTATAAAAGGCTGGAAGGACTTCATTGTAATGTAGGCCTGGAGGTGAGTGGTGAAGGCTCACTTGGTCATATTAGCCAGGGTTTTGGCCAATGCTAATGAGATATCATTAGGTTGGGTTTTTCCCCGGATCTGGGGTTTTCCTGGATAAACATGTGTGTTTATGTGTTTATGGTTGTCGCTGGTTATTTTTATATTTGTTCCTCTCAGTAATTCTCCGTAATTAATTTGTGTTCTCGAGTAAATTTCTTAACAGTTAGAATTTGTACTTTGATCAGGTCATGTTGGAGTGCAAGACCCTGGGCTCAAATTACAAAATTCCAGGTTGCAAGGCGATGTGACATGATCATGCTTACATACATGTCTCTTTTAGATGGATGGTTGCGACCATACCATGAGTCTGTTATATGTGATCCTTCTCATTATTGGATGGTTGCGACCATACCTTGGGTTAGATATGATCCTTCTTACTGGATGGTTGCACCCATACCTTGGATCCATTTACATGATCTTTTTCTGGATGGTTGCGTCCATACCACGATTCATGTATCTTTTATCAGAGATTCAGTGATGTATATGTATCTATGCTTGCTTGCAGGTTTTCCAATGATAGTTTCTGGTTCCATGCATCTACTCATAAAGCATTTCACCCCTCACTCTTGTTCAACCTTCACGTTTTAGGGGGCATCTGTTACACAGCATTTTGTCACTATCCATGTACTCCCATTCTTCGATCCCGGAGGACTTATACAGTGAACCTCATGTGTTTTTATATCATGAAGAACATGTCTTTACATCACTCTTCATCTGCAGAACATTTCCCTCTTACACCATTTCCAGAGAATATTCCTTCAAACTCAGTTTTAAAGGTCGGCGTTATCCCTCAGTTTCTTCCCCGCGCCGATTTGCAGAGTTTAACATTGAGCCTAGCGCTGATCAATGGTAGTATCCATCCATTAATCACGTCGATCCTCTTTTGGAAAGTTTTTAAAAAAATGGAGTCAAAGCTTCCAGGTCTAGAAGCTTCGTGAATGGATGTCTAGTGAATGGTTAGTCGAGATAGAGCCGAGAGATATTGTTTGGGCTCCTTTCCCCTATTAAAATGGAACAAACCAAAAGGGATAATACCTCTCCCATCATAATAGGATCCATGTCCCCTCTCTCAAGCTATATAAACTTCTCCTATTCCGACCTTAGCTAGCTAATGAAAGGGCTAGAATAATCTGCAAAATCTTGATAACCAAAACAACTCTTGATAGCCTTAGCCTTCTAGTTTGTGGATGTAAAGGGAGAATAAGTTTGTAGTTTGTTTGGTTTGGAGAAAAGAGGAAGAAGCCTTGAACCTATATTGTTTGAAGTGAATCGTGAGATGCTAACAGTGGTGCTGGAACCTAGACATGTCGAAGGAAACCTACAACGCTAAGGTGAAGGTTGTACTTTCCTTTTTGTCACAATAATACAACTGATATTTTGTTTCCTATATCAATTGCATATGGTATTTGGTAGCTTAATATTCCTTAGCCTCTTAAGTAGGTTGAATCTGTTGTATACTATCATGTGTACTTTGGTTTCTTTTCTATTTGTTTCAGGTGCTTGATTGACATTAAGGAGTTGATCGTTGGAGCAAAGACACAAGGATTTCATCAAACAAGGATAAGCGATACAAGAGGTAGGATCTTATCCATTCTCAATCTAAGGGAACTTATCTCAGATTGTCTTGTTTGTGGCTAGACCCTCTCCCCTTCGCTAGAGGGATTGTCTCTGTCCGCAGAGAGAATCTTCCTACTCCACACCAACCGCCTTACAAAAACACCACCTAAACCAAGATGTCCCGAAATTTTATTCCTACAGCATCATACACAAATCAGTCCTTCTACAATCCCCCAAGTGCAATGTTGAAATTTAGGATTATTTGGTTTCATTCATTCAAAGAAAAACCTATCCTAATAGTCTATAATAAACCCCATACAATCCATGCATACATATCAACATCTATCTAATCAATGCCTTACCTCCTTTCAAAAAGAAGACTTTTGTTATAAGAAAGTAATCTGAAATACAATTTTGTAGACAGTACGATAGGAGTAATATATCATTGCAAATTGTAAATCTATTTTTATACATCTTTTCACATCCTAGCAAAATGACCTTCAATCCTAACCCAAAAAACACTCAGAAAGTCATTCATTGTCAAAGATAAACAACTATTGTCTCTACAAATTTAAAAAAACTAGTGAGATATTGATCCTGTTCAAACTAAAAAGATCTATCATCTCTATTTTTCCTGCATCTTCCGAGCTGATAGATGCTCACCTTTTTCCTCATTAGAAGTTCTTGAGCAGAGAAGCTAGAGGCTTGTCAAGAAGAAAATTGCCTTTTTTAAGGGATGCAAAGCTGCCATTGTGAGGCTTCTTAAAGATGGAGCCATATGAACTTTGGGGTGGATATTACCTAGGGATGCCAATCTGAGCACCATAGCTATGTGATTTCTTCATATATACCTTAGTCAAAGTCAAATTCATGTTCACCAGGTTTGTCGCTATGGATATCAAATTGTATTATGTGTACATTACAATTGTATTACCCACCTCATTACCTTTCAATTGAGATTCTAATGATTTCTAGACAATATGGAACACCAAGTGGACAAATGGGCCAGAATAAGGCCATCGTTGGAATTGTTGGAGTGTTTCTCCTAAGGACGAAAAAAAACATCAACAAATAATAGTTGAAAGTGTTAGTACTGACAATAAGGTGAATGTGACAGCCCCACCCAAGGTTCTAGTATGAGCCACATTGTAAAAAGGATGTAAATATTTTAAAAATGTTTGAAATAAAATAAAAAATTGGATTGAGCCTTGGGACACTGATTCTAGAGCTAGGGCTGGAAAATTGTTGCTTGGGATGTTATGGTTTCTTGTGTAAAGAAGAAACCTAAATTTTAGGACAACCATTAAAGGCTAGTTGGTGCATGAAGGAAAGGGAGAAGCTCCAGAAATTAAATGCGTTAAAGAAAAGTACTCAGACCCATGCTTGCTTGAGAAAAATACAACAAGCAAAGGAGGACAAAAATTATGAGGGGTTGCAAACAACAAGGACATAACAGTAAAGGAATGGGCAGGAAAGTTGACCCAAAAAAGGAGGAGGCATTTGGAAAAGAGGCTCAAACTTCTGAGGGGGGAGCATTATTCATAGACGGAGAGAGAAGATAGGAGTTTGAAGAGCAGAGTTATTCGAACATGAGACAAGCCGAAAAAGCATGGATCCTTCTTCCGTGAGGAAGCAAATACCTTTATTTTGCGAGGAAGCAAAGACCTTTCTTTTACAAGCAAAAGTAGAGGTCATTTGTTATTCGGAAGTAGATCAAGGCAAGGATGAGAAGTGAACCTTCAGTAGAAGCTTTCAACAAGCAATGATGCAGAGAAGAGAATAGAAGAGAAGGGGGTCGGTTCTCTACCCCTGGAGGTTGTGGGTTGAGTTCTATTCTCTAGAGCCCTTTAACAACTTGGGTTCCCTGGAGGCTGTGGATTGAGATAGGATTATTGGAACCCTATAACAGCTTAGGTCTCTTGAAACTATGGATTGAGACAAGAGGTCTCTAGATCCTTGTAACAGCGTGGGTCCCTAAAGGTTGTGGGTGTAATGAAACCTTTGGAACCCTGTAACATCTTGGGGTTCCCTGGAGACTGTGGGTTGAGCTAGCTACTCTGGAGCCCTATAACAACTTGGGAAGAGACCATCCTAAATCCAAGACAAAGACAAGCTTGAATCACAGTTTCTGGTTAGTGCCCTGACTGGTACAATGGTTTTTAGACCCCCTAGGAGTGGGGTGAAACATTGTATGTGCATGAGGGGGTGAGGTTGGGCACCTATGGACAGGGAAAATCTTAAGAACCCCCCTAAATTTATATGTATAATAGATGGGTGAATCCCCATGATACATAGGAAAAATGGAAGGCGATTTTATTAATAATATAATATGTAAATATAATTTTTTTGGCGAATCTCTCACCAAATTATATTATCTTGTAAAATCATGGTGAATCACTAGTACAAAATGGCAAACCACTAGTACAAAATGGTGAATCACTAGTACAAAATGGTGAATCACTAAGAAATGGAGAATCACTAGTACAAAATGGTGAATTGCTAAGAAATGCAAGCGTTGTTGCAGTTGCTTGGCACCAAGAGGGTATTCAAGAAGAAACTATAAAATAACTTGACAAAATTGTTGGTGAATTAGACGAGCTTGACTAGTTACCATCAAGTGCACCACTCTAGTGACTAAATCATACAGATCTGGAACTAGCAGTTGTCTCCTAACAACTAATAGGCTAAACTAAAGTAAGTTTTTGTTTTTAGTTAACAAAGGTAGTTACAATAATCAGGCTATAATTGCTTATAACTTCAAAATGTAGTTTTTCATATTGAAAAGTTGAGAACCATGAGTATTTCTTTATTATGAGGTCGTAGGAGGTCAGCACAATGCATTATAATTTATTATATGATTATTACTCAGAGATCAATCTACACTATGAAAGTGTCAACGGTGCATCCTAACGCATAAGATTTCATGAACTGATTCTCCTGCACAAACTGCATTAATACATATGAAAAGTAGGAGCTCAATCAAGAAACTTCATAATTTTTCCTTTTTGAAAAAATAATACAAATCCGTTAAAATATCAAAAATAGATCAAAAAAATATGTTAGTTTGTGAAGATACATCTATACGGTTTACCTAAATAATTCTTTGGGACATTCCAACTTCTTTTGTGGTTTCATTCAACATGAATACAACTAGCATTGGCACCAAAAGGGTGCAAAGGCACGCCGATAGAAGTGTATATGAATTTAGAGTGATGTAGAGGTAGCACTGCAGGAAACAAGAATGTGGACGTGGAAGGCATGAGGAATCAGGAGGCGATGGGTGGGGGGGAGAGGAAGGAATTGGTAAAGTAGAGGGTTGTGTGTGGGAGATGATTGTGTTATCGAAATCTAGCTAGTTGTTAGGGCATTCAAATTCCCTCATAGAAGCACCAAGGAGATAGAGATAAGCACAAACTAATCGGGAAGATAGTGAATTAAGCAGGTAAGTAAAGACTTAGAAATTAAATTTGTTGAAATAGTGAGACAAAAGTGGAAGAAAACATATGGAAATGTTGAAATTCACCCTATCACATTCTTTTTCTATGATTATCTCTTTGTTCAGGTTGGAGGAATGGGATAAATCTATTTTAAAAAACTTCATATCCCAAAAAACTAAGGTAGGAAGAGGATACTCTATTTTGTTATATATCTATATATATATATATAGAGAGAGAGAGAGAGAGAGAGAGAGAGAGAGAGAGAGAGAGAGAGAGAGAGAGAGAGAGAGAGAGAGAGAGAGAGAGAGAGAGAGATAATCAACTCTACTATATAACAATGCTTTTGGATGGAATGGAGGTGTTCAAGAAATAGTGGTGGAAAATATTATGAAGAATCAAATCCCCTTTAAATATGAAATAGATTGTGGTAGGCATTCTCAAATAAATTACTTACTTAGGAGATCCCATTGAAATGTACTTGGAAGTGGTTGAGCTATTCTTTGTTATGCAAAAATAATGGTGAAGCAATACATCTATCCTAATTGATTTCCATTTCTTAGAGAGAAGTGTGGTCAACAATGAAAATGATGACATGTGGTAATGGTGTATGGGAAGGAGAATCAATAGAGATGGAATTGAATATTTGGTTGGATGACTTGATATTGATGGAACATAAAGAAATTCCATTGGCTACTTATCGGTTGTTGTGGTTAACTAGGAGCACTAATATTTTTATAGCAGTTCACTTCATTACAAGTTTTTAAAAAATTCAGATAGATTAGGAAGGACTATAGAACCCCATGATGACCAAGGATTGAAGGAAATTGGGGTTATTGAGATCAATAATTCCATGTCAAGAGGATTTTTCAATGACACGTCAAAAGGTAGCCCTATCATGGGGATTTTTCAATGAGCTAGATGCAATGGTGGTATTGGATTTTAGTTTCAAGAAAGTTGAGGATTAGGGAATTTTGTGACCCCATTTTTATGTCAAGACTATGGAGGTTGGGTTAAAAGTAAGTAACACCTTTGACAAGCTAGTTCAGCCTAATTGGTGGAATGGAGCGTTAGACAAAGGTGTGTTGTATTGGGGTATTTTGACTTGTTGCGAGGAGAGGAAGATCTAAATGACCTGGGGAAGCCATGTGTAGCTCACTTCAAGAATAATCAAACAAGTGAACCATGACACTTTGGAGCATCCTTGACAATATGGAGATGAGAAAATAACATGTACTTGGTGAGGAGTTGGGAATAAATAGTTGCATTATGTGAGGCCTCAGTGTGGAGAGACTTGGGCAGTAGTTTGGTTGTGTCTTGTAGACTTAGCCATTGCAACAAGGATTGAGGAGTGTGGTGGTTGAGGAGGTTGATCATTATTTTATGAGATATAAATAGAGATATGAGAGAGTCGATCATGAGATTTATTTAAAGTTGATTGAGTTGGGGAAAACCACAATTTGGGTGACTTGAGGATATTTTCCCACATTTGTTGTGAGACATTGGATAAGGTTAGGAATTCTTGAGCCAACTTGGGAGTGATACAGGACCTAATGGTTTTGGAGACCATGGTTGGAGTTTATTGGGACCTTGGCACAAAGGTGCTTTCTTGAGGATGAGTACACAAAGATATTTAGTGTCCTATTTGGCTTGGACGCATCAGGGAAGTACATTGAGTGGATGGTGGGATGAGTTTGAGATTTCCTTCATTGCAAAGTTTCACCCACAACTTGGACGTGTGAGATGAGAAGTGTGTTCCATGTCTGAGTGGGTAGATGAGGAGTGAAGAAGATTCAACCAAATAAGTTGCAGGTAGTTGAATCAAATATAATTGATAGTGCGCTAAGAGCCATGGATGGCATGATTGCACAACGAACATGGTGAGACTTGTGGGGACAACAATTCTATGAGTTTTGGATCTCTTCATGTGGAGTTGATAAATGGACTTCATTTTAGAGAGGTTTCGTAGGAAAACAAGGTATGGATTCCTTGGTTCAAGATATTGTGTAGATGGCCTGAGTTGTTGATCGAAGTAATGAGTACATATGCAATGGTTCAGAGACACATAACTTGGAACCTATGAAGGGACTTCTTGATAGAGTTTGGACAATGGTAACAATAGTGTTTGAGGTTGGGCCATGTGATGGGAGTGTGGGAAGAAAGGATTGAGGATAGCATGAGGATGAACATTCTCATGAGTTGAGTATAATGATTGGATTGATCACTCAATTAGTCCAAAGCAAGGGAGTTTACAATGTGTGGAGACATGGCAGAGTTAGTTGGAATATGGGAGTAGTAGGAGCCATGGGAGTTCAACACTAGCAATTTTGTGGAGTTCTAGTTGTAGTAGCATTGGTTGCAATAGGGCAGTATGGTTAGCATGACAATAGCAATAGTGTGGGGCACTGTACACATAGTTAGTGGAGGATATGTATTTCTAGGACAATGACCAATTAGATTCCCTGGCCACTTTGAGAAAATGACAATGTGGATGGTTACGACATGTTATGGTTGATCGAAAGGTTCTGTGGGGATTCAAGGTTTCCTATGGATGATGGAGATAGTATTTTGGGTAGAGCTTGGAGATTTGGTAATGGGTTTCCACTGAGACATTTTATTTTTTGAACACGGGGATTTGGGTTAACTAATTGCAAGGTTACCATGGATGGATACAACTTGAAGTGGGAGAGGTTGTAAGGCATTTAGGTTGTGACACAAATGAGACATGTTGTAATGGGAATTGGATTGCATGATTATATGAACATATCACAAAGTAGAGATTTATAGTTGGGACAGTAGGTCTCCTTAGATGTGTGAACATGCCAAGGGACTTTCTCAAGCACGAAGGAATATAGGTGCACATATGATAGCGGGTAACCCCGCCAACCCAGAATCTTAGTCTTCATGCATATAAAAATGCAATCTCAGCATCTGCCCAAATCAAAATCTCAATGTCTGGCGAATTCCACACACTACCATTTACATGCGGAAGCCTTTCAACATATGGTTCGAATCATTCACCATTTATGTCTGAATTGACACAACGTATACAACCACTCCAATTCGCAACTGTAAAACACCTTTCTTCGGCATTTCAACGCATCCACATCGCCTCTGCACAACACACTGTCACACTACATAAATCTCAACTTTGAGAAAACCCAATAGCCCAATTCCATGAAGTTAGCACACAGTTCATATAACACCCAATCATGCTCTCATAAAGCCCCTTTATATGAATCAGAATCAAGACTTTTAATAATCCGAGAAGATTTCTATTCTCTTAGTTAGAAAAACGCAGATCTGACATAAAACCTTCAAAACAATGTTGAACACTGTTAATCAATAGATATTATATATATCGCTACCACAGGTCTGGTTCTGCCAACTAAATTTATTCACACCTGGAGATACAGTATGCGCCCAAGTTTATGTTTTTAACTATTCCAATGCAATATCACACAAACTCGATATACACTCCCTTCAATCTATGCTGATATGGTGTCAATCATTGATTTTCCCAAATGGCTATTTCCAAAACATAACACTATGGGTAGTCACCAGATCTGGTTGTCCAATATCGAATCAACCATTTAACTCGATATGCCACAATAATTTGGCGTTTTCTATGCTCCAATGCGAAACTGCCGGAATTGCTAATCGCAAAACTAGTGAATATCCAATCTCATCTGTTACCACAGATCTGTTGTGTTCTCAACTGCAGTTGGAATCGCCTTATTGATATTACAACTGACAATTGACAATATCCAGAACTTTGATGCGAGATTTTAGGAATCAGCAATTTCCATAATTCGGTGTTGTCCCTAATAATCCGCGCAGTCTATTCTAAGTTGTTCTCTGTGGGAAGAGATTTCACTCACAAAATGTAACACGTACAATTTGTCATAACACAGATATTTTAACAATTTTAAATAAAAACCACAGTTCGAACCACTTCAGGCAATTGTCAACGCATTAAGCTGCATACAATTAACACAGGCCACATCTATTCCATTAATTACACAGATCAACCAGATCGAATTGCCAGATCTGTCCCTCGATTGTACACAAACCACAGTTGTAGATTTTTTATATATAAAATCATTAATAAAACCAAAATTCTTCATTAATAAAACCAAATGTAAACAATTTCAAAACCTCTTAGTGCATGGCCAGATTTTCAAGATCTGTGGCCCTTTACAATCGTCGAAGGCTCCCAAGAGAAAACCCTCTCACTACTCACACTCACACTCTCTCTGTGATTCTTCCAGTCTCTTTTTCCTCACAAAAACCACTCATATTTCTACACAAATAATACATTTAATTTACTCCAAAAGTCTCTCCACCCAATCCTCAACTAAATCTATATTTTAGGTGTGGACTCAACAAAGTCCCATACATAGTATTCCTAATCCCAAATTTGCCTCCTAATCTATTTCTCTCATATCCTTTTAATTAATAAAAGAATATTTACAAAATCCTCACTTATATAATTTATCTAACAATTTAATTAATAAAATAATAAAAATGTCACACCCCCTTTATTTACATCATTAAAATGAAAATTGGCCTTGATGCTCCTGCATCAGACTCCAAAGGTTGAAATTTAACATGATCGCCTGATCATGTGTTCGGATCTGTGTATGCCTGGATCCCATATTTTGTGCTGCAACTTTCCACTTGTCGCTGCTTCTCTTTGTTGTGCTTCTCCAGGTTTCCTCACTTTATGCTGCATCGCTCCACTGACTAGGCTTTCACAATCTTCTGTTGTCTTTCTTTTGTTGCTTCTCCTTTGTTTTACTGCTGCTGGCCTCTTCCGGGATACTTTCATCATCAGTCTTCTGATGCTTTCAATCTCTCGGTCCAATAAATCTCCCGGCTGTTGATTTCTTGCTATCTGCTGAGCTAAGACGGCTCGCTCAGTTTTTACTCTCTCTATCTGTACTGTCACTTGCTGACTTCTTGCTTCTATGCTTGTTTCTGTTCTGACTTCCACCCGATCATCCATGCCCTCTTGTCTTCTGGAACAGAAAACTTCTTCTCCCTTCATTTGACTGCTCGACTGAGTCAAATATTCACCAGTACCTGCAACAATACCTGCATTCACAAAACACTTGTTAGAATAAAAATCATAAGGCCTTAGTGCCTTACTTCCCACTGCCAGCACTTCAGTATGTTGATCCCAATCATTCTTGAGACTATCAGTTAGTCTCTCCTCGACATCATCTTCTTCAAGAATACCTCTGTGTTCTGGAACCTCTTTATTTCCATTCATCTATGTTTTTATACTCTGAACACTTATCCTCTGTGCTTCTAGTCTCTGCTCCAGAACCCTTAACTCATGCCATAAACCTGTCATCTCCTTTGAGAAACTTTCTGTGCAATCTTCAATACTTTCACAAGCCAAGCTTTCTGTTGTCACCATCTCATCATCTGTTATCAGAACATAATTTTGATTCTCAACTCCTGCAATAAACTCAGTTATGTGTCCATCACTTAATAAAAACAATTGATATCATCATGTATCATCCCTGCATTCATACACAACTTGTCAGTTTGAAAACTACAAGTTTCAACTGTTGGTTCATATACCAACTCTTCCAGCTGAATCTCCTTTTCATTCATATGAACTTCCTCCTGTACTGTAACAGTAAAAGCATCACTGCTTTCTTCTTCAGAGTACTTATCTCCTGAAAGACTCCTTTCCACACTTGCGACAGCTTCACAAGATTGCGCATCCTCCTCAGCCCCTATAACCACATCAAAATTATCAGCTATAAAAATACAAGAGTTCACATTATCCAGTTGGTCTGGATCTACCCAATAACTCAAGAAATCATCAATGATCTCCTCCTCTGTTTCATCAATGGAAACCTCCTCTTCCAACTCAGCTGCTCTGAGTTGCATACATCTCAACTGTACATCTATCATCTGCTCGAACTTCCTCTGGCAATACTTCACACAATTTTCCATACCTTCACCAGCTCTTGACCAATCATCAGCTGGTCCTTCTCTTTCTTCACCAATATTTCGATTAGACTCCTCTGTCTTCATTTCCTCCTGAGATCTTGCTATCTCAGCATCGATCTGAACAGTGTTCAGATTCAAATCTTCTTGAACAAACTCTAAAGCTTGCTCATCTCCTTGTACTGTACCTGCAAACATACACAACTCATTAGTTTTAGAACTACAAGACTTTCCAGTCTTGACTGCTCCCTCCAGCACTTCCCTTTGAACAAATCTGCGTGTGGAATTTTCAAATTCCAACTCTGGCTCAAGAACTCTAAGTCCTTTCTTTAATAAGGCAATCACACTTTGCCTCAACTTCACCTGCAATTGTCGCCAAATCACTCTCTTTCCCTTCAGTGGAAAGATCCATTTTCTATTCTAGTTTTCCTGCTCTTGCAGCCATTCTTCCAGTACCTGCAATTGTACCTTTATTACTGAAATCTCTCTTTCTCGGACTTGATTAGTCTTCCCACCTCTGTGGCATTCTTCCGAACCTCTTCTCTGATCCTCCATGATCATTTTCTCCATGAGTTTCTCACTCACCATGAGTTGCACTAGCCTCTACGACAGTAATCTCCCTTGCTACCCCTTACCTCACCAAGCTCTCCTCACTCAGTCTTTTGGTAAGTACTGGTTCACTGCCTCTGGAACCTCTTGAGCACTCCTCTGCTCTCTCTAGGCTATCTCTTCAACTCACTTCCTCTTCAGGACACTGCAACTGTCCTCCTTATCCAGCCTTCAACTGAATCTCAGGTTCACTGCCATCATCTTGTCTGCAACCATAAACTTCAATCATAAATTTCAAATCAGAAAATCATCTCACCTTTAAGATCTTGCATGATCTTGTCTCCATTCACTTCTGCCATCCTGTTCACTGCATTTGTGTAGCTTGCATATCAAATTTAAAACTCTGATCTTCCTTTCAATCATTCATCATACATTCAAAGAAACACACTTTAGTTTTCAGCAAAACCTTCTGTCTTCATTCAAAAAACAAACACCTTTTCAATTTCAACAGAGCCAAGCTCTGATACCAAAAATGATAGCGGGTAACCCCGCCAACCCAGAATCTCAGTCTTCATGCATATAAAAATGCAATCTCAGCATCTGCCCAAATCAAAATCTCAATGTCTGGCGAATTCCACACACTACCGTTTACATGCGGAAGCCTTTCAACATATGGTTCGAATCATTCACCATTTATGTCTGAATTGACACAACGTATACAACCACTCCAATTCGCAACTGTAAAACACCTTTCTTCGGCATTTCAATGCATCCACATCGCCTCTGCACAGCACACTGTCACACTACATAAATCTCAACTTTGAGAAAACCCAATAGCCCAATTCCATGAAGTTAGCACACAGTTCATATAACACCCAATCATGCTCTCATAAAGCCCCTTTATATGAATCAGAATCAAGACTTTTAATAATCTGGGAAGATTTCTATTCTCTTAGTTAGAAAAACGCAGATCTGACATAAAACCTTCAAAACAATGTTGAACACTGTTAATCAATAGATATTATATATATCGCTACCACAGGTCTGGTTCTGCCAACTAAATTTATTCACACCTGGAGATACAGTATGCGCCCAAGTTTATGTTTTTAACTATTCCAATGCAATATCACACAAACTCGATATACACTCCCTTCAATCTGCGCTGATATGGTGTCAATCATCGATTTTCCCAAATGGCTATTTCCAAAACATAACACTATGGGTAGTCACCAGATCTGGTTGTCCAATATCGAATCAACCATTTAACTCGATATGCCACAATAATTTGGCGTTTTCTATGCTCCAATGCGAAACTGCCGGAATTGCTAATCGCAAAACTAGTGAATATCCAATCTCATCTGTTACCACAGATCTGTTGTGTTCTCAACTGCAGTTGGAATCGCCTTATTGATATTACAACTGACAATTGACAATATCCAGAACTTTGATGCGAGATTTTAGGAATCAACAATTTCCATAATTCGGTGTTGTCCCTAATAATCTGCGCAGTCTATTCTAAGCTGTTCTCTGTGGGAAGAGATTTCACTCACAAAATGTAACACATACAATTTGTCATAACACAGATATTTTAACAAATTTAAATAAAAACCACAGTTCGAATCACTTCAAGAAATTGTCAACGCATTACGCTGCATACAATTAACACAGGCCACATCTATTCCATTAATTACACAGATCAACCAGATCGAATTTCCAGATCTGTCCCTCGATTGTACACAAACCACAGTTGTAGATTTTTTTATATATAAAATCATTAATAAAACCAAAATTCTTCATTAATAAAACCAAATGTAAACAATTTCAAAACCTCTTAGTGCATGGCCAGATTTTCAAGATCTGTGGCCCTTTACAATTGCCAAAGGTTCCCAAGAGAAAACCCTCTCACTACTCACACTCACACTCTCTCTGCGATTCTTCCAGACTCTTTTTCCTCACAAAAACCACTCATATTTCTACACAAATAATACATTTAATTTACTCCAAAAGTCTCTCCACCCAATCCTCAACTAAATCTATATTTTAGGTGTGGACTCAACAAAGTCCCATAGATAGTATTCCTAATCCCAAATTTGCCTCCTAATCTATTTCTCTCATATCCTTTTAATTAATAAAAGAATATTTACAAAATCCTCACTTATATAATTTATCTAACAATTTAATTAATAAAATAATAAAAATGTCACACCCCCTTTATTTACATCATTAAAATGAAAATTGGCCTTGATGCTCCTGCATCAACATATTGGTGAGATGTCAATTGAGTAAGCTTAATTTGGGTTTACCCACCCTAGTCCCTAGTGCATGGTATGGAACGATGTCATGGGGAGAGGTTCATTCGCCATGATGAGCAAGTGGAATGTGTAGACAAGTTTATTGGGTGCACATCACTGAGAGGATGCATGCATTTGATGAGTAGGTGGAGCGTTCAGGTGAGTAGGCACACATAACACGCTAGGGTGAGGACACATTTTATCAGCTTGAAACAACCAACCAAAATTTTGGGTTTCTACCAAGCATGCACAAGGAACCGAAAGGCTAGCTCGGGGTATGTAAGGAGTCGTGGCCCTTCATTTTGATGAGGGGAGTGCTCATATATATAAGAGGCTAGAGGAGGGAGTGAAGAAACAACCAAGTGTGGAGACAAATCACACAAGAGTTGTGCATAAGTGGGAGAGTGCACAAGGCAAATTGGGTGCAAACCAAGTTCATGGAAGAGAGGACACACAAATGTGGCATGTGCATCACAGGTCACAAGTTTGAGCCATGGAGTTTGGAATGGGTGTGGTATGGGTAGATGGAAACTCTTGTATTGTATAAGCATTGAGGTTTGCATGCTATGCGAGTTGTGGAACTGGGTGAGCACTACACCAAGCTTGCGGAGAAAACTAGGGTGTAATAAGGTGGGTTGTATGATATGATTATAACAACCACATGCCATATTTGATGCCATGCCTAGTTGGAGCTGCATTGTATGTAACATTTTGCGTATGGTGTGTTTACAATTCAGGTGTTAGGTCGAATTAGGTTGCCCAACCATATTCTTGTGATGCATGGCAATATGGTTATTTCAACCCAATGACTAGATCAAACCGTTTGTGCTAAACTTGGACTATGCCTCTCTACTTATTATTTAGTCAAGTCTATTATTTAGTTATTACACTTAACCAAAATTCCAAGTTCCATTCTATACATCATACACATATATACAAGAATATGGTTGGACAACCCAATTAAATTTCAAGTACATGTTTATATGTTTTAACTATAAGTTTGAGAAAACTTTTAAGGTCACGACCAAGCCCAAGACCAAATTGGTATATAAGACACCTTTGTTTGTGGCATAAGGGAAATTGGTGTATAAAACCCCTTTGTTTGTGAGACTAGAGAAATTTAATTGCAAAAATTTTAAAAAACATACATAGTCTAACCCCTTTACATCCTTATAACCAAAAAAATACTCTTCATCATTATATTTACTCAAATTATATAGAAACTAAATATATTTTTATCAATACATATATTAAAAAAACCACACCTTATAGCAGTGCCACATGCATTCATATGGAGTGCTCTACACGACATCTAAAAACCTGACATTTTATTCTCCCTCGCAAAAATCTACAAACGCCAATTCAACATATTTACAGAAACAACTATACTGTGTAACCCATGTTTTAAGACAATATTTTTTATCATAAAGACATGCACTCCAAACAGTGGAAGCAGGGACCATCTCATACAGTCATCCATACACCAGGATAACAAAAGCTCAGAAGATCATTTGCTTCATCGGGTAGATCCAGAGAATCCATATTCAATTCAGTTGCTAAGATCCCACAATCATCCATTTCAAAAATGTGTCCAAATTCTTCCAAGAAATATGAATCATCATAAAATATTGAATCTGGTGTGCCCACTAACTATACATAAGTTGAAGAAGAGGCTACAAAACAATACCCACCTGAACTTTCTTCCAAGATGCAATATGCAGAAGCAGAGTCCGATGATAATGACGGTGATGGAGTCCTTGTTTCTTCGATAGAGAAGTTGGTGAATGCTAATGGTCCTCTAAGATGAAGAATTATCATAAGTGTGTGCAGCGTCTTTTGTTGTATCATAACTCCCAAGCCATAGTCTGACTCCTCTGGAGGAATCCCAAATCTCTACAACCCATTTCCCCCATCTTCTTCGTCTCACTTCGTGGTATTTACAGCTCACTGACCATTGTACATTGGGGACTGATCACATAATACTCTGTTTTTCCTTGTTGGGCACTTTGGATTTCCTCTTGGATTTAGATTTGGACTTTCGTTTGCACTGAGGTTTTGTTCCAACTGTGGAACTTAATGGTATGTGAATCTTGCAAACCAATCTCCAATCTCTTGTGAGATACAGGCTTTAATTCATTGTCACTTGAGAGGTTTGTGGCATCTAGTTCATTGCATATTAGATGATCTTCCTTGTAACAATGCCATTATTCCCCTTCTTTGAAGCTCTGATAGAATAATTTAATTTATCAATTTATGTTGAATCAAACTACAATTTGAATTCTTGTGTTATTGCTCGTTCCTGCGTAGCTGATGCATGAACTAAAACAGATGGTGTAAAGAAATAAGCTGAGTATATAGATCTATGAAGCTAAACACTAATCCCCAAGAGAAAAAAAACCACAAGCCAGATCGAATAGACTAACACTGAATAAATCTAATCCATATTGAGTATCCCAATGGTTCTTAATAAAATCATTGCTAAAGCTATAGTTGATTCAAACCTTTCACTGTGTAAAATACTTTTTATGGACCATGTCATCCTTCAAACCGTTTGACATAATCATCTGATGTGAAAGGAGGGCTATAATATAAGTAAAAACCAAATCAATATCCAAAGCCAATAGAAGCATATACTGTTATTCTCAAGGAAAACCCAGTTGTAGGATAATTGGCAGATCAATGCTGCAATTCTCAAGGAAAACCCAGCTGTAGGAGAATTGGCAGATCAATGCTACAATTCTCAAGGAAAACCTAGCTGTAGTAGAATTGGCTGACCAATGAACACTTAAACCAGGTCAAGACATTCATACAGTATTCTCATAAACCAGCAAGTTAGAAAATAAAAGGATTAGATGCCATATAATATAACTCTCTCATTCTTTTGGGGTGAATTTTGGACACATTCAACAACAACAAAAATATGCCCAAAAACCAAAACCTCCAAAACATGACATAGCAGTTAAACTATAACATTAACATGTCTACCATGACCCATAAACAACATTCACTTTGCTCCATCAAATTCCCAAGTAAGATACGAGAAGATACTATACTCATAAATAAGATCAAGAAAATCGGAGGTATTTTAACCATAAAAATATGACAGAAAAACCTCCAAAACTCAAAACAATTGAACTACAGCCCCAACCTATCTACCTATGATCCACATGAAGCATTCACTTTTCTCCATCAAATGCCCATAAAGCAAGATACTAGAAGACACTATCCTATAAAGAAGAGAAAAAATATCAAAGATATTTTAACCAAAAAATATAACTGAAAAACAACCAAAACTTAGAACAGTTAAAATACAACCCCAACACCATTAAAAAACATTCACTTTCCTCCATCAAATGCCCATAAAGAAAGATACTAGAAGATACTATACCCATAAAGAAGATCAGGAACACCAAAGGTATTAGTGTAACATAGGGTAGGAGACCATAAAAGTGTGAGTAAATTGATTAAATAAAGTATTGTGGTGGTTCTTGTACTGAATCTCCAAGCTCCACAACTGAGTCTAGCATGGGCTTATGAAATTTTCATAGGTAAATCGTTGTTTTTCCTTCTGACAGACATGAATTTAATTCAGTAGGAAGCAAATCAATTCAGTCGATAAGGATGAGGAACCCCATACAAGTTGCAAGTCAAAAAATCATAAGCATTGGCAGCTTATATAATTACAGCACTGTTGTTGCCACTGTCACTACCACTACTACTCTGCTTGCTACTTTCAGGTTTTACTCTCAGAAAATCTATATAAGATTGGAAGTATTCTCAATAGTTAGTAAATGAACTTCTCAACAAAAGAAAGCCATATGAATCGGCAAATATTTCCTCTCTTGTATAAGAAATCGGCCTTAAAACTTTTTAGCTGTCAATTGATTATAGAAAAACTGAAAGTAATTTGCAATGAGAGTTTTTTCATCGCCAAAAACGAGAGTTTACATATTCAAAGTAATTCGAAAGGCACTTTCCTTAGATTAGCAAGACAATTTAAAGAATTTGTAAGACTTTCATTTAAATGGAATCTCCAAGATAAAGAATTTTCAGAATTTTACTCAATGGAATCTTAACTGAGAGAGAAAAAATAATGCTTACAAGTGTACAACTAATTTTAGTAGATGTCATTATAAAGATTTCTTCATCTATCACATTAATAGCCACTATATTGAGTGCATACAGGGGAAGACCCTTCAAGGTGAGAGCCTATTAGCTATATAGCAATTCCTTTTATGTCATATAAATCAAAACTATTAGGTCATATTCCAAAGGCAACAACAATATTAACATTCTAAATTCAAAACAAAACCAGCACCTACATAATATCAGAAATCAAACGGATTGTGTTGCATCGAACATAAAATTTTCAAATAAGAACCATTTAGATAGAATGGTGTACAAGACATGAGATATGATATATTTGTGTATAACATTTCATTGAAATATTATATTAAATAACATTTCTATATGAAAAAATTCATGATTTGGCATACATTAGTGAATTTTAGAAGGATGATTAAGAATGGTTTAATGGTCTTCCTGTGCTCATAGAGCATGTTGCAACGTCATTAACTGACAAGAAATTTGAGTACCTATGTTTCTCAAAACAAAATTTTAAAGTACTCTATCAATAATCACAACTCCATTTGTTTCCTAGTAACTTTTTTTTTTGGGAAGCATTTCAAAGAACATGCCTGGAAGGACTGCATTGGAAACAATAGATTTGGGCATTTGATATGACAAAATTATTTGGGACTTACATGAAGCCTCCTCTCTTTGAAGCTCATTTGACACACAAGTGGGGCATTCAACACTCTATTAGCTCATGATGACTAGAAAATTTGACATTTAGGTTGCATAAACCACCATAAGGATTTTCCACTGCAGTTTTAGCTTGCAATTACATCACAAATAACAACCATAACAAAGAGTTCACAATAGATTGTAATTATATATCAGATAACAACCACAACACAGAGTTCATAAGCCATGGGATGTTAGTATGGTAAGGGAATATGCCATCATATTAGGCCTAGGACATAGCAACTTGCATCTCAAAATCAACTTTCATATTGATAAATCTCGTGCGAGTAATTGTGAATGTGAAAATTATTCATCATAAAATTTTTTGGGGAATATTAAGACAAAATATTGACAACAAATATGTGAATTTATGTATCTAAAAAATATTTATCGACCTAAATCATATAACAAAAACCTTAACTCTGAACTACTAGCACCATCCAAAATTTCAAGTTTCAACAGTGGATGACTTGAGAATATCCATTATTTCTAAAGTAAATACCCATCGCTTTTAGAAGCTACTATCATACATGAACATAAAATGGATCATATCCATTCTCAATCTAAGGGACCAGTCTACCAATTATCTTTCTTTGTCTCTTCGTCCTCGGATGGCAATGTTCCTTACCTGAAGCATATCGGTACTCCATATGAGAGTGTGGGGGCAGGACTTTTCAAAGATCCCACCTTAATGGGTATTTTTCCTCTCCCACCTCCAAATGTTGCCTCAGTCAACATGATCTCGGTTAAGTCTGATCCTTGGGTCATTCCCCCTCCTGATCACGTTGATTCATGGGGTGATGTCATGTCGTTAAGCCCCGTCGAGATTAATTATGTGGATATTGTTTCGGCTTTGGCCTCAGTATCTACTGATCACACTGCTTTGAGTATGTCTCTTGACACGTATTCTCAATCCCCTTGCCTTGGTTCTTCGGATTCTTCTAATCCCTTAACCGATAAGTTTCCTACTGATGAAAGTATCATGGAAATTATATCTCTTGAGGAAGCACCTTGGAATGATACTCATCATCGTTCCTCGTTCTTACCTGGCCCGGAAGTCATGTCTACCTGTCTTGAGAAGTTCTCTTCTCGTTTCCCAACCCAACCACTTTAAACACCTATCATGACCCATGAACTCTGGTCGAAAGGGAACATGGGTAATATTACCCAAAATATGCCTATTGACATTTTTGTTAAACCTGGTATCGTTGAACACATTTATATCGGGGTAACTTGTTCTCCTGATGAGATCAAGCTTTATACTTGCCTTTTTCAATAGTTTCGAGATGTTTTCTTATGATCGTATGAAAGAATGCCTAGCATTTACCCAAGTATAGTCGTGCACGAAATTCCGACTTATCCTAACGCGAAGCCCATTCGTCAACGGCTTCGTCCTATGCACCCTAGAAAAGCGGTCGCCATTAAGGCAGAGGTTGAAAAACTTCTTAAAGTTGGTTTTATTTATCCTATACCTCTGACATATTGGGTGTCCAACATCGTACTGGTGACTAAGAAATAAGGCACCATTCACGTTTGTGTTGATTACCGTGACATTAATTGTCCCTATCCGAAATACAATTATCCCACTCCTTTTATAGACCAGATTATAAATGAATGTTTTGGGATTGAGATTTTCTCCTTTTTGGATAGTGTTTTTTATTATAACTAGATAAACATTTCACCAGCAAATCATCACAAGACCACCTTTATCTGTCCGTGGGGGACTTTTGCATATAAAAAGCTCCCTTTTGGCCTTAAGAATGTTGGGGCTACTTTCCAATGAGCGATGTCTTATGCTTTTCATGACATTAAAAACATCGTTCAACCTTATCTGGATGATCTTCCTGCTCATTCACTTAAGCGCCATGACCATCCCGATCATCTTCGAAAAATATTTCTTCGTTGTAGACACTATAACATTCGGCTTAACCCGCATAAGTGTGTCTTCTGCGTTGAGTCCGAACGACTTCTCAGTTTTATTGTTTCAAAGGATGGTATTCATCTTGATCCTCTCAAATTCAAGGCTATTGTTAATCTACCCCCTCCCTCTTCGTTGCATCAATTACAGAGTCTGCAAGGGAAAGCGAATTTCCTTCGTCACTTTGTGCCTAACTATGCTGAGCTAGCTACAGGTTTCACCCAATTACTTAAGCAAGGAACTCCGTTTCTTTGGGATGAGACTACCAAAAATTATTTTAATGACATGAAAGTTGTCCTTATTAAAGCTCCTTTATTGCAACCTCCAAACTATCATCATGATTAATTCCTCTATCTACTTGTAGTTCCTAGCACTATTGATATGGTACTGGTGCAAGACAACGACGAAGGTCATGAACATGTCATTTATTACCTTAGTCGCAATCTCCTTGATACTTAGACTCGTTATGATCATGTCTAGAAATTGGCTTTGGCCGTTGTTCAGGCTATTCAATGCTTTGGGCATTATATCCTCCTCCGCACTACAACCGTGATTTCCGATTACAACCCCAGGACTTATATTCTGACTCATCAGTTACTTGGGGGCAAATATTCCAAGTGGATTGTCATCCTCTAGGAATTCGATTTAGTATTCACTACTACCAAATCGAAGAAGTCACTTGTATTTGCTAAGTTGATTTTCTATTTTCTCTCTGCCTCTCTACCTACTGTGCTGATGAGAAGCTCCCCGATGAGACTCTCTTTCTGATTAGCACTCTTGATCCTTGGTACGGTGATATCATCGTGTATCTCCAAACTTCTACCTTCTGGTCTGCGTTGTCCAAGGATGTTCAGCGACTCATTCAGCACCAATCCCAACCTTACCGCATCATTGGGGATACTTTATACCACGGTAGTGTTGATTCGATTCTTCATCGATGCTTAACTCTCTATGACGCTAAAAGAGTCTTAAATGACTGCCATTCTGGCGCATGTGGTGTCAATTTGTCTGGATACACCACTAATCAAAAGATCCTCTGTGTTGGCTATTTCTAGCCCTCCATCTTTAAAGATTGCATTCTTGTTGTCCGCAAATGCCACGAGTGCCAGATTTATCAGTGGAAAATGCGCGCCCCACCCGCTCACCTTCACCCTGTTATTACCGTTGGTCCCTTTGCCAAATGGGGCATTGATTTTATGACATGTAACCCTCATTCGGCAGGCAGGGCATGGTTATATTATTGTTGCCGTAGATTACTTCACCAAATGGGCCGAAGCGATGCCTACATTTTCAACTGACGGTAAAACGGCTACGTAATTTCTCTTCAATCATGTTATTTCTAGGTTTGGAGTGCCTCAAGCCATTGTCACTAACCATGGCTCCCATTTTCACGATTATATGATGGCTGAGCTGACTTCTAAATTGGGCTTACGTCACGATGGCTCAACTCCTTATTACCCTCAAGCCAATGGCCAAGTTGAAGCGGTAAACAAAGTTTTAGTTACTATTCTTCAGCGCACCATTGAGATGCACAAATCCAATTGGAATCTCATGATTTTTTCAGCTCTATGGGCCTACCATGCCTCAACTAAAGACGCAACTAGATTCACACCTTTTCAGCTAGTCTATGGTCTGGAAGCTACCCTACTGATTGAATGTGAAATTCCCTCACTCAAATTAGTTGTCGAAATACTCCCTGAAACATCGCCTCAAGAGGAGCGTCTCCTATATTTGGAACAACTGGATGAAACCCGTTGTCTCACTTCTTTAGTTATTGAAGCACAGAAAAAGTGAGTTAAATCCCATTTTGATCAATTGGTCTCTCCTCGTGCTTTTTTTAGGGTGATTTGGTCTTGCTATATGACCAAGCTAATGATAAGCTAGGGGCAGGAAAATTCGAACCCATGTGGCATGGGC